>QEPC01011901.1:10658895-10682921 GCA_003113815.1 Sphenodon punctatus | reverse complement strand
TGTGTGAAAAATGCATCTGGAACTTACTTGTGGACTTGTAAACCCAGAAGATTTAAAAAAATGGAACTTCAAGGTGTGTGTAAAAATGCCCATTGTCACAGTCCTTTGCTCAGTAGCACGACTAGAATGCACATGCATGGATTTCAGCAGGAGCTTCATTCATTGAAGGACTGCAGACTTGGTTCCCAGGTGTGATTGCTGCATTAGATAGTCCCAGGTGGGACCAGAATTCCAAGAGAATGGGCTTCCAGATCCTCTAGAGCAGGGGTGGCTACAGGGCCAGCCTTACCGCGGGGCAGCTCAGGGTGGCTGCCCTGGGCCCCGCTCCTGGGGTGGCTCCGTGCTTGGGCCCCCCAGCTCCTGGCCTGACAGTGGCCAGGAGCTGGGGGATCCGAGCGCGGGGCCTCCCTGAGTCACAGCCAGGGGGAATGAGGGAGAGGCGGGGCCTCTGCCTCTCTGTTATTCCCCCTGGCTGAGTCCGAGACAGGCAGCAGAGGGGGTCAGTGGGAGTGAGGGAGAGGCAGAGGCCCCGTCTCTCCCTCACTCCATGCCCCCCCCTCCGCTGCCTGTTAGTCTCGACCAGGGGGAATGAGGGAGAGGCAGGGCCTCTGCCTCTCTCTCACTCCCCCTGGCTGAGACTGACATGCAGTGGAGGGGGCCAGCGGGAGTGAGGGAGAGGCAGGGGCCCTGCCTCTCCCATACTCCCTAGCAATTTCTGGTGGTGGGTGGTGGTGTGGCGGTAGATTTAATCTGCTGTTGCTGCGCCCGCCTGAGCCCGACACATGGAGGATAAAGGGAGCTGGGCGCGGGGCCCAGGATGGTGACAGCGACGGTTGGAGTAAATGCCCCAAAATGGCTGGGCTTAGGGATGGGTGTGCCCCTCCACCCGTCCCTGAGCCCAGGCCCAGGTAGCGCCCCCTGAGCCGGGGAGTGCCCTCAGGTCTGCTGGCAGCTTTGCCACCGGTGGGAGAATCGGGCCCCACATTTCTCCCCTGCCCTGGGCCCTGCAAATCCTAAGACCAGCTCTGGGTGGCTAAGAGGTAGATTGTGGTCTACTGGCAGATCCCAAGCGAGTCTCTAGTAGATCACACTGTGTGGAGAGGGACTAGCCTCTTAGAGGTTGCCCCTGGAAAGGAACATGGGAATGGCACCCCAGAGAGTGTCTCGGGGAAGGAGACAGGTTATGACAGCTTTTCCAGTGCAGCAAGGAAGGCTCTCTCAAAAGAAGAAATACTCCTCTCCACCAGTCAGCCCCTACATTCAGGACTTCACATTCAGGACTGTTGGGTCCTGCATTCAGGGCTAGGGCAGTGCCCCACAAGCATCCTGGAGTGTTGCTGCTGCCCTGGCGCTCCGCTGTCATTCTCTCCCCAGCTGTCCTTCACACAAGCGCAGCAGAGGACTAGAACACTCCCAGCTGCCCAGCCTTGAGCCTTCATTGGTCTCGGCTGTGTTCCTTGGAGCCAGCCGCATTTCACGCCTCATGCATGCACAGCACAGCAGGCTTCCCTGTTCTCTGGCAGCTGGCCCCAGCACACTCCTTTGTTAGATAGATATTTATTAAAAGCATGGCCGAAGGCCATTGCTCAACAAACAAACATATAACATATAAAACAGAGCCAGAATCATTGCAAAAAATACATTGTTCTGAAACTGGCATACATAATTCGAGGGAAAAAGTCCCCAAGTATATGTAACCATAAATCTAATACAAAAGAAATCTTTAAGGAATTTGAGGGTAATGCAAAGACAACGAATCCTAACCTTACAGAACTAAGAGGGATCCGAAAGCGGTTTACATGCCAGAAAATGAGTCGAATAACTAAATACCTGAAGAAGGAACTGGGCCACATTTTCAGTAACCTTCGGATCCAAACTGTTCAAAAGGGCCTAGAGTAAAACAGAATCTGACCTACCAGGAAGCTTGGCCAAAGTGTCCCCCAAATACTGCTGTCTCGGTAGATCGTATAATCGACAATAAAAGAAAATGTGTCCCACTGTTTCAACAGCCTGTTTATCGAAGGGGCAAATCCTGTTAAAAAAAAAAAGGAATACCCTGGTGGCACCCTTCCTAAAACCTGGGTTGGGAGAGTGTTTAACCGGGCACAAAGCAATAGCCATTTCCCATGAGGCAAAATTCTAGACAACAGGTAATGAGCCACTTGCCCAGGGTCAGGGGCCCAGGGAAGACAGTCTAACATATGGGAAGAATTAGCTATCCTACCCATTTCCTGCTGTCTGACGATATCCTGGAATCTAATTAGAATTTCCTTCTGAACAGAGGCCCAAGGTTTATGACTCAGATTTTCCATGGAGAGTCCCATATGAGAGAGTAGGTTCTTAACCTTAAGGAACCAAGGGTTCTGGTAGGGATCCTCCCTCAGGGGCCCAAACAACCCTGGGCCCTGTGGAGTCATAACCTTGAACCAAAACTGAAGGACACACTCAATGGCATAGTCAAACCAGGTGACTTGGCCACTCCACTCCTTTGTTGACTACTTCCTGTGGATGGGCAGGGTGCACGGCATGGGACAGCACACCAGCCGGTGCTGCATGGCTGAGAGGAGGAGCTTTCAACCAAGCAGTTGCAGCTGGGCACAAGGTACCACCACTGTGACCCAGGTAAGAACTCAGGCCCGGGGGAGAAGCTGGAGTGAGAGGCAAAAAGAGCATGTGCGAGAGGGTGATAGTATTTTTTGCCCAAATTTCCCTGCTCTTGCACATGCTCATGGGTGCTTTCACATGTGGTGAGCTGCCTCCACTGCCACGGATGTCTCCAGGTGGTGGAGGCAGCCCTCACCCCGGTTGGCATTGCTGGTCCATCAAAGCAGCATGGTGGTGGCCCAGGATGGGGAGGGAATGGTGCGACACACAGACTTACGTCTGTACATCCCCACGCTGCACACAGCATCCTTCCCTTGGCTGACAGGCAGCCATGGAAGCCAATGATGACCGTCATTGTATCTGGTCCCCCACAAGCACTTGGGACCGGGTTGAGTGAAGCAGGCTATCAGTTGCGATCGCCATCTTCACTCTGGGTCTTCCAGCTGGCTCTTGCCATGGTGGAGCTTAGCCCGGGCTGTCACTTGGGGATTTCTTTGAGTGACAGTCTTGGCTAAACTCCACCACGAGCCAGACCGTGGTAAAAGTGGGCAGCCACTTTAAAAAAGTGACATTGGGCACGGATTAATCTGTACCCAATGTCATGTCTGAAAACACCCCATGTAAGGTTTGGTTTTAATTTGCCTTGGCTTTTTTTAATCCGAGTTGCTATGGGTGAGAAATCATGTGTGGGTTTGGTTTTGGTTTGCCTTGGCATTTACAAATCTCAGTTGCTCTGGGAGAGAAATCATGTAGGATTTGCATTTTAATCCTCACTCAGCATGCAGCAGAAGTGGGGTGAGGCCTTCTGCTTGTTTTCTGTGGCTTTGAGTGTTTTTTCAAGATGATGTAAAAGAAATCTGTGGTTTGGTTTTTAATCCAGAGTGGCACTGGAGTGGAAAAGGTGTTTGTTGCTGGAAACAGACAGACAGCTGGGTTGGATGGACCATAGGTCTGACCTGAACATATGCTTTTCTGTTTTCTTAATATTTCAGGCCTACAGCTATCCATTGCCAATCTTGTTATGGCCTGTATGTTTGGAATTGGAGTCTGATCCTTGCAGCTTATTTTCTGCTTTATTTCTGTGGGGCCTATTGGCTTTAAAGTCTTGCATGTGTTGAGGCCTTAATTTTTTTCTCTTTTGCTGTGTACCTATGGGGTTGGCATATCCTGCTTTCATCAAGGTGTGGGGGAAGGGAGATATTCATTGGCTTCCTGCATGTGCTGTGAGACCTGTATTTTTTTAACTTTGTCTTTCAGTGTGACTACAAGGAATCTGCTTTTTCTGCTTCATTCCCGGGCTAGTCTGGGAAAATGAGACATTTATTCCTTTGCAGATCTGCCCTGGTAAAGTGCTTTCCCTACTGATATTTTGTGGCTTTTAAATGTGCCTCTGTCTCTTTTTGTGGAGTTGCTGTGAAAAATATTGATATTTTTACAATATAGTCCTCGAGCTTCCACTCTCCATGATTTTATTGCTCAGTTCATGCTTTGACCTGGTCTCTCCCTTGGAGCGCTCTGCATTGATATTTTGGAGATCTGAAATTGCCCTTTATTTACTCTGTGAATATTGAGTACATCCCTCCCCCCATTTATTTTACAGGACAAAAGCAGCGAGGACAGCTACCGAAAATGAACACCATAGATGCACTCCTTGAAACCCCATTCTCAAGACTGAGTTTCACTGACAAGTGTCATGTTAAAGACCTGGGACCTGATCTACAAACTCAGAAAGCTGCACGAGAGAAAGACAAAGATTTTACATGGAGGTTTGGCAGAGCATGGTATGAGAGGAAGGACTGGCTATGGGGTAGTGCTACCAAAAATGCATTGCTCTGTGCTTTCCCTGTTTGTTGTTCAGGGGTGAAAAGCCATGGACACAGACAGGCATGGGGGATGTAAAGCATCTCAGTGAAAAGAGCAAGAAACACAAAGAATGCAGAAGTCACGTTGAGAATTGCCTACAGTTCGCAATGTTGGGCAGCACAAATAGATGAAGACTACCGTGTGGCTGTAAGAAAGCATAACTAGGAAGTTGAACACAACCAGTACATACTCACAAAAATAATTGACTGTATACGGTTCTGCGGTGCTTTTTAGTTAATAGTGGGCATGATGAAACTGAGGGATCCCTGAATCCAGGGGTGTTTCGAGGCCTGGTGAACCTGATGGCTACCATTGATTCTGTGATGGAAAAACATTTGCAGAGTGCGACAGTCTTCAGGGGTCTTTTGAAAACAATTCAGAATGAACTGCTTGACAGTGACTAGGGATTTTATTATCCAGAAGTTGAAGAGTACTGAATTTGTGGCCATCCAGGCTGATGACACCATAGATGTTTCTATGACCTCTATGCACATCCAAAGTGTACCGATTTATTTATTTATATATATATTTATTTATTTATATTTACGTTTGTATCCTGCACCCTCCCATCAACAGACGGCTCAGGGAGGCTCACAAACCACCGGTAAGATTTACCGGTACATTGATGGCAATGGCTCAACTGTTGAACACTTCTGTGGATTCACACAGCTGCCAGACTATCATACTGAAACTATTGCCGCAGCTTTGTTTAGCAACTAGATGCAGTTTTCACAGAGGATGTGGACAAGCAGAAACGCATTGCTCAAGGTTATGATGGTGCAAGCATGATGCATGGGAGAGTCCAAAAGAGAATCCAGGACAGATACCCAAATGCCCATGATGTTCACTGTTATGCCCATCAATTAAACTTAATAATGCAGCAAGTGGTGTCCCTAATAAAAGTGAAAGAATTCTTTGCAGATGTCTGGCTTCCTAGCTTTCTTCTTGTGTTCTCCAAAAAGGACTGAAGTTCTGGATGCAGTGGTAAAAAGAAAGCACGCTATAGCAGCTGCAATGCGATGGAACTTCAACATCTGGGCAGTGAATGTGGTCTTTGAGTATCGAGGCTCTCATTGAACGTTTTCAGCAAATAAGTTCTTGGAATTTTGATACCAGTGCTGTTTGTGAGGCCAGGGGATTTCTGTAGATTCTGGTAGAAAACAGGGAATTCCTCTGTTATTTCTTGTTTCTATTCCACAGAATAATGCCTCATGTGGATATCATCTTCAGTGGACTCCAGAAGAGAGCCATTGACTCGGTAGCAATTCAGAGATCCACATCAGACTTTATTATGAGCATCAATAGAGTCAGAGACTTCATGAAAGACCTGCACTCTGAGTTACCTGAACAATCTCAGCTCCCCAGAAACAAAACTATAGACACGTTGGATCAAGCTGCAGTGGAAGTCTGTGACATCATAATTTCACATTCAAAAAAATGCTTTGCATTCACTAAACCTCTGGTGAGTACAACATTATTACAGGGGATTTTGAGGTTCATAACCAGAGCTATCCTGAGCAAGCATTAATGGAGGCAGTGGAAGCCTACCCAATGCTCAAGAAAGAAAGACTGAGGGCAGAGCTTTCTGTCTTGCATAAGAGGAAAGAATTCTCCAGGGTGAAGGATGCTTCCACATTACTGCACACACTTCTGGACAAGAATCTGCAGGTTTGCTTTGCAGAAACAGTGAAATTGCTGTGAATCCTTGTGACCACTCAGATGACAACTGTAGAATTGGAACGATCATTCTCCACTCTACAGAGAATAAAAACTTTCCTGAGAAACACAATGTCAGAAGAAAGACTAAACACATTAACAATGCTGTCCACAGGAAAGCGGATGATTAAAGAAATCCCAGACTTCAGTCATAGGACAATTGAACTATTTGCCACACAAAAAGAGTGTCTGGCACACTTTCTTTACAAGCGTTAAACCCGTGGTAACCCTTTCTAGCCTTGAGTCCAAGGTCTGCTGGTTCCTGTTCATATTTTTGTTCCTGCCCCTCTAACTGTTTTAGCTGGGTTTAAAATTGATTGGTTTTTCTTTTACTGTAGTTTAATGTTTTTCTGAAGTGTTCTGAGTTGTTCGTTTATTATTCTGTGTGGTCTTTTAAATCCATTTTTAATATTCATGCCCACTGGCTCTTGGCAGGAGCACTTAAATTAAATCAATCTTAAGGTGACCCAATCTACCTTTGGGGTAATTAAATGTTGGAGAACCTTTGGTGGTAAATTGGCTGCCCCAATCTTTAGACTTCTGGAGCAGACACTCTGTCCCCAAGCTCTCTATGGTGTTGAAATAGGGGGTTGTTCTGCTCATGCAGATTTGGAAGTTCTTCAGAATACCTTGATTTGCAGTGTTTTGTGGGTATCTAGAGGCACCCCTTCTTTTCTGTTTAGAGCCGAAACAGGGATTTTGCTGGTCATGATGAAGGGCCACTTATCCATGTTATTTTATTTGTGCTTGACATGAGGAATTTGTTTCTGAGACTATTTAAAATTTATTATTGTTAAGAGTACTTTTTTTTTTTTTTTAAAGAGCTGGCATAGGTTTTTATTATGTTTTATTTGATTTTTATGTGTTGAGACCTATGGTCATAACAACAACCTTATTATCTACCTACCATTTTTAATAACCACATTCAATTTTGGTGGCCCTTCCTGCTCCTGGTGGCCCTGCCCCCTGACCCACAAGCTGCTCTACTCTTGAAACAAGTTGCTGAGGTGCTGTGTGTGTCTACTCTGGAGTAGGATGTCCAGTTCTGGACACTGCATTTTAAGAAGGACATTGAGAAACTGGAACGGGTTCAGAGGAGAGTGACAAAGATGGTCAGGGGTCTGGAAACCAAGTCATAGACGTCTTGCCCTGCTCTTTGGGGCTCGGCTAAACGTTCTTCTCTCATGTTTACTCGAGGGTCGCTATGCCAGAACCCCCTTTGAGGCAAGATTATGTCCCTTTGACTGTTTGGAGGTTGAGACTGTGGCACATATTTTGTTCTCTTGCCATCTTTATGATGTCCCCCGTTCTCAATTGTTGGCCTTGTATATTGAGTTATTTCCAGGTAGGACCCAGTTTGAATTACTTTGCACCCTCCTCTTCGATACAGATCTGAACCGTTTGAAGGCGGTTTCAACTTTTTTAATCCAGGCTTTTGCGTATAGGGACTGTTTTTTATTTTTTTTCCCCCCGGCGCTGAGCATGGGTTCTATCCCTGAGGATGATGGGGTCTAGGCATTGTTTTCTTTTTCTCGAGTCCCTTTGGGATGTATTTTACTTGATTTTCATAGCTTGTTAGTATGTTTTTATGTGTTTCTTATATATGTATTTTTTTGTGTCTGATTGCAAGGACCGAACGGTCAAGCAAATAAACTAAACTAAACTGGAAAACTAAACTAGAGAAAGAAGAGAAAACCAAAGGAGACATGATACCAGTCTTCAAATATCTGAAGGGCTGTCACACAGAGGATGTCAAAGACTTGTTCTCTGTTGCCTCTGAGGGCAGGATGAGAAACAATGGACTCAAATTACAAGAAAGCAGATTTCGGTTAAACATGAGGCAGAAATTCCTAATGGTAAGACCTGTTTGACGATGGAACAAATTGCCCAGGGAAGGGGTGGGCTTCTCCTTCGCGGGAGGTTTTCAAACAGAGGCTGGACGGCCCATCTGTCAGGGATACCGTAGCTGCTGCAGATTTCCTGCATTGAGCAGGGGGCTGGGTTAGATGTCCTCTGAGCTCCCTTCCAACTCTAGGATTCTATGTGCCCTAGAGTTTGGAGCCAGTCAGTGGGAGGAGTCCCGGCCTAGAGTGACAGGGCCAGCGGGAGGTGTCCTTGTAGATCACCTGAGGCTCACACCAGGATCAAGTGGATCCCATGCACCATAGCTCTGTCCCCCCCTGCTCTGGAGTGTATCATCAGCTTCTGGTGCTAGCATTTAGCATGAACACAGGTGCTCATACATGTCACATGAGGGGCGGGTTTCATGCTGGAAACACCCACTCAGCCTAGCATGGATTTTAAACCCAAATTCTGCAGATACGTTTTGGCTGCTCACTTACTCCACATGGTAGGTCTGAATGGACATCCGAGCCAACTCTGCAGGCCAAGCATCACCACGTAGCTTTTGTGATTTGTAAAAAGGGACAAGCAGGCAGAACGATCCTGGATAAGAATTGTAAAGCACTTTGAACACTGAAATCACTGCACAAATGATAAATAATAATCCAAATAAATCTGAATAGAGGCCTAACAGGCCAGGAAACCCTGCTGACAACGAATTCAGTGCATTTAAGCGGCTGCTGCTGCTTCTTTTTAAAAAAGGTATTTGTTTTCCCATTCTAAATCCTTATCTTGTTTATAATGAAGTGGTACGTGGAATTCTTTTCTCAAGGCCAAACTGCCTGGTTTGACTATTACACATGTTAGCATTGAGCTAAAACAAAAAGCAATCTGATTTCAGGCCGTTTAAACAAGTGAATGCACATTAGCTTCCTCTTTGGTTTCCTGTATTTTTTGTTCTTCTTTATTTTTCCCTATTGTTCCAATAAGCCAAGACACAGGAAACCAGATATTCAGAACTCAGCTCCAAGTTACCCCTTCTGGAAATCTGTTCAGAGGTGGCTGCAAAATCTTGAGCTGATCTGAGTCCTCACTTTGGACACATCAACCTTGAAAAGCGGACCTTTAGGAATGAATCAAAACCACGTGAATTAAACGGAAGCCTTTTTGTTCATTTCAATGGGCTTTGACTTGCGCCCGGAGATCAAGATGGGGAACTTTTTCCCCTCTCATGGGCCACTTTGAAAATGAGTACAATCTCCCTGGGCCTGTTACTCGTGTCAGCCTCTCCATCAGGCTATCTGAGCAGCGGACTGCGTCAACGGCCTGAACCTGGTCATAATGGTGGTGCTGCTGCAAAGTTGTCCACCTCCTCCAGGATCCCAAGGGCACTAATCTGGGTCCTGACAGAGCCAGATAGGAGTTGCATGGCAGAGAGGGTCCAAATCATGAATCTATCCCCTATCCTTGCCTGCATGGTCTCACCTCCACTCCCTTCACCTGAGCTCAGTCTTTCACTACTTGAGAGCTGGTGCTGAATCAAGGGGCCAGTTAAAGAGCCATGGACCAGATTTGGCCCTCGAGCAACAGGTTCTTCACCCCTGTCATAGAGGATTTCAGTCTCAAAAGATCTGATATCCACACTCAGAGCTTAGAGTCTAAGCTCTGAGTGTGGCTGGGGAAGCTTTTCCCCATCCACACTCCACTGAGTGTGGAAGCAGGGATGGGGAACCTTTTATTTCCTGGGGGCCGCACTGAAAATTTGTACGAGCTCCGCGGGCCACATAGAGGTTGGGGTGAGGGTGCTTAATTCAAGAAAAGGAGGGCCCAGATCCTGGATCTGTGCTGTGGATCTGTCCCCAGCCCTTGTGTGCAGGCCCTCCTCTCTGCTCCCTTATTCTGAGCTCAGTTTTTCAGTGCTTGGGGGTAGAAGACTGGTTCCAGGGGCCAGATCCAGGCACTGGAATGGGGCCATATAAAAACCTGCCAAGGGCCACATTTGGCCCCCGGGCCTGAGGTTCCCCATCCCTGGCTTAGAGACAGGAATGTTAATTACAGTAGCATCACTTCATAAATGAAACAAAACAGGGTGAAACTGGAAGCTAAATTTCTTAGGCTTCATTCATAAGAGACTTTTCTCTTCCCTGCACTTTTGTTGCGGGAGTTTGTATTCACGCATTTTAATTATTTCTATCATCCCTCCCTCGCTTAGAAGTGACTGCCTGTGCTGCTGTGGCCATTAATAGATCGCTCATTATGCTGGGTTTTTTGTCTCATTTCAGCAATGCATTCTTCCAACCAAATAGGCCATAGGGAGATTCATCCCCAGAGGGGAAAATCACCTTTATCCTCTCCTGCAGCAATTAAGGTAGACTGACAGACAGATTAATTCTGGCATGTTCTGAGAAGTATGTAAAGGATGTATTAAGGATTTAGAACAATTGTTAAACCTTCCAGGCATAACTTTTTGGGGAGTTAATACAGATTACACCTGGTGTATCATTTAACTTGCCCATGCCACAACAAGAGTTTTCATCCTTTTATGCCGTTTGAGTCTTTTTGTCCTAGCTACAAATGCACTGAAGTTGAGGTGAGGATCCCCCTCTACTGTGATTCATTGATACTACACAATAGGCCTTCCAGCAACTGTTGCTGCAACGAATGGGTGAGTGGGAAGGTGCCGTATCCCTGAGACTATGGGCATTTTTATACACACCTTAAAATGCTGGTCTTTCAGTCTTCTGGGTTTACAAGTCCACAAGTAAATTCTGGATGCATTCTTCACACACACACACACACACACACACACACAAACACTGCCCTGAGGCAGCCTAAGGTAGCCGCAGCTGTAGACGTGAGGGGCTGTCATGGAAACCAAGTGACCACAGCTGCCTGGAGAAAAGCAGTTTACCAGGAGAACTTTTTACACTCAAACGTTCTGGGAGAAGTTCTATGCAGANTTAGACACCCAGAAAGTTCAGGCTGTAACAGCAAACATGCAGGAGAAATGTTGTGTAAAAGTTCAAAGAGCTAGATGTTTAAGATCTGGGTGAGTGATTTAGACACACAGAAAGTTCAGGATGGAACAGCAAACATGCAGAAGAAATGTGTGTGTAAAAACACCCTATATAATTGCATGACTCCTCCTCTTCGCAGGGCCGGACTTAGGAATTTTGCACCCCTAGGCCCTTCTCAGGCTGCTGCCCCCAAGCCAAGCCCTGCCTCCAAGCCCCACCCCCAAGTTAAGCTCCGTCCTCATGCTGCATGTTCATGGGTGGGGGAGCCCCGTGTGAACGATATGGCATGTGCGCCCACAGTAAGTGGGGGTGCGTGTGTGCGCCCGCCTAACACGCATCCCCACACACACCCCTCATCCCCATGCACAGAGCAACTGGGGAAAATGGTGGTTGCTCCATGGGTATGGATGAGTGGGGATGCGTGTGCATGCCCCACCCCTGCACCGACGTGCCCACGGACCCCACACCTGGCAGAGCTGTGTAAAAAGGGCCTGCGAGGAGTCATTCGAAGAAGAACAGAAGGTTGCTGCCTTGTAAGAAAGGTTCTTCGAGATAGCTTCTGACATTCTCACAGCTCCCACCCTTCCAGCGCCGCATGGAATTTTTTTCTTATATTCCTAGAAAGAGTTGGAAGGAACTGTCATTCTGAGGGGGAAAGTGCTTTTTATACTAGAGGAGCTTGAGACCATCATGTGGTCTATTTTTTGAATAGGGTGAGCACGCACAACCCAGTTGTGAGAATGTTGGGAGCCATTTTGAAGAACTCTGTTTACAAGGCAACAAACTTCTGATCACTCACATGGGAAGGAGTTGTTTGTAAACAAACAGCTTTATTTCCCAGTCCGATGGGGTGCTGCTGCTGCTGCTGCAGCACTACTAGCAGGCAGACAGGCAGGTGAGGGATGGGGACCCAGGCCGGAAGCTTCGGCTGCATGCAACAGCCTCTGGCGGTGCAGGGAGAAAAGGAAAAAAAAAATACAAACAGAGCCGGGCAACACCTGTGCCAGGATTGCCGCCCCCTAGAAAACGCAACCCAAGGCCTAGACCTAGGGGGCCTGCCCTTAAGTCCAGGTCTGCCTCTCCCTTCTGCAGTACCTCCAGTCGTGCTCCCTGGATCAACAGCACATGCAGCCAGAGCAACAATAACCAGAAGCAGTTCGGGGTTACCCACCCCTGCCCGAAACCCTGACCCACCTTCTCATGAAATCAACAGAGAGGTCTCTGGCTGAAATCAGACGTGCGGCTACCACCACCGCTCCCTATGTCTGAGGAAGAGTAGAAGATGGCCACTGCCACCCTTAGGGCCAGGTTGGAGCACAAAATAAATGTGTGCCCAACTGGGACAGCTGGCGAGCCCTCCCCCGACCCACCCCCCGTGTGGGAATGGAACAAACATATGGCCGGGCGGCCCCACCCTGGTGTGCGTCCAGTGCCCCGCCTCTCCATCCTGATGGGCAGCCATGATGGTTCCCGATCCCAGGTGGGGTTGGAGCCACAAACAGACACATTGGCCCGCTCTGGCCCACATTGACTCGCCTGGGCAGTCCTTAGCCCGGCTCTGCGCCTGGATTCATCCGGGGGACCAATTCCAGGCCAGCCGCTTACCTGAACCAGGCAGCAGTGGGCCCACATCTGGAGGCCTGGAAACTGATGTGACGGTGAGTCTCTGGCCCAGGTGTGCCATAGACTAGTAGACCCTCGTCGTCGCATCTTTTTTCACCCTCTGTTAACTTTCATGGGATATTTGCAAGTTCCGCTGGGTGTCATTCACCAGTCAAACTCCAATGAGCAGGGAGTGATCAGCAGGGAACTGATTGCCCATTGTGACTGCTCGTACTTCTCCCATGAGACCAAAATTGGCCACTGTTGGAGGACAGGATGCTGGGCTTGATGGACCATTGGTTGACTCAGTATGGCATTTCTTATGTTCTTAATGAATCCTGAATTGGCTAAAATGTATATAGTCCTCATTTAATCAAAGAAACACTGGCATCAGTCTCATAAGATCTTTATAATCTGGATGGAAATTAGTAGTATCCTTCTTATAACCTGTTCCCCCTCCAGCTCCTTCCCACACTCAAAGCAGAGGGGTACAGCAGTTTCCAACGTATGTATATATTGTAGCAGAACGTGATAACACACTTTGAAATCTCAGATTAAAAGCAGGTAGTGACTTGTTACCTAGAACTAAAATATATAGATACAGAGATACAAAACATCTTCTGGAGGGGGGAAAAAAAGGCAGAAAAACTGTTCTTTTCAAAATACCCTCAATGCAGATGGAAATGGATTTTGTTGCAGACTACCCATGAGTCTACGAGACATTGGGTCTAGGCAACTGAAAATTGCTCCCCATGTTTTAATTGTTCTAAATAAAGTCCTGCGTATGTTTGCAGAGTTGGCATGCTCAGTACAGAACTAGAAGGTTTAGAAAGTCTCACCGAACAGTATATGTGACGTAACCAGATTTTAGAATGTGAAAAAAAGAAGAAGGAGGGAAAAAAAAGAATGAAAAGTACAGGTTTTCACACAAGCATATGCAACTCTCATCATGCAGGGTTTTTGTTTTTGTTTTTTTTAAGTTACACTTTGCGTTGAAGAACACAACCAGTGTAAACACATTTTTGTAACACTTAGAAAACAGTGCAAATTTTGTAAATTTCATTTCCCCCTCGCGCCCGTTTGAAATACATGTATTTATAATGGAGGTAAAACCACCTTTCTCGATAGAAAAATATTTATAATAAACACCTACATAGGTTGTCCTTAACTTTACAAAAGAGTAAGTTACAGTCTCACATTGTGTTAAGAAATGATTCCCTCCCTCAAGCTTTCCATACTTTGTGTTGGTGTCAAATGGATGGAGGTCTATGGGAAAAAACCAACCACCAACAAAGAGAAATCAGTAGCATCATAGAAGAGAATGGAAGTGCTACATTTGACACATATTGTGAAAGACGTAACAGAGAAGTACAGAACTTGTATGGATTATTGCACATTTAAAGTCATTCTTATAACCTTGGGGATAAATACTGGATTCTTGCAAGTCTTAAATTGGCATTCATTTCAATTCTACCATACTTAAGACTGAAGGACCACTTGTAAAATGTGAAAATTTACTCCGCCTTGATTACTGATTGAACCACAAGCAGCTGGCTGCAGAATGCAAACTTTAAAGTCAGACAATCAGAAAGCAGTAATGCAAAGATGGCAGGAAAATGTAGGCAAGGTTGTCTTCCATAGAAATCATTTCTAGACCCAATCCTACAGTTGTTCCTTGGGCAAAAAGGCTATGTTGGGTCAACTCCCACTGAAGATAATGAAGGTTTTAACTGATTAAGAATTCAAGAACTGATTCCTTCTGCTGTTATCCAAAACTTTGTTGCTGAATACTCTCTAGGTCCATGGGCTGTGTTCTGCAAATCTTACCCACAAAACTAAAATCTCATTAGTTTATTGAGGCCAGAGCTGATATACATACACATTACAAATTTCAAATTCACAATTGCAAATTTGACTTTTGGCCTTTGTAAACTTTGCCTAAAACATTTGTTTTGATTTTATTATTTGGAAATTCCACCGTTTGAGTTGCCAGTTGAAACAAGGCATCTGATTTGCCACTTTGGGTAAAAACACACAGGCCGGGGGTGCGTTGGCGGGCCAATACAGTCCAGGGAGGAGAGCTGCAGTGGACACAGTCCAGTCTGCCAAACAAACATGATCACGACCAGGGCACTGGGAAGGGTGGGGAGAAGCAAAAGCATGCAGCTGGCCAGCCCCGCTCTGCACCCAGCACCTACCCCCCACCAAGATGGCCAGGTGGACCCAACTCAGGTTGTGTTGGCGGCCCGTCAACAGATGTGATAGCCTGCTGTGGCCTGCGTTAGCCTGGGCTGTGACTGCGGAGGTTTTCCGAGGTCACAACCCAGGCTAGCCGCTGACACAGCCTGGGGCAATCCCAGGTCAACATCTGGCGGCACCAGCACGGACGTGCAGATGAGGTCCGGGCCAAAGCAGGCCCATACGCCATTCAAATCTAGAGCAGCTCCCGTCTCGTGGGAAAGTAGGAATTGTGGCTCTCCCACCAGGAGGCTCCGTAATGGACAAGGTAGTAAAATCCTACTCTGCCCATGGCGTGAGAGAGCCGCAATTCCTACTTTCCCACGAGACCGGAGCTGCTCTAGATTTGAATAACGCATCCTCACGCGGCGTGAAAGCAGCCTTTGATTGGCAAGTCTCAAGAATAGAGCTGAAATGGATAGCAAAAAATTATCCACGCTTCATATATGGTATTTCAGATAGCTTGGCGGTTATTTGGTTACCATCTGGTAACTGTAGAAGTTAACTGCCAAAACGGAATACTGTATCTTACGATTTACAGAATTACTAGATAACCAAACCTGGGATTTTTTTTTTAAAGAAACCCTCAAAAGTTAATTAAATGGCAAAGCAGCAAATAATAGTTGGTAAACGGTAATCTGGATAGCAGGTGGACACTAAATTGGATACCATTTGGTAGACTCCACACAGGTATAATGCATTTCATCCAAACATCACAAAGGAACAGCACTCAAACTATTTCAACACACATTTAACTTTAAAGCAGGGGCAGTCAAACGTACGGTGCATGCGATTCACTTGATCCAGGTGACAACCTCAGGTGATGTACCAGGACCCCTCCTGCTGGCGCCTGGCTCTAAGGCCCCTCAGACACCAGTCTCAGGAATGAAGAGGAGCACTCTGCTTTAGAGAGAGCCTTCCCCACAACTCTGGAGGAATTCCTCTTTCCCATCTCCTCCCTGGAGCCATTCCCTGGGACGCTGGTCCCCCTCTCCTCCCCAGAGGTGATCTCTGAGAGAGACTGGTCCCATCCCCACACCAGGGGTAAAAACAGACACAATGCTGGTATGGTGGCACCCCGGCTCAGGGTGGAAAACCCTGGTGGCCACTCTCCGGGTCAGCAGGTGGCACTGAATTAACCTGCCTGCAACTGGGGGGGCTTGGCCCACTCCTGGTCTGCCTGCAGCGGCCTAACAGGCAGCTATGGTGGCCCCTGTATGGTGGGACAAAACAGATACTTTGGCCCACATTGGCCTGCCTGGGCAGTCCTTGGCCCAGAATGAGCGTTTGAAATCTTTGGGTAGACTCATTCTGGGCCAGCTGCCTACTCTTCCTGGGGCACTAGCAGGCCAACATCTGGCAGCTGGGGAACAGACATGTCGCTGAGTCCCCGGCCCATGCAAGTCATAGCGTGTCATAGTGGGCCTACGTCATGCCTGTTTGTACCCCATGATCTTCTGGAAACTAGATTGTGACCCAGTGAATCATGATCTACCTCTTGTCTACCCCTGCTTTAAAGCACACGGTGTGACTGACTTGTCTGGAACTCCTCACATTCTTCATGTGCTTACATGCCTTTCTAATGCAGAGAAAGAGGATTAATTACCATGTAGGATGAAATCCAAAGTGCTTTGTATTGCTGGATGAGTAGCATTTTCTTTAATGATATGATCCTCTGTGTGGAGAGTGCTGGTGCTATCCCTTAGCCTGGGCAAGAGTCCCATTCGCTTCATTTGGACCCATACCTGTGCTAAGTGATCCACTGGGTCTGGTTCTATCCACTTGGACTGCACCCTTACTGATGGCTAGTCATGTGGCCCAAGAGATTCAGGATCAGATCATCAGAAGTATTCTGGAATCTCAATCTATAGTCTCATACTAGAAGCACCAGGGATGGGGTCTGCTTGAGCTATGTTAAAAGATATGTATGTTTACACGTAGATAGAGACCATGTACGTTCTGTTTCATAACTAAGTCTCAGGTGATTATCACTGCAATTGACGTTGTATCACTAGTAAACCTGAAGAGTTCATCACTTTGTCATATTGCTGTATTAATTCTTTTCTATTGCTGACATTCTCGGACAAATGTCAATTTAAAAAAAATTAAAACACCTTTGATTTTGGAAAAAAACAAAATAAAAGAATACCCTATTTAAAATTACATCGTCATCAATACAAATCTCACCGCAGGTCAAGAGGTCTTTAGAAATTTCAGGAATTCATGAACAGATAATCCAGTTTGTATCTAAAGCACGAAGAAGAGTCTTTAAAAACCTGTAAAACTCCTCAAATAATCTAAGAATCTACAGGAAAATTGTTAAAAATCATCCTAAATTGTGGACAGTACTCTAATTTCTTATGAAATACACGTTGATAACTACGGGGTTTAAAGATGCCTCAGTAACAAAATGAATGGATGGCAATGTGAGAGGATTTATTCTGCACATTTTGCTGAGTAAACAAGTAGCTCTCACTGTCATTGTTTCAACTGATCATCTTCTAAAATAGATTTGTGACAAACCTACAAGAAGGATTTCCTACTATTTCCTTTGGAGAAGGGCTCCTCCAGTCAGTGCTCGGGAAAGGTCATATTTCCTTTTGCAGCAAGTTAAGTTTAGAAGGATTTCCTACTATTTCCTTTGGAGAAGGGCTCCTCCAGTCAGTGCTCGGGAAAGGTCATATTTCCTTTTGCAGCAAGTTAAGTTTAGAATTTGCAATCTGTCCTAAAAGTTTAAATATTTTCTTTTTTGTTCTTTAAATTTCTGTGTAAATATCTGAAATACTATTACATAAATATGGGTCCTACTCTATGATATACAGCATCAGACGTCAACTCCCCTACCGGATTGTAAAACCTACTTTTAAATGTTAGCATCACGGTGCTTCTGCCCCCTCCACTCCGCAATGCCCTTTTTTGAAAGATGCGATAAAACTGTACATTAAAAGATAGGAACTAATTGCTGAGCTACAAAAGAAGGTCCCCTTTGTTGATAATCTGGAAATGTAAACAAAAAGAGTTCAAGTACAAAAGTGAGTAGCTGTGCCTCGGCAAAGACATTTTGGCACCATGTGGTATTAGTTAAATGTTCACTAAAAATGTGTCTTCATGGTGCTCCAGAAGCAGCTAAGAAGTGTTCTGGTCTTCCCTACCAAATATCACTTGTGAAGCTAAGCTCCCTGGTTGATAAAGGTAGCAAGGGGTTGTTCCTGTGGAAGTCTTGCGCGTCCTTCATGGTACTGTTAAGAGGTAGCTGTCCATTGAGTAGCGTCAAGGGTATGTTACAGTAAGTGTGGTGGTTACTGCTTATGGAAGGTAATGGCAAGGTAGCTGTCTGCATGCCATACTCGTATCCTCTGCAGAAATGTCTCATTTGCATGGAGTCTGCCTGATGGTAATTGGGTAAATCAGCTTGAGATGCTACCAAAGTGGCAGAGGTGTCTGTGACAGCAATAGAGGGTACAGTTTGAAGATCCCCAAAAAGACCCTGTTCCGCAGAGTCCAGGACTTGACGCCGAGATAAAACCTCTTTTTTCTTTGCTGGCATTTCATAGACTAAGCGCTTCCAAAACTTGGAATTGAGTTTGCTGCTTTTTGGTCCTTTCCACTTGACCACTGAGAGATGTTTGATGGTGTGCTTTAAAGATTCTACTTCGTGGTAATTGACTTTCCCTTTTAAGTCAGTACACTCAATGAAAATAACTTTGATTTCTCCACTGACTAGCATGTTATGGAGTCTGCTTTCCATCTCAAAAATACTCCATCCTCTCCTGAGAACATAGTCTGGAGTTAGCACGATAATGAGTCTTCGGCTTTGCTCAACACATCTTGCGAGATCTTCAATGTACGCTACAAATCACAGAAAGAGAGAAAGAGTAAAATAAAGCAGTCTACTGTGTTAGAACATTAGCTGTGCAATTAAAGTCTAACAAAACCCTGTGGCTTATGAGTGGTCTGACCCCTTACCATTAAAACGAGTTTTGAAATGGACTTCAACAGCTGCTTTGGAGCCCTAAACAAGTCACAACATAAAATGTTCAGAAACCCCATTGACAAAGCTGATAACCTCATGATTTTCCCATTTTAATCATAGCACAGCCCTCAAGATGTCTGGCTTTATTTCTTCACTTTTTAAGATCCATTTTAGCAGCCTACAAATTACAAATTTTCAATTCCTTTGTTGATTGGAAAAAGTTACAGTTCTAGACCAAACTAGCTTTATGTCAAATATATAATCTGCAGCACATTTTATGACTATTTGTATCAGGTTTGGGCAAACTTTTCATATTTTTCAAGGTGTAAAAAAGGTAAGGTTGGGATAATGTTGCAGGGCGTGTAGACCAGGGGGATCAGGAGAGGATAACCCAGCACTCTAAACACATATTACATTGTTGGAGAGGTGCAACACCAGCGTGTTTGTGTCCTACTGATAGTATTGACCACAAGAAGCAGGCTACTGGTGTTAGATGATCAGTGAGGTTTTTTTCTTTTACTGTTATAAACCCATATTTCTACATGGAATAGATTGAGGTGCAGGAATTAATTGCATTTTTCCATTGATTGATTGTTTTCATTTTATTTATTTTTTAAATGTGGAATTAGAAGTTTTCATATTCCGAGTAACAACTTCAGAACCAAATACATATTCTACAGCAGTGCTTTTCAACTTTTTTTCACTAAGAGAACAGTATTGGGAAGGCCAGCCTTTGCCCCAGAGGCCTGATTGGTTAGGATGGACCTGCTCTCTACAGCTCCCAGAATTCTGACTGGACAGGAGGGGAATGTTCTGCGGTTCTACTTGCTTTCTGCCTCGGAGGAAGGCAGAGTCAGTTGGAAGATGGGCCTTCATGGGCGAAAGCACATGTAGGACATGGGGAAGTCATCCCAGAATCAATTTGGCTGTACTAGCAAAAACTTGGCCACTGTCAGATTCGCAACCATTATACCACTGTACCCATGTATACCTGCTATTAATGAGTTTTTTGGTGTAGAAGAGATGTTATGCCCCAATTTCCCAACTCATATCAACAATTTATTGTGATAGAATATATCCTATAGATCAAAACTTGGGCCCTGCTCATGGCATCTCAAAGAATAGACAGTAAATGAAGACAAGCTTTTTACACATGGACTTCTTTTGGTTTACTTAAAGAGGGCCTGAAACCCGTTCAAGTCATCGGAAAGACGCCTATTGATTCCAATGAGCTTTGGGCTGAGCCCAGAGCAAGGCACAATGTTGTGAAAGATATCGAGAACACCTTAGAGAGAAAAAGTGAAGTAACTGCCTATCCAAGGGGGTAACTATAATCAAGACAGCAGCGGCAGTTGCACGGGGGTCTCTAAGCCTGGTGGGACCATACTCTCGGGTGCAGCTGTGTGTCCCTGACCACCTGGGAGGTGGGAAATGGGCCCAGTTCTATCTTCCACCCCAGGGCCCATTCCAGCCTAGCCATGCCTTTGTGCATATCATTCATGTGGGAGAGCTGATGAACATCCAGGGTAAGGCACTCCACTCATTATCACATAAAGCATCCTTCTCAACAGTGCTAGTTGGAAGCGTACAGTCCCAAGAAAGGAGGAGAAACATTACAAATGAAGACTTGGACACAGGAGCTGCACACAACAGATTTTTTACTTAGGACAGGTTTGCGCCTCTCTTTCACATACTTCCCTGGAGCAGGAACAATGGTTACAGTACACATCATTGATCAACATGGGTTACTGTGCGGACTTCAATTTCTGGAGTTCCAGGCACGATACCTCAGCATGCTGATTAACACCACTTGCAATAAAAGACAGGGCTACAAAAACAGACCAACAGAGACATACCAGAATATCTAGGAGCTCGGAAGCAGCACACGTAGCATATAATCTGCTTTCGCTGGGGTTTTATTTCACCATTTAGCAGTGAGAGGAAAAATCAATTTCACAAATGATTTTTTTTTTTTTTAAAAGCAAACTCTTACACACCCTCCAGATAAGGGGAAATGTCAAGACATACAAGTAAAGTACAAATCTTTAGACGACAATCCTAAATGTTAATGCTTCCTAACTGTCATGCAGCATTTACAGTTATTTGAGCTTTTTTTTAAAAAAAAGTCGAAACTTACTAAGGAAAAACAAAGAACATTGCTTAATTTAAAACAATGAACTTAAACCTTAGGGAGAAAGGGGGAAAGCATCAGCAAAGGGAACGGTCAAAGCAGAACTGGTGAAAAACAAAACGTAAGGCAAGGTGGGAAGGTTCAATACAATGGAAAGAGATTATCCCAATGTATCAACAGTTCTGACTCTTCATTTTCTTCCTTCCTTTCTGCTCCCAAAAAGAAAGAAGTTAGGTTGGAAGCTTCATCATTAGAGGGTGGATCTGTAAGATACAGTAAAATAACAAACTATCATGCATCTTTCCTGATACCGTTTTAAAAAAAAATCCTGTTCAAAAATTCAGGACAATGGTCTGTACAGGACTGTTCTTATTCCACAGGACAGAATGATCAGCCACTGAAGTGTGAATTCCACAACTGATCAGAGACTGTGCAGCTGTCTCTGAAAAATGACTGATCTGCATAGTCGTACTGAATAATGACTGATCTGCAGAGTCACCGACCAGTCATTGAATAACGATCCACCACTTCCATAAACCACCATGGATCCAGTTTAGTCAATGAATAGTGAATACTGAATTCCATAACTGATGATCAGCAACTTTGCAGATCAGTCACTGAATAGTAATCTGCACAGTCGCTGATAAGTCATGTAATAATAACCAGTTACTACCACTGGGCACCCAGTTTTGTGCTACATCCAACTACACAAGCACTATGCATGAATCCCCAAACCACAATATACTCCACTTGACGGTCTGTTTTAAGAAACCAAACTACGATAGGCTAACATTAGTTGTGGCAATAAATCTGATAAATCATTGTAGCAAATCAACCAAGAACTCACCAGAATGGAGGAGAGGAGAAGAGACAATTATTTCACCATATAGGTTCTTCTCCCCTCTCTTGTTCCTCCTTTACTTTGTTGTGTGCAGTTTAATTGATAGGCTATACCACATCCAGAGTTCTTTCTAGAAATGAAATTTACTTCCTTTCTCAAATCCTAAGTTTCCATCAGATTTTTTTATGCGGTGATAATCGGCTTGTACCTGCCAACAGACGTAATGCTAGCCACATGCCTCTTTGTAGCAAATCTGAAGTGTACAGATTCTGCTGATGTCATTGGGTGTGCAGGACAACATGAACATGTTGCAACGTGATTTGCTTCACCTTCCTCCCACCAGCTCTTTCCTGGGAACTATCTTGGGATGCAACGTCCAGAGTTAAATGAGGATTTTTGGATCATGAGCAGAACAATCCTTCCACTATTAAAGTCAACAGGAGTTTTACCATTGACTTCAGAGGTGGAAGATTGTCCTGTGAGATGCAATTTACTCATGTATTTTACTTTGTGAATACTAGCTGCAAGAGGCAAAAACCAAACTGAATGAAGCACATTCCTTTTGGTTAGAGCTGAAATGAATACTTGAAAAAAAGGTATACCCACTGAATTTCCGATATCCAAATCAAACCAGATATTTCAGGTACTTTTCAGTCCCCAAACCGGTTTCTGACGGTGTGTCCAAAATACCGACAACTGGTATAGTGAAGTACCAAAAACTGCTATACTGAAATACCACAATTTTTGTGAATTTTTCAGGTATTATTTCAGTTTTTTGGGTTATTTAAGTATACCAGCATTTTGGTATTTCAGGTACTCAAATGGAGTTCATGTACTGATTCAGATACCTGATACCCAAAACAGTACCTGAAAATGCTGGTAATACCAAATCAGGTACCCGTTTCAGCTTTGTGGTTCATGGAGATTTGTTCTTGATTTAATTCACAAAGAATTCATTACACCTTCCTCCATCACAGAGACATTCTTGCACCACAATGGAGAAAGTAGAGTGGCTAGGCATGTCTATCCCACAAATCACGTTTCTATGGTTTTCCAGATTAGGACTGAAACGAGATTAGAATCCCCCCTTGACAAGAATCTTGCCAGATTCAAAGAAAGGGGGGTGGGGGAGGAGAGATAAGACCTTGCATAATCTTCCCCCTCTTGAGATCTTGTCAGAGGTGAGCAGGGGGAAAATACATGCCCCCTGCCTATCCTGCCTGGCCCCCTGCCTGCCCCGGAAGAGAAATTCTGGGTGGGGGTCTGGGGGGAGGAGGATCGGGGGCCTAATGGGAGGTCAGGGGTAGGGTACTTATCCTCCAGAGGGGGTCCTACAAAGCGCAGTCTCTTCCCAGGCTTGTAAGTTTGAAAATAAAAACCAAAGAAACTGGGCATGCTCTGAAGGGCCTGAATCACCCCTTCTGGGCATGCTCAGCACTTTTCAAAGATGGCA
Organism: Sphenodon punctatus; assembly: GCA_003113815.1. Taxonomy (NCBI): domain Eukaryota; kingdom Metazoa; phylum Chordata; class Lepidosauria; order Sphenodontia; family Sphenodontidae; genus Sphenodon; species Sphenodon punctatus. The sequence continues at coordinate 10,659,641 of QEPC01011901.1, read as the reverse complement.
CTGGCAGCATCAGCACGTTGCAGGCATCATCTTGGATGTGGGCAGCAGGTTCTGGGCATGCTCAGAAAGGACTGCCCTTTTCTAAAATGGCACCTAAAGCATGCTGATGCTGTTGGTGCCATCTTTGAAAAGGGCTGAGCATGCCCAGAAGGGATGATCTAGGCCCTTTTTAGCTTGCTCAGTTTGTTGGGTTTTTTTAATACAGGATCCTCTCTGGAGGGTAAGTGCCCCACCCGTGACCCCCTTCTAGACTCCCGTACCCGTTCTGACCCCCGTCCAGAATTTCCCTTCTTTGACCCCCATTCTTCTCCCCCATTCTTGTCAACTGTCACCGGGGGGGGGGAAGAGCACAAAGGGGGTCTCACACTCTTTTCGCATCCGCTGGGTATCTTTCACAGCGGCTCTCTCTACGTGGCAACAGCGTGGTGTTTCTATGCCCGTCAGGATAGTGTGTTGGCCATTACCTCTAATGAAAGAGAACAGGCCGCTATCATCATAGGGCGCCTGGATTGAGAGAGCCCGCTCGATACCCCCACACTCCCTAGGACACACACTCAGGAAACACAGGACGGGTGGAGCAACCAGCGGGGAGAAGCCCGTGAGGGGGGAAGGGCCTGTACCCAGAGTTGCAAGGGAGGAAACAGGGTCACGCATACACAGTGCTCCCCAGGGTGGGGACCTACCCCGGGCCTGGGTTGGAAGGGAAGGGGACTCCCACACCTCTCGCACTCACCACGCACCCTGCA
>QEPC01011901.1:10636972-10655608 GCA_003113815.1 Sphenodon punctatus | reverse complement strand
CAGCAAGCTCTCGCAGTCTCTCTGCTCACACACGAGGGGGCCGGTTTCTCACAATCACCAGCGTCGCTCTAATTGCGGCGCTGGCCTTTATACCACAGGCCCCGCCCCCGTGCGCGCCCGAAGACGCTCTGAGCGTCGCGGCAACGACGGGGGCGTGGCTAAGGGTGTGCCCTGCTCTGCAGGGAGAATCCTTGAATCGGCCTCTGGGGGCGTGGCCCTGACCTCTACGTCGGCGGCTGGTGCGCCGCTCGTGAGGGGCGTGTCCCGCAGCCCGTCCTGCGTCCCTGCATTCTGGGAGCCCTGCGGGGCTGGGGAACGCTGCGGCAGGCGGCGGCGGCGGCTGACATCAACAACCAGCAAGATCCAAGAAGTGAGTTTCAGCGCTATTCCAGATGTCTTTCTCCATGCTGTAGGGACATGCTGCATCACCAGACATGACGTTAGCTCCATACAAACTGCTGCCCTTGTTGTTTTAAAGCCACAATGTACGTGGACAACAAAATGCATGGCAAGCAAGAGGCAAACAAATGGTGTGTGTATGGCAGACATGTACAGACATAGGTGTTAATAAATGTGCAGCTGGTGTGCTGGCTACACGTCCTGGAGAGGGGATCCACCCCTGGCTGGGTCAGGCCGGGGAACTGATTAAACATTCTGACCAGTTGACTGGGCCAGGAGGGGGGGACGGAAGTGACGTGAGGCTGGCTGGTCCTGCTCCCGCACTGCAGCCGGCACACTGCCCCGCCATTTATTTATTTATTTATTTATTTATTTAAATGCATACGCTGCCCTTCCCTTAGAGGCTTACAGTAGCTTACAATTCATAAAAAAATAATAAAATTCAAAGAATAAAAAACTCCTGCCCTCCCCCACAACCCTACCAAAACCCCCAGTCAACGCCTATCCCCACCTGCCAAATGCTTTTTCAAATTAAAATGTTTATAAGATCCTTGGGTTCAGGCTCAAGCGAACCTCCTAGGGAAGGGAGTTTCACCAAACAAGGGAAGCAGCCGAGAATGCCCTCCTGCGTAACCCCCGGCCCCATGCACAAGGGTGGAACCTGCAAGAGGGCACTCCCGGCCAACCCTAGGTGCCATAATGGGACATGGTACGACAGGATGTATTTCAGATATATGAGATCCAGACCATTTAGGGCTTTAAAGGTCAAAAACCAGCATCCTGAATTATGCCCAGAAAGCTGTAGGGAGCCAATTCAGACTCCAGAGCACCGGTGTAATGTGCTCCCGGCAAGTCATCCCCAAAAGGAGCCGAGCCACCGCATTCTGCACCAGCTGCAGCCTCCAAACAGTCATCAAGGGCAGCCCCACATAGAGTGCATTGCTGTAATCTAGCCTCAAGGGGATGAAAGCATGGATGGCAGTGGCCAGATTCGAGTCAGAAAGAAAGGGACACAGTCTTCTCACTAGATGGAAGTGGTGAAAATCGACGGCCCTGCCAATAGCAGGCAGCCGTGGCAGTCGGCCACAGCAGCTCCCACGCAAACAGCCATACCACGTGCTTGCCTGGTATGACCCGTTATGGCCCACCTGGGTGGCCCTTGAGCTCAGACTGTGGGCCCAATTACTTCCAGGCCCACGATTCCTGGGTTCTCACCTACTCAGTTGGAGGCTGTAGTGGGACCACATTTGGTGGCCCGCTAACTGACACGTGGGTAAGGCTCTGGTCCAGGCAGGCCATAGTGGAAGAGCATCATGATTATTAACACCCATAGCAGTGACACGTGTAGCACACACCTCAAAGGAGTGGCTAGCATGATATCTGATGGCATCCAGAATTTGAAAGAGCACACCCAATAAACCAAACTCTGGACCTGTACACTGAGCACAACTAACTTCTAATAAACCCAGCATGAAACAACGGTCTACAACTGTGCATTCCTCCTTGAAAGTACTCCTTTCATGTTGAGGTTGGACTGTGCAGGTTGGCTGGCAGAGGAGGTGGCTCTAGTTTTTATAACAGCAAAAAGATCTCTGTTAGCAGAGGAAATTTTCTTTGGTGAATGAGAGCCAAAATTTGGCCCCTTTTCCTCTGCCTGAACAGTGCAAAGGATCTGGAGATGAGTTCTCTGCAGAATCCAGGCCAACAGATGCTTACTTCCGACAGAGTAATGTTGCCTTAGGAATTGCAAAAAGTAGATTAAAACAGGCAACTTGGCCACCTCTTTTTCCACGAGAGGAGAACACTCTGCTCTCTCTCTTGTGCCTCCTATGAATTTTCAACACTTCAGACCTGAACATTTAAGTGCTGAAAGTTGCCTCCTTGACAGTTTTGCAGCAAGCTTGGCAGCAAAATAATAATAATAATAATAATAATTAAAAAATCACCACGCATGTTTGAAAATTTGTAATATGAGCCATGAACAGATGTTGGTGAAAAATATGATTCTGGCTTTGGAAAAACTAAGGCGGCCAGGACATTTGCCCCGTGCAAAGAAGAACTGCTCCGTGAACTTCAACAGAGCTGAATCGATTTACCCCAGTGGAAAGGTCTGATCAAAACATGGGGGGGGGAGCTGCTTAGGTGAAGGTCAACTAGCTGTGCGTATCGTTAGAATGTCCATTATCAGCAGGATTCAGCCATCTTAAAGGGACAGGAAGGTAGTGCGGCCACTGAGAGGGAGCAACACAAAGAAAATATACTCTCAAAAATCGAACTATCCGAGAGAGATCTTTTTGTGTGTCTTTTTCAAGCAACACAAAACAAACTATTTTGCTTCCTGTTCTGGCCAGGGATCACCGTCCTGCTAGAGAGACGCAGCAGCTGTAGGCAGAGCCAATGCCCTCTTGAATTTAAGGAGCAAAGGGTGTTTCTTTAACATGGAAAAATACATGAAAGGAAGCAAAAAAGAAATGCGGAGTCTAGTGGCTTCCTGACCCAGGAATGGCTTCATTACACACTCAGGCAAAACTCCCGCCAGAAATTCCCACTCGTGGAATTGGGACTTTCCTTTCTAAGTAAAGAACAGAGAAGTAGAAGCCGCGCCACTGAGTCTTACATGGAGAGTGTGGAAATCTTCTGGAAATCCAACTGCTAACTCCTAGTCAGTCTTTGGTGGAGAATTAGCAGCAAAGCAAGTGAAGAGATAAGCAGGAAAACAGTGGAATCACAGTGAAATACAGCAACATCATGAATGCAATGGATCCTCTCAGAGTAGTATTAGGTATGGATTTTGAGATATCGCGCATGTGATAGTTAAAGGAGATTAACAAAGTCATTGATTGCCTTAAAGTGTAGATGCTACCACTAGGTTATTTACTTATTTCCTTTTACAGAAGTAGCCATCCTAGGAATCTGAATCTAAATGATACCAAATTATAGAAACCAGGAGAGAAATCACCCATGGCATCAGAAGTGTCTTCAGGATCTGCCAATAGCAATTTGCTATTGTTCGGTTCACTTAGCTTTCAAGGAGGAAACAGGTCAATGTCATCCCCTTCCACTTAAGAAATCAGTTTCCAAACGGTGGTCCGCAAGGGCCATGGGAAATGGTGGGAAGCTGGTTGGTGGAACTGCCTGTGGCTATGGCTTTCCCTGGGCTGTGATTTCGGAGGTTTCCAAGGTCAGACCCTCGGCTGCTTCTGACATGGCCCGGGGCAATCCCAGGGCAACATCTGGCGACGTCTGCATAGACATGCAAGCGAGCTCCATGCTGGGTCATGACAAAGCGGATTGCTGTCACATTTGTTTTCACCCAGAGACCGTACCCTGAAGGCAGTATGGTTCCTGGAGAGGGTGGAGAACTCTCCAGGGTAGCTGAAGGAAGCGCTGAGAGGTTTTGGGAGTCTCGGTCGGGAGCAAGAAGGCCTCCCATACTTGGCATCCAAGGTAAATTCCAGACCAGCACCTGGAATGGTCTCACCTTCCAAGTAGAGTTTAAATGGGTAGTTGCCACCCTCCGGTAATACCTGCATTTTCGAGTATGGTGGAAGGTATTGGATGGGATGCCTGATCGCTGATTGGGTACCCAGATACCAGAAAAATTAGTAATTTTCCAGTTATTGATTTTCCAGTTATTGATAGAAAAATCTGGATGGAAAACTGAAACATCTGGACCGGAAGTTGATATTTCTAGGACTGGATGCTGACATTCCAGGACACTGGGAGACTACCTGAATTGGGTTGTAATCAGGTACCATTTGGTACCTGCTATTTTTGAATCGATTTGGGTACAAGAAATTTGATCAGCATGCCCATTTTTGTGGATACGCGTTTCAGCTCTGCTCCTGAGTCCTGCTGCCTCAGAGAGGGCATCTGGCTACACTCAGCTGAACCTTATTTACTTTTTGAACTCTGCTCAGGGGCTTGATTGGTTCCATCCTGCCAGCAGTCCAATAAGGGGGTAGCAAGAAGTAGCTTGCTACAGGTTTATCAATGTACCCGCTTCTTTCAGTAGCTTGGACCTCAGCTTCTCCTTGTTCTGTTCTCCTAGACTTACATTGACTCTGCACCCTGGCTTGCCTTATTGGTTGACATCTAATCTGCTATGGTATCAACCCTGCACTGACTCTGCCCCCTGGTTTGCCCCCAGTCTCCCATCGTACTGATCCTTCTCTGACTTGGCCACAGTAACAGCCATGCTCTATCCACTCTGATAGACCGGGTTTTGCTTTATTTCCTGCATATTGTATTGCTTTTCTCCTTGTAGAAGTAGGAAATCCCTCTCTAATTCTCATCCCCTGAATCTGACCAAAGCCTGTTTTTCCTCCCATTCAGTTTATTCTAAAAACATTAGGAGAAAAGACAAACTCGCCCCAAACCAAACTCTGGTTTGCAAATGACTGCACTCTCCCAAATTCAAATATCAGCACTATGCATTGCCTCACGCCGGGTAGGAAGAGCTATAATGCACACCCTCCTGTGGCAGCAGCTTATAATTGCAGAATGTATCAGAAACAACCAGCCTTGCAAAAGAACCTCATAATCAAAGAAATGCGAAGAACTCTCCAGGATGCCATGTGGAGAAGTGCTGCATTATTTATGGCATACGATGACCAGAAAAACTTACATTTTCTTTAAAAAACAAACCAACCTCCCAAGCATTTCACTAGGAAAAGAAATCTGTTTCCTGAAGGATTGTCTACCTAAAATCTAGATATTGCAACAAATCACTTACTGGAGGTGGGCGGGGGGGGGAGGACTCATTAAAAATGCCTGTTTACTTTTACAGAGCTGCTAGGCAGTTTATTCCGTGATGCCTTTCCCATTTGTTTCAAAATGCCCGATGGCCCTTGGTAATGAAAGTTTTCATATTAAAGAGACCACAGAACTAGGAACACTCAATAGTTGTATTAAAATGTGTGTCCTGGGCACTTGAAGATATTTCTGTAAAAGGAAGCCTTTTCCTGCCTAACAAAGACAGAATGTGTCTGTCTGTCTATCTATCCAGGAAGTGCAAGTTAGCCTCACTTCAATTTCACATTTTATCTTGCGTTGCCGTCATTTGGTTTGATCGGGCATCCCTGTATGGAAGAATCAGGCCCCTTCGTCCTACTGAAGCACTGGGTTTGCAGGGGAGAAAACAAGAGAGGTTGAATCCAGGAACGCTCACAATTGACAATTGAAATTTCCAGGTCATGTGTTTCTTTGTGCTGCTGCTTAATGAATACCTGCAAGTGTTTGCTGAGTGTGTGTCTGATTGATGGGTGGATGAAAAGATGATACCAGACTGGTTACCACAAGGGGTAGGTGAAGAGTCATGCAAACAGCTCCTTTAAACTCATTAAAAGGCTATGTCTTCCTTAAACCTAGTTTGTAGAATTGCCTACGTACTAGAACTGCTGTAGCCTGGTGAATTCACGAAACTCTGGGAAACCGAGGTTCAAATCCCATCTTAGCCAGGAACTCAGTGGGTGGCCTTGGGTAAGCCACTAAAGCTCAGTTTCCCATCTGTAAAATGGGAATAACAATGATTTCCCTCAAAGGGCAGTTGGGAGAGCTAAGTGGGTAAGGAACTGTAAAGCAGTGTGGACTGATACTAAAATGATGATTAATAATAATACTGATTATACAATAAGTACTTTCAATATCCCCATGGAGGGGGCAATCTTTGTTCATCCAGTGGGTAAGTTAGGCGCATGTATTGCATTCCGAAGTGCTGTGCTAGGCTAAGTCGGTACCAAATCCAATCTCTCAGCAGAAGACATCATTTGTTGCCTGTCACCCACTCTCTTCTCATTTAGGTTTCTTATGCTCTCTCCAGAATCCCGGTCCTCCCCTTGTAACTAAGCTAAGCGCACGCACCGGTGGCTCCTCAACGTCACAAATGTCCTGGGTGCTAACAAACGTGATGGTGGCCTGCAAGACACCGACACGTTTGTTGGTGCCCCGCCGGACGCTGGCCCGGGATTGCTCCTGGGCGTGTCAGTGGTGAGCCCAGGCTGTGATCCCAGAGACCTCCAGGGTCACAGCGCAGGCTACTGCATGCCTGATCAGGCCAAAGAGGACAACAGTAGACTATAACGTTTGTTAGGGCCCGCCGTAACCCAGCCCGGATCGGGTACAGCATAGCTGGCTGCCATGACAGCCGTCACTGGCCTCCATGGCTGCCCATCATGGTGGGGAGGACGGGGACCACTGGGCACAGCGTGGGGTTGGCCGGCCATGTGTTCATGTGGCTCCCAACCCTCCCCAGCAGCCTGGGCACCAGCATGCTTGTTGGCCTGCTGGATTCGGTTGGGACCTGTAGCCGGCAGGTTCCTGACTCAGGTTGGGTTGTGACAGCAGCGGTCCGACCTCACTTCTGTTGACATACCCTGTCTGTCTCTCCCTATGTCGTCATCTCCTGTATCCCCCTCCTCCTGCCCATCCTAGATTGTAACCCCCTTGCAGCAGGACCCTCTCTCTAACTCAGGACTACCTGGTGCCAGATATATTTCTGTAATAAACTCCTCTCCCCATACCCTATAAGCTAATTACATACAGGTACACCTCAAACTGCTGTAGGCCAAAACTCCTGGCTTCACTCCAAATAGACTGTACACAGGAAACCCACCACTGTGATAAGTCGTTACCCCAAAACAAAACAGGAGAGAGAGAGGCTCAAACAGCCACCACATATGTAAACACGAAGCCTGTACACTTGGATCTTACTACATGGAACAGAACAATCAGAGATTGATGTACAAATGAATTGAAATATATTTCAGCCATTCAGGATGGAGAACAGGGTCCGGCAATTGAACAGCACACGCCGCTTTTCAAAAATGGGTTGTTATTTACAAATGGTTCTCATTGAGAGAGAGAGAGAAAAAAAATCACACATGTGACTGTTTCACCTTGGATGGGGGGGAAACCCTTTATTGTAACTGTCCACTGTAAAAGCAGGAGATTGAATGGGCGAGTTGCACACTGTGATTGCCTAGTTGATACCATCCTACGTTCAGTGCTAAAGCAGAGATTGTATTCTACAGACTTCTCTTCCTATCAAGCTCTTATAAAGTTACCTTTGTCTGATATTGAGCCTCTCTATTATGGTTTATAGCTCTGCTGAATGCCCCTTTGTAAAGCAGGAGGTCGTACCTCACCGCATGGAGGAAATTCTAGCCTTGCAAAGAGAAGGGACCCCAATTACTTTCTATGCAGCATGCACCTCCCCAATAGCATCCAATGGGATGAACCCCAAAATTCAGAAGTACTTACTGCCGCTAGGGATCAGGTCCCTGTCTGGGATGAAGAGTTTATATCCATAGTGTTTTTCCAGAACATCTGGCAGGATTTCAAGTGCAAACTGTTCCTCCTCTTTGTTATCACAGTCTAATGTGTCTGGATCCACTTTGGTGTAAGACAGATAGCCGTCGTATTCTTTATTGTCTGCAAACACAAGCAAGAAGCACGTTCAGAGTTACATTGCTTGTGCTATATCAATCAATCAATCAATCAATTGACTAATAAAAATAATAATAAAAAAGTATGATGGAATTGCTTCTGATACTTCACTACTATGGCCGTTTTTACATGGACCGGGGCGGGGTGTGTTTTGGCGCGGCGGGTGTAGGTGGGTGTGTGCCCGTTTACATGGACACCCACCCACCTCCACCCATGGAGCATCCTCCGTTCTGTTGGAGGGCTCCGTAAGTGGAGGTGGGTGTGTGGCGGCGGTTGGTGGGTGTGCGGCGGGAGCTGCCCATTGTGTTTACACGGGTGCACACCCGCCCGAACACCGAGCGTTAAGGGGGTTCCGTGTCAAAATGCCCTCTGAAGAGAGGGTGGGTCTCACCTGAGAAATGAAGCAGGGGTGATGGAGTCAGTCCTGGTAATTCCTTAAAGGACCAGGCCCCAAAGTGAAGGCCACTTAGTGTTTGTTTGGCCCTTTTTACACGGACGCTCTAACACCCATAAAATGGGTGTTACATTTTATTATACATGTTGCAGGGCACCACGGCAGTCAATCACCATGGGCCCTGTGCACACATGATGCCTCCACCCAGTTCCTCTGGATGGAGCTGGGTGTTGGCCGGTGGGTGGGGAGCATTTCCCTGGGTGGAGATGGGTGGGGGCGTCTGTGTAAACGCCACTTTCGGTGGGTGTTGGGCCACTTTTACACGGACACCACTCACCCACTCACACTCGGAAACACCCATCGGATGGGTGGGAGAGCGTCCGTGTAAAAGTCCACGAGTGGGTGGGGGCGCGTGCACGACCCACCCACCAACACTCGCTAACACCCAAGGAGCAGCTGGGAGGGAGCCGGCACCCTCCGTGGATGGAGATGGGTGTCCAACACCCGAGCGTCCATGTAAAAGTGAAAACACCCATGCGAACTGGCGGAGCCCCACTGCGCTGGTGCCACAGGTCACGTACGTGCCGCCATGCAGACACACCCATGGGGGGGGACCCCGGCCAAGGGAGCCGATGCCGCCCCACTTGTGGGAAGAGGCCGGGTGAGCATGGGGTCCCAGGAGTGCCCGGGGGGGGAAGAGCCCCGGCAAGGTGGCGCAGGGGGGGCGCCCCAGACAGAAGGCATAAGGGGGGGGTCCAAGGCCACTGGTTCAGGGGGGCCCCAGACAGGAGGTACAAGGGGGGGCACCCTGATGGGGGGAAAAGGGGGAGGAACATGCCAGTCCATAACACAGTGCACGTCTCCCGGCACAGGGCAGAGGGGTCGCACCGACCAACCCCCGGTCAAGGACCCCCAGCCCAGCACATCCCAGGGGCACAGCCCGAGGAGCATCAGCGAGAGTGAGGTGAGCACGAGGGAACCACCCACACACACAGGGATGGGAGGGCTGCGCCCCAGGCCTGGCACCATGGGCCAGGGAACACAAGGCAGGCGGCCACCGCATAACCCGGTCCCCCGTCCCCACAGGACAGCTCCCAGACAACGGAGCACCGCACCACCAGGACAACGGCTGAGGAGGGGCCCCCAGACAGCCAGGTGAGCAGAAGGGTACCCCAGGGGAGAGAGGGGGGACAGGCCCCTCAGGGGCACGGAGGGGACCAGCAGGACCTGGAGTAACCTCCATAGGGTGGGCCCCATGCCGCCAAGCCGGTCGGCCTCCCACACGTGGGTCCCAAAAGGGGGAGCCCTGGTCAAGGGAGGAGATCAGGGACTTCATATGCGTGTGGGGATCCGAAAGGGTCCAGCACGACCTGCTGCGCAGCTACAAGACCAGACAGGTCTATGAAGCCATTGCTCAGGAGATGCAGCGGCAGGGGTACAATAGGGATGTCACCCAGTGTATGCAGCAGGCAAAGGACTTGAGGTCCGGATATAAACATATCAAGGACAACAATCTCAAGTCCGGCTGGGCCATGTGCACATCCGAGTTCCAGGAGGAACTGGACAAGTTCCTCTGCATGGATGGGGACATTGTGGCCTCCCGCACACACGGTAGCACCTTCGCCAGGGGCAGATGCAGGGCCACCATGGAACCCCCCCATGGAGCTGGGGGGGCTGCCCCTGGGGAGGCCAGCCAGGAAGCGGGAGGGGACAGCCCCGTCCCACAGGGGGAGGAGGCGCCCTGGGGATCCGAGCACCGAACCACCACACTTCACGTGCACCCAAACACTCACAGGCCGAACGGCCACAGGGACAGGGGGCACGCGCAGAGCCAGCGGAGACCCGGGACGGCCCCCAGGAAGTGGAGGAACAGGATCCAGGTAAGATCACCCCAGCGAGACCGTGGGGGTGTGTGTGTGTGTGGCCCGGACAGAGGCACAGTGGCCAGGGCCCGGCAAACACTAATGGCCCCCCATCCCATTGCAGTTCAAGGCAGCCTGGAGGTGCATGAGGTGGAGGTCGTGGAGGAGGACGAGGACGAGGTGGGCCCGGCAGCTCCCTCACCACCAGGTAGGCGTACCTCCACGGCGGGGCACACCGGCCAAGGGGCCACAGGGGGGCCGGGTGTGGAGGTACAGGGTGGGGGGTCACCCGGTGGCATTCAACCACAACCAACAGGGGTCGAGGTGTCAGGGGCAGGTGGGAGGGGCTGGTGAGCTCACAGCAGCCCCTACGACACACCTGACTGTCATGGGCCCCACCTGCAGCAATCAGCTGCCAGGGGGCCATCCCACGAGAGGGCAGGGAAGGGGGACCCCACAGGGGAGGGCTGAGGGGAGCTGCCACACTATGGGGGTCGCCCCACCAGGCACTCCGGGTCATGTGGTAGTGGGTAGAGGGGCACACAGGCCAGAAGCACTAACACGGTGTCCAACCTCTTGTTCACAGATCAGGCACCTGCTTGCACGAGGTGTGCAGCTGCCGGCAGCGTGGAGCGGAACCGGGAGATGCGGGCCAGGACCTGCACTGAGCACCTGTGGGACAGATGCTAGGCTGCCGCCCTCCAACACGAGCAGTGGCACGCCTGTGATGGGCTGAAGGGTCAGGCCGCATGGCTCATGGACCTCACGGGGGAGGCCATGGAGGCCCTGTGGCGTGACCCCCAGTGCGACAGCCCCACCATGCCACGGAAGGAGGGTCGGCGGCCCACCAACGCCATGGTGGCTTCCCACTGGTGCAGGTGCCCCCCCCTGCACCTCGGCCACCTGTGGTTCCCCCAGCAGCAACCCTACCCGGGCTGGTCCACGGGGTCCCTCTCCCCTACATAGGGCAACAGGACCTGCTGGTGGGGCCGCCCTTCCAGTCTGCACCCCAGTGGTCCTGCCCGCACTGCCACCCCGCCTCCCCCACGGGAAGTGATGCCCCCACCCCAGGACTGCGCACCCCAGGACAACCAACCGCCTATGGTGGCTGCCCCACCCCCTCCGGTAAGGACGCAGCACCCCGGGCTCCTGTGGGGTCGGGGGCGCTACGGGGGGGGGGGCTGAACAGGGATGAAGGGGCACCGCACAGGGCACCGCCCCAGTAGGGAACCCAGTACAGAACCCGCACAGAGCACACGCACCACAGGAGCCATGGAGCCACGTCAGTGGCCGCAGCCAAGCGTACCGGCTCTGGTAAAGAGGTCTGGCCTGCGCAGGGCCCGTACTACCATGGGAGGGTTGGTACAAGGGCCCCCTTCTTAGGGCTTGCTCCACGTTACGTGTTATGCCCATGTAGGGGGCTCCCTGGATGACCACTGCGCCCCCAGTGGCCTGGGCCCAGGTGTGGGACAGATATAGGTGCACATGACAATCGCTTACCCCATTCTTGTTCCTCCATGCAGGGGCTGTCAGCGGAGGCCAGGATGGAGCGGCCAGTGGATGACAGGTGTGTGTGTGTGTTTCCAGTCGGCGATCCCTGCGGTTGGCTGTGGCTAGGGCTCGCTGGCCTGTGAGCCCTGGTGGTGCAGCCAACAGGGGGCATGGGTGCCCCCGAAGTTAACTATCCCCTCCCATTGTACGCACCCCCCACCAATAAAGAGCTATTGAACGTACACCTCGCTGTTGCTTCCTCTGTCCCAGGACAGGTGGCGGGGGTGCGTGTGTGTGTGGGGGGGTTCCATGGTGGGGGGGCACTGTACAGTGCGGGCCCAGCCCAGTGAGGCAACTGCCAGGTGCGGTGACTGGAACAGGTGTACACAGACCCGTCACTGGTGGGCCGGTGAGGGGCAGCAGGCAGGACACTGCGGGACCCAAGCACCCTGCGGAAGACAGTGAGGGAAGTGTGCACGCAACCCGGCAGCCCCCGGTACCCAGTCCCTGGACCCCCGTCACCCACACACGGCACGGAGGCAGGGCTGCGGTTCATGGGTACTACCCAGCTTTATTGAAGGGGTTCACAGGACTATGGACATGGGTGTGGGTCGGATGCTGCCCGGTGTTCGGCTGCTTGGGCAACGATGCGGCGGCAGATGACGTCCCTGTTCTCCTCTGAGATGTGCCGGAACGCCACTCCCTGGTCATGTTGGTACAGGGGCACGAGGCCGGCCCTGTGCACCGGTGGTGGGTTGTCCAGGGCAGCGCGTCCTGTCTTGCATACATTGTGCAGGATGCATGCTGCCAGGACAAGGATGGGGGTGTGGTCCAGGTCGAATTGGCTCCTGTTCATCAGCAGGCACCAGCGCGACTTCAGGAGCCCGAAGGCCCGCTGCACCACGCTGCATGCGGACGATAAGCGCTCATTGAACGGGTGGTGGTCAAGGTTGTGCGCCACTGGATAGGCCCGCATGAGCCACGGGTTGAGCGGGTAGGTGGGGTCCCCTATCACAACAGGGGCCATGGGAACCCCCGCTATCACACGGTACAGGTTGGGGGCGATCTCCCCATCGAACATGCGTGCGTAGAAGGAGGAGGCACGCAGGATATGCGTGCTGTGACTCCACCCTGACTGGCCTGTGTAGACATCTATAAACAGGCCCCTATCATCCACCATGGCCTGCAGATTGATGGAGAAGGCCTGTTTTCGGTTCATGCAGTCGATCTTTGCATGAGGGGGTCGTATGATGGGGATGTGGGTGCTGTCAATGGCCTCAATGCAATGAGGGAACCCCATTTCCTCAAACCCACACATCACCTCCTTGGGGTCATGGAGCTGGATGACCCACTCCAAGAGGAGCTCCACGAGCAGGTTGCACACATCATGGAAGGCCCTGTTCACGGTGGCGGTGCCCACCCCGAACTGCTCCCCCACGCTCCTACAGGAATCGGGGGTGGTCAGCCGCCACACCGCCATGGCCACGCGCATCCCTGGTGGCAGTGGGAAGCGCATGTTTATCTCCCGCCTCCGGAGGTGGGGGTTGAGGAGCTCCCGCAAGTGGGTCAGGAGGGAGCAGGGCACCCGGAAGTAGTCCGACCATTCCCCGTCCGTCCAGGTGGTCAACATGTTCTCCCACCAGTTGTTGGTGCGGGAACGCGACTAGTGCCGTCGCAGGGTTGGGAGGGTCACACGGCGGGCGTACACATTGAGGGTCCATCGGGCCAGGACGAGCTGGCCTTGTTGGGACACCGTGGAGCCCAATAGGGCACGATGTTGGACGGCTGCCTGCCTCGTCCATCACACGATTGCCACCCTCCTGAGGTTTGCTGCCCTCCGCCACTGTGCCCCCAGGAGGACAGAACCCCAATCCAGCAGGTGGAGCAGGGCTATCTGCTGTAGCAGCATGCGCAGCAGCAAGAGGGCTGTGCCCAGGAGTCGCAGCAGCACATCCCTGGGCTGTGGGTACTCATCCCCTGGCATGGTTCAGCAGCTCCCCACTCCCAGTCACCCCCCGCTGGCACGTGCCCTGGCCGCAGCATGTTCTGCTGTGTGACCTGTGCCCCTGGCCCACTCTCCCCTGGTATTGCGGGTGCTCCTCTGTGTCCACCCAGCTTGGTTTCGCCGTTCTCTGTATGCTGCTCAACCCCGTGCTACAGCCCCTCTGCCCCACCACCTGCATTGGGTCACTTATGTACTGTATTGGTCAGTGGGGACAGGGCCCCGATTGGCGCTGCACTGGGGGTGTGCTGGGGCTGCCACCGGTTGCCGGGCCCAGCTGATCATCCCTGTGAGTGCGCCGGCTGCATGCTCGCTGGGGGGGGGATAGGACCGCGCGCACCCCAGGGTACCGCTGCCTCCGCACCCGCACTGCGGTCCCCCCTGCCATGGCCCGCCTTTGCATGCTGCAGCTGTGCGCAGTGTGGATACAATGCCCGGCTCGGCCCCTTGGCCTGGTGCAGTGCCCGGCCATGGACTCCCTCATTTCTCATCACCTGTGCTGCATCCCTTCTGTCCTGTGTGTGGGTTGCAGCACCCCGGTCACAGCAGGCCGGCCTATCTTTGGCTGTTCCGTCAGACTTTTGGCGAGGGGTAGGGGAGGGGTTGGGATGGGGATGGGGGCTTTCCCCCACATACTGTATTTTAAATTGTTTTAACATTTTAATATCATTTTAATGAATGTTGTTTGCCAGCCCGGGCTGCCCTGTGGGCAGGAGGGGCGGGATATAATTTTTAAATAAATAAATAAATACAAATGCAAGGCCACCTGTGGGCTCCACTCGTTATGTGCTCATCCCAGTCACTGCAGCCCTCTGTCTCTCTCCTGTTGCTTCACCGGAGTGGGCCCCACTCCTGCCATGGCCGGTCGTTGTGCAGGGCCCTCAGCCGGGGATGTATGGGAGGGGTGGTCGCCCTGTGTGGACATGCTGTTGGCGGCCCTCTGGCTGAGCCCTAACGTTCAGCTGTTGGTGCGCGACCCCCTGTCGGCGGAGGATGGCTTTCGGCTCCTCCTGTCGTGGTACATGTGGACGATGGGTCACCAGGTTGGTGCCCCAGCGTGCTGGAGCCGTTCCCTTGAGCTCGGCTTTGCCCCCCTGTGCCAACCTCCTTGGGGGCACCTGCCCACTGCTGTCATGCCGTGGATCGCTGCAGAGTTAATGGCAGCTCGCCTGCTGACAAAGTGACCCGGGTTCGGCCTCGCCTTGCTGTCTGGGGGTCCTCCTGTTGCTGCCCTGTACACCGGCAGCCTGCTGCATGCCCGCAGCATCCCGCGCGCACCCTCAGACGTGGGTGGATGCTCATATACGCTCCTGAGGCTTCTGAAGGGGCCTGTTCACCTGGGAGGGTCTAGCGCAGGGATCGCCGCCCTGGGAGCGCTCACCGGACTGTCCATGAGCAGCCCCTCACCGCCACCCGCTCTCAGTCACCCTGGTGCCCTGGATGGTGCATTGTCTGGCCCTCCCTCTGCCACCGATCGGGCTGTGCGCTGCCATATGATTTGCTGCTGGCTGCCGCATGGTTCACTGAACCCCATTGCCCCCTCTGGGTGACCGCTGCTCCTTCCCTGGTGCCTTCGCCCACTATCCGCGGGCGCACCTGTGCCCTCCTGTTGTGCTTCTCATGCCCGGCTGTGGGTCCACCTGACCCCCCTGCTCTGCCTCTCACTGTTTGGGGGACCCTGTTCTCCCAGTGCCAATAAAATGCTGTTCTGTGATGGTCTGTCCTGCCTTGCTTCTCTTGCTGCTGTGGCGGCTGGGTGCCACCTCCCCATGGTGGATCTCCTGCCCCCATCTGTGTGGTTGTATGCAGGGGGTGTGCTTGGTGTGTACTGGTGGGCTCTGGGCCTGTGGGGTGGGCGCCGGTTGTGTGATGTGTGTTCCCCTGGTGGCTTCCCTGCTGGGCGCTGCTGCCTGGGCTTGCTCAAGGGGTGGTATTGCGGTGGGCAGTCAGCCGGGCACCCCTTGGACTTGTCTGTGCATTGGTGTGGCCCTGGACCTCCCCTCCGCTCCCCTCTGCTGTCTCCCCCTGTTGGTGCAGGCCATCTGTGGTGGTGGTGATGGATGGGCGGCGGCACCATGGGCGCTGGGCAAGAGCAAGAGTAGGGGTTGTGCTGGCCCCGGGCTTTGGCCCCTCCAATCCCTCTTCATGCAGGGGTCCGGGTGCTCTTCCGGGTGGTGGCTGTCGGCGTGTGGGGTGTGCCCCTGGTGCTGTCGCTGCCCCCGGCCCTTCCAGGGCCCGTTGGTGCGGGTGTTCCCCATTGCCCTGTCACATCTCTCCTGCAGCTACTGTTGTTGTGCTGCTGGTGATCTTGCGCCTGGGCGTGATGGTGCAGCAGCTGGACCGGGCGGTGTGGGATATGCAGGCGGCAGGCCGGCTGTTTGATGGCATCAGTGAGTGTGCTGCCTGTTTTCTGGGCCCTGTGCCTGTGTCCCTCCATGGGGGGTTCTGTTCCTTGGTTCCCGGGCCTGGTTCTGATGGCTGTCTCCTCCCCCTCTGTTCCATTCAGGGCAAGCCATGATCGCGGAGCAGACCTGGGAGCAGGGGGAGTTGTTGGAGCTCTTCCTGTATGTCCTGGAGCGGCTGCACCAGCTGGAATGCGCGCTGGCCAAGCACTGGCGCCAGGTGTGGGGTCGCTGGCCCTACTGACCGGGTGTTGTCCCGGGCCTGCCGCTGCTGTCGCTGCCCCCCCTTCTGTTGCCCCTTCCCCCTTCCCTGGGCTGTTGTTGTTGCCCCCTGTTGCTGGTTCCCCCTTTCATTAAAGGCATTTGTGTTCCTTCCTGGTGTGTCCGTGTTGTGCTTTGCTTTGACCTCTTCCCTTGTGCATGTGCCTCTGGGGGGATGTTGCGGGGTTGCCTGTGTTGTGTGGGTGCCTTCCCCCCCTGACCCCTCGTGGGCCCGTCCCTGTGTGCTTCTGTTGCCTGCTGTGTGTGGGGCACTCTGCTGGGGGGAGGGCCTGGCACCGGGCTGTCCGGGCTCCATGCCGGGGCTGTGCGGAGCCGGCTCCTTTGTAGCGGCTGTCATCCCATCCCATCTCCCTCCCGTGCGTGGGTCCTGGAGGCTTGGGGGCAGGGCCGCGTTGTGCGGTTTCGTTTGCCCTCGCTTGGTCATGTTGTGCCATCGCTGTGCCGGGCGGGGCTTCACAGTCCCGGCTGTCCATGTACTTGCATGGGTGCTTGCTGGGTGCTTCCCGGGATGGGTGTTTGACCGCTGGGTATTTGCTAGCCCCTCCCCTTTCCTTCCCACAACCCTCTGCGGCGCTGTCCGTGTAAATGTCTCCTTGCTCAGCGCCGCCGGGTGTTCGCTGGGTGTGCTCACCCACCCATCCACACCCATCTCCACCCATCGGCGCTGTTGCGCCGTCTGTGTAAAAACGGCCTTAGTGAGTGTTTGCTCCTGGCCAACATCCATCTCCACTCACACCTACCCATGGAGCAATGGACGCCACTGCCGGTCGCTCCGTGGGTGCGTGCGAGTGGAGATGAGTGTTGGCCGGGAGCAAACACTCACCACCACCCATCGAAAGTGGCGTTTACACAGACGCCCCCGCCCATCTCCACCCAGGGAAAAGCTCCCCACTCACTGGCCAACACCCATCTCCAACCAGAGGAACTGGGTGGAGGCATCATGTGTGCACAGGGCCCATGGTGATTGGCTGCAGTGGTGCCCTGTAACATGTATAATAAAATGTAACACCCATTTTATGAGTGTTAGAGCGTCTGTGTAAAAAGGGCTTCTCTTCTTGGTCATGCAATACTAAAAATCCCTACAGGGTTAACACGGACTTGCGTGGTTTTCATGCTCCCAAATGGGGGTGGCAGGAAACTACAAGCCAGCTGAGGAACAGCAGGGATACAAAATTGAGCTGAGGTTCAGCTGGGGAGAACCACCAGGAGAGGCAAAGCCTACCAACGAGGACCTGCCTTGGGTCTTGGAAGCTGCAAGGAGAATTGGTGGACAAAGGTCCTGGCCAAATGCCCTGGAGCTGGGATCCTGAAAGAAGATCACCTTTAAAGAGGAGCCCAGTGAGAGGCTTGCATAGAAAGAAGCAACTTAGGACATAACAAAACCAACCGGTTACAAGTGGATAGACTATTCTTAATATCAGACTGACTTAGCACTATCAGGCTTAAATACCATTCTGTTGGCATGATGAAATGTAAACAGTCTTCAGTACATGATGATGATGATAATGATGATGATGGTTGATTAGTATCTGGTGCTTTACAGAACAAAGATAAAGATGTGGTCCCTGCCTATGGCTTACAATCTAAAAAGACAAGGAGGGGACGACAAGGAGAGGGGACAAAAGGAAGACAAGGGAGAAGCAAATAAACATGCAAGCGGCTGCGAAGTCTCAGGTGCGCGTGCTTGGCTTGAGACAGATTTTGGGTGTACCTTCCAAGGCTGAAATGCCTGCTACGTATTTACACCTGATCATTAAAACAAGGCAAAAATTGGAAAATTTACCTAGGGAATAATTAATTGTAACCCTGATGACCTTGCATTTTCATAAGCAATGGTATGCTCAGTTGTATTTGTATTTATATTTGTGTTCGTAATATGATAATTATTATTTATGCTTTTATAGAGGATGGTTATTTTATTTTATCTTTATGTCTTATCTTTATTTTATCTTGATGTCATATTTTATATTGTTAGTTAAAGGTGACGTAAGAAGTGTTTTATTTAAACTTTTATGTTTTGCTACGGTGTTATGGCTATAGCGAAAGCTTTGCCTAATAAAATGATGATGATGATGATGATGATGATGGGTATTTTCAGACATTACGAGATCACAGTGAACCACGGTGAATACCCACCTGTGGTCAATGTGTCTCGAACGTCTGTTTGGCGGCCGCCAGATGTTCGCCACGGTCAATCTGCACAAGGGGTCAATTTGAACCACGCTTCCCGGGCTAGCCGGGGGAATGTCCTGGGAAGCGTGGTCAAACAGACCCCCGGCAGGGACCCAAAAAAAGTAACGTCTGGCCGCTCGCCACGGCCCGGGATCACCGGCGGGATCCCGGGCCGTGGCGCATTCG
>QEPC01011901.1:10618597-10632142 GCA_003113815.1 Sphenodon punctatus | reverse complement strand
GTCTGTTTGGCGGCCGCCAGATGTTCGCCACGGTCAATCTGCACAAGGGGTCAATTTGAACCACGCTTCCCGGGCTAGCCGGGGGAATGTCCTGGGAAGCGTGGTCAAACAGACCCCCGGCAGGGACCCAAAAAAAGTAACGTCTGGCCGCTCGCCACGGCCCGGGATCACCGGCGGGATCCCGGGCCGTGGCGCATTCGACTGGCCGCGGCGGCCGCATTGGCCCCGCCGCCCGCCTGTCTCCTTGGAGGGCGGGTGGCGGGGTGCATAGAGGGGGCGGGGCCGTGCGGCCGCACGTTGCACCGCACGGCCCCACCCCCTCCCGGATTCCCCGCCGGGATCCCCCCGGCATGTCTGATATGGCGTGATGGGGTAACCCCGGCGGGGAACGAATGGGTTGATTTCGGTACGGGGCCAACGGGCCCCGTAACGTCTGAAATCACCCGACGACGACCTTCCAAGGCCACCGTCCTCAAGTCCTCAAAACACTTGAATGCAGGTGCCTGTAAAAAGTGCATAAGTGTTTCCAGGATTAGGACCCAAGTCCATGAAGCCTGCACCTTGCTAAATCGCAGCAGGTCGCCAACTCTTTTCGATGAACCACCTGCATTTATTTTTATTTATTTATCTTTTATTTAATTAAAGTGTATATCCAGCCCCTCCTGCCCACAGGGCAGTTCGGGGCGGCGAACAACAATCAATGAAACAATAAACATTTTTAAAAACAATTTTAAAATACAATATGCAGGGAACCCCCCACCCCTACCTCTTGCCAAAAGCCTGACGGAACAGCCAGGTCTTACATATGCGCCGAAATAGCAGGAGAGTGGGAGCCAACCGAGTCTCCTCCGGGAGCAAATTCCACAGCACAGGGGCGACCACCGAAAAAGATCTAACGTCGGTGGCCATCCGCCTCGCCCGGGGAACCTCCCAAAAGGCTCCCACAGATGATCTCAAGGATCGCACGGGCACATGGGGATTGAGGCAGTCCCGCAGATAGGCAGGGTCAAGGCCGTGAAGGGTTTAAAGGTTAAAACCAGCACCTTGAACCTGGCCCGGTGCTTTATAGGCAGCCAGTGCAGAGCCCGGAGCACCGGTGTCATGTGCTTCCTGTGACCCGCCCCCGTAAGGAGACGGGCCGCGGCATTCTGCACCAGCTGCAGCCTCTGGACCAGCTTCTCGGGCAGCCCCACATAGAGCGCGTTGCAGTAATCCAGCCTTGAGGTGATGAAGGCATGGATGACAGTGGCGAAGTCGGAGTCTGAGAGATACGGCCGAAGCCGCCGGACAAGATGTAACTGCCTAAATGCACTCCCCGCCACGGCCACAACCTGAGATTCCAGGCTGAGCTGTGAATCGAGGAGCACACCCAGACTCCGCACTTGAGAGACCATGGGAGGGTGAACCCCTCAACAAGAGGAGATTCAACCAGGCTCCCCAAGCCCTCGCCCACCAACATCACCTCCGTCTTGTCAGGATTCAATTGCAGATGGCTCGGCCTCAACCAAGCCCCCACAGCTGACAGGCACTGGAAAAATAAGGAGACTGCATGGCCTGGATCGATGGAAAAGGAGAGGTAGAGCTGAGTGTCATCAGCATACTGATGACACTGCATGCCCTGAAATCCTCTCACGATCTCCCCTGCATGCCTCAACATGCCTCAACATTTCTCATGGATCACCATGACCCACTGGAAATGCCCACAGCCTGGTGTGTGATAAGCTGCCCATCGCTGCACAAAACGGGTGGCTTTGGTCTCCACTGCAGTCAACAGGCATGCAATATGGTCACCCACTTCCCCTGGAGATTGCTGTGCTGTGCTGCCCACAGGGACTGAAATGAATCCTCGTTTTGCTGTAGCTATTGATAGTTTTGCAGATTATAATTTAGGAACTACTGACGGATAGCAACGTCCCCATGTCCCTATGGCAAGGGAAGGGTACACTTTCTCTCCTATGGGACCTTTCGTTGCTTGCTTGTGTAAGACCTGGCTGTTCCGCCAGGCATTTGGTGGACGGGATGGGCGAGGGTGGTTATGTGGAGGGGAGAGGGAGCTATGGGAGGGTTTTGTGACTGTTTTTTATATTTTTAAGCAGGCTGGCCCCCGTCGAAGCTGCCACCACAGCTGGGGAGAGCTGCAGCGCTGGTTGCACGAGCCCGGCCCTGCCCTGCCTCCCTCCCCTGGCCATTCCCAGCTGTGATGTGGTTGTGCACAATGGGTGCCAGTGCCCATCCCTCCCAGCCCTACTGTGGAGCTCACTGCACGGTGGGTAGAAGGGGTCTGGCTACACGGTTTGCCCAGCCCTGGGCAGCTGCCACGTGTCCTTGGAATTTTTCCAAGGAAACTTCATGGAGCAACCAGCTGCTTCCTTGCCCCCGGAATGGGGGGAACATCTGGTGAGCTCTGGGCACATGAGTAACTGCATCATGTGTCTCATTTGCCCAGAGCGGGGTAAGGCTACCTAGGGCATGGTAGCCTTGGCTAGGGCGGGGTAAGGCTACCTAGGGCATGGTAGCCTTGGCTAGGGAGGGGTAAGGCTACCTAGGGCATGGTAGCCTTGATCAGGGAGGGGTAAAGTTACCGAGGGCATGGTAGCCTCCCCTCCTTGTCTTGTGTGGCCTCACCCAGAATCTCAGCAGCCAGCACCAGCTCCCATGTGGTCTTGTGGAAGATTTTGGTCCCTGACCTTTGAGGTTGGGAACGCCTCTCCACCCCCAATCGATTCTAACTCCCTGCCCTGAGGGAGGATACCCTATACCCAAAGCATCCCAGACAGATTCCTGCCTGGTCTTTTCTTGAAGGCCTCCAGAGAAGGATCATTTATCACACACAACGGCACCCGTTTTTAATGAATAGCCGCTTGACAGAAGCTGGGAGAGGCCCTATTGGTAAAAGTTCTGGACTGAGCACTCTAGCGATGTTTACAAGTCGTCGTTATTGATCCAAAATGAAAATCCAAACAGTTAATGTTGTGAGGATAACGGCATGTAAAAGCAGGATGCTTGTGAAGCACAAATCTTTTATAAATAACATCAACAACAAAAATCCCTAACAATTTTCACAGGACAAGAGTGAAAAATCATTAATAATTTGCACTAAAAAGAAGAAATGGCTGGTTAGAACATGATTAATTCATTGATGTTCCTCAAACGATGGTTATTTTCCTAATTTTCATTAGATAAATCTAGTCCACCATGACTTATAAGTAGATTCAGACAAACTGCAGGCGTTTATTTTCCTAGCTGGGGAATTGATTTTATTTCTATTACTGAGGAAAACAAAGTGTTCCAGGGGGCAGTTGTTGGGTCCAGGAGAGAATGGTCTGTTTCAATTTGATGACTAATGTGGTTTACGAGTAGCCTAGTTTTACAGATGCGTGGGGGGGGGGTTTAACATCTGGCCAACACTGAATAGACAGGCAGGCAAACACCCACTTGGTGAGTGCTAATGTGGGCTATTGTTTTTTTTAAAAAAAAACACCGCAAAATCTGGGTTGATCTCATCTTCAATGGATCTGCCCTGTCTGATTCAGTGAAAGGTGGACTGGACCCTGTTTTGCCGGAGATCTGGATCAGCTGTGTGGCCTCCATGTGCAAAATAGCAGTGTCCTGCTGTTTGGGAGTCCAACTTGAACTGGGAGCTTGAACAGCAAAGGACCGCCATTTTGTACACGCATAGTCAAGGGTGCTGCCATTTTGTGCATGCACACAGTACTACAACTCCTTCTTTGCACATGAGCAAAATAGCAGCACCCTGCATTTAGAACGCTGCACAGAGATCCGCCACGGTTTAATATCTGCGGCGGAACTCCATGCAACGTTCCAAAAGAGCAGAGAAACTCTACAAAGATGAAACAGCTGAACTGACTGAGCCCTACTTAAGAGAACTCCTGACTGACTTCAATGGGATCACTTGCTTGTGTGTGGCTTGTGGACTACAGCCATAGTATGCATTTTCAAAATTAACATAGGAGCAAAATTCCCTATGTACCTATGGGATGCTCTCTATGTTTCCATAAAATAGGTATTTGCTTTTTAAAATAAATAAATGTATAAAACCCAATAAATAAAAAACAATGAGTCAACATCAAAAACACAAGTAAAGAGAAAATAGGCAATCAAGTTTGAGGCTAAAAATCAGCGTTGAAAAAGAGGTTGTAAATAGAAGTCAATAGAACAACATCAGTTTAAACCAACTAAGAATTTGGCCTGCCACAATCTGCTCTTGAAATTGCATCTTTCAGCATTATTACTTTATTTTACTTTATTAAAAATGCATGTGCCATCAGGTAAAATGCAAAACAAATGTTTCCAGAATTCAAAAGCGTAAAATAGGAAGTAAAAAAGGGATTTCCCTAAAAATATTAAAGGAAATGCCAATTATAACAGTTTTAAAATAACAGAATAATTAAATAGTAGAAAAGACACAGGAGAACAAAGATCAAACAGCTGACAAAAGTAACAAGAGGAACCTGGCCCTAACCTGTTCAGTTTTAAAAGCAAACAAGGCAAGATTCATAATGACCTTTAAGTCTTTGCCTTGAAGGAGCCAGATTAGTTTTTCCCGTTTATTAAAAAAAAAGAGACTTTCTTCAGCAACGGATATATTCGAGTTTTTCTTAATTTCTGATAAAAAGGACACTCCATAGTATAGTGTATGAAGATAGATGGAGGTGAGTGGAAGTGGGTGGGGGTCCGTGGGAATGCACCCCCACTGCCCACCCCTATGGCCCCCCGCACTGCCGGCCTGTTTGAAAAGGACCTAGTTTTCATCATATCTGTAGTTAAGTAATATTCCAAGCCTCCATGTAGCTTCCACAAGGAGTATAATGGAACTGTTCTCAAATGGCACCTCTTGTAATAATATCCTCTTGTAGAGAAATATCTCTAAACCTTTGTCCCACTAGAGATTTTTCATGAGCAGAAAAGAGCAATCATCATCATTCAAATAGTAGCCCAGGCCAATTGTAGACAATGAATGCTCTACAAACTAGGGGTGGGACACTGCTGAGAATACTGGATTCCGGATTTACTGGATATAGGATTTACCGGCATCAGCATACCGGATTTTTAACATTGGCCGCTTTACCTGTTTTTTTTACATCACGGCCATTGATTTCAATGGTCGCAATGTAAAAAAAAATGGTAACATGGCCAATGTTTAAAATCCGGTATGCTGATACCAGTGATTATCGGATTAATCCGATACACCCGATAATCGGGTGTATCGGATTAATCCAATACCGATATTCCCACCCCTACTAAAAACTGAACCCAAGGTGATCTTAAAGAGTGGGTTCTAGTCATGTCCTCCAAATAGCATAACTTGAGGAGCCTTTTAACCCAATAATGAATTAATTAGCAAAATCCTGGCCATGACTCAAAAGTCATGGATTCCTGTTTCGAGTATGAGAAAAGAAGTAGAAACAGATGGAGCAACGGGCACCAATGAAGAATGTTATTGCTGAGATGCAAAATGTTAATTTTCACCCCCCTAAGATCTTGGCCTCGCACATGGGCATTTTATTATATGCAGATGACACCATAATCGTATCAAGAACCCCTATACGCTTACAAAGGACTATGTTTAGATTTGCTCAGTTATGTGAGCAAAACAGATTATGAATAATTGAAAAACTAAAATTATAAAATGGGATAGGAGCTCAAGAAACCATTCATGGTATATTGCTAGAAATAAGATTGAGGTGGTTAACACTTTTAAATACTTGGGTGTAATGTTTTCTTCTAATTGCGGATGGAAAGAGCATCAGATAGCCGTCAAACTGAAAGCCCTGCAATCTTATTTTGCTATAAAGAAATTCCATGACATGCACGCAGGAAGATCCATATCTGCAGTACTCAGGGCATTTAAGGCCAAAATAGTCTTCCAGATAACGTATGGAGCCGAAATATGGGGGTTTGAAATTAATGATGGCATAGAGCTCCTGCAAAATAATTTGTTAAGGATATTGATGGGCCTCCCCTGTTCCACTCCAGCAGCCCTTTTAAGAGCAGAAATTGGGATGGAGGCTTTATCGACAACAGTTGTGAAGAGGGTTTTGAAATACTGGTTCACACTTTTGACCGTTAGTTCTAACCATATCCCCCAAAATGTGCTACTTAGAAGATTTAATGCGATCATTGCGTGAACAATCACCTTGGTTTTCATTTGTTGTAAACTCCCTTAATAAAATTGGGTTTGGTTATGCAGCAAATAAAGATGTAAGGTTTTTCTCTAGACTTGAGAGGGAGTCAGCATTTCAAAGACTAACTGATATAGCTCTACCGGAGGATTTTGCTACTAGTTGGGTCTCCCGAATAGCTCCCTTACATTGGAAACCAGCAGTGGGTATGACAAAATATTTCCAGCTAAACCTGTACGCGCACCTGCTGTAAACATCTGGCCAGGCTACGTCTTGTCAGATAACCTCCACAGTAATTGTAGGTCGTAGATTGGGTATTCCTAAGGAAAAAAGATATTGCACCTGCGGAATGTAAATGATTGAGGATTTGATCCATTATGTATCGAAGTGTCCCTATTAAAATAGTATTAGAAATACTCTTTTGGCCCCCATTTTATTGAAAGCCCCTTTCTTTTCTAAGAAAGAAGCTGATCTGGCTTTGCCAAAATATGGGTAATGATGTTATAAATAGATTGGCAGCTTTTGCATGTAGGGCAGCAGCCACAAGAAACTTGTATCCTATATTGATTTTGAAATAATTTGTTTTTAACTGAAATTAATGTTTGTGATTTGTCTTATTGATTTTTGTTATTGGCTGTATGTAGCTTTCCCATCAGGACTTATAGTTATTTGGCTATGGTGAGAGCCATGTGCCATGAAGAAAGAAAGAAAGAAAGAAAGAAAGAAAGAAGACCCAACAGAGATTGCAAAAATGTATTAAAGGGTCTTTTGACATCATCAGTCACCGAGTAACCCCAGATCTCTGCACCAAACAGAATGCGTGAACAAACCTTCATATTAAATACTTTAATCACTAGGAGTGTGGCATCAGGACCCCATGTCATTTTTCGTTATTGTTTTCATTATTAAAATGTGTTATTTTTGTTTTCATTAATAACGAAATGTCATTTTTTCTTATTGTTGATATCGGTATTGGTACTGATTTCAAATGAAGATTTTGTTTTTGGTATCAGTATCTGTATTGGTATACACATAATATAATATATATATATATATATGCACAACTAATATCTATATCGATATAATATATGGATGGGGGAGACAGATAGGGGAAGGGAAAAGGAAAAATCAGATGTATATCCACTATCTCTAATCTATCTCTGTTCTGTTTCTATCATCTAATATATATAGATATATCACAACTATACTACCTATCTCTCTCTATATATATATGTGTACAGGGGGGAGACAGGCAGGGGAAGAAAGAAAAAGGTAAAATGTAAGGGTAAGGAATAAGGATTGGAAAGGTAAGGTGATAGGGATATATATGGGAGGATTTTTAGTGCAAGCACCAGCAAATTCTACAAATGCACCCTGACAGAGCAATAGCTAACACAGAACCAGAGTCAAGCAGTCCAGCCCTGCAGTATAAAGGGTTGCAGTGCCCTCCCTCAGAGCTCCCGATTGGTTCTGGGAGGCAGGAGGCATTGAGCAATCACAGGGTGCCATTCAGCTGCCTGGGACCTGCTTGCGCTGCTCATTGGCCAACAATTGCATCCATCAGGTCCTTCCCCTCCCATCACAGGCCCAGTTCAAGAATTCAACACTGTTTCTGGCTCCGAGATGTCTGCTCCCTCCTCCCCTTGCCACATTTCCCTCAGAAATACACCTGCCAGGCTGCTAGGCAATAACGAAATCAATAACGACTTTCATTATCGTAATTGATTTCGTTATTTTTGTCATTTTTGTTATTGCAGTAACAATAACAAACATGACAAATTTTGTTATTGATATAACGAAAACGACATGCACACCCTAAGCTGCAGAATGCTGATCAAAGGAAATAAAACTTTTTTTATGGCCCCAACCATAGAAGTAATTTTGGATTTAATGCTGCTGAAGTGTCCAGCCCATGAAGAAGATGGAGTTATAACAATTTCCAGATACCAATATTCAGAAACAGTCTCAAGTGAGTTAGGGCCTAGGGACCATGAACTAGCTCACATAATCTTAGTTTTAGAGTAGTTATGACACAATGTCTGGAAGATATTATTGTTAAGCATTATGACACTTAAGGGTAACTTTGTATTTATGTGCTCTATAGAATGAGATAGAAAGGAAAAGGAATTTTTCAAGCCTGCAAACGTAGTGATAATTGTTAAAGAGAGCAACAGTTTCAGGCTCTGCTGTAATCCATGCTTCTGCTGCTGAGTGGGCGTAGCATTTAAAAGTCTGCAGTAACAGCCAGAACTGATTTTACTTTAACTACATTCTTTTGAAGGGAATCAAGTCACAATCTGTCTTCATGATGGGGCTTCACAGCATCTCTGTTACTACAAACACATTTAAGGCCTGATTCAAGGCCTGCTGAAGTCAATGGATAAATGTTTTATGCTCTTGCAAGTGGCTTGGGCACCCTAAACATCTATCGACCAAGGCAGAAGACGCTGACTAACCAACACATCACTTTTGTGGGCTTCAGCTATAGCTGAGGGTGCATAGCATTTGAGGCTCTCTAACTAGCTTTTATGAGGTGTGGTGCCTGAGTGGTTAAGACACTTGACTACAGCTTGGCTTTGGGGTCAAGTCCTACTTGGTCTCACACTGGATGGTTGTGTCTAGTCTGTTCAACTGTGACTGAGTACCTGATCTACTGGGTTGGAGAAGCCAAAGGTGGTTAGATGTGAGGCTGGCCACATCTCTCCTTTGTGCACCGTAGGCCACAGAAACTGGTGTGATTTATCTGCAGCAACCCAATGGGCCTTGTGACTTTCTTTGGCTTGACTAACTGTTATTTGCAAATTTCTCCTTACCATCCGCTGCTTCATCTCCTCCAAAATTTTGTCGATAGAAGAGCATTAACTCTATGTTGTAGCATTTGTAGAAGGTCACGAGCAAAATAAGAAGGAGAAAGATGGCTCCCAATCCCCCGGCAAGTTCGATTTTATAGATCAAGTCTGGAAAAAACAGGAAAAAATGAATGGGTTACAAACCATCCGAGCTGCAAATCTACCAGTGTTTGGTCCCCCCATACAACTATGCAGCTGTCCTTTACTGCCATAATTCCATTAAAGTGCCTAATCTTTAGTCCCTTACCTATTATTATGCTTTACCATTCACATTGTCTATTGTCAGTCTAAAACTGCCATTTAGAATGCATCGGAGTCACAATTCTTCAACAAGGAAATGATGTGTTGAATTTACACAGAGGATTAATCAATCTTTAATTAGCTCGCACTGTATCTTCTTTCTTGGCACAACATATCAAACGCTGTGCTTAGCACATGAGAGTAATTACACTCGCTGTATTTCACCCCTGTTTAGGATACTGTGCTTCCCAGAATGGCACTAAAGCAAAACTTTTATATTTACAAGGTCAACAGATGATTTGGATTTGAGCCAAGGTACGAGGACTTACACAGCTTTCATCTGAAGATGGTTGTAGCCTCTCAAGTGGCCCAATGTCATGTTTGTGTTATGTGTGAATTTGTAATGAGGTGTCAGGGGCATAGGTCCCCCAGCTAATGTGCCACTTTGCTGCTCATGTGATGATGGATGCTAATAGGAATCAATGTGGTTAAGAGTTCTTAAATATCAGGGCAACCTTTTCCTCCTGCATGTCACTTTGAAAATTAGTGCAAGCTCATGGGCCACATAGGAGCCGGGAGCAGGGGAGTGTAAGGGGTATGTTCAGATAGGGAAAGTAGAGGAGGGCTGGTTTATGGAGCTATGCCACGGACAGAGCTGAAACAGGTAGCTCATATGTTCTCTGTGGGTAAGGTCTGCAGATAGCTCAGTGGCTATACATGGGATAATACCCACAATTTCGAGTACCATGTTGGGTAGCCCTGGGTTGAAAACAGCTAGTCTTTTTTGACCAATATTCCGATCAAAATCAACTTTGATGAGAATACTGATATTGGGGGGGAACACAGCTGTTTGTGCATGTGCATAGACCTCTGGGCCATTCTGAAAATGTGCAAAATGGAACAGCACACATTCAAAATAGTGGCAGCACCACCACTGCCATGTTGAATGTGGGCAGCACCATTTTGCACATGAGTAAATGGCTGTTTCTCTCCGCCCCCCCGGCCCCGATTTTTCTCGATCAGGAAAAAATGGGAACATTGATCATTCTTCATTCCGATCAGAATGAGCAACTGGCCCAATTCTGTTGGGAATGGAATTGGGCCGGAATTTCTATTTCAGCCCTAATGTCGGGTACTCAGTGGGCTGCTTGCGTACCAACTGAGCACCTGATTACCCCCAAAATAACTGGTATTATTGTTACCAGTTTACCCATTTACTATTTTACAATTGGTACTGATTGGTAAATTGGTACAGGAATCAGGATGGAAAGTCCAGAAAATCAGTACTGGCAGTCAGGAAATCAGGATGAAAAATAGTAAATTGATATAATGGGTAGCCTGTCAAGCACTAATCAGGTACCAATTAGTACCCAATGTACCAGGTTGGGTTGTAATTTTGGTAATTTGGTAATTTTGGTACATTACCAGGCTGTCCTGTAATTTTGATGTACCAGGCTGTCCTGTAATTTTGATGAATATACCATTTTATTAAATTAAATTAATTAATTAATTGCATTTTTACCCTGCACCCTCTTGCTAATAGCAGATCAGGGTGGCTAACAAATCCATAAAATAAACAATATAAAATACAATCACATTTTTGAAAACAGCAATAAAACCCATAATGGGGTGCCACAGAATACAACAAAAAACCATTTACTAACCCTCAACCCCCCACCCGACCCATCTCCTCTCCGAAAGCCTGGCAGAACAGCCAGGTCTTACACAAACATCAGAAGGAAGAGAGGTCCGGGAGGGAGGGCCTCTGCCAGGAGGGAGTTCCACAGTCTTGGTGTGGTCACCAGGAACGCCCTCCCCATAGTCACCCCCCACAATACCCAGGGGACTTCAAGAAAGGTGCCCCCGGTAGACTGCAGGGGCTGATCCAGAGCCCGGGGAGTGAGGCAGTCCCGCAAATAGGTAGGAACCAGGCCATATAGGGCTTTATAGGTAAGCATCAACATCCTGAATTGGGCCCGGAAGACTATAGGCAGCCAGTGCAAAGAATGGGGCAAAGAATGGCGCAAAGAATGCTCACGGTGGGCGGGCCACCGTATTCTGCACCAGCTGTAGCCTCCGAACCATCACCATGGGTAGCGCCACGTAGAGCACGTTACAATAGTCTGGTCTTGAGGTGATGAAAGCATGGATGATAGTGGCTAGGTCGGAGTCTGAGACATACGGCCGAAGCTGCCATACCAGATGTAATTGGCAAAATGTGCTCCTCGCCAGAGCCCCCACCTGGACATTCAGGTGGAGCTGGGAATCGAGGAACACGCCCAGACTACGAACCTGAGGGAGCAGCGGTGGGCTAACCCCATCAAAGATGGGGGACGCCAACCCCACCGCCCTTCCCACCAGCATCACCTCCATCTTGTCAGGATTCAGCTTCAGATGGCTCACCCTCATCCAGTCCCCCACAACTGCCAGACACCAGGTACGCACCGAGACTGCCGGGTCTGGGTCTGATGAAAAAGAGAGGTAGAGTTGGGTGTCATCAGCATATTGACGACACCGAACATGAAACCCTCTCATGACCTCACCCAATGGCTGCAATGGGGTGGGACATCAGGGCAATTACTGGTTACCGGTTTTACCGGTTACCGGATTAAAAAAAACCAGATTACCGGATTTGTACCGGTTTACCGGTACTGGATTTGTTCCATTGATTTCAATGGGGAACTGTCCCCATTGAAATCAATGGAAAAAAAACCCAAAACCTCCCTCCTCCCCCTCCCAGACTGTGCAGGTGGAAGGGGGGGCACCCCGCACCCACCCTGGATTAATTTTTTTTTTTTAAAGTCCCACTCCCTACTAGTGTGGGCTCCGGGCCGCCACCAGCAACCCGGAGCCCGCACCATCAGGTACTAGGGTGATTTTGCAGATAACAGAGTTTGCAGGGGAGTTTGCAGATAACAGGTGGGGAATAATCCTGGGTGAGGATGATTAAACCTTCCCTAAAAAGGAAGGTTCCCCCCCCTTTACATGTCATTAATCTCTCCCTCTCCACGGGCTTCTTCCTCTCCACCTTCAAGCATGCCACTGTCTCTCCCATCCTCAAAAAGTCCACCCTCGATCCCTCTGACCGCTCTAATTACTGGGTGGTCTCCCTCCTACCTTTCACCTCTAAGCTTCTGGAATGTGTTGTCTACTCCCGCTGCCTGGATCTCATCTCTGCCAACTCCTCCCTGGACTCTCTCCAATCTGGCTTCTGCCCCCTTCACTCCACTGAAACTGCCCTTGCCAAGATCACCAATGATCTACTTTTTGCTAAATCTAAGCGCCTTTACTCCATTCTTGTCCTCCTTGACCTTTCTGCTGCCTTTGACACTGTCGACCACTCACTCCTACTGGACTCTCTTTGCTCCCGAGACTTCTGCGGCTTTGTCCTTGACTGGTTCTCCTCCTACCTCTCTAACTGCTCCTTTAATGTGTCTCTTCCCAATTCCAACTCCTCCTCCCTCCCCCTCTCGGTTGGTGTTCCCCAAGGCTCTGTCCTGGGCCCTTTCCTCTTCTCTATCTACATCCTGTCCCTTGGCAAACTCATTGCCTTCCACGGCTTCCATTATCACCTCTATGCTGACAACACTCAGCTCTATCTCTCCACCCCCTCTCTCTCCCCTTCTGTCCAAGCTCACCTCATCAACTGTCTATCGGATATCTCTGCCTGGATGTCCCAATGTCAGCTCAAGCTTAACATGGCTAAGACTGAACTCCTTATCTTTCCTCCCTACCCTTCTTCTCGCTCTTCCCTGTCCATCCTTATTGATGGGGTCACCATTCATCCCGTTCCCCAAGCCCGTAGCTTGGGCTTCATCTTCGATACTCACCTTTCCTTTAAACCTTATATTGACTCTGTTGCCAAGTTCTGTCACTTTGCCCTCCATAATGTTGCTCGGATTCATCCCTTTCTCTCCGTCTCCTCAGCCAAAACCCTTGTTCATGCCATGGTCATCTATTGCCTTGACTACTGCAACCTCCTCCTTGCTGGCCTCCCCCGCTCTCACATGTCCCCCCTTATCTCCATCCAAAACTCCACTGCTAGGGTCATACACTCAGCCCATCACTTTGACCACGTGCAGCCTCTCCTCTCCTCGCTTCACTGGCTCCCCCTTCCCAAACGCATCCTTCACAAACTCCTGATATTCACTTACAAAACCCTTCACAACCACACCCTCCTGAATGCACTCTCTGCTCCTCCTCTGTCCCCTCTCTCACTCTCCCTCGTCTCCCCTGCTCCCCTAACCGCCTTCGTCCCTTCTCCCTTGCTGCCCCCCATGCCTGGAACTTCCTCCCTGTCCACATCCGTCTTG
>QEPC01011901.1:10579999-10607393 GCA_003113815.1 Sphenodon punctatus | reverse complement strand
GGCTGCCATGGAAACCAAGTGACCACAGCTGCCTGGCGCAAAGCAGTTTACCAGAACGTTTTACACACAAAAGTTCTGGGAGAAGTTCTATGCAGAAGTTCAAAGATCCGGATGTTTAAGATCTGGGTGAGTGATTTAGACACACAGAAAGTTCAGGATGTAACAGCAAACATCCAGGAGAAACGTGTGTGTAAAAACACCCAATAATAAAAACAGGAATAAAAAAGCCATTAAAATCAATAAACAATCCCCTTAACACCCCCAGTCAACCCATCCCTAAACCTCCTCCCCATCCCATCCCACCCTATCCCTGCCTACCAAACACGTGGCCAAATAAAAAAGGTCTTACATTGTTTCTGAAAGATGAGCAGGCTTAGACTTAGGCGGACCTTTAAGGCGAGGGAGTTCCATAATCGTGGGGTAGCTACCAAGAACGCCTCCCTGCATGCCCTAGTTGTTAAAACATCGCAGAGAGATGGGACCTGCAAGAGGGCATCCCCGGCTGACCTCAGGGGCTATGAAGGGACATGAGGGAGGAAGTGGTCTTTCAGATACCTGGAGCCCAAACTATTTAGGGCTTTATAGGTTGGAACCCCGAATTTTGGCAGGAAAACTATCAGCAGCCAGTGCAACCTCCAGCACACCAGCGTAATAATAACCCTTGCAAGAAAATAGACCACTGTTCTGCACCAATTGCAGCTTCCAAACAGTCTTCAAGGGCAGCCCCACGTAGAGTGCGTTGCAGTAGTCTATCCTCGAAGTTAGAAAGCCATGGGTGACCGTGGCCAAATCCGAATCTGATAAAGAGAGTCGCAGTCTTCTCAACAGATTTAATTGGTGAAAGACACCCATAGCCAGAGATGCAACCTGACAATCCAAGTGCAGCAGTGGATCCAAGAGCACCCCCAAGGCTGTGAACCCAACTGACCAAAGGAGGCCAGACCCCATCAATAAACAGGGGTCCCTATGTCTCCCAGGTCACATGACCAGCCAGTCATCATCATCATCTCGGTCTTGTCTGGATTCAGCTTCATTTGGCTCACCTGCGTCCAGTCCTCAACGGCAGCCAGGCACCGGGGAAGCACCGCACGCACCAAGACTGCGGGACGTGTGTCGGAAGAAAAAGAGAGACAGAGCTGGGTGTCATCAGCATAGTGATGACATCACACTCCAAATCTCCAAACAGTCTTGCCCAGGGGCCTCAGATACACATTGTAACAGCAGCGGAGATAAGATCGAACCCTGCAGGACCCCCCAAGGGAGCTCCCGAGGGTACGATGAGCCACTGCCCATCATCACCCTCTGGGTTCTCCCAGCCAGGAATGAGCGGAACCACTCAAGAGCAAGGTCCCACGGCCGTGTCAAATTGGATGTGTTATGTATCCTGAACTGAGTGTTAGGCTACAAGCAGCAAACAAATCTGCAGCGTCCTAATGGCTATTCTCCACATGCAACTCTCCTCACACAAGGGGCACAGCGTTTCCTTTCTCCTCCCTGAGAGAGAGCGAGCTGCTGGGTAGATTGGAAGAAATCTACTGACAACAGCTTCTGGCTGCTGGCAGAACCATGGGTGTATCCACACATATTCCAATGAACATGGACTCCTGGTTAATGGAGTTCATACACATTGCTCTCCATCCCCTTGCAAAAAGGGCAGATAGCATGCGGAAACACCTTGGGTAGAGGCAAAAGGAATCTTTGAATTCCTGAATTTGAATGGTGCATCTGTCAGATTTTGCTCCACTGAACCACATCTGTTGGACTGGTTGCAGCCTTTTCCTGTAACAGAAATGTTCAGTTGGGAGGGGGAGGGGAGGAGGAGGGATCGACGTGGTTCTTTGGGGGGAGAGGGATTGACTTTATTTATTTATTATTTATTATTTTATTTTATTTATGTAACACAAGCAATGAACCTGGTGCTATACAATCTTAGGTTTGTGAATCCAAAGGTCTGGGTCCAGTCTGACCAACCGTTTACTTCCCTAATCTGAATCGAACTCCCACTAGATACACACCCCAGGACCAGACCAAATCCCAACACTCCCCCTGGCCAAACTGAGAAACAACTCCCGAACTAAACTGAGCACCAAACTGAGCACCGATGATTGAACTGAACTGCATCGGAGCCCCTTCTCATCTAATCAAGGGGATAATAACCTCAGATAACAGTTTCAGTATCTGTTTCATCTCTAACCCTGGGATTAGAATTTAGCGTTTCTATTTGAGAAGCCAAATTGCTACTAGTCTAAACTACTGAGCTGTCTCAAAAGTTTCTCTCACAAAGAGGAAATGTTAGTCAGTGATCATCAATAATAGTTAACCAACTAGTTATGAATGGGCTTACAAATGCCAACTCTCCAGGAGGGATTTTGCTATGAGAATATGTAAACAAGGTGACAAAAATTAAATTAACATTCAACTGTGTTAGCATTTCCTCTCTTAGTAGCACCAGGGGAGCACAATCTGATGGGAGCATAAGAACGTAGCTGATTGCAGATAAGAACATTGCTTGTGCAGCTTTCGTCCGTAGTAAGGAAGCCAGTATCAGAGGAAACACTTGTTTAGCAACCTTAATAAGACAGCGCCAAGATGCTTCTATCAAAATACACCTTTCTTTGTAGGCTTTCTTCAGTAATCAAATTTACAATCAAGACCAATAGTGGTGTTACATGCATTCAGTATATTTGTATCCTTTTTGACTAAACAAATACAACATTTTGCTTGCAGGAATTGGATTATTTCACTTCACTAACTTTGTTTCTTTGGTAACCTTGTTTTGGTATTTTGGTTACTGCTGTTGTTGAGGTGGATTCCTATGTGGCAGGATTGGGGTTATTCCAACAATTTTGCTTTGGTAACTTCTTTTATTCAGTAACTTCTAGGGATGGGCTAACAGAACGGAGTTTGGAAATTCGGTTTGGTTCAGTTTGGTTTGAAATTTGAGTTCGGTGATTTTGTTCATTTCGGTTTGAAATTCAAGTTTGGTTCGGAAGTTCGGTTCGGTCGTCCGAACAGACTGAGTTCGGTCGAATTCTGAACTTCTGAACCAAGTTCAGCCATTCAAAACCAGTTTTTTTGGTGTGTGTTGCCACTAGGGATGGGCGAACAGAATGGAGTTCGGAAACTCTGTTCGGTTCAGTTTGAAATTCGAGTTCAGTTCGGTTGACCGAACAGACCGAGTTTGGTCCGAACTCTGAACTTCCAAACCGCGTTTGCCCATCCCTAGTAACTTTGGTGGTACTCTCTAGCAGTATTGGACACCGTATTGTTGCGTAGTGTAATACTGCATTGCGCAACAGTAAGGTACGCAATCATGTTCAGTAGTACCACTGAAGTTACCGAGGGAAGACTGAATCAAAACAGCCATTACATCTTTGCAAAGATTTTATACATTTTTGGAACATCTGACGGAATCCCACTGCAGCTTTAAGCCGCAGCTGAACTCTGTGTGAAGTTCTGACTGCAGGTCGCCGACATTTTGCACATGTGTAGCAGAAGGGGGAAATCAATTCAGATCTCCAGCAAAACACAGACCAGATCATATTCTGATCCATGTTCCTCCAGAACAATCAGAACAGTTCTCAGTTTTCTCAGTTTTCACTGAAAACTGAATCTGAGCCAGAATTTCATTTCAGCTCTATACCAAAATGATCAAAACAATGTTACTGAATAAAATGTATTTATTATTATTATTATTATTATTATTATTATTATTAATAATAATAATAATAATAATAATAATAATAATAATAATTTATTTGTTATAGCCACATGGCCATCACATAAAAAGATAAGAGAACATGCTATAAATATGAATAAAACAAAAAACAAGGATGCTTTACATACGATCAAATAACTTAACAATTCTCTCTATTTGGCCTATGGCCATAAATAAACTTATTATTATAATAACTTAACAGATAATCAACGTCATTAGGCTGCTCAATATATACATAGTATACACAAGACCCAGCCCTCCTTGGGATATGACATCTGGGCCACACTTTCCCAACTGACTTAGGGCTCATGTCGCATGCTGTTCATACACCATGTGGAGCTTAGCTGCTCTCAGGGCAAAAATGGCCACCGATTTTGTTCTTTCAGGGTCAATGTCTCCTAACAGATAGATCAACTGCTGTATTTGTGGGCGAGAGCGGTTCTGACCTGTAGCCCTGTACAATTGGGTCCGATGTATTTTATAAAGGGGGCAGGAGATTAGGTAATGGCCAAGATCCTCAACCCCCTTCTCACAGGGACACACTTGATTCTGGTAAGGGATGCCCCGGTATCTCCCTGTCAGAACTGCAGTGCACATAGATTGTGTCCTCAAATGAATAAATGCATGCCTGAGCTTTGGATCAAGCGACGAGTATATATAGGTAGCCCCCCCTCCCCCAGGCGGTAGCAGATATTTATAAAAGGGAGAGGTAAGGGATCCCGCTGCCGAGGCTCTCTGGTTTTGCCTATCCATATTATGGACTCGTTGTGTTACCAACTTAACAATTTGTGCGCTCTTGTGGTCCTGAAAGAAGAACTCCGAAAAGCCAAGGGAGGCAAGACGAAGATCCAAGTCAGCCCACCGCACATCCATACCGCATTCCTGATCTAATTATTTCTCCCTCAAAGCCAATTTCAATAAGGAGGTATCTGGGAGATCTCTAAGCCTGGCCCAAAATGTCAAGATTCGAAGCTATCAAGCGCGTCTAGTGATAACCTGCCCAGTTCCAGGTTCAAGATCGCCAAATGAAATGATGGCAGGATCCCCAAAATCCATTTCCACAGGCTGTTGATAACTGGAGACAGGCTGGCTAGTACCCGGTGATCATAACCCCAGACCTGGACCCCATACAACAATCTGGCCAGCACTTTCCCTACCATTCTAACATGCTACATTCTAACAAAATTGGATGAAATACCAATATGATCCAACAAATAAAGTTACTGAGGTAACTGAATTAACAATTATGCAAACATTGCATCGCTAACAAAGATTTATTTGGCTATTCATTTGTTTTAATGAATATCTGAATAATCTTCCTGAATATGAAATGAATATTTGTTTCAGCCCTAGTCTATAATCTATGGTTTGTTTTTCCAGTTCATACAATTTCACAGCCTTGGTGCCTTTTGCAGTTCTACGCTTTTGACTGGAGAGTGACCTTCTTAAATGCCACACTGCTTACGACTGGGAGAGGCTGCTGAAGCTAAACCAACATAAGCAGCATTATAATGAACTGCTTTTTTTGCGACGAGGTTGCTCCGAAGACACCACTAATTTGGGTACTTCATAACAAGACATTTACAGCTATGCTTGTTAAAAACAACCAAGGTGCTTGCAAAAATTCCTGATCTAAAAAGGCAAGGCATGTTGCAGATACCAGGAAAAAGAAGGGGACGGAGATAGTAAGCCACGTTCTCCTGAAATCAAGGGGAAAAAAGGAGGCAGGGTGGCACCTTAGGGCAGGGGTGGTCAAGAGGTAGATTGCAAACTACCAGTAGTTCACAAGCTAGTCTCCAGGAGATCGCCAAATGGCAAGGGAGGCCAGCCTCTCAAAGATCATCTCTGTAGAGGAGGGCAGATCTGGCACCCCAGGGAGTGTCACTGGGGAGGAGATGGGCTAGGAGAGCTCTTCTGGGGCATCAGGGATTGCTCTGTCTGCAAAGGGGAGTGCTCCGGTCCACTCCCGAGGCCTGTTGTTGAGATGCCCTAGAACTGAGGGCTAGTGAGAGGGGTCTTGACCTGGAGAGCCAGAGCCTGCGGGAAGGGTCCTGGTAGTTGACGCTTGCATCAAGTAGACCTCATGGCACTGTAAGATTTACTACCGCTGCCTTACGGACTAACTAGCATGGAGAAGCATAAGCTTTCGCAGTCAACAACCTGCTCCATCAGATGCTTATGATTTCATAAGGACTAGCAAACTGAGAGGCGTGAGTGGGGTGGGGGGGTGGGACTCATGGCAAGAAGTGTAGTCGTAGTAATGTATTTATGGCATATACGCCAAATAATGGCAAGAAGTGTGAAAAGGCTGTGATAAGGTGAGAAAGAGGAGAA
This sequence comes from Sphenodon punctatus, assembly GCA_003113815.1. Classification (NCBI taxonomy): domain Eukaryota; kingdom Metazoa; phylum Chordata; class Lepidosauria; order Sphenodontia; family Sphenodontidae; genus Sphenodon; species Sphenodon punctatus. The sequence continues at coordinate 10,601,341 of QEPC01011901.1, read as the reverse complement.
GAGGGCAAGGTGGGTCAATCAATCAATCAATCAATCAATCAATCAATCAAACAAACAAACAAACAAACAAACAAACAAACAAACAAACAAACAAACAGTGCAATGGGAGAAGAATCCCCAGTCCTTGCTATGAGCAAACACAATCAAGTTTGCAGATAATTTCTTGTTCAGCAACCTCCCTTTAAATCGGTTTCTGAAGTTCTTTTGTCCAAATGCAGCGTCTTTAATATCACCGATGGAATGAATAGGCCAATTAAACTGTTCAGCCACAGGTTTGTGTGTGTTACTGGAGCTGATGTCGTGTTTATGTCCACAGATTTTCTTTCAAAGGGATTGACCTGTCTAGCCAATATAGACAGCAGAGAGCCACTGTTGGTAGATAAAAGCATATAATGTTGGCTACTAATCTATAGGTTTGCCAACATCATATTCATATATACAATTACCTGTCAACTGTGCCCCTCTGCATTGGACCACAATGTAAATTAATCTAAGCTAAAAATAACTATACAGGGTCAACATTTCATACATGTCCAAGCATCATAAGAGCATAAGCCACTATGACAGTAAGGAAGGCTGCGGCTTCCAAGACGGCGCGGTACTTTTAAAACTCCAACCTGCAGTCTCAAAAGTCTATAGGAATTAAAATAAATACCTTTTTTACGCAGGAGCACACTGGCGTGTCTGCGGCCGTTCCTATTTTCCACGTGACAGGTGTAGTTAGCCAGGTCAGCCTCCTCGACAGCATCAAAGGTCAACATTAGCTCCACCTCTTTTTCTCCAAGATGCTCTTTGAGGAGTCTAAAAGGAAGAAAAGAAAGTTTCCTCTGAGTACAATGGATTGTAGGCGAGAGAGCGCTGCCGCCAGGGGAAAAAAATCTCAGTATGTTACAATGGAGATAGAGCAGCAGTGTGGCCCAATGATCAAGAAACTAGGCTATTGACACAGGACAAGGGTCCTAATCCCAACAATTGCCACTGATCTTCTGTCTGATGCTTGGGAATTCCCTTCACCACCTTCAACCCTCCCACCTTTTGTCTGCCTTGTGTATATGTAGGCAGTAAACACCTTAAGGCAGGGACTGTGCATTACTTTGAAAGACCGCCTCCCACGGGCGTAGCAAGGGTTCCATGAGCCTCAGTGCAAAAGATGGAATTGGTCCCACCCCCCCTTTCGCCAGACCCTTCTATCCCTCTGCCCCCAATTCTCAGTGGGTATAAATCTGCGAAGCTGCCACCCAGCTGTGGCTATGGCACCGGAAATGGTTGGCTGTGAATGATTCTGCATCATGCCTGTCATGGGGATCATGGGTTAACATGGATGTTTTTGACAAAATATGAAACATCAGCATACAACATACATGTATCATACCATCTGGAGAACGTAAATCATATTTATTTTAAATTAATTTATTTATTTTACTGTTTTTCTACCCCACCCCCTCCTGCTCACAGAGCAGCTCGGGGCAGCATATAAAATGCATAAACAATCAAAACACACATAAAATATAATTAAAAACATTTAAAACTATAAAAAGAACTAAAAGGGCAGAATTCCCCCTCCCCACCCCACCCGTCTCCCTCTCCAAAGGCCCGGCAGAACAGCCAGGTCTTACACTGTCTACGGAAAGAGGGGCGGTCTGGGGCCGGGCGGTCCTCCCATCGGGAGGGAGTTCCACAGCCTGGGAGCGGCCACCGAGGACACCCTCCCCATCGTCGCCACCTGGGAAACCCGGAGGACTTTAAGTCAGGTGTCCCCGGCTGACCGCAGGGGTTGCAATGCAGTCCGGGGCCTGAGGCGGTCCTGCAGGTAAGCCAGGCCCAAGCCGTTTAGGGCATTACCAGCACCTTGAATTGGGCCCGGAAGATAATATGCATAGAAGTGACCCAAGTGAGGTGTCATATGAATTGTCATAGCATACTGAATCTGACAGAAATAATAATATGGATGTGTATAACTGACACAGAGAGGAATTAAGGACCTGTAGCTGAAATGAAGCAAAACTGTATCTTAAGTTGGAACTGGGTTGAGAGCCCAAATCTGGTAAAACTGGTAAAACAGGTTGGGACAGGAGAGCCAAGACAATGGTTAGGTGGAGTGGGTGACTTGTCACCAAGGCAACAAGCCTAGATGGGTGCAAGAACCTAAAGGACAGATACTTAAAAGGACAGTAAGACTAGCCCAAGGAAGAAAGGGTTTCCTCCCACTTCGAGAAGAAATCACCAGAAGGAGGACAAGGACAGTCTCCATTTTGGAAGCGAGGCGTTCACAGCCACGAGAGGCTGAAGCCATCAGCATGAACTAAGAGACTTCCAAGTAACTCTCTAAGCACTGGACCTGGCCCCTCAACATCAGGCTGAGGTGAATGGGAGCATCCTGGACTGAGTCTTAGGGGAAGGGCACTCTCTGATCAGTAAGCCTTAATCTTAAATTATTTTAATACATTTTCTCATTATCAAGGCTCGTGTGGTTATTTCTGTCCTTGGGGGTTCATCATAGGTGTAGGGTAGGGGCATTCTGGTTAATACCTAGACAGACCGTTCTTTAGAACTTTATCTTCATGGAGAGACCTTCTAAGCTACCGGTGGTCAGAGGATCAGAGGGTACATTCTGGACCATGGCTGGGTTAGGAAAAGGAAGGAGAAGCTTTGGGAATAGTAAGTCACCCCAAAACCCCAATCCCTGTGACAATGCCATTCCTATTAAACTCCCAATTGACACAAGTATGCATACATAAAATTAACAGTTGACATAAACATGTACATTTTAAATCAGAAGGAGGGAAACGTTTCCCTTAATCTCCAAGGGCCACACAAAAGTTGGGAAGAGGAGTTCCTAAGTGGTTCACTCAAGAACAGGAGGGTCCAGATCATGAATCGCTGCCATGGATCTGTCCCCTTTCCTTGTGTACATACTCTCCTCTCTGCTCCCTTACCTGGGCTCCATCTTCCAATGCTTGAGGGGGCTGGAACTGGATTTAAGGGAACTGGACCAGTTCAATGCTTAAGTCTTAGCTAGACTGGGGGGCAGGGAGCAAACTGGAAGTAGTTTGATCACAAAGAGACTAATACTCTTACACTCACAGATTCTCTGTCCCTCTCTTACACTCCATATTCACACTCTCTCTCTTTCTTTTACACACACACACACACACACACACACACACACACACACACACACAGAGAGAGGTTCTAGACCTCACACTCACTAACACACAGGTATGTACAGATTCCAACACACACATTATCTCTCTCCCATGGAGAGATTCTAACAGTTTGTCTCACGTATTCACTCACACACAAACTTTCTATAGGTGTTAAACGAGACGTTAGCCCACTATAGCCACCACCAGGTGGGTATCCATCTGCCTAGTTATTAGTTCTTCACCACACCCCAACACGGGGCCACCCCCCAACTGGACCACCACTCCCCACTCATGGCATGGTCTCAGAGAATGTGGAGGACACCGGATGGATGAATGTGGCTAATGCAGGCTAATGTGCGCCAATGTGTCCGTGTCCCCAAAATTAAGTTGTGGGCAGCGCCTCTGTGTGTACAGGTCTGCCAGCACCATAGAGTCATGGGTGGAAATCCTAGAGCTTCAGAGGAGCGACCTCTTCCTACCCCTCTGTCCACTCTCGCTCTCACTGGCGCTGCCAGTGGGGGTTGCCTGCAAGTACATGAAATACATGCCTGTTTATTAGGCTGGACATGCAAAACGTGAGTGGGGACTGAATGCACGAACTGAACCCGGACTGCAGCGAGCTATCGTCTCGTTGTTTTTACCTGCCTCTCTCCCTACCATGATCCCCGCAGTACTGAAGGATGCCTTGTAGCAAAATGGAGCACAGTCCCTAAGTCTGCTTAGGGAAGGTGTGCTCATCTCTCCATTCAGGGAACTTCAGGACTTACTTGAGAGAGAACCAGCCCTGCTGGGAAATAACTGGGAGGGAGCTCACCCCCTTGGCTTCAGCACTCTTGCCCTGCGCCTGCTCCAAGATAACCCCGGAGCTGAATGAAATGTCTAAGCTTTGTGAGGAGCTGCTGTTTTCCTGACCTAGAAAGTGAGGTTGACCCATGGGTACCAGGTGAGCGGGAAGAGAGGTGGGAGAGGACTCTGGGGTTAGGGAGTCTCTGCAAAGGATACAAATAAATCTGCAGGGTATTGGGCACCTGTCATTCACTTCCCAGCAAAAGCTTCTCCCTGACCCCTAGTTTCTGCAAGGAGTTGGGAGATCTAATTATGATCAGCAGCCGTGGGATTTCCATCCACTGTCCCCTCTCCAGGGAGGAACTTTTCCCAAGTGCCCCCAAACCAGGACACCTGACAACTGGACAGTTCAACCAGAGGTTTCCTGTGCCTTGCTGCTCCAGTCCTGAGGCAGAGTAGCTCCTCCGAGCCAGATCAGCACAGTTAGCTTCCCCGTCTCCCTTCCCGAAGCCAGACAGAGCACACAGCTCTCCCCACAATGCCCTCCTCCCCTGCAAACCAGGCGGGCACTGAAACGGCAGTGCTGCCACAGCCCCAACGGGCACCGAAACTGCAGTGTTGCCACAGCCACATCAAACTCCCCGTGCTCCTCCAGGCCTACTTTAAAACTGACACTTTTACTCCTGAAAAGCTCTTGTATATGTTTGATATAGGGAAGTTACATACCCTGGTGACCTTCTTGTGACCCTGCATCTTTTCCCTATCTCTCTGCTGTGAAATTCACTCAAAATGGCTCTGATGAAGCTGCAACTTTAATCATAACCAAAACACTGCTGCCAGGGTCATCCATCTTGTCAGTCGCTTCGACCACGTGCAGCCCCTCCTCTCCTCTCCTCTCCTCTCCTCTCCTCTTCACTGGTTCCCCCTTCCTGAATGAATCCTGCACAAGCTCCTAGGCTTCACCTATAAAGCTCTTCACAACCTTGCTCCCCCTACCTCTCTGCGCTAATTTCCCTCTGTACTCCAGTCTGTGAACTCCGCTCCTCCTCTGTCCCCTCTCTTGTCCTCCCACGTCTCCCCTGCTCCCCTAACCGCCTTCATCCCTTCTCCCTAGCTGCCCCCATGCCCGGAACTCCCTCCCTGCCAACATCCGCCCTCGCCCCCTCCCTTCGTACCTTCAGATCCCTCTTCAAGACCCACCTCTTNACTGGCTCCCCCTTCCTGAATGAATCCTGCACAAGCTCTTAGTCTTCACCTATAAATCTCTTCACAGCCTTGCTCTCCCCTACCTCTCTACACTAATTTCCCTCCGTACCCCAGTCCGTGAACAACGCTCCTCCTCTGTCCTCTCCCATGCCCTCCCCTGCTCCCCTAACCACCTTTGTCCCTTCTCCCTAGCTGCCCCCCATGCCTAGAACTACTTCCCTGCCCACATCTGCCCCGCCTCCTCCCTTAGTACCTTCAAATCCCTCCTCAAGACCCATCTCTTCCGCTCTGCCCTCCCCGACTCCTCGCTCCCCTCACCTAACTCCTGCTGATACCCTCTATCCAGTACAATCTGTTACCTGAGGTCTGTGTACTCATATCCTCACTACATGGACCAGCCAGCTATCATTCTCGATGTAACCTAGCCAAGCATGTGCACCTGAGACCTCGCATCTTCGTGAATGTTACACTCCTTGTCTCTCCCTCTGTTCCCCTTCCTTTGTCTCCCCACGCCCCTTGTCTCTCAGATTGTAAGCCCTAGGGGCAGGGACTGTGTCTATTTCATTACTTTGTAAAGCACCAGGTACATTGCTGGCACTGTATAAATGCTTGATAATAATAATAATAATAATAATAATAATAATAATAAATTAATAGTGTGTTGAGTTCTTGATATTTTGCGATTACATGTTGAGATGAGTTAGGCTACAGGTCTACCCTTTCCCGTTCTTCAGTACTCTCTGGTTTGTTTCCAGGGATGAGGCATAGCCACCTGCTGGCGGACTAAAACAGATAGGATGGTAGAAAATACTTACATGGCCGAAAATACTTACATGGCAGGGCCAATATTACAACCACCTAAAGCCCAAAGAGAATTAACGTACTCTGGGGGATCCTTTGTTAGCATGGGGACTTCTAACCATCCCTCTTCTACTTTTGTTGTGATAGCAGCTAGAGGAAAGCAGGCATGACCAAAGTTTTCCTAAGGACCACTGATCCCCAGCTACCATACTGGGTCGTCAGCAGCTGGTGTAACATTAGGGAGATCTCAGGACGGACTAAAGATATGGTGGGAAACATGCCCAGGATAGAACTAGACCAGCATTGGGGCAATGTCATGGCCACTATAGCTGAAACAATGATTCACGGTAAATGCAATTTTGGACAAAAATATCTTATTTGCTTCTTTCGACAGTTTGGGAACACTTACTCATTTGCTTGGGTTTCCGTTCAGCATTTTCAGAACTGCCGATACCGGTGGAAGAACTGACAAAAACACCAACAAAAGTGATGACACAAGTGTAAAAGTGTTGGAAATTTGCTGATAGAAATACCAAAAGGGCAAAAGGAAACCCAACCATGAAAAGTAGCACAAACGTGTGACTAGGTTCCCATAAAGATGAAAATTCAATTTGGGAATGGGTGTTTATGTACCAGCTCGAATGTCTGCCTCTCCACTATCATCATGTGCATTCATTGGATAAAGCCATGGATCAAAGGCACTTGTAAGTGGCCATCCTTCCCCTGCCCCCCTCCCAAAAAGTGCTAATGGTAGAATTAAGATGAATAGAAATATGTATGTATATTTTTTAAAGCGTCCTTGAACTAACAAGATACACAGTGGGCTTCACAGCTCAACCCTTTTGTTCTTTAATGTATTCCATTCCCATCTTTTTGCCACTGTATTGCCTGTTTTGATCGTCGCTGTGGGACTGGGGTTTCACCGCACCCGTCGTTTGCCTTGGTGGCCCATGGCAGGTTGGGCAGATGTAGGGTGGTTTTCTGTCTGTCTCTGGCTTTTGATGGGGTAGGCTTGGTCGCGCTGCTGACCAGGGTCTTCGTGGAGGTCTTCTTCTTGGATTTGCTCAGTCTGTCGGTGGAAGGTTTGGTCCTTCCCACTTGCCTAGTTAAGCCCCAACACTATCTAAATAACAGCGGTAACAAGAAGCGATTTTTGTGTTCTCACTTTGGCGCTCCCCATCATGCAGTACAAGTGTTGCGTGCTGTCTGGCAATTCCGCACTCGATAATTGACTTGTGTGGGCGAGAGCGCGGAGAGGGAGATTGTCAGAGAGGGAGAAATAAGGGTTCAGTTTAAAACATCTCCATTCACATCTCATGTGAACTGCATTATTTCTGTCTAAAATGAGAGGCTCCTTGTGGAAAGAGGAACAAGAAAAAAAGACGACAAATTAAATATGCTCTTCCAGGCAACCGTTTGGTGGGATTTGTAAACTGTTTTGTGGTGTCATCCGAGAAAGGAAAATTAGAACTTGATAGGGTGATATGTAAAGTAAGATTTATAATTGAATATTCTACTCTGCAATGGCAGAGCAGTAGTACTGAAACTCACTGTGGGCTCTTGACAATCAGATGCAATTCACAGCCCTGCAGGCAGACTTAAAGACTATTATTCCTCGTTTAATAGGACTGGTTCAATTTACACAATGTTTTTATTACAGCTGGGGATGCCCTCTGGCAAGCAAGATCTCATTCTTCTGCCTCCCTTCCACCTCTTCATTACAGTCAGGGCCCCCTGGATTCTGCATTTCCATCATTGCTGCCAATGCAGAAAATGCAGAATCCATGGGGCCCTGATTACAGTTCTTGAACCCTTGGTATGGGGCAGAACAAAAGAAGGGCCTGTGCGCCCCTGCAACTCAAGGCCAGTGCCTCCGACTCGTTTCTCTCTTCTCTCTCTCTCTGTTATTGTCCTTCTTCTAGTAGTGCCCCTCCAACAACGGAAAGTGCCCCCATCCCATGTGAGACACCTTATACCAACCAAGATAAGGAAGGATCTTTGAGGCCCTTGAAGGCCTAGGGTTTCCAAGTGGTAGTTGGCTTCATGGAGCCACTGCTGTGCCCAGACTTATGCCCTGGACTCGAGCTGTGGGCCCCTCTGCCCCTCATATGCCACATCCTCTGCAGCTGATTGGCTGCCTCTGGTATATAGGTCCAACGGGCGGGCCTAGGAAGTGGAGAGGAGGAACACTTCTTGTTCCTGACTTGTGTGCCTGTTCTCATTTCCTGTTCTGAGCCTGTTCTATTCCTCACTTTGTTCTTGACCTAAGCTTGTTCCTGGGTTGTCTCCCCTGAGCCTGTTCCTGCCTGAGCCTTCCATACTGTGCCTTTCCTGCCTGTTCCTAGTCTGATCCTGTTCAGACCCAGTCCTGCTGATACTGCCCTGAACCCAATCCTGCAAGTCTACCTCGGTCCAGACAACTCTGACAGACTCCTACCAAGTTCCAACTCTGAGGTAGATTATACCTGTCAGTTGCATAGCAAGGCTTTGGCAGGTTATAGACCCATCTAAAGGTAAGGAGGTGGGGTTTCCAGGGGGGAGGGAGGGAGGCTTACCTTGGTGGGGCAAAAATCCCCACTTCAAACTCCCGCCACTGTGGAGGGGCACCCGCTGGGAGCCCGAATGAAGCAAGATGCTGCAGTCTGAGCAATGCTAGGAAATGTTCTGAGTGGTTAGAGCGGGGAGTGGAGTAGCAGTGCACCCCCACCCACTCTAAAAATGTCCTAGTGGCATTCAGGCCACTTGCAACCCTCTCCCCCCAAATCTACGGCCTGAGCTCAACTGAGCCCCCTTGCTCCATGGCAGCTACACCTAGGATTGCCACCTACCTCTCCCAGGGAAGAGACCCCGATGGTGCTCATTTGCATAAATTTGCATGGATTTGACCATTTAAATGTATGCAGATTGAAGGGAACGTATCCGTTTGACTAATAAAAAAAGAGATGCAGGAAGTAGGTGTAGGATATTGATAGAGGGGATGGATGCAGAGGCATGAGCTGGTGCAAGCTGAGACGGACAACCCCATAGCCCAGGCACAGAGAGTGTTTCCAGACAGATGGTGGCCATGCTACTGCTCCACTTCACCCCTGGGTGGCCCATCTGTCTAAAGGCAGCCCGCCAGATGTTGAAGCGGAGCGGGGCAGCCCGGCTGCTGGCACTCCGGAATATCCCAGAGCGCCGCTGGCGGAACGGGCTGGCCAAACCGGGGACACCAGCCCAAAGCAGAGCAGCAGTTCATCTAATGCACGGACCCGTTGTGGTTGCCCTAACCTAAAACTCTGTGGTGAGGGGGGCACCGCGTGGGTGGATCACGGGCTGGGGAACCACCCACAGGGTCTGTTTAAACCTGACCCAGGTGAAGCTGGACGCAGGCAGACGCAGGGGCGCACCCCTGGAGTAGCTCTGTGTGTGTGTGTGTGTGTGTGTGTGTGTGTGTGTGTGTGTGTGTGTGTGTGTGAGCCCCGCGTCTGTCTGAAAACACCCAGAGGCTCCCATGGCAAGACTCTCCTCTCTCACTGTAACCAAAGCAGGAAATGGGGTCTGCATAACACTGCACAGCCAGGGTGGCCATATATACAATTTTTTCTAGGACACTTATGAAAAATACACATTGCAGGGCCTGCCTTGGTGCCAAGGCAGACCCTGAAACATGTATTTTTCATGTGTCCTGGAAAATTTGCATATATTCTCTGCCACCCTCATAGTGTCTGCAAAGTTGCATCTAGCGGAGCTGTTCCGGGTGGTGCGGGGGCTGGTCAGTCCGGCCTCCCTCCGCCTGGATGGGGACTTGTCCCAGGCCCGCTGTGAGATACTGGTGCTGGCGGGGGTTGTCAATGCGTCCCTTTGGCAGGGGAGTTTGCCCCCCGGTCTCAAGGAGGCCGTGGTGCTCCCCCTGTTGAAGAAGTCATCCTTGGATGTGGACGTACTCGCCAGTTACCGACCCGTCTCTAACCTTCCCTTTTTAGGGAAGGTTATTGAATGGGCGGTGGCCTTGCAGCTCCAGGCTCACCTAGACAACATCGGTTTTTTCGACCTGTGTCAATCTGGGTTTCGGCCCAGCTATGGTACGGAGATGGCGTTGGTGGCCTTGGTGGACGATCTCCACAGGGAGCTGGATGCAGGACGTTCGACACTACTGGTTCTGCTAGATCTCTCGGCCGCATTTGATAGGGTGGACCATGGGCTGCTGTTGAGATGGTTGCGTGACCTGGGGGGTCTGGATGGGACCACCCTTGGTTGGTTCCAGTCATTCCTCTCGGGGAGGACCCAGCGGGTTGTCCTGGGAGCAAAAACATCTAGGCCCTGGACTGTGGCATTCCACAAGGTTCAATCCTGTCTCCTTTACTGTTTAATATATATATATATATGCAGCCCCTGGGGGAGGTCGTGAGAGGACTTGGTGCGCGTTGCCACCAATATGCTGATGACACCCAGCTTTACCTCTCTTTTTCAGCCAACCCAGGCCCTGCTGTCTCCGTGCTGTCTCAGTGTTTGGCGGCTGTGGCGAGTTGGTTATGGCAGAGCAGACTGAAGCTCAATCCCGATAAGATGGAGGTGATGGTGGTAGGCCGGGCGGGGGAGGTGTTGCCCCCTCTTGTGGAGGGGGAGCGCCCCTCCGTAGCCCAGCAGGTTCGGAGTCTGGAGGTGTTATTGGACGTGTGTCTCCGTCTACATCAGCAGGTGGATATGGTGGCGAAGGCGGCGTTCCGCCAGCTGTATCTGGTGCGGAGGCTGCACCCGTACATCTCCAGGCCCGACCTGGCCACTTTGATCCATACCTTCATCACCTCGAGGCTGGACTTCTGTAACACGCTCTACGTGGGGCTTCCCCTGATGCTGGCCTGGAGGTTGCAGCTAGTGCAGAATGCGGCGGCCCATCTCTTAACAGGGACGGGCCGACAAGAGCACATAACAACGGTGCTCCATGCACTGCACTGACTGCCTGTAACGTGCCGAGCTAGATTCAAGATTTTGACTTTGATCTATAAGACCCTACATGGTCTTGGACCTGGATACCTCAGGGACCACCTCACCCTTCACGACTCAGGACAGACCCTCCGGTCCACCAGGGGCACCCTCCTGGAGGTCCCCTGCATAAAACGAGGGGCTACAATGGAGAGGGGCGGGTGTTCTCGGTGGCTGGGTGGTTGTGGAACTCCCTCCCAGAAGAAGCACGGCTGGCCCCGAGTCTGTTGGCCTTCCGTCGGGCCTGTAAGACATGCCTGTTCTCCCAGGTCTTTGGAGGCGGGGTGGGGAGGGTGGGCTAAATTTGTGGGGGGGTGTTTTAAATGGGTTTTAATGATGATATTGTAGATTTTAATGTTTTAACGTATTGTTTTATATTGTGTTGGAAGCTGCCTGAGATGCTGTGAACATGGGGGGCGGCATATTAATACAATACAATAAATGAATAAATAAATATATGGCAACCTTATGCACAGCTCCCGCTCCCTTCTCCAACCCATGCAAAGGCAGGTAAAATATGAGGCAAAACACAGCTAACTCTGAGCATTGTTAACCTTCAGCCCTGAGAGGATGCTTAAAACCCCCAACAACCATGGTTTAACCCTGAGAAGTAGCAACCCTAGCAACGCCCCTGACACCTGTGGATTTGCCTCTCACAAAGGGAAGGAGGGTCAGAGTTTGCTCAGTTTGTAACGTCTTGCAGCCCCTTGATAAATCATTCCAGACCTAGTCCTGTAGGGTTTGTAGTGCGGAATAGCAAGTCAATCATTCTATGGATTAGACATCAATGGGATTTCTCCCAGGAGTATGCAGGTCAATGCTCTCCTAAGAAAGCAAAGATTAATCCCTTGTTAATTATCGGCATTAGAGCAGGTGATGAATAGTATGTGTACTTATGCACGAAAGTGATGGAACTTAATCCATATTAATTAACCAGAGGTATTAATTTTATATGGTCTAGTTCAGGAGCAGGAAATCCCCTGGCCAAATCTGCCCACCAGTAGTTTTTATTTGGCCCCTTTCCAGTTGCTGGATCTGGCCTGTATTTCTTGTCCCTAGCCTCAAGCACTGAAAGAGTGAGCTTAGGGGAAGGAAGCAGAAATGAGGGCAGGCGGTCAAGGCTAGGGAAAAGATCCATGGCACAGATCAGGGGTGGGCAAAGCTTTCTAATCCCAAGAGCTGCATCCATTTACCACAGTGCGGTCAAAGAGTCACAGGTAGTTCTTGTTGGAGAAACAGCTCCAGATGACATCGACCTTTTTCACCAACAAACCCTAATGACCACTAGGGGCATTGGGAGTAGAGATAGTGAGTTAGTGTGTCACTTTAACCTTTCCTGATCTCTGCTTCTAAGCCCCCTCCCAAGTGGGATGTGCCCAGGAAGCTCCTACTGGACTTCCTCCTCCTTCTGCCATTCCTCTCTTCTCTCTCTGACCTTCAACATAACTGGCCACCATGCTGGTGGCAGCTAGCTAGTAAGATCTAGGGATAGGCCTTTCCTATCACAATGTATTTCTCAATAAAGTAGATTATTTTAATCTAGAAACAATCTCCAAGGTGTTGATTACGTCTAAGCTGTTGCTACTGAGAATTCAAGCTGTTTTTGGTTTTTGGACCACTAATAAAATTCCAACAGTTCTAGAGCCCCACTTTGCCCATGTCTGGGATAGATCCATGATCTGGACCCTCCCCTTCCTTCTCAGTGGTTCCCTTAGCCACTTCTGTCCCAAACGCTATGTGTGACATGGAGGGAGTGCTCATTTTCAAAGCTGCCTGCAGGAGGGAAGACATTCCCTGCTCTGGTTTAGTTAACATGAATTAAATCCCCATGTGGACAGTTAACAGGGATTGAACGTGCTTTTTCAGTTACGATTAACTCGGCAAAAATGCTTTAAATTAGGGTTGGAACCAACAGGGCTCAAATAGGGGTGAGTTTCTGTTTCCTGCAATGTATGCTTGGATTCAGATTTGTCCTGTATAGGAACCTTGATAAGAAGTCTGAACTCCTTTAGTTCCCCTTCAGATAGTTTTGTCTTCACCGAGTTTGATTCCTTTAACTTCTGGAAGCTTGATTTCACATAGTGCAATTTGGTTTGACTTTGTTTATTTTGGGGTTGGTTTTGCTTTTCACTAAAAGATGCTCAAATCATGTGGTCACCATTGGCAACAGCAACCAATCAGTATATTACATAAACATATTATGTACCACTGGGTACTGAAACCAAAATAGCTCCCGTGAACTTCATATGTGAACTTTGCAAATGGAGCCAGAGATTCAAGCTTGCCTTTAAGAACTCATCAAATTTGTCCAATTTGAAGTTTGTGATAAATATTTGTTTAATCTCTACTCTTAATCCATTAGAGTAGCCAGAGGAGGTGGACCCAATGTGATCCGCAGCTAGTTTTTACGCGGCGACTTTCCAGTTCTGAATTTCATAACAGTAAGAGCTGGACAGCAGTGGATTGCATCCAAGGAAGGGGTTGGACTAGAGGCCCCTTCCAACTCTAAGATTATATGAATCTGGCCCCTGGATCCAGTTCCTACCTGCAAGCACTGGACAACTGAGCCCAGGGTAAGAAAGTAGAAATGAGGGCATGCACACAAGGATAGGGAATGGATTCATGGCACTAATCCCTGAACTGGACCCTCCTCTCCATGAGCGCACCCCTTGAGCACCTGATCCCAACTTCTACACAGCCTTGGAGCTTATACACATTTTCAAGGCAGCCCCTGGGAGAGAAAAGGTTCCTTAGGAGACTGTCCATACTGGCATTTAGCCAACTTGTATTAAATGTGCACTGCTAATTATGGGTTAACTAATCCAGTTATAAACTGGGGATAGAGAAGCCCAGTCCAGGAAGCTGCATGTGCTATGTGCAAAAGATGAAAGTTTACATAAGGGAAAAGGGAGCAGATTCAATTTTATGTGGGCAACCGTACCTGAAAGGAAGACACAGATTACATTGGGGCAGGGGGAGACCAACCTAAGGGATGTTCTCACCTTGCCTAAAATAAGGGCAGCACAATCTAAATGAGTGAAAAAGCACTAGGCATTTGACAATGGGAGAATGCCTGGAGCTTATAGATTAGATTGTATCAGTGCTTAATCACAATCAGGTTTATCTTCTGATCTGCCCTACATAGATACAGAGCTGTATTCATGGCATGGGAGATAGCGTCAAGCAGATGGGGTTTGCTGTAGCGAATCAATTTCTCAGGGCCAAATGCCTGCCCTTTATCTTGGAAAGCACCGGTAGCAACTACAAGAAGACTAGCACAGTTTGAGCGGGTTTGCAGCACAACCGACTTTAGGGTTTAATGAATAAGCCATGAGCTATCCCAGAAGGAGAACAAGGGGTCATCATGATAAAGTCATAACTGGCAATTAATAGCCTTGGATTGCAGCTTCCAAAAAGCTCGGCTTCCTGTTTGCTCATCGTATCATGTTAAACGCTTCTGAAATGCAAAGGGTCTTTCATGACCTCCAATCAGAATGTGTCCTCGTTTTTTGGCAATTACCTATGAAGACGCGGTTCCTACATAAAGCCCCTTTTAGGATGATAATCATTAAGGGCCTGACTAGGCAAGATGTTCAATCTCGTACCTAAATTTATAACTTTTAAAGGATCCACGGCTGCTTCTCCTGGATGTAATTTTTCCTCCCCTTTTCCCTTCCAAACAGGGCTGACCTTAGAATTTGTGAGGCCCAGGGCAACGAAAAAATGCAGGACTCCTGGTGGCCCCTCCCCAGTTGGGTGCACCCTCTGTGGGAGCCTAAAGTGGTCATGTTTGCACCCCTGCTGGGAGGGAATAGGGCCCTCACAACCCTGCCCCACTGCAGGGACCCAAAGCAGTCGCCCCTGCTCTCCCTATGGTAAGGCCAGGACTGCTTCCAAGTGCCGCTCAGGCTGCTTTTAGACGAGACAAATTTTGCACAAGATTGGTGAAAAATGTGCGTGTTTTAAAGGTCGTTTAAACACCTAAACCATTTTAAATGCACATTTGCCATGATCGTGGAAAAGCCCAAACCATGACCATGTGCAACCTCTCCTCTCCTCCCTCCACTGGCTCCCCCTTCCTGAGCGTATTCTACACAAGCTCCTCGTCTTCACCTACAAAGCCCTTCACAACCTCGCTCCCCCCTACCTCTCTGCCTTGCTCTCACTCCGAACCCCTGTTCGAGCACTCCGCTCCTTTTCTATCCCCTCACTCATCCTCCCACGCCTCCCCTGCTCCCCCAACCGCCTTCGTCCTTTCTCCCTCCCTGCCCCGCATGCCTGGAACTCCCTCCCTGCCCTCTTCCTCCTTGCCCCCACCCTCCACACTTTCAAGTCCCTCCTCAAAACCCACCTCTTCCGCTCTGCCCTTCCTAACTCCTGCTAATCATCCCCTCCCAGGATTATCCCCCACCTGTTATCTGCAAACTCCTAATTTACTGTAATCAAGCCAAGAACGTGTACCTGAGTTCTTGCATCCTCATGAATGTTGCATCCCTTGTCTCTCCCTCTGTTCCCCCTTCCCTGTCTCCCCTCCTCCTGTCTTTAGATTGTAAGCTCTCGGGCAGGGACCATGTCTATTTTATTCTCTGTAAAGCACCAGGTACATCGCTGGTGCTATATAAATGATGATGATGATGATGATGATGATGATAGCATACATAAAGCATACACAAGATAAAACCAATTAAAAAACCTAGACTATATAAAAATACATATTTCTCTATTTAAAAACAGCATCCCAAGCCCTATCCCCACTGCCCAAATCAATGGCCAACACACATATGTTAGTCCCACTGAAACGTATTTGTTCATCCTATTGAAGTCAATGAAATATGGCTCAAGAAAAGCCAACTAGGAGATTGATTAAGAGCAATAAAAATGCCGAGATCCATATTATGAGTGGTTCTTGTATGGAATTTCTACAGCAAACAACGTTCATTATTCTGAGAAAGCAAAAAATCACTGTTCTCACACACGGATACTTATTGTATAAATGATGAACGAAGAAGAATGAATACGTGCACAGAGGAAGTATGGGTTGAGCCACGCGGGGTACAAAGTATGTGACTATTGTGCTTGAGTAACATATTGAGCAGAAGAGAAACCCAGCGTGGAAATCTCTTGCAGGAGGCCATCCATCTTTAGGATTAACATCGATATTGAAAATGGTCTCAGTTTCCCAAGTGCAGTCACAGAGGGCAAGTGTATCCTGCAGCATCATTACAGTTAAAGGCAAAACAAATCCCCAGAGCTATTCAGAAATATCTCTGGGGTGGCCAAGGGAATTTGGTGGTGTAACTTCAGAACACATAAGCAGCCACTGTGTCTTTAGAATTTATTCCGAGGCAAGGAGGAGAACAATACTCCAGTTGCACTGATTGCAAACCATCCATCAATGTTTAGACATCCTCTGTTCAAATTAAAAACCTGTTAAAACCACTTTCAGGACATGATATTTTCTTAACAGTAAAACAAATAGTACCTGATTTCTCCTTCTCTAATGTGACCTTCTAGCTCTTCAATGAACTTCTCTCCTCTCATCCAGTAGATCATAGGGCCCGATTCTCCACTAAATCCAAAAAAGGCTTTGCAGGGAATGCTTAGTGGTTTACCTGAGGATAACACAAAGACACCCACACATTAGGTTAGGCAGGGCAGTATGGTGATCAGTATTGGGCAACAATGGCAAAAACTCTTATTTATGAGGCTGCTTATACACAAACACTTGACTGAAGCGTGGTTAATTGAGGTGTTATCTACTGCTCAGTAGAGAAATATTATTATTATTATTATAAACATTTATATAGCGGCAGCCATGTGCCTGGTGCTGTACAGAACATAGAAATAGACATGGTCCCTGCCGGTGGCTTACAATCTAAAAGACAAGGAGGGGGAGACAGGGAGAGGGGACAGTGGGAGAGACAGGGGAGAAGACCAACAAACATTCAGGTGGATGCGAAGTCTCAGGTGCGTGTGCTTGGCTTGGTGACAATCAGGTTGGTTGCAGCAGTCTGCAGAGGAGGGCAGACAGTAAGTATATGGGGAACGACTAGCAGGCATTGGGAAAGGCGGCGAGGAAAAGGTGGGTCTTGAGGAGGGATTTGAAGGAGCGGAGGGAGGGGGAAAGGCGGATGTGGGTAGGGAGGGAGTTCCAGGCATGGGGGGCAGCGAGGGAGAAGGGTCGAAGGCGGTTAGGTGAGCAGGAGAAACGAGGGAGAGTGAGGGAGGGGACAGAGGAAGAGCAGAGAGCGTGTGCAGGAGTGTGTAGGGAAATTAGGTCTGAGAGGTAAGGGGGAGCTTGGTTGTGGAGTGATTTGAACATGAATACCAGGAGTTTAAACAGGATACGTTCAGGAAGGGGGAGCCAGTGAAGAGAGAAGAGGAGAGGCTGCACATGGTCGAAGTGATGTGCAGAGTGAATGACCTTGGCAGCAGAGTTTTGGATTATACACAAACAGCAGCAATTCATTTCCCTTGTGTTGATATGGGCTGCTCTTATGTACCAATGAAGCATCATGGGATATGCCTTTTTATGGAGCGAATGAGTGGAATGAGGAGTGAATGCAGAGCTTCCTCCAGGGGTGGTGTGCACATGAACAATAACTCTGCAGTTACCTTCGAATGGAGTTATACCTTCTATGATAACCAGGTGTTAATAAATCCACAGTGACCAGAAAGCTACTGTAGAGTGGAATATTTCCATGAGCATGAAAAAATACTTTACTGAGGAGTTACTTTAATTTACTTGTCAGTTAAGTGTTCATGGTTACAAAGCCTATAGATTTTTTGATAAGCAATTCAATTCAATTCAGTTCAATTTATTAAATAAATAATTGCCCCAACTTAAAAAGTTATTGGTAATAACATCAAAACAACCACCTTGCACGAAATTTTGATAAACTAAGGTGCCTTGGAAATATATAAAGATTGCAGAAGAACCTAAGGGTCCAAGGCTCTGGGTGAACTCACACGTAACTCTGCCAAACTCTGATGTCCGTGGGGCCCCGGAAGCTGTATAAACAGCCCTGGATTGATCCCCAGATCGCTGTTGCATGTGAGTGAGGCACTCAGATTTCCTGTCCTGCTTTAAACTGTGATCTGACGTTTACATCTGATGTATTTCTCAGATCCAAGTTTAAAGCGGGGCTGGAACTCAAGAGTGTCTTCACTCACATGCAACAGTGATTCTGGGGATCATCCGGGGCTGATTATATGGCTTCCGGGGCCCCACGGACATCGGAGTTAGCAGAGTTATGTGTGAGTTCACACATGAACTAAATGAATAAACTAAAACCAGTTTCTGTCCCAAGGGCTGATAATAAATGTGACAGGGGCCTGCTGTGGTCCACCTGGTCTACAGACCTAAAGTCACGTTTATTTCCAGCCAGCCAGAAGTGGGCCCGCTGCTGCCCTGGCCTGGGTAGGCTGCTGGCTTGGATGTGGTGCCCCGGATGATTCCGGGTCCACATCCTGGACCAAGGGCCACCCAGGCAGGCCAATAAGGGCCCGGGTGTGTGTTTGTGGCTACATGCCCTGCCAGGGGTTGAAAGCTGCCATGGCTGGCTGTGATTGCCCACCATGGCTGCCCATCATGGTTGGGGATGTGCCGGGGGCAGGGCCACCTGGCTGCACGTTGCTTCTGTTTCTCTGCCAGGGGTGGGTGGCAGAGCCGGCCCAGTCGGGCACTCGTTTGATCTGTGTCCCAACCTGTGTCCCAAGGAGATTGCAACCCAAGAAAGACAAGAGATGGCAAACAGGATACAACAAACCATTATTGTTACCATTTCAGAAGAAAACCTGGAGCAGGTAAGACAAAGTCGGATGAGCTTGGGCCAAGGGGCTATCTTGTCTCTCTGGCATAACCCTACCCCTTAATGAGCACCATGATGTTGTGCTGCTCTGTAGGTGTGAGGCCATGCTGGAAGTGGAAAGGCCAGGAAAGTCTCCATTCCCCCGCCCCCTTTCTGATATGTTCAACTCCAGCTCCCCTTGGAAGCCGTGTTTCTCTAGGTTAATCACGGGGGACTCTGGCTGACTTGGAGGAATTGTGGCTTCCCCTGAAGAGCAGAATCTCTGGATGAAAACCTGGAGTTGCCAGTTCATACCTGGAGAGATGGCCACCCTACAGATGGAACAAACAATGCCGGCCAGCAGTCACGGCCTGGGAGTGTTTTAAACAATGCTTTTGTCAAAATGATCACTCTTCATTGTGACACGTTTACCACTTGCACAGGGGTCTGTGCCTCAGTTTCACCAAAGCATGCACCAAACTCAACGTTCTGTTTAACAGGTTTGCAGGAAAATTCATTTTCTCCCACATTTACCACAGGGCTCCTGCCTGGCAGCAGACTTCAGTTCACATACTCCTAAGAAAATACAAACCTAGGACTCTTGAGTTGGGATGAGTTTGGATTTATGTTAAGAGTTCTAAGGGTGATTTCAGATGTTACGGCCGGGCGGTTTCACCACGGGCCATGGGGTGGTTCGGACCACGGCCGGGGGTGAAGGGGTGAGCCAACAGACGTTCCCCCCTTCACCCCCGGCCGTGGTCCGAACCACCCCATGCTGCCGCACGGCCCTGCCCCCTGCGTTCCCCGGCGGCCCTCCCCCCTCCCGACGGGCGGCAACAGCGGCCAATGTGGCTGCTGCCACAACCACGGGCGGGGGTGAATGCCATTGACCGTGGTGAACGGTAAGTAACCAGACGTTCCTTTCCGTTCACCATGGCTGTGGTGGCCATTCACCACACATATCGACCTCCTCGAGTCCGGGGGTCCAGAAGTGTGGTGAATGCAAACGCGGCCTGTGTTTGACTGTGGTGCACATCTGGTGGAGAGCTAACAGACGTGCACCACAGTCAAACGCGGGCCCCGTTTGACTGTGGTTCAGTCGGGGTGAATGCCCTCAACGTAATGTCTGAAATCACCCTAAGTCCCCTGTTTCCACAGGGATTCCCTCCGAGGCCTCTTCTCCTGCCTGGAGGCAGCACCAGCCTTCTCTCTAGGCCGCTTTGGTAATTTTTCCTGCTAGACTTCCAGCCCAGCCTTAAATACTGAAAGCGTCTGGTCACCTGCCCAGCCCCAACCAATCCTGTGCCCAGTTAGCCCAAGAAGCTCCACCTGCATTGCTGAAGCAGGTGTTGGGAGCCGAGAGTGAGGGCGAGATGCCCCTTGGAGCAGGCGGAGCTGAGGCGCTCACCTGGCTACCTTGGCTGATTGGTTTTTTTGTAGATAACCCCAACATCTGTAGGGTTTGTCATCACTCCAGGTTTGACCCCATTTCACCCAGAGTTTCTGGGCTTCAAGGGAAGTCCCTGCTTTTTCTGGGTATATTTATCATGATAAACAGACCTTTTGTGAAAAATTATGCACAACTGCCATATACACAAGTGACTGGTAACTGTTGATACTGGGGAGAAAGAGGCGTGGGGACTGGGCAAGGGTTCGATGGGGCTTCTGAAAACCTAGGGATGATGTACCCCCAACCACGAATCACCTATGGCCATACAGCTATAGTTATTTACACTCCCTGGTAAATAGGAATGTAAATAACTATAGCTATATGTTATAGCTATAGTGATAGCTATAGTTATGGTTAACTATAGCTATAGCAGCTCCCCTGCTGCTGAATGCCTCTGGCACAAATCCCACCCTCATGCTGACTTCCTTCACTTCAAATTCTCTCTCTTCTCCCTTACTTCTGCTGTCTCCCTCGCTAGACAGCATTACTATGCCTCCGCATTGAGTCCTGTTCTCAGCAGTGGCGGCCCTCACCTGAGGGCGCCTGGGGCAGTGTCCTACCCCCGCTCTCCCCCCCCCATCCCTCCGGTGCCGCACTGACAGAGCACTCACTGACTGAGTGGTCTGTCTCTGCCGGGCGACTGAAACTGACATTGGAGCGCCGCGCTGCTCTGACTGCTGCAGTTTGGCTTGCAGTCAGAGCAACGCGGCGCTCCAATGTCAATTTTTTAGCCGCCCAGCAGAGACAGAGCACCCAGTCAGTGAGCGCTAGCCTCTGTCTGGGTCTGACCCCCTTCTGGGACTCCAGAGTTTGGACTCCCAGAAGGGACAAACTTGAACTGAACGCAAGCCAGGCGGCTCAGCGTTCAGTCCAAGTGCCACCGCTGGGAAATGAAATTTCCCACTTGCGGCAGCTTTGCATTGAGCCCTATGGGCCACCTGGGTGTTCTGTGGAGGCGCTCGGTGGCAAGATGTTCTGCAATGCACATGCTTGAACTGACTCAGTTGAGCATGCGTGCTGCAGCCCATCTCACCACCAAGCACCTCCACTGAACCCTGAAGCCTCACCTGCCTGGTGCCTGCCTGCCTCCAGTCCAACTCCTGTCTGCAACGGTGAGTAAATGGGGGGAGGGGGACTCGGGGAGCAGAGGCTGGGGGCCTGGGATGGAAGGGGGGGAGGGTGTGCGAGACTGGGGAAT
>QEPC01011901.1:10542803-10570051 GCA_003113815.1 Sphenodon punctatus | reverse complement strand
AGCACCTGGGACCTCGCATCTTTGTGAATGTTACACTCCTTGTCTCTCCCTCTGTTCCCCTTCCTTTGTCTCCCCGCCCCCCACCCTGTCTCTCCGATTGTAAGCCCTAGGGCAGGGACCATGCCTATTCCATGTAAAGTGCCAGGTACATTGCTGGCACTATCTAAATGCTTGCTAATAATAATAATAATAATAATAATAATAATAATAATAGGTGCTGTGAAATTCTGCTTCTATACTGATCAGCAGCTCCCACATAGCAAGCACCCAAGCAAGAAGGAATTTACAAGGTGCAACAACTATTTAAACAATTTTTTTAAAAATGGAAAAGGAACACAGTTTCCCCTAGCTTCCCACCCCAAAGGGTTTAGTTGAGGAAAAACTCTTTGTAAAGTTCACTCTTACACACAAAGTTAGACAGCAGGGCCCAGGTCACAATCACAGATGCCCCCCCCCCCCCCCCAACCACTGGCTACTCTCTGCATTTCTTTATCCCCTCCCATCTCACTCAATGTGCTCCCCCTCCTTACCAGTAGCTCCAGGAGGATGGAGGGGAAGCTGAACCAGGGTGTGTGGGCAGGAAGAGGACTCAAGATGATGGGTGAAAGCAGGACCGGGGCAATCTCAATAGAGCCACCCTCCCCATCTGAGTGTTAACAGATGTGATGCTGGCCCCGTGGCCTGGGACCCACTGGCATGTGTGTTCATGCTCCACCAGATGTGGGCCCAGATGTGCAGGGGAAAGCTTTCCCTGTGCACCAAGAGTAGGTCTGTTGCCAATGCTGGTACGGGTGGAAAGAGAACAAAAAACACAAAATAGGTTCCTGTTTTTGACTTTAGTTTCAAAATTGCCATTTTGGACCGTTTTCAAGTCTTTAAAATTTCAGGGTGCACACCCCTACTTTTCATTTGAGATCCCCATTCATTATTTAATTACAAAGTTCCAAAGAATTTGTGGTATCCTAGAATGGCCTCATTTCAGCTCAAAACAGATCAAGATTTCAATTAAAAAACAAAACAAAATCTCAACACACACACACAAGTGGAGGGGGGAAGATTACAGCAACATTCCTAATGAATTGACACTTAATGCAATGCACTAAGTAATGTCAAGGAAGGAGAGTAGAAAAAAGAATGCTAGACATCATTAATTCTCCTCTTTAGCTGGGTCACCTTGGTACATTAAAGCCTCAGGTTCTAAACAGAAGTCTCATCTTTAGCTTTCTTCCCCCAACTCTGTCAATCAAGCATGCTTATTGTATACTCCCAGCTGATAAGACCACAACTGCTGGCGGCCGGAATGGGTTCTGATAGCAACATTTCATTGTATGTTATTTGTAGGGCTATTTCTACCCCAAACATACAGTCCCTGCTACCACTCACGCAGATATTTTAAAATAAGTAATAAACAGAAGATCACTCCAGCTCAGAAAGGCAACTTAAGCCAAATCCTGCCAGCAGCTCTTTACGCAAGCAAAAATCTTGTTGCTTTCAGCCGGAGCCTTGGTTCAAGGCTGAGGAAAGCGTTGCAGCAGAATTTGGCGTGTGTGTGGTTTTGAATCTGCTTGCAGACAGCTTGACATACTGGGCAAGTGAATGATATTTTCTGCACCGCGTGTCATCTTGAGGGAGGTGCCCGCCAGCACCAAAAAAAATGAAGCTTAAAATAACTCCGTCAAAGCTGTTTGATCCTTTTAACAACTAGAACGGGAGGTGGGGGGTGGGGGAAAAATAAAATAGAAATAAAACCAAGGCTAAATGAATCCCCTGGGAGAGCCGCAAAGAACAGCAAAAGCTGCCGAGAAATTTTACAATCCAACGTATTGTAAAGGGAAGCCTGAGCAATCTCCGGGAGATTCTACTAAGAAATACTGTAATTATTGATTTCTTTCTTTCCTTATGTGAGGAACTGGGGGCTTGACGGTTGTGGCTGGCTCCCCAAAGCCACAGATGCACTCCCGTCAGGACCCAGGGTTTCTGCTGATGGTTCTCCTTGTGTTGGAAAAACCACATCCCATGCGTCCAGTTTCCTGGTTAGTTGACTGGCTACGTACAAGGCTGGCCTGAAGCTACAGGGATCATTTATTTATCCCACCCTTCCTGTCCCCCCTACTCCTGCTTTACGTCAGTGGCTGCTGGACTTGTGTTCCTTTCCCAGACTTTGGTTTATTGTACCCTGGACTGGCTCTGCTTTGAACCCTGGTTCTCTGCCCTGTTCTGATCCACATCCCTGGCTGGGGTTGCAGCTAATTGCTAAAGAACGTCCTTGCATCAGAGGGAAATTGTCATTCTCTACCAATGAGATGTATAAAGTGGCATGTGGAAATTAGACGTTCGTTATACACTGAAAACAGACATAATGCTAACTCCATTTTAACACTGCTTTAACATTTCTTATGCATGTTGCAAGGCTGCAGCGGGCACCAATACAGCCCTGCAACATGCATAAGAAATGTTAAAGTGGAGTTAGCATCATGTCCGTTTCCACCCATTGAGATGCTCCTGGAATTTGTCATGGAGAGTGCATCTCCTTAACTGTGATGTCCTTCTGACATAAAGAGGGTGTGTTCTTGACATGATTGTCAGATGCCATGGAAAGAGGAGGGAGTGAACAGCTCCTCCTTCACAGTCCCACAACTTAACATTCCATGCCCCCAGAATCCTCTGATAGCAAGATGAAGGAAAGGCAAGCATGCTCCCTGAGTGATCCTCAGATTTCTTGTCTGAATTGCACAGGGCATGACAGAATCCAAGACTCTGTGCCATATTGCCTAGCTTGGTGCTTGAAGCCAGTGCTTGCCGGAGGCAAAGTTAGAATTGGCCCTGGTGCAGAAGATGGAATGGGGTTTCTCTGCCCCTTCCAACAGGCTCATGGGTTCCTGTGTAACTTACTGCACCGCCGGTCTCAATATAGCTTTGCCTATGGTGCCTGTCAATATTAAAGAATCACACCTAGCGCAGACTAAGGCCGCTTTTAGACGATCATTTTTTCAAAACAAGCGCGGGCGTGGCCATGATTGTCTAAAAACAGGCTAAGAGGAGTTGGTCTACTCCAACCCTTGAGTGTTGACAGGCTGGTCACTGGGAAGATCCTTGGCCTGCTAAAATATACATTAAATATGTTTAGGGTGATCCTGAGAGCAGACTGCTCTCCGGCAAGGGGGGCTGAATTGCATAAAACAGGGGTGGAGGAACCTTTTCCCTTCCAGGGGCCACTTTGAAAATCAGTACAAGCTCTGAGGGCCACGTAGAAGTTGGAGGCAGGGGTGCTAAAGGGGTGCACTCAGGAAGAGGAGGCTCGCTGTCATGGATCTATCCCCTGTCCTTGTGTGCATGCCATCATCTTTGCTCCCTTTCTCTGAGCTCAGTCTTTCAGTGCTTGGGAATTGGAATTGGATCCCAGGAACTGAAAAGGGGCCAAATAAAACCAGGGCCAAGGTTCCCCATCCCTGGCACCTGACAATCATGTCAAGAACACACCCTCTTTATATCAGAAGGACATCACAGTTAAGGAGATACATCTTGCACCTACAACTCTCTCCACGACACAAATTCCAGGAGCATCTCAATGGGTGAAACCAGACATGAAGCTAACCCCACTTTAACTCCACGTTAACATTTCTTATGCATGTTGCAGGGCTGTATTGGTGCCCTCTGCAGTGTTGCAACATGCATAAGAAATGTGAAAGCGGTGTTTAAATGGAGTTAGCATTATGTCTGTTTTCAGTGTATAACGAACGTCTAATTTCCGCATGCCACTTTATACATCTCATTGGTAGAGAATGACAATTTCCCTCTGATGCAAGGACGTTCTTTAGCAATTAACTGTAACCCCAGTCGGCCTTAGAATTTGTGAGGCCCAGGTCAAAGATAAAATGCGGGGGCCCTTGTAGCCCCTCCCCCCACTCCCATGGCTCCACCTCCTTGGGGCACCGTCTGCAAGGCCCTGGAGGTGGTCGTGTTTGGGAACCTGCTGAGAGACTGTGGGGGTCCACACCCTACTCTGGTGAAAATGGGGTCCACTCCGGGCCCCCAGAAGTAAAGAAGTTAGCGGGACAAGAGGCATTGCCCTGTGATAAGAGCCTCAGCAATGCACAGGCTCCAGGAATACGCTAGCACGCTGTAGCTACAGTGCAGGAAGAACAAGAGCTCTGTGGCTGAAGGGAGAAGTTGCTCTTGCAGGTGGGGTTTCATTTTGTTGGCATTGGGCAATGGAAACTCGAGGGGGATCCTCTTGCACTAATGGCTGCTGATGCCCAAATTTCTACTCAATAAGCTCCAAGAAACTACAACAAATCATAGCAGATCTTTAACACTAGAGGTCACTCTTGAAATCCAAGAACAACTCTCTTGTTCTGAGCTTGCGAAATAAAAAGCACACGCTGTGCCAAATGTTTCGTTAAAGTAGGTTGTCTTTTTGCTCATTAAGTTTACAAGGTTGCATTTAAAAGGGATCAGTTAATCAAAGATTTAGGTGGGCAATCTCTGCTCAGCTGGGCATAAGCGTCCGTATTGAATAAACAGTGTAGTACTGCAGGAAGAGAGGACTTCTGTACCTGTCGGGAAACATCCTTCTCATTCATGCAAATTGTTCTGCACATTCGCGGGCAAATCTTAAGAGGAGCTGGAGACCGACAACTGTCCTTGATACCCAAAGGACTTTCAGGTGTCCTGGCTCCATCCGTTGAGCCAGGCATCAGTTGGATTCTTCCCAACAGGTATGGACTAACCGAATGAATGGAGCCAAATCTAATCAGGCTTCTCCAGCTGGGAAGAATCAGATCCAAAAGACCGCTGCACACATTACAGCCTTGTGAGGACAGTCAGGAGCGTCCTCTTACAAGTACCACCTGCCCTTTGCGTTCGTACAACAAGGTGTTCTCAGGGGCTGCTATCTCACAATTATGGATCTTCCTTCTCTTGGAGGTTTATCTGAGCCCGAGTCTGCTTGTCTTCTGGAAGTGATACAAGATTTTCTTGCTTGGCCAGTCATTTGGCAGGCAGGGATAGGGTTGGGGTGTTGTGGGTCAGGAGATTTGACCCGTTTTGTTTGTGTTTGCATATTCTAATATTTGGTTTTATTTTGTGTATTGTTTTTCTGTTTTATTTTGTGTACAGATGTTTTTCTGTATTGTAGCCTGCCCTGAGCCTTGAGGGAATGGGTGGGATTAAAATGTTAGTAAATAAATGAAATGAGAGGATTAA
Organism: Sphenodon punctatus; assembly: GCA_003113815.1. Taxonomy (NCBI): domain Eukaryota; kingdom Metazoa; phylum Chordata; class Lepidosauria; order Sphenodontia; family Sphenodontidae; genus Sphenodon; species Sphenodon punctatus. The sequence goes on along the minus strand of QEPC01011901.1, from coordinate 10,564,846 downwards.
ATTCCATTAAAGAATCTTTGAATTCAATTTTGGCCCAACTTTGAATTTAGATTCAACTAGGCTGATTCTTAACAAAAAGTCAAAACTTCAGCTGTATTAGTTTGATATTTGTTTTGTTTAAATTGTTTGATAGTCGATATCAATATCTGTAGTAGTTAATTGTTTTTCCCTGAGCCATATGGCCACAGGCAATCAATCACAAGTTTGCTAATTTTTGACTATGAAATTGACTATTAACAAACACTGGATAACAAGACGGGGGGAACGCCACAATCTGTTTGTGATGTGGCATGTGGGATGTAAATTTCAAACTTGAATTTGTAAGTATTCAAATTTCTTCAAATATTAGTTTCAGTGCAATTAAGAGAAGCCCTGTACTTTGGAGATGCATACCTCCCATCAGTCCCTATTTAATACGAACTCTCCCTCTTTGGATGCTGAAACCCACTTGGAATGTGGGAGGTGTGTGTGTACGTCTAAGTGCGTGAGGGGTGGAGCTTGCTCCTTCTTGTTGCTCGAAATGTTAAACGTTATGGAAGGTGGAAAGCATAATTGACCAAACATGAGTATCCACATACTGGGCCTCGCTTTTTTTTGGGGGGGAGGGGCTTATAGTGGCCCCTGTTTTCACCAGGGCAGAGCTTTGGGGGCCCACTCCCTCCCAGTGGAGCCCAAAACACGACCACCTTTAGCACCCCATATAGGGTGTCCCCAAGAGGATAGAGTTATGGAGTAGAGGCCACCAGGGGCTCCCGCATTTTATCTTTGCCGTGGGTCCTGCAAATTCTAAGGCCAACCCTGTGTGAGAGCTAGTCTGGTGTTCTCTAATTATAACATCTGGATGCCCTGTAGCGGCATAAAACCCATGAAAGGAACTAAAGGTAACAGTGACAGCTATTTGACTAACCAGTCCACGTTCCCACAGGGGGCCTTTCCTGCTGTATATTCTTCTCCCCATCCTCTGCTCCACGGCCCTTCCTCCCATGCCATAATCCACGTTTTCCTGGTATCTTGTCCTTTTCCCCTGCCCCTTTCATTATTTTCTCAATTCATTCCTGTGTTTCTCCCCATCTGCTTGAGCTATCCTGTTTCCTCCTAGACTAGCCTCTTCTCTTCTTCCATATTCTGCCCCTCCTGGCCCCCACATTGCTGTCTGTTCACCACCCACCCCTGCAATCCCATTCTCACTGTTACACTTTCTGTTTCCTTCCTAGGTTTCCCCTTTCCCATCCTTCATTCTCCCCTCTTGCTTCATTCCCTCTTTCCAGTGCCACTAGGACATCTGCTAAATGCTTTTGCTGCCTTCGTTCAACACAAAAAGCACTTGGTATTCCAGAACCAAAAATAAATTAAGAAAGTGAAAGACTTCTGGGTTGAAGGTCAAAGGCTCTTGTTAGCTTATTGATAAATGTATGTCTCTGTCTTGAGACTTAAGGTGAGGCCATAGACACAGCAAGGGTCCTATCCCTGTGTGGCTCCATGTCATGCAAGCGTGACTGCCGCACTGCGGGATCAACTGGGCGAGCTGGGCACATGAGCAGTCCTCCTCCCCCCTGCGAACAGCCCAGCTTCCTCTCGGAGCTCCCACCATGACCACGGCAGGCCACGGCGTCGATCACACAAGCGGGCACCCTGCCTCCCTCCTCTGGCCCAACCAAGATCCCTCCATCAGGGAGGGACAGTTTGGTGGTGGTGGTGGTAGTTATGGGAGGGGGAGAGTGGGGAGGTTGCCTTGGCGCCAACCCCTGGTGGCAGCAGGGGAAGGGGCCGGGGAGGGGACCACCTGGTGGCAGCAGGTGGGGGACTCCGCCCGATGCCCTGTGGCAGGGGGAGGTCGGATGGAGAGGGGGTAATGGGTTTGATACCAGTCCCTGGTGGCAGCAGGAGGGCTGGTAAGAAAAGGGGGTAAATGGGGTGAGGAAGGAGAGGAGGAATGGATAATGGGGGAGATAGGGGAAGATGGGGAGGAGAGGGATGTGTAAGGGAGGGGTTAGGGGGGGACTCTGGAGGATCCTGGGCGAGCAGCCTAGGGAAAGGGGTCAGGATGGTTTGGACAGGGGAGGAGGAGGAGCCATAGGGGTGGTTGTACGGCGTGGACGGTATGGTCCTAGGGGACAGGTGACTCGTACTCCTCGTATTCCAAGGTTCCTGGTGGAGGTTGAGAGAGTCACCCCCCCCCCACTGAGGGTGAGGGAGGAGCGGGGGCTAAGGTCCGCCTGTAAAGAGCTGCTGCTGTTAAATGCAAGGTCCGTAGTGAATAAGGCCCCAGTGACTTGAGATCTGATTTTGGATGGGGCAGCGGACCTTGCATGTATTACGGAAACCTGGCTGGACAAGGAGGCGGGTCCAGTTTTAGTGGACCTCGTTCCGGCTGGGTATGCCATGCAGCACCAGCCCCGCATGGGGGACCAGGGGGTGGTGTAGCTATTGTTTTTAGAGAGGAATGGCCTATTAGGAGATATCTAGTTTGGGAGATTCCAGGTATTGAGGCCCTCCATGTGGTGTTTGATTTGGCTGGGGGCAATCTCGGGGTGCTGCTGGTATACTGGACCCCTTCCTGTCCGACAGCATCCCATACTGCTCTAGCAAAGGTGGCCTCAGAGGTGGCACTGAACTCCTCCATGACCTTGGTCCCGGGGTACTTCAACGCCCATGCCGACGCTGGCCTTGTAGGAGTGGAGCGAGAGTTCATGGCCGCCATGGCCGCCATGGCAACCATGGACTTGTCCCAGGCGGTCAACTGCCCCACCCATGTGGGGGAGGGGGGCAAATCCTTAACCTGGTCTTCTGCTCTGGCCTTGAGGTGGGTGATCTGTTAGCGGGGGATGTGAGGGTCACACCCTTGTCATGGATGGATCATTATCTCCTACAGGCCAGCCTCTCAGCGCACCACTGCCAGAAGGGAATGGAACCAGTTAGGTTGGTCCGCCCTCGGAGGCTGATGGAACCACAGCAGTTCCAGGAGGCTCTGAGGGAGTTAATCATAGACCCTGACAGTCACTCTGTCGATGAGCTGGTTCAGTATTGGAACATCTTGCTGGAGGAGGTCATTGACAGGGTGGGTCCGAGATGTCCCCTGCCTTCGTCGCATCACCACAGGGGCTGGTCAGTCCAGCCGCCCTCTCCCTGGACAGGGACTTGTCCCAGGCCCACTGTGAGGAGTTTGCCATCTACTTTGCAGACAAGATCGCTCAGATCCAGAGTAGCTTCGACACCAGATTGGAGGCAGTGGGTGAGGAGCACGAGGTTATGGAGGCACCGTCTGGTTTACCTTCTTGGGATGAGTTTCAGGAAGTGATGCTAGTCGATGTGGTAGATGTCCTGGGGTCTGTTAGAGCCACCAGTTGTGAACTAGATCCATGCCCGTCCTGGTTGGTGAAAGCCTCCAGGGAGACTCTGGGGGCGGTGCTGCCGAGGGTAGTTAACACGTCCCTCCAGCAAGGGAGGTTGTCACCCAGTCTGAAGCAGGCTGTGGTGTGCCCCCTGCTGAAAAACCATCATTGGATGTGGGCGCACTCGCCAGTTACCGACCCGTCTCTAATCTTCCCTTTTTATGGAAGATTATTCAACGGGTGGTGGCAATACAGCTCCAGGCGCATCTAGACTTCCTTGACCCTTGTCAGTCTGGGTTCCATCCCGGCTATGGTACTGTTGGTGGCCTTGGTGGATGATCTCCACCGGGAGATGGACGCAGGATGTTCAACATTTCTGATCCTGCTAGATCTCTCGGCTGCTTTTGATACCGTGGACCATGGGCTGCTGCTGAGACGGCTGTGAGACCTGGAGGGTCTGGACGGGACTGTCCTTGGATGGTTCCGCTCATTCATCTCGGGGAGAAGCCAGCGGGTGGTGCTGGGGGCTGAAAGATCAAGCCCCCAGGCCTTGATCTGTGGCATTCTGCAGGGTTCAATCCTGTCTCTGCTATTATTTAATGTGTATATGCAGCCCTTGGGGGAGATTGTGAGAGGGTTCGGGGTGCGTTGTCACCAATATGCTGATGATGCTCAGCTGTACCTCTCATTTTCAACTGACCCAGGTCCTGCTGTCTTGTTACTTTCCCAGTGTTTGGAGGCCGTGGCGGATTGGATGAGGCAGAGCAGACTTAAGCTCAATCCTGACAAGACGGAGGTGATGGTAGTGGGTAGGGCGAGGGAAGTTTTGGCTCCCCTTATGGGGGGGGTGTCCGCCCACCCATAGCCCAGCAGGTTCGGAGTCTGGGGGTGCTTTTGCCTCTGCCTGTATAGACATGTGGAGGCGGTGGCTAAGGTCGCCTTTCGCCAGCTGTATCTGGTGCGGAGACTGCGTCCATACATTTCCAGGCCCGACTTGGCCACTCTCACCCATGCCTTCATCACCTTGAGACTAGACTACTGCAACGCGCTCTACGTGGGGCTTCCCCCTTGATACTGGTGCGGAGGCTGCAGCCAGTGCAGAATGCGGCTGCCTGTCTCCTTACGGGGACGGGTCGGTGGGAGCACATAACGCCTGTGCTCTGCACTGGCTGCCTATAGCGTACCGAGCCAGATTTAAGGTGTTAGTGTTGACTTATAAAGCCCTGCACGGTCTCGGCCCCTCATACCTCAGGAACTGCCTCACCCTCCATGCCTAAGAGTGATCCCTTCGGTACACCAGGGGTGCCTCTCTGGAGGTCCCCTGGGTAAAACGGGGGGCCACAATGGAGAGGGAGTTCTTGGTGGCCGGGCCGCGACTTTGGAACTCCCTCCCGGAGGAAGCCCACCTGGCTCCAGGTCTGGTGGCTTTTCACCGAGCCTGCAAGACTTGGCTGTTCGCCCAGGCCTTCGGAGAGAGGGGTGGCATGGTGGGATAGTTTGGGGGTTAATCTGATTTTAAAAAGAAAACTGTTGGGGTTTTAGTGTTTTATTGATTTTTATTGAATTTTATTGTTGTGTTTTCTGGTATTGTAAGCCATCCTGAGATGCCGTAGGCATAAGGGGGCAGCTAATAAATGTAGAGAAATAAATAAAATAAATCAGTAACATGGCCTTGTGCGCCGGGTGACAGTGCCTGCTTCTGCAGGTCCTGCAGCAGTGCTCTCTGCATAGCGGGGCAAGTACAGCCCCTCCACACGTGTAGCCCCACCTTGGGCAGCATTACAGCAATTGAGGGAAGGCTGCTCCGCGATGCGTTCTCGGAATTTGGACGCTGGGGGTAGCAGCCACCTGCTACCCCCAAACATCGGGTGGGGGCACCAATCACACTGCATCATGTGATATGGATGCCCAGGGAGGGGTAAGGCTACCCAAGGCATATTAACTTCCCCTTCCTGTCTTGCCTGGCTGCACCCTTGCACCCATGGTAACAAACACCCCTGGAGTCAGTGACTAGCCTATTGTTGACTAGTTGCAAGGAATAACCATTAAAAATTCATTAATTAAATATACATGATTATAAAATAAAGATTTTGTTGTTAATAGATGAGACTGGTTCACAAGACAACGGATCATACATTAACACATTCATTCTGAAATATTACACAGCTTGGAAGAGTGTTTAGACAGCCAAGAACACATAAGCAATTGTTATTTTTGCACACCACAGATTGATATATTTTTTTTTCTAAAAAAAAAAACTTATCAAGTTACAGAGCAATCTGGAGAGTCTGAAGCTGAAAAAGATCTGAAAGTCTTATAGCAGGATTTAAAATCCCATACTGACAGGCTTCAGGCTGAAATGGATACCTGAAAAAAACAGGTATATCTGTCGAAATGGCGGTACCGGTATAATTTTGGGCAGATCAGATAGTAAACCTACCCGTTTAATGTCTGATGAGTTACCCCACCACTGAGTTACCAGTTTACCATTCTGCACCATTTTTACCGATTACCAGTTTGACATTTTTCTGTCCGTTTCTACTCATCTATTGATCCATGTCAGAAAAAAATTAAAGCAGTACAGGGTAAATAGGAATGGGTTGGTAAAATGGTGAAACAATAAATGTTAAAGTGGTCAAAAGGAAAGAGTCAGTAGCGGTAACATCCAGTATCCCATGTAGTCAGGGTACCTGTCATGGTGTTCGGGTACGGATTGGGTACCTGAAATTTTGGGTAGTAGTAACTGCGAGTTCAAAATTTGCTACCTGTAGCAGGGAGCAGGCTGTTTGGCCCTTTACGAGAATAGTGCCAGCAGGAGATGCAGGTACTAACCAGGGCCCACATGGTGATGGGTGTCAAGGACAGCGCCTGAATGCTGCACACTTGGGCTTGGGCGTGGCTGGGCCAGCCCAGAGTCTGAAGAATCTGAGCTAGGCTCTTCCCAAGGAGAGACCTTGGGGAAACAGGAGCTGAGGAGAAGCCCCTCCACAGAGGCAAAGCAGCCCAGAGGTGAGGGCTGTATCTGAGCAAAACTGCCTGGGTAGCGGAACCGGGGGAAAGGTTCCTACTGAAAGGACTGTGTAAGGTTCCTGCCTGGTTCCAGGAGGAATGCTAGCCAGCCAGGGGGACCCTGAGTAAGAAGCTATGGAACTTGAGTAGAGAGGGTTGGTGCCTGGCTAGTATGTGTGTTAAGGTACTGCTACTGTACATAAAGACAGCTGGTGGAGCTAATTCCTGTACAGGCTTGAGTCTTAGGGGCGGGATCTCGTGAGGATGGACCCCGGGTGAAGTCCACACTGTTACACTATCCATTTCAGTTCTAGTTTTTACCCTCCTGGATCCACACCCACCCTATATGACAATTTATGTTCCTCTAACCAATCATTTTTGTCATCAGCAGCACCTTTCACAGAGTTAGCATCTCTGAACCTCGCTTTCTTAACAGTTGCCCCTATGCCCCATTCACCTTCTGCAAAAGTAATCCCCTAAAGAAACCTCTGATGTAATCACAAATTCTCTCCTTATCAGCATATTTGTATCTTTATTTGTCTAAGACTATACATTTGTTGTATTTCTCAGTTGCTCCATTTGCTTTAAGGCAACACGTTTTAAGCAGTGGGGAAAGATCACATGACTGTCAGGAGGAAAATACTAGGTAGCTGATCCAACATGCAGCTGCAGTAATGTTTGTATAACTAGCTACACGGCCAAGATGATGCCAGCGAATTCAACACAGGATGGCTTTGCAATGGATTTATCATTTGTGTAACATCCATAATTCAGAGGGCTCTGAAGCAGAAAGTCACAAAATGACTATTCAAAGTCAAAACAAAAATGAAAACAAATGTTATTTCCATCTTGGCTTTACAAAACTGGATGCAAATATACCCAAATTTGGTATTTGCAAGAAGTCTTTATTTCAGCCCTAGCCTGTACTCAAAAGAACAACACTGCTTTAGGGCACGCTTAGACTCCCTCCACCTCCATTTCCTAGGACCAACATTCGTCTTCTCTGCTTTCTCTTATTGACGTCTCCTCACTTTCCAAATCCTCCCACCATTTTCACTACTGGCTTGTATTAGGGGAAAGGGTACCTTTAGACAGATGCAGGGTTGGCCACCCACAGAGCTGCACCCCTGCATCCAAGCCGGCTGGGTTGGTTTCAAACAGACCCGGCAGGTTCCCAGGACCATGGCCTGCCTATGCGGCAGTCCTCCCCCACACCATAGAGTTGCGGGCAGATTGCCTGACATTCTAGGCTGCTGCCTGCAACTCTGTGGTGTTGCCTTGGGCAACGGCCGGCCGGAAGCAGAGCTGCAGCATGGGTGCACCAAGCAGACAGATCGCAGCTCCACCTCGGGCCGGTCCTCTTGGTTTGGCCGGCCCACTCCGCAGGTGGTGCTCTGAGATGTTCCGGAGTCTTGCAAGTGGTGCTGGCTGGCGGCGGCTCTGATTTCACATCTGGTGGGCCGCCTTTAGATGGACGGGCCACCTGGGGCTGGTGCGGCCTGTCTGTCTAAAAGCACCCAAAGAGCCTATTGCTTGGGCCACACTTGTTCCAGCATTCCTCTTCCAGCTCCTGCTGCAATCTGTCAATAAGAACAGTGGCAAATTACGGCACCTATCCGCATAGCATCACCTGCGAGCTAAGTCACACCAGGCCTTGCTAGTGCTACAGTTCAGAGGCAGAGGCAGTCAATCTCTTTCACAGCTGAGATGCGTCTGTGGCTCTTTTTTTCCTGACTGTTCCCCAGAGGAAGTAAGTCAAAGGAGCCATGTTTTGTTTGGCATAACAGGTGTTACAAAGTTAGCATTAATTAACATAGGTGGCAATACTCCCCCTCACCGAACGGATTATTTTACAGAGTATAATCTTAGTTACAAGCCAAATCTTGCCTCTATTTTCTCAGGTATAGTTTCTACCAAATGCAATAGCAGTTTGACTTGAATGAGCAAGAGTTACAGGACTGGGAAGTCTTGAAGGGATAGCTGGGAAGAATGATCTCGAGGTCTTTCAGTAGAGACTGACAAATGGCATAGTAAGGCTATGGCTGGCCTGGCCCCATGTCCCAATTATGCACCCCTCTTAAGTGGTGGCTTCTGGTCAGCCTTGGTTACCTGCCTGCTGAGTTAGCAGGGCCAGCACGCCACTGCCACTCACTCTGAAAACCTCCTTCTTGGCGGGAATCCTCTCCAAGTGACCTGAGCACCACTAGGAAATTTTCAGAGGGGGCAGGAACAGTGTTGGCCCTGCTCCCTCCCCTGCCCACTCTGAAGATTTCTTAGTGGTATCCATTCCAAGTGGCTTGCACCCCAGAGTCCAGTGCCCAGGCTCAACCGAGCCCCCTCACTCCATGAGCTATCCCTCCGTGGAGACTGGATATCTTCCAAAATGACATAACTCATCCAAAGGTCATCGGCTCAATGGAGGAAAAACTAACTCACTTCTTGGCTCTATAAGAGTCATGGGGTCACTGGCTGCTCTCACAGGCCACGGTCACACCTTACAGTGGCGCAGCGGTGGTACTCCCGCGGGGAGAAGATGCGGTGGGGGAAGGAGGCAGACGCCGTCACAAATCCAGCCCTGTCATTCGCGTGTATTGTCGTGGCAAAACCCGCCGTTCACACCAGAGTTGTGACATTGTCTGCCTCCTTCCCGCGCTGCGCCTTCTCCTCACGGGAGTGCCGTCGCTGCACTGCCGTATGGTGCGAATGTGGTAATAGTTTGCCTCTTACTTTCTCTGTGAAGGGCAGATGCCTATCCCTGATGGTGATCAACATGAATGACGGTCAGTATTATCTCAGTGTTTTTTCCTTAGCCAGCCCGCTGTCTCTCCCAACACCCTGACCCCACATTTTGTTCCTGGTGAAGTACCTGGAATTTTCAAATGCATTCACTGAATACTTGAAAAGGTCACTTGCTGAATTTACCATGGTGCTGGCAGATTCGTTAGATTATAAGGAAGGGGTGAAGAGCAAAGGTCTGGGAGCAAAGGAGGTCTGTGGCTAGCTTTTATTTGACCCCTTTCCAGTGCCTGGATCTGGCCCCTAGATCCAGTTCCTACTCCCAAACACTGAAAGACGGAGCTCAGGGCAAGTGTGCAAAGATGAGGGCATGCACACAAGGTTAGGGGGACAGATCCATGGCATAGATCTATGATCTGGACCCTCCTCTTCCAGAGCGTGCCCCTGCCATAGCTTTTATGTGGACCTCAGAGCTTGCACTCATTTTCAATGAGGCCCTTCAGAGGGAAAAAGGTTCCTCACTGTGTTCTAAGGCCATAAAGTACTACCGTGATCATTCTGCAGCTTAAATCTGATCTCACGGACTTCAAGGTGAAGACCACATCCACCTGTGTTTCAAAGCTTCGTCTAAGCAGTCAGTAGATTTCTGGCAAGGCAAAGGTCCTTACAAAGCCCTGTTGAACTTTTCTCTAATGAAGGAAGGAGACACAGACAAGTAAACTGAAAGCATTTAAAACCAAACTGATAAATGAAAAGACTTGCTCTGCGCAGCAGTACTGATTGCTCTAATAAAGCCACTTTGGAGCAAAAGAGTATCATCTCGCCAGCTTCCAGCCTTGTTAAATCAGTTTAATAGCACTTAAGAATAATTTTATTCAGGGGCTGGATTGTTCCATTTCCCAAGTTCTGCAAAGCAGAAATCTAAAGGAAGGCTGGCAAAGATGAGACTCGTAGGTGGTAGCTGCATATTTTGGCAGCTTGTGCTGATATGTGTGAAAAAGAAACGGCAGTACATGACATGAGTTAGCTTATGAACTCGTATTGTCACTTCCCTATGTATTCTCTCTAAAGCAATTCTTTGGCAATACGCAAAAGCCCAGGCAATGACTCAGAGAAGCGGAATGCAAAAAGAGTGTGCAGACTTGTCCTGCTTTGACCTCTATTGTGTATTATGCCGCTTCTGCTTCCTTTGTAAGTCGTAGTCTTATTTTCTCTGTCTTCAGACATCGTCACGCATGTGGCTGCCAGACATCTGGGCCCATCCATAATAGGTATTCAGCATAAGACTCGGCAACGCACACACTGTATCTAGGCAGCAGCAGAAAAAACTTTTGGACAGCTCTTAGATAAGAAAACAGACAGCTGAAGCGATGGCTGCCTTCCTATACGGAACCAATTGTGTTGGTGGAAAATAACTACGACCCGCAGGTAATGTCCTCCATGCTGGTGCTTATGGTTACTGGAAAAGAAAACTCCTGTTAAATACACAAAAGACTGACATGCCGGTGAAATTCATTCTGCATACACACAGAAGAATAGGCCGCTGAGAACAAAACCTTCCATTCCATAAATGCAAGGGGAGCGGACGCTACGAGGCTAGGGTGAGTCCCTGTGGCTTTGCGGGTAGAAGACTGGAACTCAAGAAACCACTGTTCTGAAATCACCGAGAAGGCAGGAGCCCACTCGGTGACAAGCCATTGGGCCTCAGTTTCCCTATGGAGAGGATGATCCTTTGGGGAGAGTCTTTTGATCTACGGAGGGAAAGCACTGGATATCTAGGTCTCATGAGTACAGCAGAAAACTCCCTTCTCTGGACCTCCCTTAGTCCTGATCCTTCCTTACTCCAGAAATGTCGGCGGTCCCCTGCAGCTCTCATAAATACTGTATGACAATGACACCCCTTGGCTCCTCAACATCATTGTTACATTCTGGCCAGGGATCAACGTTTCCACTAGAGCTTTCCTGGGCTGCAAAAGGTCAGGCCTCTCCCCTGCCCGCTTTAGGCCAGGTTCCTGGTCGGCTGCCTGCCTATACATAAGGCTGGTTTGAAGTCACAGGAAGTTGAGCCGATCATCTGTTTATCCCTTCCTGTTTCTCCCTGGGACCTGCTCTGTGGGCCTGTTGGTCTTGCTTGTCTTTCCCTGGCTCTGGGTTGTTGCTCATGAGCTGGCTCTGCCCTGCTTGATCCCCCTTGTACTTGGACTAGTTTTGCTTTGTTCTGGATCTCTTTATTTGTATCTTCCTGGTAAGAGTTTGCCTTGGTCCTTCTGACCCTACCATGAAGGCTGTTTGTATTCCTGTTGTATTCGGACTTCAGTCTGTTTGTATTCCTCCTTCATTTTGTTGTCTGTCTGCCCTGTCCTTGGTCCAGGTGCTGGTCTTGATCTCCTGGACCTGAGTCTGTACCAACTCTCCAGTCTTGATTCCCAAAGATCCCTGACATCTTTCTTATTCAGACACCTTTCCCATCGAGACAAAATCTAGGTCCGTCCCATCCACTGAGACATCTGGAAAAGGGGCCCTCTGCTCTTCTCTTAGGTTTGGGACTAGCATGACTGCTTGACAAAGAGCAGAAAGAAGCTTTGCGACCTCTTTTTTCTTCTCTTTGACAACATAATGAGAGAAGTGGCTTTTGCGGCAAGCCAATCAGGCAGAATGTGTGGGACTGTAGGTCAGCTACAGTTCATCGGGAAGATATATAAGCACTTGGCATCTGGCTGCCCATATGTAGCACATTTCATCCACTTTCAGAGCGGCTCTTTAAATTCCGCCAAAAATGCATCCTACGAGAGCACTCAGAAACCACGTCTTGGATGTCTGAGCCTCAAGCAGCACAAAGTATGTTGCCGACAGTTAACAAATAAAATTAATAATAAAGAAATGGAAATTCACACCGGGTTTGGAAGAGGAAGCATCATGTTTGATTTCATTTGTCTGGGGGAATCTTTTGCAAGCGGCTGGCAAAATGAAGAAGGGGAGCTGGTACTCCAAACCATAACTAGCTGTCACCCAGGCATTCGAAAGGGGAGCACATCTTCCTCACATCCCAACATGAGCCTCCAACGATCAGATAATTCTATCACACAGCACGACTGCACACGGGCGGGTTCGCTTCCAGGGGAGCGACACTCAATTATGGGCTGCCGATTTCAGATCTCATTCCCCAAGTAACAACACTGGAACCCAAAGTTGGGGTTTCTCTCATTAATCACAGGCGGCAGACGGTGCCTTTGATACCAGTTTGCTAGCTTGGAGAAAGACAGACATTTGCCCTGACAATTGTTTGCCAACTTACTCCCCTTTATTGCCGACATTTTCAGTTCCTTGGTGCCGTCTGTTTATCGCTCCATGCCAGGCCTCTTCTTTTATCTTCCCACAATTAGGGGCAGGCTCTCCAGTCTTATGCAGACATTCCTAGTCATGCAAACAAAATCAGAACAGGATTTCCCCCCCCCCCCCTTCCCCTGGCAAAACACTTTGTGGAATAACTTCAGTCACATGCCAGGCAAAAAAACCTACCCGAGATCCCTTCTGTTTGAGACAGCCCCTTGCATAATTAAGCTGTCAGGCGAGCCTGCATCTCAGCAGGTATGAGAGGCCACAGGAGATTCTATTACACTGGTGTTCACATCTAAATCAGACCCAGGTTCAGAAAGACTCCAAGGCTGTAACAAGTAACACACCGTGTTGCATGCACGGGGGTTGATGAGCAGCGTTGAAATGGGTAGCATTTTTGCTACTTGTGGGCCATACCGACTGTTGCAGGGATGGGCTTTGCCTCGCGGGTAAGTATTACCAGGATCAGTACAGTCACTTTTAGGGAATTAGCATTTTAAGTTTATTTGCAGTTCTTCATGATAAGCCTTTACCTACAATACAGTCCTTACAGCGCAGCCAGGTAGCAGTCCTCTGGCTGGCTGCTCTCCATCAACTCACACTCTCTCTCTCTCTGTAGTTAGGTTCCTCCAGTTAGCTCCACTGTGTTCTTCAGTTCTCTGTCAGAGGGGTGTGCCTCTCGGCTGCCAGATCGCTTCTGCCCTCTCCTCTGGCTTTGCCTCTCCCATATACCTCCAGGAGTGGGCGTGGCTTCCAGCCCACTCCCAGTCTTAAAGGTACATCAGCTGTATTATGCTGCTCCCTGCTACACCCACATTTTGGAGTAGTTTGTTGGGTGCTTAGTTGGGTGCCCGATTACCCCAAAATACTGGGGATTGCCATTACTGAGTTACCAATTTATTGGCGAATGGGTAAAGGAATCAGGATGGGAAGTCGGAATATCGGTACAGGAAGTCGAAAAATCCGTAACTCCAGTAGTGTGTCAGGCACTATTTGGTACCGATTAGTACCAGATGTTGCCAGGTCAGGCTGAGTACTGCAGTTTTGACAGGTATACTCATTTTTGTGGGTACTCATTTCAGCTCTATCAATGAGTAGGGGGGGAGATGTGGGGGCTGAAATAACTTTCTCATATCCCTATATACCCACCCCCAGAACACCTGTATGGGAGCTGCTCCAGAAGCATCTGAGACAGGTGAGGAACCTTTTCCATCTCTCAGACCAAATCCTGTCCTTTCCTCCCAAGTTATAACAGAAGCACATCAGTCTAGGACCACATTCACGCTTGTGGCGGTGGCGGCCGGCTCTGCACAGATTTTGGCTCCAGGAGAAACTGCGAGAGCCAAAACCTGCGTGGAGTTTGGCCGGTGTGAAAGCGCCCCCCTCGCCCCCCTGTACAGGATTTCCCTGCTCTCTACTCTTCTGGCTGATCTACAGCAAAGCCGCATGATGGTGTGTGTGTGTGTGTGTGACTTTCACACTGACTGAACGTTGTGCAGATTTTGGCTTGCGGGAGCCAAAACGTGCACACCGCTAAAATAATAGAGTGGTCTAAAATAATAGAGTGATCAAATTTTAGCTTCTTTTTTTAGTGATTTTCAACTTGTTCTGCAGAAAAGGAGGTATCATGTTGTTAAGGAAACCACCTGCTCTCAATATAATAGGCTCTTAAGGAATTACACTACCCTGTTTCAACTTGTGGTGCTCGTTGATTTTTAAACAGTCAGAAAGCTATCAACTCAAGATAAAGATAAGACCACACAGATGACTCCTTTCTTATATTTGAATGAAAAAGATGTAGTTTCTCCAGTGATACTGAGTTTGTGGTTCATAGAGCAGATGTTGTCAAGGCTGAATTGGTCTGAACTTCTGGAGCTAAAGGTACACTGAGCCTGGTACTTTTGTTCATTAGTTCCATGTAAGGTTATGTGGGGTGGGGCTATGTCAGAAAGAGGCAGGGCAAAGTGGCTGCCAAACCTCTTTCTTACATGGCCCTGCTCCTTACAGAGCATCATCACGATGCCAAAACATTCCATGGGGGCAGGGCCATATGTAGAGATGAAACTAATCCCGAATCTCCTATTTGAGGTTGTTATTCTCTCATTTGGATCAGTGACTGAATGTCCACACCAGAGTGGAGGACCAATGTGGGTCGGTTGAGGTTTGGTTTGGTTTGGGAGTTGATCCAGTTTGTGGGTGTTAGCTCAGAATTTTGTCCAGTTTATGACATTTGGTTCGAGGATGTGAGGTGCGTTTGATACAGGACTGGTCCAGCTGGTTCTCGGTTGGTTTCAGAGCATGTCCTGCTTGCCTCTTCTATGATATAGACAAGCACTTAGAACAGGGGAAGGAGGATGGCCAAACTGAACCAAAAGGATGACCGGAGTGAACCGGTCCAAACAACTGGACTGAACCAAATGTTAGTGAAACTGGAACAAATGATCCAGACAATGACTGAACCAGAACAAAGGAAAAGCCAGCCAGGATGGAACTATGACCGAACCAAACAATATCTGACAGCAGCACAGGTCGCCTACCCAATCCAGTGGATTTGGATCGGAGCACCTGAATCCAATGGATACTGCATTCACGTGTCATATATTCCTTTCACATCGAAAGTAGGCAGGAACATCCCTATGTCCCATTCCCTTTGTGATGTGGCCAACTCCTGTCACCTTCAGAAGACCTGAATCAAGACTTCAGCCAGAGCCTGAAGACTTTGGGCCAAAACCTGGCGAGGTGACCATGCTAGTTTCATGAGAGAAAGCTGGTGAAATTCTTTGGGGCTCAGTGGTGAGCTTTTATAAAAGGACAGAAAAGATGGATCTTCTAGTTCTACAGTTCTAACAATTGCTACATCTTCAGCCGTAAGCACACACACGAAGAACAGGTTGGTGATGACATTTAGAAATGATAGCTCAAAATGGCTTCTCAAACAAATGGAGGACTTTTCCCTAAGCATTTTTCATCATATGCTTCCATACCTGGGAACTTTGGCCAGAGTGGGGGGAACTTTCCAAACCAACCTCCAGGAATAGCCGGAAGACCAGGAACTCCTGATTTCTGTAGCCCTAGCCCACTATGTAGGTCTCCTCTAAACTTGGGATGACTGTTCACAAAAGACCTCACACTAGCAGCGGAGCAAAGGTTATGTGCCATGGATCTACTTCATCTCCAAACAGTCCCTTGCCCTGCTGCCTACTTGTGAAAATATATTTTCCCTTCAAAAAATACTGTTGCTTTGCTTTCCAAACAATCTTACTGCCTGTTGGAGTTTGTGGAAAGCAACTGATGCCTTCTTTCTTTTTTGGTATTTACTAGGCAGAGCTACCCAACGAGGTACCCATTTCAAATTTACCTGGAGGTCTTGGGTGGGATGTGGTGGCATTCTGAGTGTTGGAAGCAGAGACAAGGCAGTGGCAGTGATCTGGGGCCTGAGGAGGGAGCTGAGGGTGATCAAAGGGCCCCTGGCTTGAAGCTGTTGTTGCTTAACGCAAGGTCAGTTACTAATAAATCATCAACAATCAGAGAGTTGATCCTGGATTGTGCAGCTGACCTCATATGTATTACAGGGTCAGGGCCTTTTTTGGCTGACGTGGTGCCAGCTGGGTACTCCGTGAAGCATCAGCTACGGCCGGAGGGTTGGGGGGGATAGCCATTATTTTTAGGGATTTGCGGTCCGTCAGGAGGTATCCAGTTCAGTTAATGGCAGGCTGTGAGGGTCTCCATCTTGTGGTTGATTTGGCAGGAGACAGTTTGGGGGTGATGCTGCTGGTACACCGTGCAGTACCTGTACAGCAGCATCCCTACATGCTCTGATGGAGCTGGTATCAAAGGTGGTGTTGCAGTCCCCAAAGACAATAGTCTTGGGGGACTTCCACATCCACGCTGATGCCAGTCTCGGCAGGGTGGAGCGTGAGTTGATGGCCGCCATGGCAACCATTGACCTGTTTCAAGTTGTCATCGGCCCAATGCATGATGGAGGACATACCCTTGACCTGATCTTCTACACTGGCCTTGAGGCGAGGTATATATTGGGGGGGGAGGTGTCATCAGAGCACTTGTCGTGGATAGATCATTACCTCCTGCCTCCTGGCACACACCTGCCCCCGGAAGGGTGTGGAATCTGAGAGGTTCCAGAACACTCTAGGGGAGTTACCATCTGATCTTGATGGCTGCCCACTTAATGACCTCGTGGTTTTGTGGAATACTCTGCTGACCGAGGCCATCGACCAGACGGCTCTTAGGCGTCCGCTCCCTCAGCATCGGCACTGCAGGCCACCATGGTTTGTGAAGGGCCTGAGAAAGCTGAAGCAGGAAAGGCGGCAGTTGGACCGCTGGTGGCGCCGGTCTCGTTCTGAAGCTGATCGACTGCGGCATAAAGCCAGTTTATGGGCCTATGTCGTGGCTGTCAGGGCAGCAAAGAAGGAGTTCTTCGCTACCCTGATAGCGTCTGCCAAGTCTTGTCCAGCTGAGCTTTTCCGGGCGGTGAGGAGTTTGGTCAGTCCGGCCTCCCTCCGCCTGGAACTGGAGTCTTCCAGTGCCCGCTGTGACATCTTTGTTGAGTACTTCGCAAACAAAATTGCTTGGATTCACCATGACTTCGACTCCGCGTTTATGACAATAAGGGAACCAGAGGCTCCGTCTTTTCCAGTTTTGTGGGATCTGTTTCAGTGGGTGATGCCCGCCACTGTGGTGGATGTTCTAGGGACTGTTAGAGCCACATTTTGTGAACTAGAATCATGCCCCTCCTGGCTGGTCAAGGCAAGCCAGGAGACATTGGGGCTGTTGCTGACGGGTGTTGTAAATGCCTCCCTGAGGGAGGGCAGGGTGCCAAACTGCCTCAAAGAGGCTGTGGTGCAGCCCCTGCTCAGAAAACCATCACTCGATATTGACTCCCCCACTAGCTGTCGGCCAGTCTCTAACCTTCCCTTTTTAGGGAAGGTTATTGAGTGGGTGGTGGCTCAGCAGCTGCAGGAGCATCTGGACTGCACCGGTTTTCTTGATCCCTCACAGTCCGGCTTGCGCTCAGGTTATGGCACTAAGACTACATTAGTGGCTTTGGTCGATGACCTTCGCCGGGAACTGGATCAGGGTTATTCGGCCCTGTTAATCCTATTAGATCTGTCAGCTGTGTTTGATACTGTTGATCATGAGATGCTGGTGACTTGCCTGTGGGACTATTCCAGGGTGGGCGGAACCGTTCTTGAATGGTTCTGCTCCTTCCTGGCTGGTAGAACGCAGAGGGTGGTGATCGGGGATTGTTCATCTTCTTTCCGGGACCTCATGCGTGGAGTTCTGCAAGGTTCTATTCTGTCCTCTTGTTCAATGTGTATATGCAGCCACTTGGTGAGGTCGTGAGACGGTATGGGGTGCGGTGTCATCAGTACGCTGATGACACCCAGCTCTACCTCTCTTTTTCATCTGACCCAGACCAGGCAGTCTTGGTGCTTACCCAATATCTGGTGGCTGTGGGGGACTGGATGAGGGCGAACTGTCTGAAACTAAATCCTGACAAGATGGAAGTGATGTTGGTGGGGAGGGCGGTGGGTGTGATGTCCCACATCAACAATGAGGTTCGTCCCCTACTGGTCTCTCAGGTCCAGAGCCTGGGGGTACTCCTCGATCTGCAACTTCGCCTGGAATTCCAGGTTGAAGCTGTGACGAGGAGTGCTTTCCGTCAATTACATCTGGTGCAACAGCTTCGGCCGTATGTCTCTGACTCCGACTTGGCCACTGTCATCCATGCCTTCATCACCTCGATATTAGGCTATTGTAACGTGCTCTATGTGGCGCTACCTTTGGTGACTGCAGCTGGTGCAGAATGTGGCAGCCTGTCTTCTTAGGGGACGGGTCGCCGTGAGCGCATTACACCAGTGCTCCGAGCTTTGCACTGGCTACCGATAGTCTTCTGAGCCCGATTCAAAGTGTTGGTGCTTACCTATAAAGCCCTATATGGTCTGGGCCCCTCCTATCTGCGAGACCACCTCACTCTCCGTGCCCTGGATCAACCCCTGTGGTCAGCCAGGAGCGCCCTTCTTGGTGTTCCCCAGGTGGCACGGGGGGCTACAACTGATTAATCACACAATGCTCCAACAAATGATAGGGAATATGCTTTTAAGGAACAATTTTACAGTTAATTACAGTCTGCTATGAACACAATACCGCAGCATATGAACATTAGAATGGGAGACCGCAATGCCAAATTTGGTACAGACGGTGAATGTCATGGGTAGAGCTTCAACTGGGTACCTGAAGATTTTGGCACCTGAAGATTTGGGCATCCCTGATGAATCAGGGGTGCCCAAATTGACCTGGCCTCATTCGGGCACCATTGATACCCAAATGGGACAAGATGGGCTGCTCAATTGTTCTGGCCGGCCTTTGAAAGTGACAGGCCCCGCCTGGCCACAGCAGCCTGGGTCGGGTCCTGTCAGTTCTCCCCCCTGCACACACACTGACTCACCCTTGTGGGGGCATCATATTATGACCCCCCCCTTCTCCCCTCCACCACACACTCCACCTCACACCTGTGAGGCGCTGTAGGGGGGGGAAGTACCAGTCAGCCTTTCAAAATGACAGGAGCCAGCCTGGCTACAGACTCTGAGGTGCTGGCGGGTGGGGGAAGCCCTGGCCCACCTTTGAAACGGACACGCCTCAGCTGGAGCGCTGCGGAGCTGTGCTCTTTAGCGCTCCTGGCTGGGGCATGTCAATTTCAAAAGGTAATAAATTTTCGGACATTGGGCACCCAATTGGTCCTTGGGCAGCCCATTGGGTGCCTGAAAATGTGGGCATTACGCACGGATACTAATTTTAGTCCCCGTTGCAGCGTTAGTGGGCACTGGGGCTGAGGTTAAAGAAACAACAATGGAGAAAGACGGAGTGTTATGAAGAAATTCTGTAGAAATTCACTGGGTACCCTACAAAAGGCAGTTTCTGGACCCCCAAGATACTGCACTCAACATTCGCTAAAGCTTCCAAGTCCAGCCTAGCTGAGCCCATTGGCCCAGTTGACTTGTGGAGAGGGCCGGCTTGTCTACCTGATGGGTGCCCTACAAGAGACAGTTGGGCTCCAAGGCAGATGCTGAAATCTGGCATCTAGGGCTGTTGACCATTGGTGGCTGTTTACTAGGGTTTGTGGCTGGGGACTAGAATCATAGAGTTAGAAAGTACCTCAGGGGTCATTAGTCCTATCCCCTGCTGAGATGTAGGATGTCTACAGCTACAACATCCCCAACAGATGGCTGTCCAGTCTTTCTTACTTTTAAAAAAAATCAACCTCAGTGACAGAGATACTACAATCTCCCTAGGCAACTAGTTCCATTGCCGCACACCTTTTACGGCTAAGAACTTTCCCCTCGTATTTAACTGAAATCTCCCTTCCTTTAACTTGAGCCCCTTACTTGTAGGCCTGCCCTCTGTAGCCATGCAAAACAGTTCCTTCAATCATCCCTAGAACTAGGTTTGTTTATATGCTTTTAATGTTTTTATGGGAAGGGGATATGACTGAATGGGGGAAGCAGAAATGCAGTATATGGGGTGGGTGTGTTGCTATGACACCCCTGACCCCCACGTCCCCTGAGAGGGTGGCTGGTGCTCCATTATTTTTTTTTAAAGTCTGTGAGGGGTGGAAGGGAGAGGCATGGCCTGTGTAGGAAGTTTGGGTGAAATTTCCTGGGCGTTAAGTTTTTGCAGAAGCCACAGCTCCTCCACGAGAGAGGGGGCCTGGCCTTGGTGACTCCTTTCGGTGAGAGACAGAGGAGTGGGAAGGATAGAATGGTTGTGTATGGAGTCACCAAGGTCAGGCCCCCTCTCTCATGGAGGGGCTGTGGCTACCTCAAAATCTTAATACCCAGGGAATTTCATCTAAACTTCCTGCACAGGCCATATAATTGAACAGTCTTAATATATCCTGAACCATCTCTAGGGATAGGATGGGGTATAAATATAAAATAATACTTTTTTTTAAAGGAGTGCAAGCATACAGTTGCACTGGCATCCTCTGATCACTACCTGGTAATGACTAAGTTACAGACCAAGTGACAGAGGCCAAAGAAATCAGATGAAATAAGGCAAACTTTTTACTTGCCTGAGGAAGGGCTTCTGGTGGCCTGGATCCATGCATACTAACAAAAGTTGGTCCAATAAAAGCTAACATCTGAACTACTTTATCAAATAGAGGGGCTATCTATTATTAAAGGGACAAACCAGAATACAGAGTGATCCACATGCCAAGCTCACTCTGCCAAATAACTTCCAATATAAGCAAATCAATAAATAAAATAAAATTTAGTGCTTCCTCGTATTCAATGAGAGTAAAAATGCAGAACAGAACTCAGTAAATACACCCCATGTTTCGCTCTGCGAGTGAATCAATATTGTGCTTCAGTCATCCAGCAAACAATCTGCCGCAAGAGTTTAATCTCTCCTAATCTGACAAAATGAAAGAAAACATTTGTTTTCGTCCTTCTTAGCCTAAAATATAAGGAAAGGTCTCAAACCAAAATGACATTAAGGAGGATGTAATTTTGAAATAGGTCAATTACACCGACAACACTCGTTAAGCTTAAAAAAAAAAGAGAGAGAGAGAAAAGATTTGTGTTCTTCCTCAGTTCTTTAGCTTTTTCTCTCAGAAGCTCAACTTTAAAAATAACCCCCCTCCCCAAAGGCTGTATAGTCCATTCATATAACCAAAGCATGACATCCGAATAAGACTGGCAGGCAACAATGTCATGAAGATCATAAAGTGAATGGAACAGACCACTTGCCATAAATTCAAACAAGAAAACTCAACCATCGTTCAGAAGTTAATGCTGCTCCTTCCTAAGGAGCTACTGTGACAACCCATTGTATCCGGTGATTTGAGCTATACTCTATCAGCTCAGGTAAATGTCGTGTTGGAAATGACCTTGGTTTTTCTTTGACAGATGTGATTTACTGGAGTCAATAGTCTAATTGCCCTAAGCCCATTAGTGGTGAGAGTTCCAGTTTATTCTAATTCTCTTGACTTCCGCTCACTTGATAAAGCTCACATTAGCCACACATCGAATGCAGTAATTTCAGTCACAGAGGGCTCTAATAATCCAAAATGTATTTTGGCATTTGCCAAACCACGAAGGAGGCTTTGCTATTCAGAATTCCTGAGTTTGACCGCCTCCCTTTCTCTTGGAACCCAAAGTGCAGCTGATTCAGCCTTGCAAAGCTATGATGACAATGTATCTGTAAAGGCACAAAATCTACTTATTCATCTTTGTCATCATCATCATTGCTGATTGATGATAAGACACAACACCTCCCCCCAAAAACTATATTTTGCTAGCCCAAGTTAAATTTTTGCAAGGCAAGGTTAATTCATTTCCAGTGGCTTGACTGAAGTCAACACAAAAGATTAGGGGTGCACCAAAGATTTTTAAAAACCACAAACGCACGTATGTCTGAATTTCCGAGGATTTTCTCAGAGTGTTCAGCTGGTCCTCGATAACTAGGCCGAATACTCAATACTCAGTAAAATACTCAGTAAACTAAGACCTAGTACTGAATGTTTTCTGAATACTGACTTCCCCTATATAGGACCAGGAAAACACCAAATGTTAACCATCCAAGGATTTACTCAAGTACTGAGCACTGTGC
>QEPC01011901.1:10523822-10541402 GCA_003113815.1 Sphenodon punctatus | reverse complement strand
GTAAGTGTATGGGGAAAGACTAGCAGGCGTTGGGAAAGGCAGCAAGGAAAAGGTGGGTCTTAAGGAGGGATTTGAAGGAGCGGAGGGAGGAGGCAAGGCAGGTGCGGGCAGGGAGGGAGTTCCAAGCATGGGGGGCAGCGAGGGAGAAAGGTCGAAGGCGGTTAGGTGAGCAGGAGAAACGAGGGAGAGTGAGGGAGGGGACAAAGGAAGAGCGAACAGCACATGCAGGAGTGCGTAGGGAGATTTATAGGTAGGTTCTGATCCTGCACTTTGTACCCCAGCACCGATCCTGCACAGAACTACATACACTGTGATCCTGGACCTGATCCTGCACAACTCACCCTGGAACTGTTCCTGCCATGACTCACTGCGCCCCTGGACTGCACACCTGACACTTAGCTTCCATCCCGCTAAGTTTCAGATTAATTTGTGTGCAGATGCAGTAGTAAAGGTCATTTTAGTTTCTTGTTGATTTTCTCTCAACTTTGGGTGTTTTCAGACGTGACGGGGTGGCTTCGCCCCGTCATGGAAACAACCCTGAGATTCCCCGCCAGGATCACTCCGGCACAGCCAACAGATGTGCCGGGGGATCCCGGCGGGGAATCGGGGAGGGGGCGGGGCCGCGCGACACAACGTGCAGCCGCACGGCCCCGCCCCCTCCACGCTCCCTCGCCGCCCGCCCTCTGGGGAGACGGGCGGGCACCACGGCCAATGTGGCCACAGCACCCACCCGAAATGACCACGGGCCGTGATCCCCGTCCAGACGTGACGGGCCCTTTCATCCCCGCCGGGAATCATCTTCACCACGCGATTGGCGTCAGCCCCGCAGATTCAGCCGATCGCGTGGTGAATGTGATTCCCGGTGGGGATTGAGCGTGGTAAACATCTGGGGGGGAACTTCCGGTTCCCCAATAGACGTTACGGGACCATTCCCCACCGCAGGGTATTGACTGTGGTTGAGCGTGATCTCGTAACGTCTGAAAATACTCTTTGTGACAGGATGGGTGAGTCCCAAGGGAAACTCCCCTCACTCAACGGCATCAAGTTGGCTGTCTTGACTAGCTCTCCACTGAGGCATTTTCAAGTTCAGTGTTATGGATATGGGTGGAAACTGATTGTTCCTAAAGCACGACCAGTTCAGAAAGAGCGTTTCAGAGTAACGGATGAAAGGAGCAAAAGGAGGAGCAGGTTCTCTATAACAAAACAAGTCTCAGTGCAACAGGTGGACAATCATTCCTCTATGCATCTGACAACTACCTGAAGGGGAACTAGTCAAAAGTCCATCGGTGAAATGAAAGTTGCTCTAAGAGAATACAGATAAGAGATTCCAGGTACCGCCAAAGCTGACGTCTACACGGCTGTGCTTCAGTCACTCAAAGATACCATTCCCAATAATGAGCAGAATGGATCATTTGTATTTGCAATACGAGATGAGCTTTCTCCTCTGGAACTCTGTGCCTACCAGATGCTGAAATACTCTCATTTCGGTTTCAGTAGCACGAGTGTTCATTTTAATGGAGGCCACGGGTCTCTAAACAAGCTGGCTGGGGAGTGTTCTGTTCCGCTGCTGGAAAAGAGGTTATGGCAAGGTATGGTTTCAAAGGTATTGGGAAAAAAGAAGAAAAAGCAGTGCTGTGCCTCTATGAAAAATGCAAAAACATGTCTGTCATGCTCTCTCTCTCAGTGTCTTGCCTACAAAAGGAAATTATTATCCTCTACGCATGAATAGCATTAAATAGCAAGGATTACATTTTCACAACAGACAGACATCTTTCATCACAGGTCCCCACCAGGGGGCACCCCTACAGTTTTCATTTACAAATCCCTTTGATTTCTAGGGTTTTCATAAATGACCCTACTGTTTTCGGGTTGTTTTTCCCCCCATTTGTTTTATTAAATTTTTTTTTCTTTTTAAATCACTGCACATGTGCAAAATGGCCCCTGGGCCATTCTGCATATGCAAAACCATTTCCCAAAATGGCGCTGGCGCATTAGTGCTATTTCGGGAAAGGGCTGCGCCTGCGCAGAATGTGCCCGGCAACCGTTTTGCACATGCAGGTTTTTTTTTAGTTTTTTTTTTAAAAACAAAACAGATGAAAGCAAATGATAACGTCATATGTTTTTGTATTTTAATTACTAAAACAAGCGTGGCATCATTCATTTTAGTAACTGGTATAAGGAAGAATGTGTTTACTACTTTTTTGGATAAATTCCCAGGGAGGGGGGAACATAAGTTAATGCTGTTGGCTCTTCAGGATACAGATCAGAATATCACAAAAATGGCGGCCAATTATTGGAGACAGGCGTTCCAGGTTCGGCAGAATTTCTTGGAGTTTAAGTGTGCTGATGCCATGGAGTGAATTATTTGAAATTATGTTTTATCTTTTCAATTCTATTTTTTATTTATTATTTGTTTTATGTGCTTTTTCTCTGAATTTGGGTGGATGGATAGGTCATTCGTATTTGGAAATCGGTTTTATAGTATTATTGGTTTGTTTTCTGGTCTTGTATGATTTATGCAACGGCCTATGGCTACACAAATAAATAAATATTTGATTTTGATTTGATTTTAGTAATTAAAAACCTCCACAAATGAACTGCACACCCTTAGTCCCTACAGGGTAAAGCTCGCCCATCTGCAGAAGACCATCAAAACATCCGTGTGCTACATAAGTCCCATTGGAGCCTTTTTGAAGGCCAGAAGAGAGGGTGAAATGATGCACGGCAGTTGTGCTGGACTTAAGTACCAGCTGAGGACCCTCACAACACTAAGAAATTTGGGCCCCCTGCATATCTAAACAGCCTGAGCCATACAAATCTGAAAGACAGTCTCTCCCACTATGCCCCATTGCGATTACTGCAGTTGGTTGGGAACGCCTTCTTTGTGGGTACCACCTGCCAGCAGGTTCATACAACAAGGGCGCACAGAGAGGCTCCCAGTGCTGTGGAGCTCCCTCCCCCTGGAGGTTTGTTAGACCCTGAGTCTGAGCATTTTTTGGAGGCAATGTAAGACCTTTCTTTTTGGCCAAGTGTTGGGCAGGTGGGGATAGGAGCTGGGTGGGTCTGTTTAGGCGGTTGGGGTGTAGGTGAATGTAGACATAATAACGTAATTTTTAAAAATAAAGTTCTTGTCTAGAAAGCTGCCCTGAACCTCAGGAACGGTTTCTATCTATGGTTTGTCACTATAGTTTGGTTTGTCACTTTCAAACTTCTTAGTGACTAAGAATTCTTCGTTTCTCTCCCTCACCATTGTTTAAAGAGATTTTGTTTTTATTTTTCTAGTCCTTTTCAAAAAAGACAATTTAAAACTGGGGTGATTTTGTTGGTTTCCTTACTGAAAGGAATCTATGTGCCACAGCAAATAATAGAAAGTAACGGCTTTGGAAGGTAACACGGTACGTATGTATTCTGTGATTTGCATCATGGGAGGATTCTCAAAGTGGTCACGGGAACAGCTGGCCAAGAAGCATCCAAGAGAATTTGAGTGATTCAGCCAACGTTCCATGGCTAAATTTCAACTTGTTGGAATGGCAGAACTTGGCTGAAAATGTCTTGATAGTTCTTAAGGGACATAATGCTTGCAACTCACAGGATTTTCCAAAAATAAAAAAAGGAAGAATAGGATTGTGCCCAGACTAGAACAATGGTATCAGAATTGGCAGCCAAAGAAAGAACGGTTTGCTGCCATAGCGAACGAATTTGATGAGATTTGGAGTCCATTTTTCACACACACACACACACACACACACACACACACACACACACACACACGGGGTGAGATTGCTTGGAAAATACCAGACCGCAATTTTCCCTCATCACTCCTCCGACCTGACTCCTTTTCTCTGCTTCCCCAGTTCCCAATTTCTTCTCTTCATCTTTCATTTCTTTTCTCTCTATCTGTTTTTTGATATTATATTATTGAAATCCTTATATAAACATTTGATTTATTCAGGATTGTTCTCGATTTTTATAGTTTCAGTAGAACGTATTATTTTATTATTTAATAAAATGTATATCCCGCCCTTCCCTGAAGTTTCAAAACAAAGGAAAAAATGATAAAAAAAATAATACACAATAAAATGCCCTGAAAATCCCTACCCTCACCCCCAAACCCCACCCACCCAACCTCTATCCCCACCTGTAGCATGCTTTGACAGAAAGGTACATTTTGCACCACCTCCGGAATACATAAGAACGTAAGAAGTGCCATACAGGGTCAGACCAATGGTCCATCAGGCCCAGCATCCTGTCTCTGACAGTGGCCAGTCTCATTCTCTTGGGAGAAGTACCCAACAGGTCACAATGGGCAATCCATTCCCTGTTCTTCCAGCCTCCAACAGTAAGATAATACGTTCCCAAAACTTATTTGGCAAATAGCCATTTATGAACTTATCCTCCAATCCCTTTTTAAAACTAGTTACAATACTGGCTGTGACCACTGTCCATGGCAGTAAGTTCCACAAGTTAATTGTGCTGCTGAGTGAAAAAATACTTTCTCTTATTTGTTTTAAATCTGCTGCCAGTTAATTTCATGGAGTGTCCCCTTGTTCTAGTACTCAGAGAGGGTAAATAACCGCTCCCTATTTATGTTACACACCACTCATGTTTTTATAAACTTCTGTCATATTCCCTCTCAGTCTTCTCTTCTCCAAGCTGAAGAGCCCTAACCTCAAGTCGCTCCTCATACGGGTGCTGTTCCATACCCTTGTTCATTTTTGTTGCCCTTCTTTGTACCTTTTCTAGTTCTACTATGTTTTTTTTGAGATGGGGCAACCAGAACGGCACACAATACTCCAGGTGTGGTCGTACCATTGATCTATATATAGAGGCATTACGATATTTTCAATTTTATTCTCTAACCCTTTCTGAGTGATTCCCAACATTCTGTTTGCTTTTTTGAACGTCACTGCACACTGAGCTGAAGATTTCAATGTATTGTCCACAATGACGCCAAGATCCCTTTCCTGACTGGTAACTCCTAATTTACAGCCCAGCATATAGCTTGGGTTATTTTTCCCTATGTGCATCACTTTGCACTTGTCCACATTAAATTTCATCTGCCAGTTCAGGCCTGGGCTCTGGCAGACCTTTGGAGGAAAGGAGTTCTATAATATTGGCACAGCGACTAAGAATGCCTCTCTGTGGCCCTTGTCATACAGACAAGATTATCAGGCGGTACCCGCAGGAGGGCACTCTGGCTGACCGCAGAGGTCGCAGTGAAGCATGGAAGGAGAGGTGGTCTTTCAGATATGTGAGGCCTAAGCCATTTAGGGCTTTAAAGGTCAAAACCAGCACCTTGAATTATGACCATAAAGTTATAGGAAGCCGCCACTGCAGTCTATAGATCACAGGTGTAATGTGCTCATGGCGACCCATTCCCAAAACAAGCTGGGCTGCCCCATTCTGCACCAGCTGCAGCTTCCAAGCAGTCACCAACAGCAGCCCCATGTAGATTGCACTGCAGTAGTCTAGCCTTGAGGTAATGATGGTGACCAGATCTGAATCAGAAAGCAAGGCCCAGAGCCTTTTCACCAGATGGAGTTGGTGAAAAGTCCTCTCAATCTCCAGGCGTAGATCATCAACCAAGGCCACAAGTGCAGTCTCAAGGCCACCGCTGCAACCTGACAATCCAGGTGCAGCAGGGGGTCCCAAAGGACTCCTAGGCTGCTAACCTGAGTAACTAGAGGGGGCCATATTCCCTCAATAACAGGGGTCCCAATCCCCTCCGAGTCACAAGATCGGCCAACCATCATCACTTCAGTCTTGTTTGGAAGTCAGCTTCAATCAGCTCACCCTCATCCAGTCCCCAACAGCAGCTAGGCAATAGGAAAGCCCTGAGACTGTGGGACACGGGTCAGATGAAAAAGTGGGGTAGAGCTGGGTACCATCAGCATACTAATGGCTCCAAATCTCTGGATGATCTCGCCCAGTGGCTTCAGATACACATCGAACAAAAGGCAAGACAGAATGGTACCCTGCAGGACACCACAGGGGAGGTCCCAAGAGAACAATGAGCAATCTCCCATCACCACCCACTGAGACCTCCCCAGTAGGAACAAACGGAACCACTCAAGAGCAATCCTGCGTACCGCTGCCAGGTCCCACAGACGTGTCAATAACACCTCATGATCAGCCATATCAAAGGACACTGAAAGGTCTAAAAAGGTCAACGGCACAATTCCCTCTGTCAATCATCTCCAGGCGTAGATCATCGACCAAGGCCACAAGTGCAGTCACTGTGCTATATCCCAGACAAACACCTGACGGAAATGGGTCCAGGAATCTAAAAGTATTGAGATGAGCCTAAAGCTGCCAGACACCCCCCCCATTCAATAACCTTTCCTAAAAAGGGAAGGTTACAGACAGGGCAATAACTGGCCGGGGAGTCAGCATCCAGATATCATTTCTTAAGCAGGGGCTAAACCATCATAGTTTTAAGGGTGTCCAACAACCTACTCTTCCAAGGAGAGGTGTTGACAACCCCATCCAGCAAAGGCCCCAACGTTTCCTGGCTAAGTCAGCCAGGATGGGCAAAGATCTCATTCACAACAGGTTGCCAGCATCGCTCCAAGCACATCCTCCGCATTGGTGGGCAAAACTAACTGCAACTGATCCAAACAAATGGGACAAGGCTGACTTTCCACAGCCCCAAACCCTGACTCTGGAGTCGAAGTAGCAGCACCCACGTTGTGGTGAATATGAGCAATTTTGTCTGCAAAGTAGTTAATAAAAGTGTCATAGTGGGCAATAGATGAGTCGGGTCTATGTAAGATTTATGTAACGTTTTTACAGATATATTTGTAACCCTACCAAGTGTAAGATATCTGCGATCATGAGCATATGTAATCTTTAAGTTATTTTCTTTGATGTATTTTTCATTGTTGTTGAGTAGATCAGGTTTTAGTGGTTTAAAAAAGTCAATTTATTTATTATTATTATTAATAATTATCCCATGCGTATTATTATTATTAATAATAATAATACGCATTTACATAGCACCAGCGATGTACCTGGCACTTTACAAAAAACCCCACCAAGATAGACCCTGCTTAAGAGCTTACACTCTAAAGACAGGGGGAGGGGAGACAGGGAAGGGGGAACAGAGGGAGAGACAAGGAATGCAACATTCATGAGGATGTGAGAGCTCAGGTGCACGTTCTTGTCTCTCCACTTCCTGGTTCCTGTTTTTTATCCTTCAGAATGGGCATGGCTTCTGTCTCACTCAGCCTCTCTTAAAGTCATCGCAGCCTTAACATGCTGCTCGCTGCCACACCGTTGAATTTGTACTTTTCAGTACCTGAAATGGTATCTGATCAGGAACATGAAATACCGACATCTTTTGGGGCTTAGGGGATTTTGGGAACTCAAAAACCAAAACTTCAAGTTTTTTGGTAATCAAATGGCATTAAAATACCAGTTCGGACTTATGAAATGGTACCCAAAAATGCGGGAATTAGCCGTGAATACCAAAACATATATCCATTTCATCTCTCGTCCTGGTCCTTACATTAATGTTTCTCTTATTTCATTGGGGGGAGGGGGGGGCTGCTGGTATCATGTGACAGAAAAATAGCCAGTCAGAAGGCTTTACAGCAACCATTATAACGAAAGATTCAGGAGGATCTGCTTTGAGCCATATTGAGTGTTTAGTTGAGCAGACGGGAGAATGTCTCTTTATAAGGGATTTAGTCTGATATTTCCCCCCTGCCTTTGGCATAAATCTAAGTTGTGTCTCTGTCTCAGTGTTTGCAGGTGTAGAGGAGATAGGTAGAGATGATGTTATTCAGATTTGCCTCTGTTGCTCACTTTGCAGATGCAGAAATGTGCTTCCAAACGGGACACATAAACTGGTCCTAGTCCACCAGCAAATATCCTCTAAAGCTGTCATACGTTTGCTGCCTGAGCAGACAAAAGCAATTATCATCTTTTATAAAAACACCTTCTCCTCCCAGAAAATACAGTCATTGAAATAAAATAAAATGATATACTTCCTTTTGGTTTAAATTGTCAGCACGGAAGCTCAAGTCAACCTGATCTTTCTGTGATCTCTGAAGGCGAGAGCCTGTCTAACAGGAGACCCTCCTCTGCCTATTGTCAAGGAACGCCAGGTATAAATTTCTTTTCTCCACATCACAAGTCCCCAACGCAACCTTGTCATTTCAATTTTTCACACATTTTCTTTTTTTGTGCCCTATATCTCAGCAAAGCCGCAGTTCATCACCATGGGCTGCTAACATTGAACAAAGCTCCCACAATTTCAAACATAATGTAGAAGGAAAATCAGTAACACGAAAGAAAGAATTAGCCATGGAGACCACTCTTGCAAGGTTGGTAGGTTTTAAGGGTCATCCACCTAACCGGAATTAGAAGAGCATACCAACTCTGCTACTGTTCCTCATTTTCAGTGAAATTTATTCCAACAAAAGTAAATCTCACAAAAGGACACCAATCGGTGTTGGGGTGGGTGCCTATTTGAAAGAACCACTTCAGCTGACTCAGTGCAGTCTGCCGGGAGCGTTGTTCTCATGGTCCCCCATGTGGCCCGGTGGGTCACTACGGAGAGGGCGTTCTCGATGACCACACGTAGGCTGTGGAACTCCCTTCTGATGGAGGCCCGGGTGACCCCAGATCTCCCCTCCTTCTGCCATATGTGTAAAACCTGGCTGTTCTGCCTGGCTTTTGGCAAAGGAGATGGGGTGAAGGATGGGATGGGAGGGAGATGGGGTGTAGTGGGGGTGGGGGGGTGGGTTAGGGAATGGGGGAGGGTTTTTTGTTCAGTGCTTTCCTTTTTAATGTGCTTTAATTGGGTTATTTTAATTTTTTAATATTTGTTTACTGTTGTAAGTTGCCCCGAACTTCCTGGAGCAGGAGGGGCGGGGTAAAATGTTTTAATAAATAAATAAAGTAAATAAATAAAATGGCACAAAAGGCTGAATCCTCCTCTGAAATACACTCACCCACACATACATAAATAATTCTATAGACCAGGGGTGAGGAACCGCAGACCTGGGAGTCAAATGCTGCCCACAGGCTAGTTTTTATTTGCCCTCTAGATGTGGCCCCTGGATTCAGTTCCTACTCCCAGGCTCTGGGTGAGGGAGAAGAGATGAGAGCATGCACTCAAGGACAGGGGATAGATCCATTGCATGGATCCATGATCTGAACCCTCTTCTTCCTGAGGCTCCCCCACCCCTTAAGCAATCTTGTCCCACTGTCTATGGAGCCCTGTCTAATTTTCAGAGTTTCCTGGGAGGGAAAAGGTTCCCCACCCTTAGGAGTGTGCAATTCATTTTCATTATTATAACAAACATTTTCATATTTGTTAAGGTATAACAAAAATGAAAAAGCATAATAATGAAAATGAAAATGAATTTTTGTTTTTGAAATAATGGGGAAACACTGAAAAACATATTTCCAGCTATAACATTTTTTGTTTCTCATTCAATTGTGATAAAACTTGGAGAAATTGTACCCCCAACAGGGGGCACTATGTGTTCCAAATATTAGAAAGATTGGATAAAAGAAACCAATTTTATAAGCAATTGACTGTTGTGATTTGAAGAAAATCTGCATACACATTCCTGGTTACAACTTCTTTATCTTCCATCCAATTTGCATGAAACCTGGGAAGATTATGACCCTCCCCAAGATCACCAATCCTGCCAAATTGGATAAAGGGTTCTGATGTTATAAGCCATTAACTTGAAATGCATTTCCGGCTGTAACATTTTAATATTCCATCCTGTTTACAAGACATTTCGCAGGAATGTATCCCATACATTCCCTGTCATCTCTGTCAAACTACAGGACAATTTGATAAAGGCCCCCAATTGTATAAGCAATTGAAGTTGTCCCCTTGAAGACTATTATTATTTTATTTATTTATTTATTTTAAAAATCTGTTACCCTGCCACGCCTGCCACAGGCATCTTGGGTGGCTTACAATAATTAAAAACAATTAATATAAATCATAAAAGGAGGAAACAGAGTAACACAGCCCACTGACCCATTACCCCTCCCCATCTCTCCTGCCAAATGCCTGGCAGAACAGCCAGGTCTTACAACTTCTCCGAAAGAAGGAAAAATCCGGGGCCAGCCAGACTTCTACTGGAAGAGAGTTCCACAGGCGTGGTGTGGCCACCGAGAATGCCCTCCCCTGTGTGCGCCCTGAAAAACTCAGGGGACCTTGAGCAGGGCACCCCTGGATGACCACAGGGGCCGATCCAGGACCTGGGGAGTGAGGCGATCTTGCAGATAAATTATTCAGATAAATAGCAGCACATGCAGTGTCAGGCAGAGGCAGGCACCTGACATGGCAGGGGGAGGGAGGCTGTAGGAACAAGGATGGAAAGCAACCCAAAAGACTGCCAGACACATTCACTGGCCAATTACTGCATGCTTCCAGTTTTACAGGACCAATTGGTGGTGACTTTGAGGCAGGCATAGGGGGCGGCCCTGAGGCTGGCATAAAAGCGACATAACTGGGACTTTGGGGATAGCATCCGAGCAATCAGGAGACATAGTTTACGCATCCAGACTGGCCAGTTATCACAATCAAATCCTGCAACACTGTGAGAGAGAACATAAGAGAATCTCTCTTGGCTCTTTTCTAAACAGATGCTTCTGACTTCCCAGTAACAAGTGGGGGAGAGAAGTTAGGGTGGTCACAGCACCGAATGAGGATATTTGGTTGACATTTCTGCTGGCCAACTGGCATCACAAACAGATCTTATACCACAGTCACACGTAAGAGAATCCCTGGCATAGGCTCATTCTCTGCATATGCTGTGCAGGAATATAAAATTGTGATCCTTTATCACATCTTTATGATATTTCACAGAAATGATCCTGAAGGTGTGACATACAGCCCTGCCAAATTTCATATACACTGGTTGGACCACAAAGATGTTACAGTCAGACATACATGTATAAATTAATTGCTTTTCTAATCCTTTTGAGAGTTGGCATAGATAGTAAACCTAGGGAGGGGTATAATCTTGCCAATATTCATCCACATTAGATGGGAGACAAAAAAAGTTACAGCCAGGAATATATATGCAGGTTTTCACAAAATAACATCATTCAACTGCTTATAAAAAGATTTCTTTATCCAATCCTTCCATTGGAGGTACAATTCCTTTAGGTTTCATCCAAATATAATGACAACCAATACAGTTACAGCCAAAACTGTGTTTTACATTGAAACAAATGGAAAGCAAAAACAAAAGCAAAAACAAAAATTCAATATTTATGAAAACTAACGATTTAAATAATGAAAATGGAAAACAGAAACTAATAAAGACCTGGGTCCCTGGGCCACACCTCTACCCACCCCTGATACAGACCAAACCCTATTATAGAAATAATAGCAATTAAAGCTATTGTGCAGCGATCATCCCATAAAATAGCTACTTCTTCACAAAGAAAATACCTGCTTTTTTTCTAATCTAAAATTGCTCTTGCAAGGCACCAACATTGTGCTTTCATTTTAGAAGCAATTTGTAAGTACAAGTACTTGTTCAGTTTTAAAAGGACTGTAGCTATGGATGGGAGATTGGGCTTCTGTCTTCACCCAAAGGGACCAATTTAGGGGCACTTCCATCTTTGAGATGACCTTGCCGTCCAAAGTACCATTTTGTGCCAATTGCTTGTCCCGTCTATTTTTTTAAAAAAGCCTCAAAAGGACGTGTAGTTGCACATAGCTTCTAGAGGAAACAAACAATATAATTTTTTTTTTAGACATATTGTCTCTAGTATATAGAGATCCTTCATCCATCCATCAATCATGAAACACCTTTACATTTCAAATCACTGACAGAATAATCTAGTAACACAAGAGAGAGAATTAGCCATAGAGACCACTCTTGCAAGGCTATTAGGTTTTTAAGGTCATCCATCCATCAGTCATGAGAAACCTTTACATTTCAGATCACTTACAAAATAATTCTTAGAATAATTAGGAGTGGAAGGTACCTTACAAGATCATTGAGTCTAGCCCCTTGCCCTTAATTAGAATTAACTAAGCCAAAGGTCCCCGAGCCTTCTTGCTGGTCCTAGATAAAGTGACCAATCAGCCACCTTACTCAGCTGCCATTTGGCCTCTTCAAGTGATCAACGTTGATCTGGTTTGCTCCGCGGAAGATTGCTCCCTGCTAGGACTCAACCAACCTCCCTTGGGTTTGGTCCCTCCAACAACTTAGGGGCCACCTGTTACACTCCCCCTTATCTACCTACTCAAATACCATTTGAAAGCCTACGTTTCCCCCAAATACATTTCATTGTACTTCCAAGTTATCCAATGAAAGCGGTTCCAGATTATCAGTGATGAGAGAGCAGCCTGCCAGGGTATTTTACCGTTCCATCCAGTATTCATGGCACAGCTATTGGTGGCATTTAGAAAAGAAAAGGAAAAGTATAAGTGTCATCTTGAGCCCCGAGGTTTGCAGGGCAAAAAGATATTTGAGCAGGAGCCCAACTCCATGCTGTGATAACATCTTAGAGATTCTGACGTTGGCACCATGCTCGTTTCCAAGCAGATATCTGTAAATTTGGCAAAACCCAGTGCAACTGGCAGTCTCTGCTCAGGGAATCAGTGAGCTTCTAGCAGGAGGGTTCGTGACAGGGTTGATTGAGGTTGGCAGAGCTGTGCTAAGAGAAGTCTTGCAGAAAATAGTCTCCCTGATGGGTGGCTATAACCACCGCTGAAAGCCTCTGGTTCTTGGTACTGCTAATAACATCCCCAAATTAAAAAGGAATTAGCTGAAGGATCATTTTTATCCCTGTAACAGGGGCGGTTCAGGACGAACGCCCTTTCAGATGCAAATCCACAGCTGGATTTAAGCAGGGCCGGTAGGACCGGTGGACGAGGCCCTGTGGTTAGAGGGGGCACCCACAGGGAGGCCTGTCCTGGTGGCGTTTGGTCCAGAGCTCCTGAGGCCTCAGGATGGACTACTGTTGCGCTGCAGGCCTCTCTCCCTGCCTGTGACTCTCAATGTCCCCTCTTCCCTCACTTTCAGTAAATCACTGATTCCTAATTCCCCTCTGCCAGAGGTGTGTGTGGTTGTGGTGGGGAACGGAGAGACCTTGTCTGCATTTGTGTGTGTGAAATCCTGTGTGCACACACAAGTAGGCATGAAACGAGAAATCTGTTTCTGTCGGAAGAAGGGCATTCTCTGAGATTTGCATGATGCAGAAACTTACCAGATTTCCCGCCGTTTTGGCCATTTTCCGTTTTTTTCCACAACGGGGTCGCTACGGGCCAGTCTCAAGCCCCATGTATGCCCTGACGTGCATACCCAAGGGCTGTAGAGAAGAAACCATGCTGGCTAAGTGCCAGGGACGTGCAGAAATTGCCATAAAAGTGTTGTAAAACTGTCGGAAAGTTCCTGGAAAGGGATGAAAAGTCCCAGAAACTGTTGGGGGGGGGAAAATGGCGGAAGTGCAGAATCACTGGAAATTGATGAAGTACCAATGAACACTGACAAGCCCTCCCAAAAGGCTGGTATTTCCCTTCGGAACAGGAACACTTGCTCTCTTCTCAGCCCTACATGCAAGTCTGTGAAACAGGGCCGGCCTTAGAATTTGCAGGGCCCAGGACAAAGATAAAATATGGGGCCCCTGGTGGCTTCACTCCTTTGGCCCCACATCTTAGAGGTGGTCATGTTGGGGGCTCCACACCTTGCCCTGGTGAAGTAAAACAGGGGCTGCTGTGGGGCCCCTGGCAGTCGCCCCAGGTTGTGCAGTGGTAAGGCCGGCCCCGGTGTGGAAACCTGCAAAAACACTTCTTTGTTTTTGTAAACAAACACCAGACTGCCAATTGTTAATGGGGTGGGTCTATAAAGGGTGAGGCCCTGGAACTCTGTACTTTATTGTCACCCTGGGCCTCACAAATTCTAAAGGCCAGCCCTGTTCAAATCCATGGCTCTCATGTGAGCTCTATTTATAATTATAATGTCCTCTAAAAAGCATACCAGCAACAACAGTTCCTCAGGTTTTACTAGACCTCTGGCTGCCTTCTCATCCGCAATCTGAGGAGTGATCAGGCAGGGCAATTTGTCCCAGGCTTCAAAGCAGGTCTCTCCCTCTCTCATGTATAAAAATGACTATGTGAGTGAGAACAGAAACAGAGTCCCTCAAGAAGGAAAGAAGGAGGCCCCATGAGGCATTTTATTCCAGGACCCAACAAACGTCTCAGTAGCTTTGACGTCTCGTTTTAGGCCTGGCTTTGGTCCTCCGTAGGCCCAGCTAACTCCAGGGCAGCCTGCTTCCAGCAGTTTGGGTTACCACCCCTTCAGGTTTGAACTAGAGGCCTAGAGTTTTGACGCATCATCTCAGGGCTCTGGATAAAGTTCCTATTTCCCTAGGTTATCTAGGGTCACTGATAGAATTTTTTTTTTCTTTTCATCAGGGAGAAGCTCAGAAAGGGGCAGAGCATTTCTGATGCGTGAAGCGTCACGACACTCTGAAAGGGGGTGCAGCCATGTAAGAAAGGGGTGGGGTGATTGGAGGAGTGTGGGCACATGGGCCCAGAGGAGATTGTAGAGCAGAGGGCAGGGAGAGTGGCATTAGGGAACCCATTTTGATTGATATTGTCCACCACTTTTGGGATCAGTACTTCTTGGAAGGTGGCAGCCCTGCCCAGAGTTGTTGTAGGGTTAAGGCCCCCATCCTAAGAATTACTGCTTCTGAGGTATACTCCTGTCTCCTTCCTGGTGGGCTGATGTCAGTCTGCACCAATGGCTTCAACTTGGATAGTCTGCCCCCCATGCCTGGAACTCCCTCCGTGCCCACATCCGCCTCGCCCCCTCCCTCCGCACCTTCAAATCCCTCCTCAAAACCCACCTCTTCCTCGCCGCCTTTCCTGACGCCTGTTAGAACTTTCCTCTAAATATTTACTGTCTGCCCTCCCCGCAGACTCCTGCCTAACTGCAACCAAGCCAAGCACGTGCACCTCAGACTTCGCATCCGCTTGAATGTTATTTATCCCTTGTCTCTCCCTATGTCCCCTCTCCTTGTCTCCGCCCTCCACGTCTATTAGATTGTAAGCCGTAGAGGCAGGGACTGCGTCTATCTTATTGTTCTGTAAAGCACCAGGTACACAGCTGGTGCTATACAAATGCAAATGCAAATGCAAATGCAAATGCTAATAATAATAATAATAACAACTCTTCCCAGCTAGGCTAGTTACTTGAACCTGGAGTAGATGACTACTGATCTAGAAAGGATTGCACACTGAAAACACTTAGAGGGCTCCTGTTTTAATTCCCATTAAGAAAACACAATAGCCTTCTTTTCCTATGCTGTCCTCTCCCCACCCAAAAACACACATATAAGCTTTTGGCCAACAGCCAGTTATCACTTTGAGTATAAAAGCAGATCTCTCACAAAACCTAATAAAAGTAATTCTCATATTCTTCATCCAGACACAAAACATGATAGATATGGATTGGTTGCCATTTTTCATGAATCCGTTTAGTGCTTTTGTGGGATAACTTATGGTCAGGGCAAGCAGCAAGTTCTACATGATTTAACTCATCGTAATGAGGAAGCAATCCACACACAGTGTCACCAAATGACATACTATTTTCTGTACCTGGCATTAGTATCTAATCCCTTCTCGGTCAGGGGAATTTGCTTTACGCTTAATTCTTCCTAGAGCTTTGGGTTTAAAATTCAAGCAGGTCTAGAGATTTGGTCTTAACTACAAGTCATTTATCTATGCATGTATATATATTAGGGATTGGAATTTTGAATTCAGTCAGAACCAATTCAACCTGAAAATGGCGGATTCGGTTGTATCAGAAAATTTGGATCTTTTTTGTTTTGGGGCAATTTGGAATGTTTTACACTGATTTTTTGATTCTGACCTTTAACACTGGTTTGTTCCCACTGACTTCAGTCGGGAAAAATGCATGCCAAAAAATCCAAATCCAAAATTCCCCCTGGAGTCCCACCCCTGAAAAACTCAAAACTGCTAAGAAAGGAAGGAAGGAAGGAAGGAGCATTTGTCATTTGTGGCATTTATCAGGGGTTAAACCCAAATGAATTCATTTTTTGAAGTATTTCAGACTTGCTGTTTCTTATAAATGAAACATTTCTCATATTGAGCGTGACAATCTAAACGCTAACCAAAAATGTGCACTCCCTTGTTTGCATCATTTGGTAGGGCTGAAGAGGTTGCGTGGCTATATGCACAGTCTTCTAATGTTATCTTCTAATGAGTTGGTATTTTAAAAATATTTTTTATTTATAGACTAAAGCTGATAATGGTTCTTGCATTTTGGCAGGGGAGATAAAATGGGTGGGTGGAGTAGGGAAGATGGATGGGCACATGGACCTAGAGGATACAATAGGGTAAGGGGCAGGGAGAGTGGAATGGTTGAACACCAGGGAGAGGGAATAGGCGGAGGGGAAGATCAGGAGGATGAATGTAGCTGGCCCAGGCAGCAGGCGAGGCAGGCAGCATGAAATCAACTTGCGTGTAGGATTTTAGCCAAAGTTATTCAAACTCAGTAAGTGAAACGGAATGGCAGCAGAGCATATCAATCATCTGGCAGTAAGGGAGCGCAGATCATGTTGGTAAAGTTTATCTGTGGCAAGAGACTCTTCTCTATTGTTAATCTCTGCACTCTCAGCTAAAATGCAGACAAGCCCTGGATTAGAGCTGAAACAAAATTTCGCACAAATGGGAATTCCCATCAAAATCTTAGTTCTCAATGCCATCTCAGTCAAATCGAGAACCTCTTGGTACTTGGCAACGTCTCAACTGACATTTCATTTCTCGTTTTACTGATAATGGGCTTACTGGGATGCTGTTCACCACTTTGCCATCAATTTGCCATCAAGTCCACTCTGGATCCCTCTGAACCCTCTAATTACTGTCCTGTCTCGCTCCTCCCTTTTGCTTCCAAGCTCTACTCGGTTTGCCTCAACCTCCTCTCTGCCAACTCCTCCCTTGACCCACTCCAATCTGGTTTCCGCCCCCTTCACTCCACTGAAACTGCTCTTGCTAAGATCACCAATGATCTTCTTGTGGCTAAATCCAACCGCCTCTATTCTTGTCCTCCTTGATCTCTCTACTGCCTTTAGTGTCAAAGGGAACCAGTGTCGGTGACCACTCACTCCTGCTTGAATTGCTCCACTCCCTTGGATTCCGGGACTCTGTCCTTGACTGTTTGTCCTCCTACCTTTCTGACCGCTCCTTCAATGTATCTCTTCCTACCTTCTCCCCCTCCTCCTCCCTACCCCTCTCGGCTGGGGTTCCCCAAGGCTCTGTCTTTGGCCCGCTCCTCTTCTCTATCTAGACCCAATCTCTAGGCAAACTCATTGCCTCCCACGGCTTCCAATACCACTTATATGCTGATGACACTCAACTCTGTCTCTCCACTCCTTCCCTCTCCCCCTCTGTTCAAGCTCGTCTCATCAACTGTCTCTCCGATATCTCCGCCTGTATGTCTCAACGCCAACTCAAACTGAACATGGCAAAAAATGAACTCCTTATCTTCCCTCCCAATCCTTCCTCTCCCTCTTCCCTGTCAATTGCCATTGACAGGGTCTCCATCCTCCCTGTCCCCCAAGCTC
>QEPC01011901.1:10507303-10523740 GCA_003113815.1 Sphenodon punctatus | reverse complement strand
ACTATTGTAACCTCCTCCTCACTGGCC
The DNA here is from genome assembly GCA_003113815.1 of Sphenodon punctatus. Taxonomy (NCBI): domain Eukaryota; kingdom Metazoa; phylum Chordata; class Lepidosauria; order Sphenodontia; family Sphenodontidae; genus Sphenodon; species Sphenodon punctatus. The sequence continues at coordinate 10,523,713 of QEPC01011901.1, read as the reverse complement.
TTCCCCACTCCCACCTTTCTTCCCTTATCTCTGTTCAAAACTCTGCTGCCAGGATCATCCACCTAGCCCATCGCTCTGATCACGTGCAGCCTCTCCTCTCCTCTCTCCACTGGCTCCCTTTTCCTGAGCGCATTCTGCACAAGCTCCTTGTCTTCACCTACAAAGCCCTTCACAACCTCGCTCCCCTCTACCTCTCTACCCTGATCTCCCTCCGAACCCCTGCTCAAGCACTCCGCTCCTCTTCCATCTCCTCACTCACCCTCCCACGCCTCCCCTGCTCCCCCAATCGCCGTCTTGCCCCCACCCTCCATACCTTCAAGTCCCTCCTCAAAATTCATCTCTTCCGCTCCGCCCTTCCGAACTCCTGCAAAGCACCTGTGATCTGCAAACTCCCAATTTACTGTAACCAAGCCCAGAATGGGTACCTGAGCTCTCGCATCCTCATGAATGTCACAATTCTTGTCCCTCCCTCTGTTCCCCCTTCCCTGTCTCCCCTCCCCCTGTCTTTAGATTGTAAGCTCTCGAGCAGGGACCATGTCTATCTTATTCTTTGTAAGCGCCAGGTACATCACTGGCTCTATATAAATGCTTATAATAATAATAATAATAATAATAATTAATAAAATGGTTGCTGGTGCAGATGAACTGCCCTTTTCCAAAATGGCATTGATGCTGCTGGTGCCATTTCAGAAAAGGGTGTGCATGCACAGATTAGTCCAGCGGGCATTTTGCACATGAGCAGTAATATTTTTATTTTTAATTTATTTTTAATGAAAACATTAAAAAAAATCCCTGTGCATGCGCAAATGGCCACTGGGATCCATTCTGCACATTTGCACCATTTCCCATAATTGCACCATTTTGGAAAAGGGTGTGCATGCACAGAACAGATTCATTGGCTATTCTGCGCATGTGCGGTGATTTTTTTTAAAAAAATTATTTTTTACTTTAAAATGAAAATGTATGAAGGCAAACAACAATAGTTTGCTTACTCATCTATTTTTATAATGTTAGTTACAAACACGGATAGGACTCAATTCAATTTTGTAACTAATAGAAAATGTTATGGGTACACACCCCTAGGGCATGCTACCGCCCCCCCCGTCGAGGTAAGAAGCCCCACTTTGCTGTGATGGGAAACTCCCCACAAACCTCCCCCCTACTTATCAGAGATGGTGCTGAAAGGCAGTTTGCCAAAAGGATTGATCACCAGGCAGTTACAACTATGTCTCTTCTAAAAGTGGTGACCTGAGATCAAAGCTATTATATTTGCTCCTACTTCCGCATGTCATGGACATGAGTTAGGAAGTTGTTCATGACTTTAATGTAATTTAAAGATCAATAGAGTCCAACAAACAATTAGTAGGCTGTTAATAAAGCCTCGCTGACATGTCCACTGGTTGCCCCCTTTGAGGCAAACATCCAGGAAGAAAAATAAATCTAATGAATGGCATTTAATTATAGCAGTGGCGGGCCAATCCTAACACCCATGTGTAATGTTTGGGCAGGTCTTGCTCGGGCAAACCCAATGAACATGTGACTGAGGAATGAATGAGTAAATCTGTACCAAGGAGAGGCAAGGCAAGGCTAGTCCTTTGCTAAAAAGGCCGGCACAGAAGTCTATAATAATATTATCCAGCCAGTGAGCTAAGCTTCTCAAATTCAAATGACTAAACGTAAGGGACATAAATCAATAACCTGACACCCCATGGAGAGGCCAGTTCTCACAGCCATTGAGCAAACAGAAATTCACATCCACTGCAGCAAATATTCTGCTATGCTGCAAAGTCAAAGTCTGTTCCTGAGCCCAGTGGTTTGGCTACTGGATCTTGTGGCCCATGTGGTTAAAAACACCCATTCTTGTGGCATGTGGTATGCAAGGGAATAGTGTTGTCAGCACCACATTAAATAGCCTTTAACTGTCTCCAACCCAATAGGTCAGGACAGGTACCCATTTACAGCTGAATGGATTGAAGGCAGTGATTCGGTTCAAGGAGTACCGGAACCTATAAACTTCGGGGGGGTAGACATGTTCCTTAGTGAGCATACCGCTGAAAAGTAGGGTGCAATGCCTGCAGGGGTGAGACTGACCCCTCCAAGCTTGTCCCAGTCAATCCGGGTGGAGTTTGATCGGGGGAGGGCACCCCTGCTAGGGTACGGGGGTCTGGGAATGGACACCTCAGACCCCTTCCACCAGCTGCCCGTGGATACCTCCCCTCACTTATCTCAGTAAAAAGTGCTGTACCTGGTAGCTGGTCCCAGGATGGAGCTCTGCATGGGGACCCAGTCCGGCGTACGGACTTCCTGCAGCTCACTGGGCTGTCTTCCGGTGGCTGCTCTGTAGACCTCCCAGAGAGTGAGGTTGTTGAGGAGGGCATGTGTGACCCACAGTGAGCAGCATCTGGGCTTCCTGCTCTCCTCTCTCCCCCTCTGCTTTGGGCCCGGCATCTTTTGAAGCTGTTGCTTCCAGGTGGCTCCACCCCCTATGCGTGGGGACTCCTTGGCCCAGGCTTCTGCCGGCGCTCCCTGATGACATCAAAAAGATGTCCAGGTGGCAGTTCTGCCTGGGGCCTGTCTGCGGCGCTGGCTGTAGTGTCGGCGGGGGGGAGGTTTCTCACATAGGATCTTTAATTTTCAGACTTTAAAGGTGACTAGCCTATCTCTATGCTGGACATTCCAATTGGGATGATTCCTACCCATCCCACACGGCTGTTAAGATTAAGAGATGGTGTGTAGGCAGCACAGATTGGAAGGTGTTACAGAAGATAAAAGTCTCATGAATGACCAAATCTGTAGAATGGTTGAGCACCTGCAACTCTATCTCTGGCTTCCAGGCAAATTGACTTGCATATGAACACCCACTTCTTTTGGGTTACTACTTGAATTTCATTATATAGCCCTGACCTTTCCTGTAAGAGGCCACCGCCTATGCAGTACCATGCAGTCCTTTGGGTAGTGGACTATGCATGCTATAGCAAAATTATTGGCAATCTTACTTAAACCTTTCCCAGCGCTTAGACAAGTCTAATTCCTGAGCATTGCAAGGGGTGGGGAGTTGTTTTCCTTTTATTTGTTAATGGAATGAATCTGTATGTCCATGCGCAGCTTAGAAAATGTACTTTGCAGCTTCAGAGGTGGCACCAGCATGGCACCGTGGAAACGAGAACTTGATTGGATGCAACGGCTATCCCGTGCAGCTAACATTCCTTCCACTGAGCACTGGCAAGTTACAAGGAGATGCTGTTTTTCTCATCTGTGAACAGCTGGCAACTTGAAAATTCTTTATTTAATCAAGGCTTAACTGCAGGACAGGAATCTTTTTCAAAACAGGACTTTTAAGAACATAGAAAAACAGCTTCTTCTCTTTTTTTAAAAAAAAGGGACAACAAGAACAGTAATGCTTTTAGCCACCACTAGATCTGAAATGAAAAAATCTCAGTGAATGCTGCTTCTGTCGGAAGCAGGCCATTTGCCAAGTCCTGCATAAAATGGAAACTTACTGGCTTTTCTGATGTTTTTTTGCCATTTTCTGATATTTTTCACAAGTTGAAGGGGGCTGCCATGGGCCAGTCGTAAGCTCTGCGTATGCCCTGTACGCATCCCAGAGGGCTGTAGAGATGACAACCTGACGACTAAGCACCGTGGAAGTAGTGGAAATTGCCAAAAGTGCTGTAAAGCTGCCAAACTATTGTAAATTTTCCAGAAAGTGACAAAAAAGTCCCCAAAGTGACAAAAAAAGTCCTGGAAAGTGACAAAAATAACAAACATTTCCAGAAAGTGATGAAAGTGATGAAAAAGTCACAGAAAGTGAGAAAAAAAATGGAAGACGCATAGAATCACCAGAAACTGATGAAGTACCGACAGACATTCGGAAGTACTCCTGGAAGGTCGGTATTTCCCTTCGGAATGGGAACACTAGCTCTCGTCTCAGCCCTAGCCACCACTGTTTTGAGAGTATCGAGGAGCACCCCCAGACTCCGTACCTGGGAGGTCAATGGAGGGCAGACCCCATCAATAATGGGGGCCACCAACTCCATCGCCTTACTCACTAACATCACCTCCATCTTGCCAGGATTCAGCCTCAGTCGCTTGCCCTCATCCAGCCCCCCACAGCCGCCAAACACCGAGTAAGCACCAAGACTGCCGGGCCTGGGTCTGTTGAAAAAGAGATGTACAGTTGGATGTCATCAGCATATTGTTGACACCGCACACCAAACCCCCTAATCACCTCGCCGAGAGGCTGCATGTACACGTTGAACAAGAGAGGGGAGAAAACAGAACCCTGCAGGACTCCACACAAGAGGTCTTGTTATGATGAAAAATAACCCCTGGGCACCACCCACTGGATTCTTTTTGTTTTATTTATTTATTTTCAAGCATTTTTAACCCACCCACCCTGCCACAGACAGCTCTGGGCAGCGCACAATATCGAACATTAATAACATTTAAAACAACTTTAAAAATATACAACAAAGGGAGGTATAAAAAATCCCCAACCACCCACCACCCTAACCCATTCCCCCACCCTGCCCATCCTCTCCCCCCAAAAGCCAGGTGAAACAGTCACGTCTTGCAACAGTGTTGAAACGAGGACAGATCCGGGGCCAAACAGGCCCCCACCAGCAGGGACTTTCACAGCCGTGGGGCAGCCACCAAGAAGGCCCTCTTCATTCTTCCGGTCAGGAAAGAGCTGAACCATTCAAGAACAGTCCCGCCCGCCCCTGCATAGTCCCACAGGCACGTCACCAACATCTCATGATCAATGGTATCAAATGCAGCTGACAGATCTAACAAAATCAACAGGGTCAAGCGACCTCGATCCAATTCCCGGCGCAGGTCATCTACCAAAGTCACAAGCACAGTCTCGGTGCCATGCCCTGGATGAAAGCTGTACTGAGAGGGATCAAGAAAACTGATGCGGACAAGATGCCCCTGCAGCTGCCAAGCCAAATGTTGTGAGACAAAACCAGGAATTGATAATCTTCAGACTCCTTCAGAGCAACAAGTCAAACTCATGCTACCCCAAGGTTCCTCCAACCCCCTCCTGTCACCCGCTTTAAACTAGAGCTGAAACAGCTACCACATTTGCTGCCCATGGGTAATACCTGTATTTTCAAGTAGTCTATTGGGTGCCCAATGGGCACCTGAGTACCAGACCAGGTACCCAATTACCTGAAAATACTGGGTAACTGCCACCTCTTTGCAGCACTGTGACGGGTCCTCTCCTGACCGCGGGCCTACTATGAGAAGCACGCAGTTGTACGTAGCTGTTGTGAGGATGAGACAGGACCTTGCAACAGTAGTGCACAACTGCCCCCAGGAGCAGCAAGGGAGGGCAATGAGAACAACTTCCCTGCCCAGGGTTATCTCTTCTGACCACTGATTTCCCCTGAGGCCACTGGGGAGGCAGGCCCCTGACTTCTTGGTGGCAGCAGGGGAAATGGCAACAGGGAGGAAGGTCCAGCAAACCAGACCTGCCTCCTTGTGGCTGATTCTCTTGTCTCAGCTTCTCACTGCCACTGCTTCAGGAGAACCCCTGGTCTGAGGGAGTCATGAGTAGCGGCAACAAGAACAGCAGGATTTGCCACTGCTTCAGCCACCACCAGAGGTATGGCAGGAAGGAATGGACCCTGATGAAAAAGGTGGAATGAGGTCTTCTACCACCCCTCCCAGCAGCAGGAAATACAACTGTGCCAAGGGAGTATGGACTCCCCCAGGCTCTTAGGCCCCAGTACAGCTTCACTGGCTGTCCCTACTATAACCATGGTCTTGGCCACCACTGCTCAATGCTCCCCAGGACTCAATGCTCCCCACCCACTCCCAGCACACAGAGTAGGAGCTGTGAGGTGTAAAAAAACATACAAAATTCCCTATGTACATGCATTGGCAATCCTGAACGTGTAGACATCACAATGTATAAAAAAAACCAGCAGGCCCACTGGACCCCATCGCTGCATGGGAGGGCGCTCCAAATTATTGTGGACCTCTTTCAAGGTGGCTCCTGCTCTGGATGGGCCTACCACCACCACCCAGAAGAACTTGGGCAGAAGAGCAGTGGCCTACATTGTTTTCTGTCCTGGATCTGATGACCCCACCACTGCCACTGCTAGAATTTCAGTGATGGGCATGGCCAACACCCATGCCTTCCGCTACATGGCGTATATGTTCTCCAATTGGCTTCATTTCCCTGACCCCCACCCCCACCCCCCAATGCTGTCTTTAGGCTGGAGGAGTCACTTCTCTGGGAGTGTTGTGCATCAGGGAAAGCCAAGAGGGACTCTTAACTTTCTTTCCACTTCTTTTCCTGGAGTCAGGGTTGCTTATACTGTTTCCTTGCCATGACATTGTAACTGTCAAGTGAATAAATAGTGCTATTTCAAAGGAACATCATACTTTGTGGAGAGGGCATCAAGGAAATTAGAACGCTGCATCCTGTCACAGGAGGCATGTCAAGAAATGACTTTGTAACTCCGCCTGCTAATGCAGCTGTGCGGCCAGTAAATACTGGCAGAGCTGCCTGGTTGTTTTTTTTTTCCCCCTCCCTCCCCCTTGCTGGTCTCTCTGCCAAAAGCTGAGCTGCTAATTTAATAGATTCCTGCCAAGTACAGTAACGAAAACAGCCCCATTAGCGGCCTGAATAGATTTTGTTAGCTGTTAGAGACCGGAAAAGATCTGTCTAATAACAGAGCCCATGCATTCAGATGTTGATATTGGCAAGATCTTTGATTTAAGCCCACTAGCTCCTTTGTTTTGCTACAGTAAGCAAGCTGTGCCTTTGCATTTTTGATATGTGTGGAGAAAGCAACATGATGCGACATCAAAGTGGCTCCCACCGGATAGCCCACAATCCCTTTTGCAAGAGGAGCAGAAGGAATAACCAGCACCTGGGAATAAACAAGAGAGATTCCTGCTGATGCGATTCAGCCTGTGCTGAGAAAGTTAACTTTCCTCCAGATTGAGCACTCAATGATGTGACTCAGTGACTACATTTCAGCAACGTATGCGGCATGATCGCTGCTTTCTTTAGAGACCCAAACACAGGACCGGCTGTCTGTAGTGGATTTAATGACATCCTCTTCCGCGCTGCAATGCCTCCCTTCCTTCCCCATCAGATGTGGTTCTCTGCATAGGTCACCGGACTGATGCTGAAACTACTAGAATTCAGTGGCAAAGCTCCCATTGTCTTCGATGGGGCAGGATGAGGTTCCAAGCTTTTTTTCAAGGTGTGTTCCTCACAAAACCAAACCCAGCAATTGCCACTAATGAGTCTGATCCAGCAAATGCTTCCTTGCCGCTGGAGGGTTTGCAGTGATCTGCTGACATCATCCCCAGGGGGGACTGCCTGCTATGATCAGAGCTGTGTGGGTTCTTGTACAGCACGCAGGAACACCTGCTACGAGATTTCGCATCTCACTCTCTACACCCATAACAAATGGACTCTCCACTACAGATTGCTAAAGGGATACTTGCCATTGTTTCTTCAGCTCATGCAATGACTGTCATATCGACTGGTCTTCAAGGCCCTGCACGGCATAGGCCCTGGTTATATTTGACACCCTCACCTGGAGCCTCACACTGTTGGGTTTCTGTGCTCAGAAACCACCCACTGTTTGGGGATATAAAAGATAAGAAAATGTCTAGCTGAGTCAGACCAGTGGTTCATCTTAGCTCAGTATGGTCACAACCTGACACAGCAGCAGGGTTTCAAATCTGGCTCTCCAGAGTCTTCGGCAGAGGCTTCACCCAGGCTCGCTACCGGAGACCTTCCAGGATTCCTGGAAGAGGCCTCACCCAGGAGTGCTACTAGAAATGCTGAATCAGAGATGCCAGGAATTGAACTTGGGACCTTATACATGCAAAGCATGTGATCTTACCACACGAGCCACAGCTCACTATGGGGAGCCTCTCGCCGTGGCTTAAATCGGTGGGTGATCAGGCCTTTGCTGTAGCAGGGTCCCACAGTGTGGAACTTGCTTCCTCCAGCTGTCTGCCCCAATTCCTCCTGCCTCACCTTTAAAAAGCACCTGAAGAACCTGTTTATTCTCCAGGTGCTTTTACGATCCGCTGTTGGTTCCCCTTCAATGCGTTCTGTCTTCCCTCTTTACCTTTCCCCTTTAAATGGTTTTTATATTGTTACTTTATTTTATGATTGTGAAGTGCTTCAAGTGCCATGTGGCAGGGGTGGAGGTGCTATAAAATATTAATTAATTATCATTTATTATTATTATTATTATTATTATTATTATTAAAGATGGATCAAGTTATTATTTGTCATTTATCTGGCAGATAGGAGGACCTAGGAAACAAAGAGGGAAAGTGACCACTGAAAATGTTTGTATGCTTCAGGGAAAGCAGGAGTGTAAGTTGTTACATCTATGAGGATGTCTTTATCCCAAAGCAAGCCCCTTCAACCAGCTACTAAACTGCTTGTCTGGGTAAAAGAATTAAGCTTTGCCTAGAGTTTCATTCCCCCCCCCCCTTTCAACTGAGGACTCTCCCAAGATAAGGACACCCTAAATTGTCCTTAACTCTTCAACCTCCCCCATACAGGGAGTTGTTCATTGCAGGATCACACATGTCTATGATGAATATAAATTAGTCTCAGTCATCTTGGTAGGTAAAACTGGAATATGAAAACCAGGAGTAATAACATATGTGACGGTGGTGGTCCGCTGTCACGCCATGATCTGGACCGGGGTGCCACTCGCATTCCAGTCAGGATTGGGTCCGGCTGTGGAGCAAACATTCATGCAGCTGGGCACTGGGGAGGGGGGGAGGGGTGCACTGTGCCCAGAGGCCCGCCTCCCCTCCATGACAGGTGGCCATGGCAGCCAATGACAGCTGCCATAGCCGCCCATTATGGGGGCCTCTCTGGACCAGACTGGGAACAATGGGCTACTGCATGTGATAGCCTGCTGTAGCCCAGTTGGGCAGGCCATTTCCTGAGCATGGTGGCAGCTAGCCCGGGTTGTGACTCTGGAGGTCTCCGGTGTCACCAAGCCTGGGGAAACTCCAGCCCAAACATCTGAATGGCCCTTAGCAAACATAACGGTGGCCTGCAGACCAATGTGGGCCGCAGAGGGCCGTCATGTTTGTTAACACCCTATGTCTGTTTATACCCTGGAGTCAGGTAATCAAAGTTTGATTGTGACTATGTCATCTTAAGTGTATAAGAATCAAAAGCTTGTATTCTTGTCCAGTTTGGTCTGAAACCTGGATCATGCAAATGCATGATCTGCAGTGTGCATGCATCATACATAGATGATACATGATCGTGATCTCTACACAACGCTGCAGAGTGAGTGCTTTCCATAACATGCAGTTACTGTCACCTATTTCCAGCACTGCGTCACATCCTCTCCTGATCGCGGGCCCACCACGAGAAGCATGCAGTAGCAGTTGCACGTAGCTGTTGTGAGGCTCATTTCACCTCTGCCTCAAACCCATTCAGAATCCCTCTCATGTCCAAGGACAGTCATCTGGGGACATGTGACGCCTTCCCAGGAGCATGTGCATATACGCTGGTTGCTGGGGCTTGTGCGACCACAGATGCACCTGGACATCTGGTGCATGTGTCATGTTACCTGGCTTAGGCCTAGGTGGCCTGAGGTCGCCTTGGAGACTGCTGGTGCTGGGATTGCCCCTGCCACAATGCTGTACTCCCCCCAGGTAAGCCGGTTCTCAGGGGTGATATTTTAACCATTTGTGTACCTCTGAGTATGGTCTGGTGTTTGGATTGAACATGAACCAGGCCCCTGTGCTATTACATAATAAAGACAGCTTTATACACAGCGTATCTCCTTGGGGCTGGAACCAAAAGAGGGATTCCCAACCAGAATTAGGCCTGTAATGAGCAATCGCAGTGAATGCTTTTGTCGGAAATAGGTCATTTGGCTACATTTGTGCGATGAGGTAATTTACTGGTTTTCCCATCATTTTTTTGCTATTTTCTGGCATTTTTTGGTATTTTACTAGTTTGGTAAATTGTTTGGTAAACTGAGATTGGTAAACCAAACACCCCAAAGAGTGGGGACTCTGACTGTCCTATCCCTAATACAAAATGAACAGGGGAGGGGGAGTAATACTATGGTTTATGTAGTCCGAGCTAAGAGGTGTAAAATGACAGAAAGTGGCGTAAATTGACGGGAAAGCTGGAAATTGACAAAAATGGACAGAAATTATGGGAAATTGCAGTCGCTGATCTTGCAATGACAGAAGTACAGAATCACTGACCGGTGAGGAAATACCAACCAAGAGTTGCAAGTGCTCCTGAAAGGTAGGCATTTCCTGATGGTAAGGGAACACTTCCTCTTCCTTCAGCCCTATCCGGAATTCCCCCATACACGTCCCACTCTGAACCTGGTCCACAGAGAATGTATCATAGAAAATAGGCAGAAATACTCTGGGATTAGAAGTGGGTGGACAATGAATGAACTACTCTGAATGGCCCAACAGTACTTAAACATGCGCACCTTAGACGAGGTTTGTAACAAATATCTGGTCTGATTAGCAAATTCAGTGAATTCTGTATATTTGTTTCCATTTTAATGAAGTGGATATGAAGCAGTATTGGTTTCCACATCATTTGAAAAAAAATGGATATTTGATTTGGTTATTTCATCAAATAGGAAGAACACAATAGTACTGCTGTACAATGGCATGAGGTGCAACTCTGTGTGTTTTTTAGGGGTGGGAATACCGGTTCTACCGGTAACCGGTAAATCCGGTAATAGGTGTACCGGATCTAAATCCGGTAATCCGATAATCCAGTAACCTGTACCGGATCTTTTTAATGGTACCAATTACCAGATCTTTTTATGTTGCAAGAAGGTGGCAGTTGGCAGGCTTTTGTTATGTAAGGTTGTTTTTAACTACTGAGTCCCTCCCTGCCCCCACCCAGAGGTGTAAATGGATACATTTTGCGCCTTGTTTACCCTGCCTTGGATTGTTTGAATTTAAAAGTCAACCAATACTGGAAGTTTCTGTAGGGTATGTGCAGTTTAACTGGCTGCTGGTGCTGGCCAATAATCTTGTTGTTTTTTTCTTTCCTTCTGGGGGATTCTGGAGCTGTGCCTGGTGCCACCATTTTACAGCAGACTTGGAGACATTAAGGATCCACAGAGCTGCTTGAGGCATGCATGCGTGCGACTGTTGTTAAGTTTGGGGTTCCTGATCCCTTTCCCCTCTAGTACAGGATCTCCTTGGTGCCCTAGTATTTAATTTAGCAAGGGTGATGGGGAAGTTGGCACTAGGACTGGCCAGTGAACTGGGTACTGGGTGGGTGTAGGGTACCCCTAGAGTTAGGGATAGGATGGGGGTGGTGATTTTAGGCAGCACGACATGTGCTGGGGTTGGCAGAATGGGGGAGTAGGCAAGGACATAGGGCAGGGCACTGGGAAACAGTGGGCAAGGGCATGCCATGCTGAGATTTTTAATTCAGCTGGCATAGGGGGGTGGGGAATGGTGGCCTTGCCACCATGGTGTGTGATGATGATGGTGTTTGTTTGTTGTCTCTAGCCCTGTTTTGTTGTTTTGGTGGGGTGTGTGCATGCCTGCGGTGCACTAGTGCCCTGTGCCCACTGCCTTGGCTTTTGTTTTGTTTTGGGGGTTTCCCAATCCCCGTTTTGTTGGCTTTTGTTGTTTGGCTTGGCTTTTCTTTTTTCTTTTTTGTGTGCTTCACTGCAGTGCTTGCTGTGTGCTTGCTTGTGCTAACTTGGCTTGTGTGTTCACTGTTGTGTTCAGGTTTGGGGGTGTTTTTTGGGTACCCCAGTTGCTTGCCAGGCCAATGGTGGAGCCGTTGCTGTGCTGGCTGATGGCTGGTCTTGTCTGACTCTGTGGCTTAGTTTTTTTGGAAGGTGAGCCACAGAGCCAGTGGGGGATGGGTATTGTTAACTTGGGTTCAAGCTTGTGTGTTCTGTTGTGCCCACCAGGTTTGGGGATGTTGGGGTACCCCGATTGCTTGCCACCATGGTGTGTGTGCCACCATGGTGTGTGATGTGTGTTTGTCTTTTAGCCCTGTCTTGTTTTGGGGTGCACTGTGTGGGGGTGCACTGCCCCCATACTTATCCACTGCCCTGCTTCATGGTGCTGCTGCTATTGTCTTTGAATTTGGAATGGCTTGTGGTGTTTTGCTGGTTTTTTGGTCTCTCTGGCCCTGTCTTGTTTTGGGGTGCACTGTGTGTGGGTGAGTGTGGGTGCCCCCATGCTTGGCCACTGCCCTGCTTCGCGGTGCTGTGACTGTGTTTGTTTGGCTTAGAGGGGCTTGTGGTGTTTTCTTTGCCACCCCTGTCTTGTTTTGGGGTGCACTGTGTGTGGGTGGGTGCCCCCATGCTTGGCAATGGCCACAGCATGTTGTGGGGTGCTACTGTTTTTAGATGTGATGGCGATGAGTTCCATCATGCTTTAACCCTCACTCCAGGCAGGATTCAGCCCTGGTGCCAAACAAGAGTGACGGCAGCCAGGATCAGGGAAGGGGCGGTTAGAGGGCAGAGTAACGTGCGGACATGCATCCACAGGGCCCCTCCACCACTCTGCTTGGAGAGGCTTGCCCCCTTCTTGATGGGCGGCCATGGCAGTTACTGCCCAGAAACACCACAGACCTGGACCAGGGTAAGAGAAAGCGGGTCATCAAATGTGACAACCCGCTTTACCATGGTCTGGCATCTGTTGCATGGGCGGTGGCAGTGCTCAGGTCCTGCGGGGAACCTGAGCAAACCTGGGTTATGGCCTGGGCCAACATCTGGTGGCTGTTTTGGGGGATTGTTTGTGGTTGGGTTATTTTTAGTATTTTTATGGATTTTTAAATTTGCTTTAATATGTGTTTGATATGTTTATATTTTGTTTGTAAACCGCCCTGAGCCTTTTAGGGAAAGGCGGAATAAAAGTTTAAACAAACAAACACACAAATAATCTTTGCAAATATGGAACGGCAGATTCAACCCTACTCAAGATTAGCTCTATTTTGCCAGTGTCAAATGAACCAGCCAACTAACCAGCCCGCACCAACAGCTAAGTGTAGACAGGATGGTAAGTCTAGAGTAGACACAGGGGGAACAATCCAGTGGCCTGTGTATGCTGATCCTGGCCCACAGCGCATAGCCAGAACACGTGCGCTCAGAAGTGCATGAGGTGCAACATGCACAGCACAGCTGCGTGGGGCAAAAGTACAACCCCAGCCTATGCGACCCACCCTGCGCAACTGTGCTGTGTTTGCGGCACCGCGTGCACATCTGAGCATGTGTGTTCTGGCTGTGCACCGCACACCAGGTTCAGCATATGCAGGCTGCTGGATTGTCCCCAGGGTTTTTTGTTTATTTCAGAGTAAGTTCAGTTACAGTATTATTTATTATTATTAACAAACATTTATATAGTGCCAGCAGTGTACCTGGCACTTTACAAAGTAATAAAATAGACACGGTCCCTGCCCCTTGGGCTTATAAGTACAGTTCGGTAAGTACAAGTACTCTGGATTTCAGGGGCCATTTTATACTTTCTGAAGTGAGGCAGAAGTTACCTTTGGGTAAGTTACCCTGGGTAGCTCTGCGTCATGCAAACAAACCAAAGGCCATTCTTTCCCTTGTTTCCAAGTTGTCTGTGAAATGCACTTTCCTATTAGAACGTGTTTTTCATCTTCTTCATTAATTATTTCAGGAGGAGGGAATCTGCCCCCAAGATACAACTTGCTAATAGGTTTTGGGAAAAGGTCATCTGGGCATTTCTTTTTTCCTTATGAGTCAAAGTTCTACGAAATACAAAACAGGAAAATCCTTCTAAATTGGTTTTTAGGATTAAAAAAAACAACAACACTCCAACAACAAATAAATACAAAAGTGGTCCCCAGGCTTGGATGAAAGCAGGCTTATCTAGAAATTGTCCCTCTCTGATCCTGCTGTCAGACGTTCTGGCCGGAGGGAAGGTATGGCGTGACAGAACAGGTTTTATTATAGAGACTTAAAATATAATGGGCCAGGCTCACTTCTGGTCTAAATCAGTGTTGGTCCTTGTTTTACACCAGGCGAGGGTCTGGCCCAAGCACGTCTGGCCTTATTATTTTGCCACCCTAGACCAACCCCCCCCAAACCCTTCCCTTCTTCAACCTGTGAGAAACTGGCTTTGGCCCAACGTATCTAAAGACTTCTTTTCCCCTCATGCTCCCTTGCAGACTCTAATGCCAACTGAGAATGCTCTGTTGTAAGTTCCCTCATTGCACCAGATGGATCCATACAACCTGGGCTCACTTCACAGTGACTGTCAGTGGCTGCCCCACAGCCCTTGAGCTCCCTTCCCTTAGAGTTTCACCAAAGCCCTAGCCTGATCGTCTTCTGGAAGCAATGCAAGATCTCTTTATTTGGCCAGATATTTAACAGGCAAGGTTAGGATTTGTGTGTGTATTGGGGGGGTGGGAAGGTGTATAAATATTTATATGTGGTTTTATGGGTTTTAATTTTTTGTATTTCATACGTGTGTTTTTTATGATGCTGTTAGACACCTGGAGCCTTTGGGAAAGTGTGGGATAAAAATCCAGCAAAATGAAATAAATAAAATAAGCTACAGCACAAGTCCTAGTACCACAGACAGGGAGGACAACTTCCCCTATTCTCAAGCATCCCAGTAACTCTTCTGTACAGATTAGGCTTGGCTGCAGTCAGTCACCAGGGAGTCATTTGAGTTGGGCAGAGGAATAACTCCCAACATTTTGAGTGGCCAAAGAGGAATAAGCCCAGCTCCTTTGCCGATAAGTTCCACCCCTCAACAGATAAACTCTGCCTTGTTGTGACTGTACTCATGTGCATGTGGGTGGACATCAGCTCTCCTGCTGATCATTCCACATAGATTCCTGTCCTTCCATCATCTCCCCATTGTCTTTCTCAACTGCTTTTCCTGGGAGAAAATCAGGGAAGAGGTGCCCGAGATTTAGTCTTTTTTACTATCCTCTGAGAGAAGAAATCTGACCTTCTGAAAGAGGGATGGTGGGATTCAGCACTCAAAGAGGGATTGTCCCACCTCCTTAAGGACTGTTGGGAAGGATGTGAAGAGAGAGGCACTAATGGCGGCAGCAGCAGCAGCGACTCCTTTCTCAGGATCACAAACAACTCCAGCTCCTCCTTCTTGGTCCATCCCACACGTTCCTGCCTTCTCTTCTCACCAGCACCTTGGGGAGACCCCTATCGTGAAGCTGATGGGGACAGAAGCCCTCTCCTGGGCTAATTCACCTATACACCTCTCTGGAATTTTGCTGGGCTTAATTTCCTCTTCCCAGCTCCATGGTGCCTAGCTGAGCACCCATCAAACTGAATCCAGCCCTAGGTGGGAGAAGAGGTTGGCAGCACCCTCCAGGGCAACTTCGCCAGATCCTTTGAATATTCCCCCATGCTTCCAGGCATTGATAGGTGAAGCTTCCAAGGTGGGCTAGAGCCCCAGCACCCTTTCTTACAAACTAAGCACTACTGTGTCTCATGTGTAAATCCCCGAGGAAAGTCAAAGTGCAGTCCCCCTACTCCTAGCCCCTGTGAGCAGCTGATTACCAGGGAGCACCCCTTTCCTCTGTCCCGGCACCCGTACAGGCAACTTGAGAAGCTCCAAGGACACCTTGACACTATGCTTAGAAGACTGCAGCTTTGGACACATTGCCCACCGTGTCTAATGGCTAAGTTGGCTCAGGGGCCCAACATCTGTTAGGGATTTTTTTTTATAAAACACAGAATTATGTAGAAAGGAGTTTGTATAATTAAAAAAAGTTTAGTATTGTGAAAATGGAAACATATTCTTAACCTTCACTGGTAGTTACCATAGGTGAACCCATTATTCCATTTCTCACAAACAGGAGTGGAAAGTTCGTCCAAGTGGCTGGGAAAACTTTTGCCATTAAAATCAAAGGGAGTTTTGCTGTTAACTTTAATGGCAGAGGACCGTGCCCTTAGTTGTGCTATTCTTAGAATATCTGTGCAAGTTGCATTCTCAATTATTCCCACCAAGAAAGTATCTTTGGCAAACCAGAAATGTGTCACTGGGTGATTTCAGACGTTACCCGGTCCCGATTCACCACAATGGATTCCTGGCGGGGGTGAACCGAACACCCCCCCCCCCGTGGTCAAAAAAAGCCCCAAACAGACGGGACGGGACCGGGACCATGGCAGGGAATTGGGCCGGCAGATCACAGACTGGGACAATGCAACAGACATGATGCCGATTCCCGGCCATGGTCAAAACACCCAGAAGGCGCCTGGTCAGCCCGTCCCGGCTTCTGGTGCTGCTGTCCCTCCACCGCCTCCAGGTGCAGCGCGACCGTCTCCTCCCCTGCCCGTGCCTCTACCACCACCTCCTCCTCCTCCCTTGCTCTCTCGCCCTCCGCTCGCCTCTCCCACCTCACTCCATCCCGCCCCGTCCCCTTGCTGCTGTGTGCCCTTTAAA
>QEPC01011901.1:10475804-10504918 GCA_003113815.1 Sphenodon punctatus | reverse complement strand
GCCTGGTCAGCCCGTCCCGGCTTCTGGTGCTGCTGTCCCTCCACCGCCTCCAGGTGCAGCGCGACCGTCTCCTCCCCTGCCCGTGCCTCTACCACCACCTCCTCCTCCTCCCTTGCTCTCTCGCCCTCCGCTCGCCTCTCCCGCCTCACTCCATCCCGCCCCGTCCCCTTGCTGCTGTGTGCCCTTTAAATCTCCCTCCGCTGCCTGTGTTGTTGCTGGTTGCCTGGAAGCGACGCTGCTTGCTTTGTCCCCGACTGGGAATCATTTCCTTTGATTCCGGCCGGTGGTTGCCAGCCAGACGTTACTTTTTGTTGATTCCCGCCGGGAATCTCTTTGACCACGCTTTCAGAGATGGTCCGGCAGGGAGCTCTGGAAGCATGGTTGATTTTGACCTCATGTGGGTATTGACTGTGGTGAACATCTGGCGGCCGCTGAACAGACGTTCAGGGCACTTTGGCCCCGCTGAGTGTGGTTCACTGTGGTTGAGCGTGATCTCGTAACATCTGAAAATACCCACTGACTTGTTTTCAGCTCATTAATGAATTTTAAAGAACATTCTCCTTACATTTTTCCCATTAAGAAAACATATTAACCAGCGTGCATGGCACTTTATTAACAAATGATACCCCACACATATCTCAGCCCGAAGAGAGAGCTTATTCAAGAATAAAACTCACAAATGCTTTACAAATATGGCTGGAGTGACAGCAAAATCCTGCAGGGCTTGACTGATGATTTAAAGCCCATAGCACCTCAGTGGAAAGCTGTGCCATTCTGGAGTCTATTAATATTCTTTCCCATATTCATACTACCTCCGTTCAATTACTGTAGTCCATGCAGTCAAATAATTAACAATCCCCTTTCTAACATTTTCATAATGTTGTTATGAAAGTGAAACATTCTGGCAAGGGATTGACATAAAATCAGATTGTTAAAGGAGGTTAGTACAGTTCTTGGGAGCCGAACGTCTCTCTCTGATTTTCAAATGAGGTTGTTATTCTTGACTAAACTCACCTGTATCTACTGAAAAGCTTGCTCAGAGGAGGCAGAACTGCCTTTATCCCCAGAGTGTTCACGTAATGTTCTGCTTGCAAGGATTTGCAAGTAATCCCATTGATTAACGACCACTATGGGGATCAGAGGTAAATATATGCTGAATAGAATCATAGAATGGAAGAGTTGGAAAGGACCCCAAAGAGGAAAGGGGCATCCATAGATCTCTTTTGTCCTGTAGTCAAAATATTAATTACGTTTGACCTCCTTCTGTTATTAAGGCTGTAGTATCCTTTGTTCTTTTGGTAAGCAGAGAGAGGAAAATAAAATGGCAGCAAGGAGGCTATTGAGAGTGGTCAACAGTGGTTAACACACTGGATTATAATATATTAACCCATGTCAATTATAACTTATTTGTTTGTATTATTTTACGTATGTTTTTATCATTTTGTATTGGATGTGTTTGGATGATGGTGAAAGCAGATGTCCTAAATAAAACTTGACTTGACTTGAGGAAAGGGGCATAAAGTGAAGGGTGTCTGAGACATGAGTGAACATGAGGTTGGGGAGCAGAATCAGGGTCGGGGTTAGGATTTGGGTTGGGCTGAGAATCAGGTCAGGACCAAGTCTAGGAGAACAAGGCTGGAAGGGAACCAGAACAGAGTAACCACTGGGTAAGAGCTAGGGGCTGAGCCTGTCTCTTATACACATCTAGATGTGTATAAGAGACAGATCTTATTCTATGTAAGCACCAGGTACATCGCTAGTGCTATATAAATGCTAATAATAACAACAATAACAACAAACAACAAAACAACAAACAAACAAAACAACAACAATAATAATAATAATTAGAACAGAGAGCTAGGATGAAGACCAGGGCTGGGAGGTTGGGTTGGGGCTGGGGCAAGGTCTGGGGACATGTTAGGGACTAGGGGTTGGGGACAAGGGGTTGGGGAGCAGAATCAGAAGAAGCTAGGAAGTGTGGCAAAGGGTTACAGCTGAGGAGGGTGAACAGAGTCAAAACTGGGATGAGTGGCAGTTGTGATGGCGCTGAGGAGCGAGACATTACGGCAGAAACCCCAAGGTTGAGGCTTCCCGATCTGGGTCCTTGCAAAGGGTCGTCATCTAATCCAATTCCCTACCCCGGGGGCGGGACACACTGTGCCTAAAACATCCCTGACAAATGCCTGTCCAGGCTTTTCTTGAAATACTAGTAACAGGTATCCCAGAATGCCAGAATCCTGTGCATGCTCTGGGGTAAATTCCCTCCAGGGACTTGTAGTAAAGTACTCTGTTTGCCAACCATGTGTGAGCAAGCTTTCCATTGCAGATCTTGCAAAGGTGCTGAGCTGGTTCAGTCAGAGATGTAAATTCCCGGTCGAATGCTACCTGCACCTATAATCACAGACATCCGCTAAGTAGACTGGTAAAACTGAAGGTGAAAGCCACCCTAACACTGGCAATGTACTTGTCTTTCAGGCTTTTTATGGCTTGGCTTTCTTTGCAGGTTCTCCTACACTGCTATTTCCAAGCGGAGAAGTATTTTGTGATAAGATTAATGGCATATTTATCCAAGACGCGCACTTTGAGTTCTGGTGGCCGTCTGTAGCGAACCTCCCATTTATCATGCTGTCCCCACCAAGTAAAGGGAAGTTCATTTTCCCCCACACACTAGATTCCGAGAGTCTAATTGCATTATGAAAAGACAGTTTAGCTACTGGATACCATTAGCGAATTCCAGTATGTTGCCTTTGCTTTCATCAGCAATGGAACACCCTAGCTCATAGAAAAGGAAATCTGCATGTCATTTACAATATTCAGAACCTAAATGACTGAAGACAGACTGGCTCCAGCAGAGCTACACCATCACCCCCCGCTGCTCTGTCTGTAGTCTGACAGCTGCTATGTGTTTTGCCGCGCGTTCCTAACATGGGACTGGCTGCTGTGCCAAAGTGGTGTCTATGGAGAACTAGTGTGCTCCCAGGTGTGCTCCCTTATTCTCGTTACCAAAAGGCAGACCATTTATTATATCACCTGGGGACTAAAATCCTTACAATCTACGTGGCAAACCTAAACCAAACCCTCGTAGCCTCGGCTTGCTAGCATAGTCCCCTAGTGAGTCATGGTTCCCAGATAATGGATGAAAATTCATTTGAGAAAAAAGAGCCTGATTCTACACACATACACTGTGCACAAGATTGTGCTAAGTGCAGAGCGCACCATACACACTGCGCATGCATATTCTTCTGCACTTGGTGTGTGCGTGCATTGCATGTATTCAGTACTTGTGCATACTCTGGATCAGCCTTTTGGGGCGCATTCACATTAGAGATGAAAGGAATATCCAACAGGAATGTACTATCCGTTGGATTTAGGTGCTCCGACTCGAACATGGTGGATCAAGTATGTGGTCTGTTCAATGGGCAGATATTGTTTGGTTCATTAGTTGTTCAATTCAGTTCACTCATGTTCAGTTTGGCAGTCTGTTTGCTCCGTTTGTTTGGTCCATTTTGGGTGCCATTTGTTCTGATTTAGTCATTGTTTGGTTTGGTTCTGTTGAGTTATGTTGTTTGGTCTGGGTGGCTTCAGTTGAGAAACCTTTTCATCTGGGTTGGTTTGGTTGTTTGTTCCTTGGTTCGGATTTGTCCAAAAATTGTGAAGGCATTTCTAGCCAAACCCCTAACTGAATCCCTTGCAAAGCAGACTGGACTCCACAACCCTGAACCCAATGTCATAACCGGACCAACTCCTGAACTGAAATCCTCATCACCTGACCAAGCTGATCCAAACCAAACCCAAACTGGATCCGAACCATATCACAGCTCTGATCCAACTCAGTTGATTCACACAAGTCTCTGCCGCATTTTTAATTTCTGCAGGGGATAACTGTTGTGTCTTATCATTTTTTACACATTGTGGGTAATTTCAGACGTGATGGGCCCGGAGGCCTGCCACGCTAAACCCTGGACCGGACTCCGTCTCGGATCCCGGTCCATGATCAGGCCGTCCGTCCTTTAGATGTGCCGGCCTGATCCCTGAGGGGGATCGGAGAGGGGGCAGGGCTGCATGGGGAGGGGGCGGGGCTGCGTGGGGAAGAGGCGGGGCAATGTGCGGCCGCTCATCCCCGCCCCACCACGCTCCCTCGGCAGCCCGCCCACGGGGAGACAGGTGGGTGCCGTGGCCAATGAGGCCGCTGCGCCCGACCTCGTCTCATGGTCGGGGCCAGATTCTGGGATGGGGACAGCGAGCAGACTTGCAGCACCGCCATCGCCGTCCCAGATCATGGTCACTTTAACCACGGTCAAGCTTGATCCTGGCCGGGGGTTCACCGTGGTGAGCATCTGGCCGGGACCAAACAGACGTTCCCGGAAACGCCAGCACCACAGGGAATCCACTGAGGTTCACTGTGGTGAAAGGCGTTTTCATAATGTCTGAAATTACCCTGTGTCCCTGTTGTAAATTTTGCGTTGGGTATTGCCACAATCAGTGCTAACAATCCCATAATGCTGCATTTTTCATGGCGGACTGTGGGGCACTTGTCACTTGTGTTTCTTGCTATGTTACAGGAAACATGCAAAAAGGAATTAGCGCCATTGCTAAACCTTGGTTCCAGCCCTAACGTTTATTTATTTATTTATTTATTTAGATTTTTATCCTGCCCTATCCCCAAAAGCTCAGGGTGGCTCACAAAATGTACATGAAATACAAATGTAAAATAAATAATTAAAACCCTATCAAACTAAAACCACCCAATATCCCTCCTCCCAATCTATCCCTGCCCATTGAATGTCTGGCCAAATGAAAAGGTCTTACTCTTATTTATTTATTTATTTATTTATTTCTATCCTGCCCCTCTCACTCAAGTGATTCGGGGCGGCTCACAGTCAAGTAGAAACAATAAAAATATAGCAATTACAATAAAAACACACTTACAAAAATAAATACAATAATATAAAACCATATAGTCGCATAAAATCCCAGTAATCCGTGCGCAGAATTCAATTCTTAACCCATCCCACCCTTCTCCTCCACCCCCTGGCCAAACGGCAGGCAGAAGAGCCAGGTCTTACAGCTTCATCGGAAGGCAAGGAGGTTCGAGCTGAGGCGGACCTCTGCCGGGAGGGTTTTCCAAAACGACAGCATGGCCGCCAAGAATGCCCTCGTGTCCATCCAGACCCGTCAGAAATGCAGGACCTCCAGGAGGATGCTCCTGGATGACTGCAGGGACTGAGCAGGGGTTGAGGCGATCCTCAAGCAGGTAAGCAGGGCCCAGACTGTTTAGGGCCTTAAAGGTTAAAACCAGCACCTTGAATCGAACCCAGAGGACAATAGGCAGCCAGTGCAGTGCTCAGAGCACTGGTGTAATGGGCTCTCTGCGGCCCGCCCCATAAGGAGATGTGCCACCCAATTCTGCACTAGCTGAAGCTTCCAAACCGTTACCGTGGGCAGCCCCACATAGAGTGCGTTACAGTAGTCTAGTCTCAAGGTGACAAATGCATGGATAAGGGTGGCAAGGTCCAAGTCTGAGACAAATGGGCAGAGCCTCTTAACCAGATGTGGTTGGCGGAAAGGCGCCCCTGGCCACAGCCAACACCTGGGAATCCAGGCACAGCTGTGAATCCAGGAGCAACCCCAGGCTTCGCACACATGGAACCAATGGAGGGCGAACCCCCCTGATAACAGGAGTGTCGCCCACCCTCCAGATCCCCGACCCCACCCACCAACATCACCTCCATCTTATCGGGATTTAGCTTCAGTCAGATTGACCTCATCCAATCCCTCACAGTGGCCAGATATTGGAACAGCAAGGAGATGGCAGGGCCTGGGTCAGATGAAAAAAAATAGACACAGCTGGGTGTTGTCTGTGTATTGATGACAGTGCACTCCACAGCTGTGCACAACCTCCCTGAGTGGCTTCATAGACATGTTAAACAGGAGAGGGAACAGAATAGAACCCTGTGGGACCCCACATGAAAGTGCCCATGGGGTTTATGTATAGTCCCCTAGGACCATCCATTGTGATCTGCCAGCAAGGTAAGAATGGAACCATTGTAAAATGGTTCCATCCACCCCAGTCAGGTCACGCAGGTGGGTCACCATCTCATGGTTCACAGTATCAAAAGCCCCTGTAGAACGAGTAGAGTCATGCAAACACTATCCAGCTCTACTAGGAGGTTGTTGACCAAGGCCACCAACGCCATCTCTGAACCATAGCCTGGACGAAAGCTCAAATGTGTGAGATCCAGAAAACCGATGCGGTCCAAATGTGCCTGCAGCTGCTGGGCCACTACCTGTTCAATAGGTAAAAAGGGAAGGTTAGAGACAGGCTCACAGGGGCATCCACCTCGAGAGATGGTTTCTTAAGGAGGGGCTGAACCACAGCTTCCTTGAGACAATCCGTATTAATAACCCCAGTCAGCACTGACCCCAATGTCTCCCTGGAGGCCTTAACCAACCAGGTCTTAACTAACCCTAACCCAACTCTGCCTTCGGAAGACATTAAAACTAGGGCTGAGGCGAGCCTCCAAGGGGAGGAAGAGCCAAAGCTGTGGGGCAGCTACCAGAAATGCCTCTCTGCGTGCATGGACATGTAGGGGTTATCAGTGCATCACAAGTGAGGCACCCTACAAACTAATCTATTCACACAGTTACAAGGAGTGCTGCCATTCTTTGTCCCGAGAGAATGTGCCTTTAAATTCCCAACTCCCTTTGCTTTTAGGGTTCACTTTTCATTGAGTTTTAAGATATACAAAATAGACAAAAATTGTTGACTTACGGTATCTTCAAAATATAATATTAGATTATATTTCATTCTATTGATCATCATTTGTCCTAAAGCACACAAAAAATGACATGAATGGCATATTGTGAATAAATGCAAAAGAAGATAATAACCTAGCAGAGAGAAGAGAAAGAGAAAATGGAGGAGGGGAGGTGGGTGGGGAGAGAAGAATCACAAAAATTCTCCTACTCAGCAATTTCTAAGAAGCCACCTCATATGCTTGAGAACATATCCTGGGTGTTCCTGTTGAAGAATACAATTCTCTATCCAGTGGCCAACTCCACCATATTGATGCACCAGTCTTCCGCTGTTGAGTTTTATTATTTTCCATTCCTAGAGGACCAATCTTTTAGCTACAACTATTGCTCTATTTAATCCTACTTTTTCACACTTTTCCAGTTTTCCATTCATAATCTAGCATTATCACACAATGAGCTTCCAACTTTGATCAGATGGAAAAAAAGTTGATTCTGTAATTACCGTAAAGTCAACCCAGAACCCAAAGTCCCTTTGCAGGAGGTTTTTCAAAGGCGGAAACAGCATGAAGAATCAATGAGAGTCAGGTGTCTAAGTGCCACTTGTGCCTTTGAAAACCTATCCTCGTGCTGCTTCAAACACCCCCCCTACATGCTTAAATTGTGAATGTGCTTTAAAGTACTTTGCAGAATCAGGACCTTTATGTGGAGAACAGATGGAGTTACTTACACATCTGCCACCACTCTATGGGTAATTTTAGAAGTGACGGGCCTTTTGGCCTGTCATGCCGAACCCTAGACCAGGATCCATCTCAGATCCTGGTCCGTGATCAGACCAGCTGTCCTTTAGACGTGCTGGCCTGATCGCAGAGGGGAATCAGGGAGGGGGCGGGNTATAGTCGCATAAAATCCCAGTAATCCGTGCGCAGAATTCAATTCTTAACCCATCCCACCCTTCTCCTCCACCCCCTGGCCAAACGGCAGGCAGAAGAGCCAGGTCTTACAGCTTCATCGGAAGGCAAGGAGGTTCGAGCTGAGGCGGACCTCTGCCGGGAGGGTTTTCCAAAACGACAGCATGGCCGCCAAGAATGCCCTCGTGTCCATCCAGACCCGTCAGAAATGCAGGACCTCCAGGAGGATGCTCCTGGATGACTGCAGGGACTGAGCAGGGGTTGAGGCGATCCTCAAGCAGGTAAGCAGGGCCCAGACTGTTTAGGGCCTTAAAGGTTAAAACCAGCACCTTGAATCGAACCCAGAGGACAATAGGCAGCCAGTGCAGTGCTCAGAGCACTGGTGTAATGGGCTCTCTGCGGCCCGCCCCATAAGGAGATGTGCCACCCAATTCTGCACTAGCTGAAGCTTCCAAACCGTTACCGTGGGCAGCCCCACATAGAGTGCGTTACAGTAGTCTAGTCTCAAGGTGACAAATGCATGGATAAGGGTGGCAAGGTCCAAGTCTGAGACAAATGGGCAGAGCCTCTTAACCAGATGTGGTTGGCGGAAAGGCGCCCCTGGCCACAGCCAACACCTGGGAATCCAGGCACAGCTGTGAATCCAGGAGCAACCCCAGGCTTCGCACACATGGAACCAATGGAGGGCGAACCCCCCTGATAACAGGAGTGTCGCCCACCCTCCAGATCCCCGACCCCACCCACCAACATCACCTCCATCTTATCGGGATTTAGCTTCAGTCAGATTGACCTCATACAATCCCTCACAGTGGCCAGATATTGGAACAGCAAGGAGATGGCAGGGCCTGGGTCAGATGAAAAAAAATAGACACAGCTGGGTGTTGTCTGTGTATTGATGACAGTGCACTCCACAGCTGTGCACAACCTCCCCGAGTGGCTTCATAGACATGTTAAACAGGAGAAGGAACAGAATAGAACCCTGTGGGACCCCACATGAAAGTGCCCATGGGGTTTATGTATAGTCCCCTAGGACCATCCGTTGTGATCTGCCAGCAAGGTAAGAATGGAACCATTGTAAAATGGTTCCATCCACCCCAGTCAGGTCACGCAGGTGGGTCACCATCTCATGGTTCACAGTATCAAAAGCCCCTGTAGAACGAGTAGAGTCATGCAAACACTATCCAGCTCTACTAGGAGGTTGTTGACCAAGGCCACCAACGCCATCTCTGAACCATAGCCTGGACGAAAGCTCAAATGTGTGAGATCCAGAAAACCGATGCGGTCCAAATGTGCCTGCAGCTGCTGGGCCACTACCTGTTCAATAGGTAAAAAGGGAAGGTTAGAGACAGGCTCACAGGGGCATCCACCTCGAGAGATGGTTTCTTAAGGAGGGGCTGAACCACAGCTTCCTTGAGACAATCCGTATTAATAACCCCAGTCAGCACTGACCCCAATGTCTCCCTGGAGGCCTTAACCAACCAGGTCTTAACTAACCCTAACCCAACTCTGCCTTCGGAAGACATTAAAACTAGGGCTGAGGCGAGCCTCCAAGGGGAGGAAGAGCCAAAGCTGTGGGGCAGCTACCAGAAATGCCTCTCTGCGTGCATGGACATGTAGGGGTTATCAGTGCATCACAAGTGAGGCACCCTACAAACTAATCTATTCACACAGTTACAAGGAGTGCTGCCATTCTTTGTCCCGAGAGAATGTGCCTTTAAATTCCCAACTCCCTTTGCTTTTAGGGTTCACTTTTCATTGAGTTTTAAGATATACAAAATAGACAAAAATTGTTGACTTACGGTATCTTCAAAATATAATATTAGATTATATTTCATTCTATTGATCATCATTTGTCCTAAAGCACACAAAAAATGACATGAATGGCATATTGTGAATAAATGCAAAAGAAGATAATAACCTAGCAGAGAGAAGAGAAAGAGAAAATGGAGGAGGGGAGGTGGGTGGGGAGAGAAGAATCACAAAAATTCTCCTACTCAGCAATTTCTAAGAAGCCACCTCATATGCTTGAGAACATATCCTGGGTGTTCCTGTTGAAGAATACAATTCTCTATCCAGTGGCCAACTCCACCATATTGATGCACCAGTCTTCCGCTGTTGAGTTTTATTATTTTCCATTCCTAGAGGACCAATCTTTTAGCTACAACTAATGCTCTATTTAATCCTACTTTTTCACACTTTTCCAGTTTTCCATTCATAATCTAGCATTATCACACAATGAGCTTCCAACTTTGATCAGATGGAAAAAAAGTTGATTCTGTAATTACCGTAAAGTCAACCCAGAACCCAAAGTCCCTTTGCAGGAGGTTTTTCAAAGGCGGAAACAGCATGAAGAATCAATGAGAGTCAGGTGTCTAAGTGCCACTTGTGCCTTTGAAAACCTATCCTCGTGCTGCTTCAAACACCCCCCCTACATGCTTAAATTGTGAATGTGCTTTAAAGTACTTTGCAGAATCAGGACCTTTATGTGGAGAACAGATGGAGTTACTTACACATCTGCCACCACTCTAAGGGTAATTTTAGAAGTGACGGGCCTTTTGGCCTGTCATGCCGAACCCTAGACCAGGATCCATCTCAGATCCTGGTCCGTGATCAGACCAGCTGTCCTTTAGACGTGCTGGCCTGATCGCAGAGGGGAATCAGGGAGGGGGCGGGGCTGCACAACATGCAGCCACTTAGCCCCGCCCCCCGCGCTCCTCCGACCGGCCGCCCTCAGGGAGACGGGCAGGCGCAGCGACCAATGCGGTCGTTGCGCCCGATCCTGTACTGCGGTCAGAACCACGGTCCGGAACGGGGCAAGTTAACAGATGTTACCTTCACCCCATTCCTGATCGTGGTTCAGCTAACCACGATTCTGGAGGTGGGGCCGGCCTCACCTCCAGAATCGTGGTTAGCTTTGGACCCCGCCAGGAATTCACCGTGGTGAACATCTGGTGGGGCTCAAACAGACGTCCATGTGATCACAGCTACCGCCCTGAATCCACTGTGATTCAGGGTGGTTGACTGTGATCCTGTAACATCTGAAATTATCCTAAGAGAGATGGAATGTCCCAGCAATTCCAGAGGAAACTAAAATGATGCAGTTTGTACTCTAGGGATCAGACAGATCTCATCGTTACTCATAATGTATCCAAGATAGTCTTAGACACACACAGTCTCTTACAGTATAACACAGACATAAAACCATCCGCTTTCCATGAGAAAGGTTGGCAACTCCCTTTGTAAAAAACAAAAACAAGTGTGCTCATTTTGTAGATGAATGCAGCACAGTTATTTACCTCTTCCTACAGACATGTCCTCTTTTAAATTTTACAAGCATCCAGTATAATCTCCCAGATCTAGACACCTCTGGGGACATGCTTTCCGTAAGGATTAAAAAGATGCCCAGAGATGAGAGGAATCAGCTGATTGGCAGATCTGCACTCAACAGCTGTTCAGCACTGTTCATACTTTATGTCGCCTGCAAAACTAGTCGGGCATATAAAGCACATCCAGAAGAGCGGGAGGATATGGGCAGTTATACTGGCGGACCTGTGTTCACTGCGTTTTCCTCGTAATGGGGAAATGGGACTTGAGACCGGCTGGTAGCAGTCCTGTTCAATGTGCAAATATCAGAAAGTGGTGAAAACCGTGGAAAAGTCGGTAAGTTTCTGTGCCGTGCAAATCTTGTTGAATGCCTTGCTTCTGATGGAAACAGCACTTGCTGAGATTTTTTGTTTCAGGTCTATGGGCTACTTTGAAAAATTAGTACATGATCTGAGGGCCAGAGGGGCCCAATCATGGCTCTGTACCATGGATCCATTCCCTACCCTGACGTGCATGCTCCCATCTCTGATCCCTTCGCCTACACTAGCTTCGTCAGTAGTTGAGGGTTGGGGTTGGATTCATGGGCCAGGTCCAGGAATTGGAAAGGGACCAAATAAACACCAGTCATCAGCCAAATTTGGCCCATAGACCAAAGGTTCCCTATCTTTAATGCATATTGAAAAAGAAAGCAGTAAGGGCATAACTGAATTCCATTAAAGCCGATGGAAAGATTAGACTCTCCCACACTGTGGTTAAAGGATGTTCTCAACAACTTTAACACGGTTCAGCTTGGTTTCTGTTAACACAGATAGGCATGCCAAAATAGGCACTCCCCATGTGCCTGTGTGCACTTTGAGATCGTCCGTGGGAGCCTTTTTGGAGGTTCCCCGGGTGAGGTGGGTGGCCACCGATGTTAGATCTTTTTCGGTGGCTGCCCCTGTGCTGTGGAATTCACTCCCAGAGGAGGCTTGGTTGGCCCCCACTCTCCTGTCATTTCGACGTTTATGTAAGACCTGGCTGTTCCGCCAGGCTTTCGGCAAGGGGTAGGGTGGGTGGGTTGGGGAGTTGTTTCCCCCTGCATATGAGAAAATTTTAAACTTTTTAAATTGTTTTATTGTTTTATCTTTGTTGTTTGCTGCCCTGGGCTGCCCTATGGGCAGGAGGGGGCGGGATAATTTTTTTATATAAATAAAATAAATAAATAAATAAAATAATGATGGAAGAGAACTCAAGGACGATCAAGGCAGGATTCACTGGATTTAACCACCCCTGATAAATATTTATCCAGCTTCTTCTTCAAGACAGCAAGGGAGGAAGACTCCACAACCTCCGTTGGCAAACTGATCCATTGGACAGCCGTTATTACAGCTAGGAAGCAGAGCTGAAATGGAATAGCAGGGCTTTTTGGTAGCTTTACTGGATTTTCAGAACTCTGAGCAAAGGTCTGAATGCGAGGCGCTGCCATCTTGTGCCCTGCATTGCACGTGCACAAAAACAAAGTGTCCTGTACTTCACATACGCAAAATGGCGGCACTCTGCTGTACGGGGGCACAACTGATCCAGAGCTCCCGCAAAATGGAGATTGAATCACATTCTGGTCCACACGTTGCCAGACTGGATTGGAACCGACGACTCTGGAATCCAAGCCAAATTTCCACGTTAGCCCTATTAGGAAGTTCTTCTAAATCTGCTACTATGTAATTGACAATTGCTCTCCATCTTTTAATGGCAGCTGAATAGTGCAGTTAGATATCGGAAATATTTGAAAACGCTGAATAGTGACGCTAAATCACTTCTTTAAAAAATGTCTTTCTGACCCAGGTTGAGACCATCGTAAACTATCTGGGATTTTAACATGGCTATTGTCTGAGCAGAGCATAAATCAAGATTTCTGTGGAAGATAGTAAGATACCCTGTCCTGAGGAAAACAGAGAGAGGTGGCATTTTCTTGATACCCTCCCAATCTAGAAGTTATTCAAAATATGCTGAATGAATAGAGAGAGATGGAGGACTTTATCGTAGTGTCATAGGAGAAAAAGCTTTGGCAGTAGATTTGAGATATTGGTCAAAGTTTGTTAATTACTCAGCCTGTCTGCCTGTCAGAAGAATTATATGGATTTGCAGGTAATAGCTCATTAACAAGAAATAGCTACTGCTAATTATAACAAGGTCATGAAAGCAATATCATTCCAAATTTGTGAAGGGCTACAAAATAAGAAGGCAAAGTGTCTTTCCATCTGAATGCAGATGAAGACATGTTTTTTTTCTCAGCGTTGAGTTCATGTAGTTATAGAGGCAGCCAAATTAAAAACAGGTCCTGGTAGTTCTAACTCTCCATTAGCCACCAGTGCATATTTATTCAATCTGTAGGGGTCCAACTCACCGCTCATAAGTTACCCATTTACCATAGTTATTTTTATGTTGAGACTTTCTAAATAACCACACACATAATGACAGTCGTTTGCTTTCTGGTTCAGCTAGTGAGCACTCTTAAGTGCCACAAAATATAACGATTGCATTACATTTAATGCAAGGATTTGGTTTAGCCTAAAGTAATGACAATGCAGCTTTCTTGCAGTGAACAAACTACAGCTTTCCTATAATCAAGTTCTCAGGCACTGTACACTTCCTGGAAGTTACTCGTTTATATTACTCATGGTTTTTTGGAATACTCTGTTGACCAAGGCCATCGACCGGATGTCTCCTAGGTGTCTGATCCCTCAGTATTGGCAGCGCAGGCCAACATGGTTTGTGGTGGGCCTGCGGCAGCTGAAGCACAAACAGCAGCGATTGGAGCAACAGTGATGCCGATGTCATGCTGAAGCTAATCTATTGCTGCATAGAGCCAGTTTACGGGGCTATGCCGTGGCTGTCAGGGCAGTGAAAAAGGAGTTTTTCAAGACCCTGATAGCATCTGCGAAGTCTCGTCCAGCTGAGCTTTTTGGGCGGTGAGGGGTTTGCTCAGTCTGGCCTTCCTCCGCCTGGAACTGGAGTCTTTTAGTGCCCACTGTGACATGTTTGTTGAGTACTTCGCAAATAAAATCGCTTGAATTCACCATGACTTCGACTCTGCGCTTATGACAATAGGCGAACCAGTGGTTATGGAGGCTTCGTCTTGTCCAGTTTTGTGGGATCTGTTTCAGTGGGTGATGCCCGCTGCTGTGGCGGATGTGCTGGGGGCTGTTAGAGCCACATTTTGTGAACTAGATCCATGCCCGTCCTGGCTGGTCAAGGCCAGCTGGGAGACACTGGGGCTGTTGCTGGCGGGTGTTGTCAACGCCTCTCTGTGGGAAGGCAGGGTGCTGGACTGCCTCAAAGAGGCAGTGGTACAGCCCCTGCTCAAAAAATTATCGCTTGATGTTGACTCCCCCGCCAGTTATCGGCCAGTCTCTAACCTTCCCTTTTTAGGGAAGGTTATTGAGCAGGTGGTGGCTCAGCAGCTTCAGGAGCATCTGGATTGCACCGGTTTTCTTGATCCCTCACAGTCCGGCTTTCGTTTGGGTTATGGCACTGAGATTGCATTAGTGGCTTTGGCCAACGGCCTTCACTAAGAATTGGACCAGGTCTGTTTGGCCCTGCTAATCCTATTAGATCTGATGGCTGCATTTGATACCATTGATCATGAAATGTTGGTGACTCGCCTGCGGTGCTAGGGTGGGCAGAACTGTTCTTGAATGGTTCCAATCCTTCCTGGCCGGGAGAACTCAGCGGGTGGTGATTGGGGATTTTTCATCTTCTCCCCGGGACCTCATGTGTGGAGTTCCACAAGACTCTATTCTGTCCCCTCTCTTGTTCAATGTGTATATGCAGCCGCTCGGTGAAGTTGTGAGACGGTATGGGGTGCGGTGTCATCAGTACGCTGATGACACCCAGCTCTACCTCTCTTTTTCATCCAACTCAGACGTGGCAGTCTCAGTGCTTACCCAATATCTGTGGGGGATTAGATGAGGGCGAGCTATCTGAAATGAAATCCTGACAAGACGGAGGTGATGCTGGTGGGGAGGGCAGTGGGTGTGATGTCCCACATCATTGATGGGATTTGTCCCCTTCTGATCTCTCAGGTTCAGAGTCTGGGGGTACTCCTTAATCGCAGCTTCACCTGGATCTCCAGGTTGAGGCTGTAGCGAGGAGTGCTTTCCGTCGATTACATCTGGTGCGGCGGCTTCAGCCGTATGTCTCAAGCCGCTTTTAGACGTGCAGCGGGGATCAGGCGCGGGAGCGGTGAAACAGCCGTGGCACTGTTTTACACGAACTGGAAGCAGAAGTTGTGCACATGATCAGCGGCCACGCATTCTTTGCCAACCGCGATCGAATTGGCCTGACTTTTCTGGGGGGACATACACAGCTGGAAAAGAATGCGCGGCCGCCAATCACGTGCACAACTTTTGCTTCCGGTTCGTGTAAAACAGTGCCGTGGCTGTTTCGCTGCTCCCGTGCCTGATCCCAGCGCACATCTAAAAACGGCCTCAGACTTCGACCTGGCCACTGTCATCCATGCCTTCATCACCTCAAGATTAGACTATTGTAATGTGCTCTACATGGAACTAACTTTGGTGACGGTCCAGAGACTGCAGCTGGTGCAAAATGTGGCTGCCCATCTCCTTACCGGGATGGGTCACCATGTGTATATTATACCAGTGCTCCGAGCTCTGCACTGGCTGCTGATAGTCTTCCGGGCCCAATTCAAAGTGTTGGTGCTTTCCTATAAAGCCCTGTATGGTCTGGGACCCTCCTATCTGTGCGACCACCTCACTCTCGTGCCCTGCATTGACCCCTGCGATCTTCTGGGAGCACCCTTCTTGATGTCCCCCGGGTGGTGTGGGGGGCTACAATGGAGAGGCCGTTCTCGATGGCGGCACCTAGGCTGTGGAACTCCCTTCCAGTGGAGGCCCAGGTGGCCACAGAGCTTGCCTCATTCTGACAACAGTGCAAGACCAGGCTGTTCCACCAGGCCTTTGGTGAGAGATGTGGGTGAAGGTGGGTGGGTAGGATGGGGGGTTTATTTTCTTATTCTTATGCTTCCCTCTTATGTGTATTTTATGTATATTTTTAATGATGTTTTAACTTTTGTAAGCTGACTCGAGCTGCCTAGGCACGAGAGGTGTGGTATAAATTATGGAAATAAATAAATAAATAAATATTCCAGATCAAAGAGTGCAAGCACAGAAAGCTCATCCAGGGATAAATACAAAAGTCAAAAGACCTTCCATTTGTGAATGTATCTATGTTTTTTGAAAGCAGAGAGCAGAAGCCAATAGGAAGCCTCCTCCTGCACAGCGCAGACTGTGGGGAGGTTGTCAAGGTCTGTGCGGCTCAAGTATTTCCAGTGTTTGGCTAACAAGGCTTAAGTCGGATGGTTTAGAAAGCGTCGTTCCAGCTGCAAATCACAGATGTGGCTCCTTTCTTATTCTTTAATATGAATTTTAAAAGGATATAAACCTTATCAGAATCAGGCCTGCTCTGGAAGAGCAGCAAAGAACTGGAAAACCTATTTCATGATGGGTTACCCACATGGGGCAGAATCCAATGCCCTGTGTGCACCATCCAACTGCACAACGCGTGCGGAATGCATGCATGCACAGCGTACAGCAAGTGCACAGCCCAGTTCTACCTAAATCCCTGTGGCCATGCACCCCACAGCCCAAGGGAATGAAATATATGGTGAATGGAGCGGTTATGGAGAAGGCAGGGTGCATGGCCTCAGGGGTTCAGGTTGAGCTGAGCTGTGTGCTTGCTGTGCATGCGTGTGCATCCTGCGTGTATTCCATGCGCAGCCCATGCATGTTGCGCAGGCGGAGGGCGCATGAAGGGCATTGGATTGTGCCCATCTATACGACCGCCAACTGCCCCCACCCCCAGCTTTTGGATCGACCCCTGCAGTCTGCCGGAAGTGTCTTTCTCGAAGTCCCCCGAGTGGCTCAGGGGGTCACTACAGAGAGGGCATTCTCAGTGGCGGCACCTAGGCTGTGGAACTCCCTTCCAGTGGAGACCTGGGTGGCCCCGGATCTCCCCTCCTTTCGCTGACAATGTAAGACCTGGTTGTTCCGCCAGGCTTTCTGTGAGGGAGGTGGGTGGGGTGGGCGGGGGTGGTGGTTGAGGGTTATGGTGGCGGGGGGTGGGTGGGTTCTTTTGTTAATTTTTAAAATAATTGGATTGTATTGTTTTATGTTTTTATATATATATTTGCATTTATTATATTTATATTGTATTTCTATCTTTTGTATTTGTTAGCTGCCCCGAGCAGCTTTGGCAGGAGGGATGAGGTAAAAATTTGTAAAATAAATAAATAAAATAAAATATTGCTTATGTGATGTATAAGTAGTATAGATGGGAAATCCATACATTGGAAACCCCATCTAATGAAGTGCTTGAGGTTTGGCTTTCTAAAATCACATGTTTCTGGAGCAACATCAGCCTCTAATTTACAAAGACATGGGGGGTGAGAGCTTCACAGGACTGTTTCTTGGATTTTCTCCTGAATCATTGAGTACTGGCCATTGTGAGAAAGAAGGCTCAAATGATAAGGAAAAAGGTAGGGAGGCCCTCAACAGGGCTGATCCCATGGGCCACGGCAACCACACACAACCCATGTGCATGGACATGTGCGTAAACCATGCACAAGTCGATAGGGGAGACTTGCTGCGTGGAATTCACACAAACCCCGTGTGGAGGGGTTTGGGATTGCAGCCATTGAAATCATGTCCCCGCCTTCATAGCCTTCTAAAGCCAGTAGCTAAGGGGGCCATTTAAAAAGGTAGGGGGTGGGGCCCTCTGCTCTCCCCCCCCCCCAATAATTCAAGCAGTGAACAGGATGTGGGACCAGATGAACCTTGCATCTGATCTACTCTGCCAAATCATACATTTATACAGTTGTATTTCCTTGCCCCTCCTTGCAGCTTTACTTCATCTCACGTCCTCCCAGGGTACCTTCTGAGCTCACCCTCAGAGTTTGAAAACCATTGTGCTATGGTGGGGGAGCTTTTCCCTTTGAAAGCTTGCAGAAGCTCCAAGGGCCACACAGAAAACGGCTTGCTGGGGGTGTTTCCTATGGGCAATTATATTAAGGAGCGAAAGGCGTCCTGCCAAATGATTAGACTGGCTGCACTGTATGCCATTGTGCTTAAATGGAAGGCTGTTAGGCCCACCTACTATAGCTGATGTCAGGATGAGATTGTGGTATATGATCACAATGGACAGGGTTGCCGCGGGTCTTAATGACAAGTTACAAGATTTTTACGCTGTACGGCTGGCCTGTTGGAACATCATAAAAGACAACCTGGAGGAATACAAGATGGTGGGCACCGTCCTTCTGCATGACATCTGAGTGTTAAAGGTGTAATGTCGGCCTACAACGGACTTTTCCTGGACTGAAATAATTATCTGGATTGCAGTGAATTTGATTGCCTCACTTATTGTTTTTGTTTTGGGTGTTTGTTTAATTTAAACATGGATTGGGTTTTGAATGGTTGGGGGTATCACTCTGGGATTGATATGTATAAATATAATAATAATAATAATAATAATAATAATTTATTTACGGCCACGGCCAGTAACAAATGACACACATACAAACACAAAAAACAAAAAACACAGGACAAAACCAGAAGCATACACCACCCATCCAACCATCATCTGGGCATTTGTCCATGACTAAAACGGGCTATATAGCCCTAATTTGGCTTCTACTTACCAAAAAAACCAAACAAAACACTGCTATACTAATATACTAATATAAAAACAAAATCATAAAATTCACATCCAAGATAAGTAAAAACTATCTAAGCAATTTACGAGTAACAAATATCAAGCATATTAACTCATAAAACATATAAACCCTAAAGCATAGAAAATCGAGACTGAATAAAAAGTGTACGACTATTAAAGGCTGCTACAAAATAATTTGCCACAGCCTTCGTAAGGCCGTGATCTACATCAGCCAGCGCAAGGCAAAGCAGATGATGGTCGGACCTGCCTAAATATTTTCAAAGGAAAGGAGCCAGAAAGATCGAACGCTTATCATCATAAAGGTGACAACTCAGCAGGAGATGCTGGGTTGTCTCCACCGACTGGGCATCGAACGGGCATAATCGTTCATCGTACTCAACAGCCCGGACGCGTCCCTCCAGCAAGGCTGTGGGCAGGGCATTAAACCTAGCACACATAAAGAGGTATCTCCCTCTAGGAGAGATATCTAGATCTAAATAAGTGGCCCTAGTGAGCCGAGGCGGTGTGAATAATAAGTAATCACGCAGATGAGCAACCTCTCTAATGGCAGCACACTCCTCCTGATGATCCCTGTCCCATAATCTAAGAAGGATATCCTTCAATATGCCTGCCGGATCTGTACCAGCACAGCACTCAGGGTGAAAACCCAATTTCCGCAGGAAGAGTTCCACAGCCCTCTGCCACGAACTCTTGTAAACATCCCGCTTCCAAAATTGGATCAACCCCTGAGCCTTCACCTGCGATAGCTTGGCCCAGAACTTCAGCACTAGGGACCAAGCAACCGACGACCACCTTAACTGCCCCACCTCCAGTCTGATAGCTGCAAACGGAGTGCCACGGGGAACCTTCAAAAAATTCTGAAAAAAAAGGGCCTGGAGACTATCCAGCCTCCCTGATCTCATAGACAATAGTGGTAGCCAAACTTTGGCCCCATATAAGGCCTGCGCACGCGCTTTGGCATTAAGTACCTTTATAGCAGGTGCCACAGCCCTCCTTCCCAGCCTGCCAAAAAACCTTAATAACGCAAAAATGGCTCCCCGGGCAGATGCTGTGATACCATCCAGATGACTCTTCCACCCCCCTGTGGATTGGAAGAGTAACCCTAAATAACGAAAAGATTTCACCTGCTGAATGGGGTGCTCCCCGATTTGCCACTGACCCGCCTTGCCAGATCTAGATCTAGAGAACACCATTATCTGGGATTTGCTGTAGTTAATGATGAGGTCATTCTGGCAGCAAAAATCGGAGAAGCAATTTAATTGCCTCCTCAGACCCACTTTGGTCTGGGACAAGATCACAATGTCATCGGCGTAAAGCAAGCACCCCACTGGGTATTCCGCCAACTTAGGTGGAGAATATAAGGGGATAGCCAACCTGGGAGCCACTCCATTAATGAATAGATTGAAGAGTATAGGGGCCAGCACGCATCCTTGTCTTACGCCCGCGTGTACAGGGATATCCTCTGTTAGGTAACCTTCCGAATCCAGCTTAACCGCCAATGAGGTGTTACCATATAGGCAGCGTAGCAGGAAAAGTAGTCTAGGCTCCACCCCCAAAGAACCTAGCTTCTCCCAAAGGAGCTCCCTGTTCACTAAGTCGAACGCCGAGCGAAGATCTAAAAAGGCCGCGTAAAGTTTCCCATTCCTCTCCATATACTTTTCAATAAGATGCTGTAAAATGAGACAATGCTCCAGAGTGGACCGCCCCCGCTGGAACCCCGCCTGCTCAGGGCACAGAATCTCCTCCCTCTCCATCCAGACATTTAGTCTCCCAAGCAGGCACTTGCCGTAGATTTTAGCTATCGTGCAAAGCAGGCTAATCGGTCTGTAATTAGCCGGGCTGCTGCAGTCCCCCTTTTTAAAAATGGGGACCACAATAGCCCTCCCCCAAACAGAGGGGATCCTTCCCGAGGCATTTATGGCTGAAAACAAACACGCAAGCCTAGGTGCCCACCAATCCAAAAAGCCTTTGATCAATTCTATAGGAATCAAGTCAGGACCAGCAGCCTTACCACTCTTAAAGGTACCAATGATCTCAGCCACCTCTGCTGCCAAAACCGGCGGCCATAAAGGAACTGAAGCAATATCTTGAACAGAGGAAGGTAAATCATTCTGGTTCCCCATACCAGCATAAAGAGCACGAAAGTGAAGGACCCAACTCTCCTCAGGAACTGCAACCAAATGGGGACTTATCTTTCCTCTATTTACTCCGTTAACCAGACCCCAGAACTTCCTACTGTCTTGGGCATGGGCCGAATGTATAAATATATTGATGTATGGCCTGGTGATGGGGGTGACCGAATCCAGTGTGGCCAATGTACCCCCTCCCTCTCCCACTAGTGCTCATTGTAACTTGAATGAGTGAATCAATACATAAAAAATGTAAAAGAAAAAGAAATTGCTATGGAGGTGCTTAACGGATGCACTCAAGGAAAGGAGGCCCAAATCGCGGATCTGTGCCATGGAATGGTCCCCTGTCCTTGTTTGCATGATTTCATCTCTGCTCCCTTCCCTTGAGCTCAGGTTTTTCAGTGACTGGAGGTAAGAACCAGATCCAAGAGCCAAATCCAGGAAGTGGAAAGGGGCCACATAAAAACTTGCTGTGGGCCACCTTTGGCCCCCGGGCCTGAGCTTCCCCACCCCTGCACTATGGGATGGGGGCCAGGAATTCCTGAATTAGGGCATGTTCATACAAAACACTTTCCCAGGGTAAAGTCGTCTCTATTAGGTTGCTTCTATCCATGAATAATAGTAACCCTGGGATAAATTACCTCCACACTACTGCTCTTATTGATAACATATGACCGCTTTTAGACGTGCACGGTGCACACGTGGCGTGAAATCACGCCATGCGTACAAATTCCACAGGCGAGGTTTAGACATGACATCTTGTGCATTATAGCTGGTCGCACATTTCTTTTAAAACCCTGAGCTAAATACCTCGATATTGCCGCATGTGCGCCGCGCATGTCTAAAAGCGTCCATCATTTACACCTGGGTTGAAGCAGCCAGATTAGGTAATTTTACCCCTCGGTAAACTATCCAGGGGTAATTAACCCAGGACTAAATGTTTCGTGTGAACATGCCTGAAATTAGTGAGCTTCTGGAATCCTGAGGTACCACCACTGGTTTTTTTTTTTACCCTGACATTCATGTTTTGTTTCTGTCCCATGAAAATGTCAGAATCAAAACCAGGGGAGGAAGAAACGCTACTGGAAGCCTTTACCTTGATTTTCAAAGAGGTGTGTGCAGCTGACTGTGACAACAAAAGCCAGCCAATTAGGGCTTTCTTTCATGATTCTGGGGGTAAAAACAAAGGGTGTGTGTCACAGGTGACATGCCATCTTCCTGCCAAATTTGGGGTGCAGGAGATAGTCTCCTCAGTTTCAGCCATCTGAGCCCCCCACAACTAATTATATCTAAAAGGTGTCTATAGCAAGACTTTCCTCAGCCGTGTAGTAAGGTTGGGGCTGGCCTGGGCTAATTCCTAAGTAAGGAGCCCCTTAAGGGGGAAGGGTCTCCAGGGTGGGAGTTACCTTGGTGGGGCAAGAGCCCCCACTTTAGGCTGATGCCACTCTACCAAGCCAAGAGCCTTGCTGCATCCCACCAGACAAGGAGCATGGAGGGGGATAGATGGGGCCCCACTGGGAGTGGATGCAGCCTGCAGCTGCTGCCGGGGGATGGTGGCAGGATCCTCACTGTGATCCCCAAGAGGCAGAGGTAACCCTCCCAAGGGCCCCCTGGCCAGCCTCACCTGCAA
The DNA here is from genome assembly GCA_003113815.1 of Sphenodon punctatus. NCBI lineage: Eukaryota > Metazoa > Chordata > Lepidosauria > Sphenodontia > Sphenodontidae > Sphenodon > Sphenodon punctatus. The sequence continues at coordinate 10,482,446 of QEPC01011901.1, read as the reverse complement.
GAAGGCAGTGCCATTGGCCTGGCTCTCAGCAGGATCCTTCAGAGGGAGTTTTTAAATGCGCAAGGCGACAGGGGTGGGATCCGTGGGCGCTGAGTGGCTCTCTTGTGGAACACCCGCTCAGGTGGAGTACGTGGGGAGGAAAACAGACAGGCAGCTCCCAGCGTGGCTACCCCAGCCACAGAAGCAAGCTGCCATGCACTCCCTCTGCCACGGACCATGAGGGAGTGGGAGGTGCATCCTGCTGGCCTTTGAAACGGACATGTCCTGGTGTGATTGCTGAGGAACGCAGGCTTCCTGCCAGTTCTTAGAACTTGCAAAGGCCGTGTTTCCCACCCACAGTGTCTCTGAGCAGCAGACCAGTCTGCTGGCATTGCTGGCTGCCACTGTTCCTAGGGGCAGGGGCTCTGTGACCGCCCGTTGCCACAGAGCTATTAGACTGTCTCTGCACGGAGCACTTCAGATTTCTCGGCAGTGCTCCATGAGTGGCCATGAGCGAGTGGGTGCGTTGTGCCTTATGGGAGCACAGGTCCCTCTGCTCCACCTTCAGATGGACAGTTGGATGAATGCCTCCTTGGTGGCCACATGGAGTAACCCCTCGTTTAAAATACCCAGAGTGGCAGCAACCATGCCAAGAAGGAAGTTTTCAGAGTGGGAGGGAGGAGGGCAAGCACTCTACCCCCGGCCACTCTGAAAACTTTCTTTCTGGTGTGGCCATTTGGAAGAGAGCTGATTACCACCAGATAATTTTCAGAGTGGGTGAGGGACAAAGCGAGGGTAGGGATGGAGTCCTGGGCCAACTTCGGCTTCCTCCACTGGCCACTCTGGAAATTATGCCACTGGATTACCTATTGCTTACACATAGGGATGGCTACAGAACTCTACTGGATTCATTCCTGCAGGACATGTTATGAACAAGAAACAAACTGCGTTTGGAGCAAAGTCACCTCTGTAAAAGGTGTCTGCCCAGAAGCGGGATGACTCCTTCATTTCTGCTGCTTATCTTAGATGTGCCTTCACCAACAAGAGGGGAGGATTTATCCAAAATGTTAACACAAACAAATGTAATGAGGCAAACCAAGTAGACAAACAAACTGAGGGGGATTTAAAAAAAACCCAACCAAACAAAAGAACAACTTTCCATTTCAGAAAGAGCTTTGTGGTCTGGTGCCAAGTGCAAATTGTAATGAATTACCACTAAGCTCCGATAAGCTACTGAAAAAGAAAAAGTAAGATTAAAAGGCAGAGCCACTTCCAAACAGTCTTTGTCTTGCTACAATACACACAACTTTCAAATTGTACAAAGCAAGGAGCAGCATTCACCACTAGACAACGACAATGGGGTGAGCTTTGGACTGCATAGCTGTGTTCACCTTTTAACAAAGTATTTCCCCATGTATCCTATTGAACTCCAGGCTCTTTTGCAGAAGGCCACCTGGTTTTCAAAATATGCTCAAAATTCATCAGATTTTTTTTTTTCTGCTAAAATATTAGTTCTCTTCTGAACTACTGCACCCAGAAAACATTTGCTTTTCAGGGGTATTCTACTGCCTTGCAGCAAAACCCAGGGTCTCACCTAACAAGCCCGTTGTGTTAGGCCAATGGAACCACCCATGGGACGACTCTTCCAAACACACAAATGGCATTTGAAGCAATGCCAGCATGGATGATAAAAATATTAGAGCTGAAACAAATATCCAAAGGAAATACCACATTTCAGGAATTCAGCAGCTTTGAATTAGGGCTGAATTGAAACAGCCCTTCCATTTTCATGGAACTTTTATGCATTTTCAAGAAGTCAGTCGGAACTTCTGACAGGCATTTAAGTTGCAGCAGAATTCTGACTGATGTTCCAGTGGAATGATACCGCCTCGCCTCCCCACGGCATATGTGCAAAGTAGCACTGGACATACTACACCTGGGTAAAATGGCAGTGCCCTTTAATGAGGTTTTTAAATGGAGTTTTATTGTATTTTTATTATGTATATTTTTATTATGTAGGCCGCCCTGCACCATTGGGGAAGGGTGGGGGAGAAATTAAAATAAATAAATAGGTGTGGAATTTGTTGCCAGAAGATGTGCTCAAGGCCAGTAGTATGGCTGGGTTTAAAAAAGGATTGGACAAGTTTCTGGAGGGTAGGTCCATTATCCGCTATTAGCCAAGTAGGTCAGGAGATGTAACCTCTTACTGCCAGGAGCTGGGCGTGAACAACAGGGAATGGATTGCTGTATTGGGATCTGTTGGGTACTTCCTCCAAGCAACCAAGGTTGGCCACTGTTGGACACAGGATGCTGGACTCAATGGACACTTCTTATGCTCTTATGTTCTTAAGTAAATATCAAGGCATTCCATAGAATACTTAACCCTAGACGTTGCCTATGACATATACACAGACCTAGATGTCGTCTCTAACAGGCACTAGTCTTGCAATGGACTCCGTGCACCAGGCTGAGGTCCTTTATTTAATTTAATTTATTTATTTATTTATAAAAGCCTTTATTAATTTTTAAGAATTAAAATTAATCTAGTTGACTTTCTACCCCGCCTTTCCCCTAAGGTTCAGGGCGGCTATACGTAAAGAAAATACAATAAAACTACATTACAAGAAAAAAAAACATTCAGACTCACCTTTACCCCTAAACCCTCCCACTTCAACCCCTAACCCCGCCCACCAAATGTTCTACAAAAAAGAAAAGTTGTCCATAACGTAGGGGCAGCAACCGAGACCATCTCCCTGAGGGCCCTTGTCGCATGAACAAGATTAGCAGGTGGCACTCTCAGGAGAGCACTCCCAGCCAACCACAGGAGTTGCAATGGAGCATGGAAGGAAAGGTGGTCTTAGATATGTGGGGGTCAGGCTGTTTAGGGCTTTAAAGGTCAAAACCAGCACTATAGGCAGCTAGTGCAGACTCTATTATAGGTGTAATGTGCTCGCAGTGACACACACACCCCTGAAAGGAGCCGGGCTGCCACATTCTGCGCAGCTTCCCGACAATCACCAAGGGCAACCCAATGAAGAGCGCCTTACAGTAGTCTAGCATGGATGATGGTGGACAAATCAGAAAGCAAGGGCCACAGCCTCCCCACCAGAGGGAGTTGGTGAAAAATACTCCTGGCCACCAGACAGAGCAGAGGGTACAGAAGCAGCCCAAGTAACCTGAGTAACCAGAGGGGACCAGACCCCTTCAATAACAGGTCAAACTATTGGCCAGTCATCATCACCTCAGTCTTATCTGGATTCAGCTTCAATCAGCCCTCTGTGGCTGGGGTAGCTACGCTGGGAGCCACTCAGTGCCCACGGATTCCATCCCCATCGCCTTGCTCAATTAAAAACTACCTCTGAAGGGTCATGCTGGGAGCAGGTCAATGGCACTGCATTCTTGGAGGTGAGGTTGGCTGGGGTGGATGGGCTCAGGAGGGTTACCTCTGCCTCTTGGGGATCACAGTGACGATCCTGCCCCCGTCCCCCAGCAGTAGGGGTGCCCATGTTGTTTTCGTTATTACAATAACGATAAGGAAAATTGTCATTTTCATTATCATTATTGCAATAACAAAAAAAACACAAAAAAATGAAAATAGAAATGAAAACAACTTTTTATTTTTGAAATAAAGGGAAAAAACTGAAAAATGTATTTCTGACTATAACGTTTTTGATTCTTATTCAGTTCTGAATAAATTTATGGGGGGAATTGTACCCCCAATGTAAGGCACTATATGTACCAATTTTTGAAAAGATTAAATAAAGGAAACCAATTTTAGAAGCAATTGAATGTTGTGATTTTAAGAAAAGCACCATATACATTCATGGCTACATCTTCTTTATCTTCCATGCAATTTGCATGAAACGTGTGAATATTATGTCACTTCACAAGCTTAGCACTTCTGCCAATTTTCAGAAAGATTGGATAAAGGGTCCTGATGGTATATGACATTAACTTGAAAGTATGTTTCCAGCTGTAACATTTTTATATTCCATCCTGTTTACAAGACATTTAGCAGGAATGTATCACATACCATTCCTGTCAACTCTGTCAAACTACAGGACAATTTGATAAAGGGACCCAATTTTATAAGCAATTGAAGTTGTCCCCTTTAAGACCATTATTCAGATAAATAGCAGCACATGCAGTGCCAGTCACAGGCAGGCACCTGGCATGGCAGGGGGAGGGAGGCTGTAGGAGGGAGCATGTGGCCAACTGGCATCACAAACTGATCTTATACCACAATGGGTGTTTTTAGACACACATTTCTCCTGGATGTTTGTTGTAACATTCAGAACTTTCTGTGTGTCTAAATCACTCACCCAGATCTTAAACATCCGGATCTTTGAACTTCTGCGTGAAACTTCTCGTAGAACTTTTGTGTGTAAAAGGTTCGCCTGGTAAACTACTTTGCTCCAGGCAGCTGTGGTCACTTGGTTTCCATGGCAGCCTGTCATGTTTACAGCTGCGGCTACTTTAGGCTGCCTCAGGGCAGCGTTTGTGTGAAGAATGCATCCAGGAACTGCCTCAGGGCAGTGTGTGTGTGAAAAATGAATCCGGAACTTAGTTGTGGACTTGTAAACCCAGAAGATTGAAACATCCGGAACTTTAACATGTGTCTAAAAATGCCCAGTGACGCATAAGAGAATCCCTGGCATAGGTTCCTTCTCTGCATAGGCTGTGCAGGCATATAAAATTGGGACCCTTTCTCACATCTTTCTGATATTTGGCAGAGACCATCATGAGCATGTGATATACAGCCTGGAAAATTTTATGTACACTGGTTGGACTACAAAGATGTTACAGTCAGAAACACATTTATAAGTTAATTGCTTATACCACCAGGAGCCTCTATCCAATCCTTCTGAAAATTGGCAGAGATAGTAAATATGGGGAGGGGTACAAACCTGCCAAGTTTTATCTACATTAAATGTGAGGCAAAGAAGTTACAGCTAAGAATGTATATGAAGATTTTTGTTAAATAATTTAATTCAACTGCTTATAAAATTGGATTCCTTTATCCAATAGTTTTGGAATTTGGTACACTTAATTCCTTCAATTTGAGGTACAATCCCTCCATATTTCAGCCAAATATAATGAAAAACAAAAAGGTTACAGCTGCAAATGTGTTTTCCATTGAAACCAATGGAAAATGAAAATGAAAGAAAAACGAAAATGAAAATTTGATATTTATGAAAACAAAATGACAGATTTAAATAAGGAAAATGAAAAATAAAAACAAAAAACTACATGGGCCCCTGGTGCACATCTCTACAGCGGCAGGCTGCATCAGCTCCCACTGGGGTCCTATCTACCCCCCTCCCATGCCCCTTCTCTGGTGGGATTCAGCAAGGCCCCCTAGCGTGGCATCAGCCTAAAGTGGGGGCTCTTGCCCTGCCAAGGTAACTCCCACCCTGGAGACTCTTTCCCCTTAAGGGGCTTCTTAATTAGGAATTAGCCCAGGCCAGAAATTAGCCTCATCCAATCCCCAACAGCAGCGAGGCATTGGGTAAGCACCGAGACAGCAGGACCTGGGACAAATGAAAAAGAGAGGAAGAGCTGGGTGTCATCAGCATAGTGATGGCACCTCACTCCACACCTCTGCATGATCTTACCCAGCGACCTCAGATACATATTGAACAAGAGGGGAGAGAAGATGGAATCCTATAGACCACCAGGGTTCTGGAGCGACATTCCGCTCACAGGGAGCGGCCATTCCATGGCATGAAGAAACAGCCAGCCACTCCAGCCCCAGGTCCCACCATCAGGGTTCTGGGGCCTACGTTACAGGCAGGGAGGGCTGTCCATTTACGTCATCCAAAAGCTGCCACTCCAGCCCCAAGACCCACCGTCAGGGTTCTGGGGCAGTCATTCTGCTCACAGGGAGCTGTCATTCCACTGCTTCAAGAATCAGCCACTCCAGTCCCAGGACCCACCATCAGGGTTCTGGGGCCTACGTTCCAGGCAGGGAGGGCTGTCATTCCACGTCACTGTCTGCAAATGCTCCACTGATGCCAGCCAGCCTGCAACACCTGGCCAAGTAGGGGTGCCAGCCACCGAACCCTGGCCGGGCCTCTGCTGCTGCTCCATCGATGCCAGCCAGCATGAAATGCCTGGCCAAGTAGGGGTGCCAGCCTCAGTTACTGTTCCCTGGCAATCCAATGGCTGGTGCTGGTGCTGGTGGTACTACACATCAGCCATTTGCTCCTCCCTCTTATAGATGGGCATAGCTCAGATGAGTGTGCCGGCGGGCGGAGGCTGGGTGTCCAGGAGATTCACCACCGGGCAAGACTTGACCAATTTGCAGTAGAGCTTCTTGAGATCAGTTGAGTACGATGCCAGCCTGCAATGCCCGGCCAAGTAGGGGTGCCAGTCACCAAGCGGTGGCCGGGCCTCTGCCGCTGCTCCACCGATGCCTGACAGCCTGAAACACCCAGACTGTGCTGCTACTGCTGCCGCTGGGTCTCAGATGGTCAGCCATGCCCCCATGGGCACCCCCGGGGGCCAAGCGCTGAGCCTGCCTGCCTGGGTAACCTGGGGTACCAAGCCCCAAGCCTTTCTGGTCTCTGGCTGTGTCTCCGACAGCCTGCCATGCCCCCACGGGCACCCCTGAAGTGCCCCAAGCCTCTGCCATGGCCGAACTTTTTGAACGTTCGGGGGGGG
>QEPC01011901.1:10430304-10474519 GCA_003113815.1 Sphenodon punctatus | reverse complement strand
CCCCCTAGCGTGGCATCAGCCTAAAGTGGGGGCTCTTGCCCTGCCAAGGTAACTCCCACCCTGGAGACTCTTTCCCCTTAAGGGGCTTCTTAATTAGGAATTAGCCCAGGCCAGAAATTAGCCTCATCCAATCCCCAACAGCAGCGAGGCATTGGGTAAGCACCGAGACAGCAGGACCTGGGACAAATGAAAAAGAGAGGAAGAGCTGGGTGTCATCAGCATAGTGATGGCACCTCACTCCACACCTCTGCATGATCTTACCCAGCGACCTCAGATACATATTGAACAAGAGGGGAGAGAAGATGGAATCCTATAGACCACCAGGGTTCTGGAGCGACATTCCGCTCACAGGGAGCGGCCATTCCATGGCATGAAGAAACAGCCAGCCACTCCAGCCCCAGGTCCCACCATCAGGGTTCTGGGGCCTACGTTACAGGCAGGGAGGGCTGTCCATTTACGTCATCCAAAAGCTGCCACTCCAGCCCCAAGACCCACCGTCAGGGTTCTGGGGCAGTCATTCTGCTCACAGGGAGCTGTCATTCCACTGCTTCAAGAATCAGCCACTCCAGTCCCAGGACCCACCATCAGGGTTCTGGGGCCTACGTTCCAGGCAGGGAGGGCTGTCATTCCACGTCACTGTCTGCAAATGCTCCACTGATGCCAGCCAGCCTGCAACACCTGGCCAAGTAGGGGTGCCAGCCACCGAACCCTGGCCGGGCCTCTGCTGCTGCTCCATCGATGCCAGCCAGCATGAAATGCCTGGCCAAGTAGGGGTGCCAGCCTCAGTTACTGTTCCCTGGCAATCCAATGGCTGGTGCTGGTGCTGGTGGTACTACACATCAGCCATTTGCTCCTCCCTCTTATAGATGGGCATAGCTCAGATGAGTGTGCCGGCGGGCGGAGGCTGGGGGTCCAGGAGATTCACCACCGGGCAAGACTTGACCAATTTGCAGTAGAGCTTCTTGAGATCAGTTGAGTACGATGCCAGCCTGCAATGCCCGGCCAAGTAGGGGTGCCAGTCACCAAGCGGTGGCCGGGCCTCTGCCGCTGCTCCACCGATGCCTGACAGCCTGAAACACCCAGACTGTGCTGCTACTGCTGCCGCTGGGTCTCAGATGGTCAGCCATGCCCCCATGGGCACCCCCGGGGGCCAAGCGCTGAGCCTGCCTGCCTGGGTAACCTGGGGTACCAAGCCCCAAGCCTTTCTGGTCTCTGGCTGTGTCTCCGACAGCCTGCCATGCCCCCACGGGCACCCCTGAAGTGCCCCAAGCCTCTGCCATGGCCGAACTTTTTGAACGTTCGGGGGGGGGTCCTAACTCCATGGGACTGAACCCACAAACCTGAACCCGAACAGTTTTTAGTCTGAACGCCCGAACATCCAAACTCTGGTCTGTTCGCACATCCCTATTGCAGATGCTATGATAGTGGAGAAGAAAGCCTTCTTTGTTTCCATCACATCCACAGCATAGTCCTTCAAAAATGATCTATACTGCAATCGGTTGGCTTCAGAACGAGTCGAGTGCCACCTGTGCTCTAACCCTCCTGCATCAGCCACCTCAGGTCCCCCGTATACCAAGGGGACCTGTGCTGCCACAGCAGTGAACGTAGACACATGGGTGCAATCGTGTTGATGGCCACAGTCAGGATATCATTCCACAAAGCGACCAGGTCATCAACAGAGTAGCTGTCAAGGTCAGTGGGTAAATCCACTAGAGAGTTCTAGAAACCAATTGGATTCATTAGTCTACAGGGGCGGAGCAACCTAACTGCTCCACCACTCCAGTGAGGGCATAGAAGGGCAGGCGTGGATCCTAATGCCACTCATCAGGGATTCACCATCCTGGAGGTCATTTGTGAACAACAAATAGGACTTTTGCCTTGGTTTACTGGGCCACTTGTACACCAAATTTAATTATGCATTTACCATTATTTTCAAGCATCTGAGTTTTTTCTTGACCACCATGCTTCTTCTATATATCGCTACAGAACTGTATAAATTTTGTGTGTGCATGCGTAAGGAGCACGGCTTGAACTGGAGACCTTGGTGTCTGAGCACAGCCAGATGGCTCCGTAGCACTATGGTTTGGCTCTGTTTTCTCCCTCCCAGTCTCTCCCTGGCTCTTTTAGCCACTGGGGCCACACCCACCCACTTCTGATTGGCCCCCTGATGATTCCTAAGTCTAACTCCTAAAGGAAGCTGGGTGGAGCAAATCTCTATTCCTCTTTCTCTGCTTCCTGGCTTTTGCCCTTGCCTCTAACTTACCCTGTTCTGTCTGGAGTGAATATGTTTCCACATAGACAAGCTGGATGTCAATCTCTGAATGGTTGGAGGCTTTAGGAGGCCAGGATCTCCAAACTAGCTCCATTTAAGTGTATGTGAAGAACACAAGGTGGGGTTTGCATAAGACGCTTGTAAAAACTGGTGATTTTGTAGGTGTTGTTTTTTTAAAAAAAACTTTAAAAAAAACTCAGCAGGATCTCTCATCACCACAAGTTTAGAGTGCACATTAACAAAACATAATTCAGCCCTCCGTTTCTTTCGCGCTGCTCTGCTTCACATGCTAGTTGGCAATTTTGTCTCAACCTTGGCACACAGCTACTGAGACTTCTCTGCACCGTGCGCTGCTCACCATCTGTCTGAAAGAGCGAGCAGGAACCACTCCACCATCCAAGTTCTATCAATATGAATTAATAATGCAGCAAGCGGTTCCTTTCAGTACTCTGGGAAAAGAAACACAGAGGCCAGTTCTGACCTGAAACTAGAAGTTGGCAGATCAATCTTGCACTCAGTTCCAGGGAGCAGGCAGCTCAGAATGCTGCTACTTTGATGGGAAGTATGACATCCTGTTTATTTATTTATTTATTTATACGAGTATTTATACTCCGCACCTTCCTGCACAACGGCAGCTCGGGGCGGCATACATAAAATAACAATAAAATCATCTAAAATACTACAAAACAATTAAAGTACAATATAAATTATAATGGGCACAATGATTCTCAGCGAACAATAAAACCCTCCCCCCCCCCACTCCCTCACTTACCCCTCACCCCGAAGGCCCGGCGGAACAGCCAGGTTTTACAACATCTACGGAAAGAGGGGCGGTCCGGGGATAAGCGGGCCTCCAACGGGAGGGAATTCCACAGCCGAGGCACGGCCACCGAGAACGCCCTTTGTGCCGTCGCCACCCGGCGTACCCAAGGGACCTCAAGCTGGGCATCCCCGGCCGACCGCAAGAGTTGCGAAGGACCCCGGGGTCTGAGGCGGTCTCGCAGGTAACCAGGTCCCAAGCCGTTTAGGGCTTTATAGGTCATAACCAGCACCTTGAATTGGGCCCGGTGGCCAATAGGCAGCCGGTGCAGAGTGTGAAGCACAGGTGTAATGTGCTCACGGTGGCCTGCCCCTGTCAGGAGACGGGCCGCCACATTACGCACCAGCTGCAGCCTCCGGACCGTCGTCAGGGGCAGCCCCAAGTAGAGCGCGTTGCAGTATTATTTTATTAAATACTTCATTTTTGAAAAATTAACAGTCATTGCAGACCCTGCACACCAAAAGCTTTTAATGAGAGGGATCATTTTTAAGAAGCTGCAATAAACATCCTGAATAAGATCTTGCAAATGTTGAGAAATGCTAAAATAAATATTTAATGCCACAGTCATTAGCCCTGGTGAGTAAAACTGCTAACGGGCTAATAAGTCATACATTCCACAATGAGGAGCCACAGCTTTCAGGAATACAGCCATTTTCGTGCATGCAAATTGATGCTTAAGAGAGAAAACTCTATTAGAAGCATTATTTGCTACTGGCAAAGACATTCAGACACACCTACAGATCTGGGGCCAAATCAGTGTGATAACTGTTTGAGGCTGATGATATTTCTACAAATGAACAATAAACTGTACGAAATAGTATTGGCAGTTTTGTACTTAGCAGTTTATTTGTCCTCGTGGCCTCCCTTTGAGGTAGGTAATGAAAACTGTTCCCATTTTGCAAATGACGTAACTGAGGCATAGAATAATTCTATCTCAGGGGTGGGGAATCCTTTTCATCCCATGGATCATTATGAAAATGAGTACATGCTCTGTGGGCCAAGCTCAAGATGGGGGAAGTAATAGAAGTGGTCCAGATCATGGCTACATGCTATAGATTATTATTATTTATTAATTATTATTATTATTATTATTATTATTATTATTAACAAACATTTATATAGCACCAGCAGTGTACCTGGCACTTTACAAAGTAATAAAATAGACACGGTCCCTGCCCCTAGGGCTTACAATCTGAGAGACAGGAGCTGGGGGAGAGACTTAGGAAGGGGAACAGAGGGAGAGACAAGGGGTCTAACATTCATGAAGATGCGAGGTCTCAAGTGCACGTACTTGGCTTGGTTACGATGAGAATGACAGCAGGCAGGTCCATGTTGCAAGGATAAGGGTAAACCAATCGTAGGTATAGGAATAGTGGCTCAGCAGGATAAAGAGTCAGACAGAGCAGAGCGAAAGAGGTGAGTTTTAAGGAAAGATTTGAAGGTATGAAGGGAGGGGGCAAGGCGGATGTGGACAGGGAGGGAGTTCCAGGCATGGGGGGCAGCAAGTGAGAAGGGACGAAGGCGCTTAGGGGAGCAGGGAAGGCGTTGGAAGGGTGAGAGAACGGACAGAGGAGGAGCGAAGTGCACGGGCTGGAATATGGAGGGCGATAAGTGCAGAGAGGTAGAGGGGAGCGAGGTTGTGAAGAGCTTTATAGGTGAAGACTAGGAGCTTGTGCAGGATTCGTTCAGGAAGGGGAAGCCAGTGAAGCGAAGAGAGGAGGGGCTGCACATGGTCGAAGCGACGGGCGAGGTAGATGACCCTGGCAGCAGAGTTTTGGACAGAGATGAGAGGAGAAAGGTGAGACCGGGGAAGGCCAGAAAGAAGGAGGTTATAGTAATCGAGGTGAGAGATGATCAGAGCATGAACAAGAGTTTTGGCAGATGAGACAGAGAGAAAGGGCAAATCTTAGCAATGTTATGGAGGGAGAAGCGACAGGATTTAGCAACAGAGTCAATGTAGAGTTTAAAAGAAAGGGCTGAGTCAAAGATGAAGCCTAGGCTACGGGCTTGGGGGACAGGCAGGATGGTGACTCCATCAATAGTTATTGACAGTGAGGAAGGAGAGGAAGGGTGAGGGGGAAGATAAGGAGTTCAGTTTTAGCCATGTTGAGTTTGAGTTGACGTTGAGACATCCAGGTAGAGATGTCAGAGAGATGTAGATCCATCCCTTACCCTTCTGTATAGGATCTTATCTCTGCTCCCTCCCCCTGAGCTTATTCTATCAGTGCTTGAGCACATGCCAGATTTGGATCTTGGGCTTTAGGCTCTCTATCTCTGGTCTATGCATAAAAACAAACAAGACAAAGGACCAGTTTGGCCTGCTTGGGCATGGACCCCACCTGCACTTGTGTGCAAACATTGCCAGATGTTGGCCTGGGATTGCCTTGGGTCATGTTGGTGGCTAGTTCACACTGTGATCCCGGAGACCTCCAGGGTTGCAGCCCAGACTAGGGTCTGCCCTGGGGCTGCACGTGTGCTTCTGGGCCGGTCTGCTGGCCTGGGCTGCCATGACAGGAAGCCATGACTGGCCATTGTTGGCCACCATGGCTGCCTGTCATGGTGGGAGGCTTGGCACTGGGTTCAGCATAGGGCAGGGCTGACCGGATGTATGTCCCTTGTTCTCCACGCCCTCGGGCCGTGTGGTTGTCAGCCCAGCTGGGCGCACGTTTATTTTGCACCCTGGCCCAGCATGCACCATGTCCACCCAGGCTGCCTGTCCCAGGTCAGCCCAGGACACGCCAGCCTGCAGTCACTTCTGTTTTTACCCTATGAACCTCTGTCAATCTGCATATCTGTTCTTGTGCCCTGTCATTAGGGGTGGGACACCGGGGAGAATACCGGATATACCGGTATCGGATCTCCCTGGTACCGGATTTACCGGTATTGGCATACCAGATTTTTAACATTTGCCGCAGTACCGGATTTTTTACATTGCGGCTATTGACTTCAATGGCCACAATGTAAAAATTCGGTATAGCGGCCAATGTTAAAAATCCGGTATGCCGATACAGGTAAATATCGGATTTATCGGATTACGCCGATAAACCCAAATACCGGCAATATTGGATCTCGGGAGAACTGGAATTCCCACCCCTACGTCATTACGATGCCTTACATCACTGGTTCCCAAGCTGTGGTTGATAGACAGTTGGTGGTCTGCAAGGCCATGGGCAGGGACTCGAGTTCACTGCACCAAAAAATCTTAAATTCTGCAACCAGTGAAGCCAAATTCTGAAAATTCACCGCGAGCATTAATATTTGCATAATTAAGTTGATTTGCATAACTATGCATGCTGGGAAGCAAATTTGCAACTGGTTTGACATAGAATCACAACTTTGCTAATCAAACACAACTCAAATCCTCTGGAATTTCAGCACCCCAGAATTCCCACCTCATATTAAAACCCCAGACCTCCCTCACCCAAACCTTCAGACCCCACCCACCCACAGTTCATCTCCCAGGGACCTATTTACCCTCGGGTCATGGTCACACCTCCCGGACAGACGGCAGCTGCAGCAGTAGTTTTAGTTTGGCGTCAGGTGACAAGTTTATGCCTGAGCCAGGATTTAAAGATCCAGCAGACAGCCCCCACCGCAGTGTCACTGCAATTTCAGCCTGGCACTGCGAGGATTGGCTGATTCCGCAAAAAACACTGCAAATTGCAGCAACGCAGTCAACCCGGGTCCCTGGCCATGGGGCGTGGTCTGCAGTAGATCCACAGAAGTGGGTGGAGTTCCTGCAAAGAAAGTTTTGGTCCCCGCTGATGCCATATCCATCTCCTGGGAGAGAATGTAGTCGGGGCGGAGGGTGATCATAATATAGGTGCGCTGGCTATAGCGTCCCTGCAGCTACCCACAATTGCATTACACTTATACTCATTCACCCTTCTCGCTGGAGACTAAGGCAGTCAGCCTTGTGCAGCAGTGACCAAAGCACAGATGGCTTTGGAGGTGAGGAACCTTGTTGGCCAAATCTGGCTTACAGTTGCTGGGGCCAATCCCATGCCGTGGGAGTTGTGTGCCTCCCCATTATTGGGGGATTGTGCTGCGCGGAGTGGGGTTTGGGACTGCAGCCAATTCCTGGACACAGCCCATGGATGCAGTCCCTCCCCTGGAGCGCTGAAAGAGTGAGCTGAGGGGAAGTGAACAGAAAAGACAGCATGCACTCAAGGATAGGGGATGGATCCACGGCATAAACCCACAACCCAGACCCTCCTCCCTTCCTTTCCCCATCCTGACCACACACCCTAAAGTGCCCATGCCCCCAAGCTCTATAAGGCCTGTGGATCTTACATTCATTTTCAAAATGGTCCATGGGAGAGAAAAGGTTACCCACTTCTGATTTACACTAGTTGACTTTCTAACTTCTCCCAACAGACCTGGGATTGGCCATTTCCCCCTCCAGTTGCTATTAAGGCAGCCTCAGGGCGATTCTATCCCAAACCCAACTCCCACATCCCCTAAGTATATTTTAGGATATTCCCATCCGCTTTCAGACCTCTCCCCCACGCCCCTGCGCACACATATTCTAGCTGCAGAAGGGAATGTGCAGCCAGGATATGCACGGGATCGGCTGGTCTGAAAGCCCGCCCCACCCTCGTGCGTGCGCACGTCTTTGCCGGCAGAGATGCACAGAGATACAGAGAGCAGGAAATCAAGCTCTGCATCCCCTGTGCGTGTCTGCCGGCAAAGCCGTGTGGGGAAAAGGGGGGGGGGGGGCTTTCAGACTTGCCAGTCCCTGCACATATCCTGGTTGTGCATTCCCTCCTGCAGCCAGACTATGCGGGGTGTGTGTGTCTGAAAGCAGCCTGAGTCCTAAGCTACATGCAGTGCAATCCTTTGCATTCCTTCAGTTAACTTTCCATTATCTTCAATGTAACACAGGGTAGATTTTGCACAGGTTTCAAAGTAAGGAGAATTCTTGTTATTCCGGGCCTTGCAGAGAGCACATTCTAATGTTTCAGTTCTGGTCCCATCTGAAAGGACGTGTTAGCTAATTTCCACCAAATTAGCTCCATTTACAAGGATTAGACCGGGCCTAAGATGACAGATGAACTGTAAAATGCTATGTGATTTGCTCAGCCACTGCACCTCACTCTGAAATATGTAAAGCCTGTAAGCGTGGATAGTTGGGAAACTGTTCAGACGTGCCCTGGACATTTCACTGTCTGCTGCACCTACATTAGGTGTCAGTAACCATAGCTGTTTCACTGAACGTTGTGCTACATGTTGTGCCCAAGACGTGGCTTAAATGCCAGAAGCTTATTTATTACTGAGATCGTTTCAGACTCTGTAGAGACTGAGCTATGTTGCATGGATGACACTGGGTAAAAAAAACAACAGACATGCCGGTGGCCCGCTTAGGTCAACTGTGGTCCAGGACCCACCAGCACATCTGTTCCAGTGCTGCCAGATGTTGGCCCGCTTCTGCCCTGGGGTGGGTAGGTGACTAGCACGTCTGCGTGGCCCTGTCATACCCACCCCAGGTCAGGGGCCACCATGGCTGCGTATCATTGGCCACCTGGCTACCTGTCATGGCGGGGGACTGGGAGTAGGGTGCAGGTGGGGCTGGCCACCTGCACGTTTGTTGTGCTCCGCAACCTACCTGGGCCATGTGGGTGGCAGGATGGCTCTCTGGCCGTAGGCACATTTGTTATGTTCCCCAACCTGGCCCTGGCTGTGTCCACTGTGGCTTGCTGGTTTCCCAGCCGGGCTAGGTTGAGGAGCTGCCGTGCTACCTGTTTTTACCCATTGAACCCTGCATCACTTAGAGTGGTCATCACCTCAGTCATCTTCTCCCACCTCCTGTCTCCAACCCGTGTCCAACTAAGGAACTGGAAGAGGTAAAGCTGTGGCTCCGTAGAAGTCAAAGGTAAATGTCTCATTTATTCTGACTGGACCAGGATTTTACACATGATATTTATTTACTCATTTATGGTTTGCCCTTACCGTAGAGTGGTACCTCATAAGCATTCCAGACACTGGACTGCCATTGTCACATAACTCAGAATTGTCCCACTAGATCTTATTTCTTTAATTTATTTATTTATACATAAAATTCTACCTGACACCCTCCTGCCTCTGGCAGCTCAGGGCGGCTTACAAATAAGATCAATAAAACCATAAAAACAGTAAATACAAAACATAAAATATAATCCAATAAAGTCTTAGAAGTATAAAACTATGTTCCCAACCCAACCCTCCCACTCCCGTCTCCCCTACCAAAAGCCTGGTGAAACAACCAGGTTTTACTCTGACATCTGAAGGAGGGAAGATCCGGGGACAGACAAACCCCTACCGAGAGGGAGTTCCACAGCTGTGGTGCTGCTGCCACCTAGAACGTCCTCTCCATAGTCACCCCCCAATGCACACGGGGGACTTCAAGAAGGGCACCCATGGTTGACCGCAGGGGCCGATCTAGAACCCGGGGTGTGAGGCGGTCCTACAGATAGGTGGGATCCAGGCCGTTTAGGGCTTTATAGGTGAGAACCAACACTTTGAATTGGGCCCGGAATACTATAGGCAGCAGTGAGTGAAGCACAGGTGTTATATGCTCACACCATCCCCATAAGGTGTTATTTGCTCACTGAGACCCATTCCCGTAAGCCCCACGTAGAGTGCACTACAGTAGTAGACCAGTCTTGAGGTTATGAAGTCATGGATGATGGTGGCAAGGTCGGAGTCTGAGACGTACGGCCGAAGTAATCTTACCAGATGTAAGTGGAAAAAGGCACTAGTCACCACAGCTGCCACCTGGACATCAGGCACAGTTGCGCGTCAACAAGCACCCCCAGACTATGAACCTGAGGAACCAGAGAGGGGCAGACCCCATCAATGATGGACAAAGAACAACCTTGCTGTTCTCAAACCACCGACAGGTGGGGTTTCAGAACAGGGGGTTCAGTTTCCTCCTGTAAAGCACTGGGCATTGGATGGCCGTGGAAGGACTGGGACTGCAACAGACTCAAGGTAGCACCCAAACTGAAGCCCAGTAGCAAGTAACTGAGACATGAGGTCAACGTCTGATGCAGCAACAGGAAGGAGGACAGGAGGTGTGAGACGGTAGACAAGGCAGAAGGACAATCCAGAAGTGGAATTGAGAAAGAGGTCTAGGGATCAGAGATTGGAGGCCAACCAAAAGAGGGCTGGAAACAGGTGGGGGCACAGGCTGAAGGAAGGCTGAGGGAAAGGGCTGAGGGGAGGAATGGAGCACTGGTAAGCAACAAGCTGGAAGTGAGGTTCAGGCACCAAGCAGGCAAGGCAGAACCAGAGCACAGGAAAGCAGGGAACCAGGCCAGCCAAGACTGAGACCCTGAAAGTGTTCTACCCCTCTTCCATCAGCAGGAAGTGTCTGTGCAGTGCAATGGGTGCCTGGTTTCCTTTCTACTTGGACTCCAGCGCTTGCTCTTAGTTTGTGTACTTGCTTTGCTCTAGCCATGCCTTGACCCATCCTGGCTGAGCCCTTCCTCTGTTTCTTAATTATGGCTGAAATCTGGGCTCCTGGTGCAGCATTGGTTTCCTGTTTCCTAGCTTAGCTGGTGCTCCAGCTCCTGATTCTCATCCAGGCACTGTTCTTTGACTATAACTTTGGCTTTACTCCTAGTATCATCTTGGACCTTCTCACTTTGATCTTGCACTAGAACTCTGGCTATAGTGACCGGTACTCCCTATCAGAAATCTGTCATCAAAACAGTCAAATGAAATTAGTGTAGTAGAGCTGAAATGGGCGCCTGATTTGTTATTTGTGGCTAAAAACAACATTTTTTGGTACCATTTCCGGCATCCAAATCAGCACCCAAATACCGTTTGAGTACTCAAAAAACTGAAATGTTGGTAACTTGTTTTTCAAGAACCTGAAATTACCCCCAAACCCCAAAATTATACCCCCAAATTCCCAAAATCTGGGATGAAATCGGTACACTGGTTGTTTGTATTTTGGTATATCGGTTGTTGGTATTTCAGTATTTTGGGTATCCAATTGAAAATGGGTTTGGGTGCTGAAAAGTACCCGAAATACTCAGTGCAATTTGGGTACAGGAAATTCAACTGGTATACCTGATTTTTCAGGTACTCGTTTAATCTGTAGAGCATTGGTCCTGCTTATACGATATTACATTACATATTGCTATGCAATAAGAATATATGAAATGAAACAGGGAACTAGACTATCTGATTGTGCTTACTGGTAGGGCTGTAGCGGAAAGTCGCAGCGGTAGCTATTTCTGCCAGAAACAGCGTTTCCACAATTAGTGGTACGGCGTGGCAGAGGCTTTCATTCCACTAGGTTCATTCCGCTACTTCCGCAGTTCTGCTAATTTCATTCCGCTACTTCCACAGGCTTCACAAATAGCAAAACATGCCATTTTCGCTACTTCCGCCATTCCGCCAGCACCACGAAATAGCGGAAGAGTGGTTTTCCGACAGTTTCTGACAATTCTGCAATTTTTCTGATAGTTTCCGAATTTGCAGAATGCCAGCGGAATTAGCGGAATGTTGTCAGAAAAGCCGCAGTGTGGTGTGGGCAATTCCGAAATGGCGGAATGGAATCGCGGCGTGGTAAAAGCTGCTGCCGCTTCAGCCCTACTTACTGGTAGGTCTGAAACGAGCAATCACAGCAAATGCTGTTTCCATTGGAAACAGGTCATTTCCCTCCATTCGCAGGATGAGGTAACTTACTGCTATTTTTTTGAATTTTGGTTTTTTTTCCCCGCTAGTTCAGTAAATTATCGGTAAATTGCAATAGTTTGGTAAATGGAAGACCTCAGCAAGAGGGGACTCTCACTACCTTACCCCTAATACAAAATGAAAGGGGGGGGAGGGGAGGGGGCTATAACAGTATGGTTTATATAGTACTGGCTAAGAGGTGTAAAATTGATGGAAAGTGCCTCAAAATGTTGTAAAATGACAGAAAGTAATGAAAATTGATGTGGGGGGGGGAAGCAGAAATTGACAACAATTGTCAAAAAATATTGGAAATTGATAAAAAATGACAGAAAATTGCAGGCACCAATCTCACAATGGCAGAACTGCGGAATTACTAACTAGTGAGGAAATACAGATGAACAGTTGCAAAGCACGCCCCAAAGTTAGGTATTTCTCTGAAGTAAGGGAACACTCAGCTTTACTTACTGGCAAAGTGCTCTTAGGTCAGACCTACTGTTTGTGTACAAGAGTAGTGTGAAGAACCCTCTGCTATCATAAGAGTTATGGATGCTCAGGTAACACTCTAAGTGGATGACTACTCCTTATTAGAGCTGGGTCAAAGAAGCTAACGGCCATACACAGATAATGTGACAAAGAAATCCTCTTTTTAAGAGTACTTGGAGAGTAAGCTGGGATATTTTAACCCAGAAGTACACATTTCTAACTAAAGAGGATACTTTGCCACTTTGGAGGGAGTTCCTAGGTTTTGAGAACAGAAGGAACCATTTGCAACAATCATCTGGTGTGTTCCCCCTACACATCACACCATTGGTTTTCACGCATGCACTGAAACTGAAGCAAAAAAAAAAAAGGAGGAATGCTAGTATATCATTGGGGCTAGATCAACTCCCCCAAAGTTACTACATCGCATAAGTCCTTTGAAAGTCCGGTGAATTCCGAAGTTTTCAGAGGACCAAGTTTCAGCACTAGTTCAAGAGCTGCACAGAAGTTGATGGTTGGGGTTGCTCCTCAGTAAGAAGAGCATTCAGATCATGGATCTGTGCTATGGATCTGTCCCCTGTCCTCGTGTGATGAACGCCCTCATCTCTGCTCCCTTACTCTGAGCATAGTACTTCAGTGTTCAGGGGAAGGAACTGGATCCAGGGGCCAGATCCAGGAACTGCAGAGGGGCCAAATAAAAACTAGCTGTGGGCAGCATTTGGCCCTCTGACCTTGTCCATGATTTTTGTGTGACCACTCCCATTTGGTTAGCTAATCGTGCAACAAAGAGCAAGTGGTTCAACAGTCTAAACATCCAAGGCTGCTCGTAACAGATATGTCTTTCTCAAATCCAGTCTTCTACTCATAAAGCACGAGGACAAAGACCCAACAGGACCATGCCTTGAAGAAGAAGCGAGGTGGCAGCCCACAATCCACAGGTCCCTCTGTTGACTGAGGCTCTCTTATAGCACATGTTTTGCTTTCTGCTGTTAACTGTGAGTGAGAAGATTCCACAACCTCTTGCCTATGACAACTCGGGCCTTCCCCGGTCTCACCTTTCTCCCCTCATCTCTGCCCAAAACTCTGCTGCCAGGGTCATCTACCTTGCCAGTCGCTTCGACCATGTGCAGCCCCTCCTCTCTTCGCTTCACTGGCTTCCCCTTCCTGAACGAATCCTGCACAAGCTCCTAGTCTTCACCTATAAAGCTCTTCACAACCTTGCTCCCCCCTACCTCTCTGCACTTATCGCCCTCCATACTCCAGCCCGTGCACTTCGCTCCTCCTCTGTCCCTTCTCTCACCCTTCCACGCCTTCCCTGCTCCCCTAAGCGCCTTCGTCCCTTCTCACTTGCTGCCCCCCATGCCTGGAACTCCCTCCCTGTCCACATCCGCCTTGCCCCCTCCCTTCATACCTTCAAATCTCTCCTTAAAACTCACCTCTTTCGCTCTGCTCTGTCTGACTCTTTATCCTGCTGAGCCACTATTCCTATACCTACGATCGGTTTACCTTTATCCTTGCAACATGGACCTGCCTGCTGTCATTCTCATCGTAACCAAGCCAAGTACGTGCACTTGAGACCTCGCATCTTCATGAATGTTAGACCCCTTGTCTCTCCCTCTGTTCCCCTTCCTAAGTCTCTCCCCCAGCTCCTGTCTCTCAGATTGTAAGCCCTAGGGGCAGGGACCGTGTCTATTTTATTACTTTGTAAAGTGCCAGGTACACTGCTGGCGCTATATAAATGTTTGTTAATAATAATAATAATAATAACAACTCGGGGCGACTGACAGTATAAAATCCATATAAAACAAGAAATACAATAAAAGCATAAATACAAAATCAATTATAATTAAGACACATAAAAACCTCTGGAGTCCACAGAAACCCCAACCTACCCCCACTCCCAACCTCACATCTCAATCCACCCATCACCCGTCCTCATCAACAAATGCCTGGCGGAACAGCCATGTCTTGCACTGCCGTCGAAAGGACAGGAAATCCGGGGACAAATGGACCTCCACCGGGAGGGAGTTCCACAGCCATGGTGCTGCCACCGAGAACACCTTCTCCATCATCACCTCCCGGGAAACTTGGGGGATATTGAGAAGGGTGCCATTGGTCGACCCCAAGGGCCGCTTAAGGCGAGGTGGGGTGAGGTGGTTCCGCAAGTAGGCTGGGCCCAAGCCGTATAGGGCTTTAAAGATAGGTACCAACATCTTGAATCAGTCCCAGAAGACTATGGGCAGTCAGTGCAGTGAGTGGAGCACCGGTGTTATATGCTCCCGGCAACCCATCCCCATAAGGAGATGGGCCGCCACATTCTGCACCTAGAGTATCCGAACTATCACCAAAGGTAGCCCCGTGCAGAGCGCGTTACGGTAGTCCAATCTCAAGTTAATGAAGGCATGGATGATGGTGACAAGGTTGGAGCCAGAGATGTATGGCCGTAGCTGTCGTACCAGATGTAGCTGGCAGAAGGCACTCCTCACCACAGGCGCCACCTGGGCATCCAGGTGAATCACAGGAACTGTGAATCGAGGAGCACCCCCAAACGTCGTACCTGAGGGACTAAGGAGGGACATGCCTCCATTCCCAGAGATTAAGATACTGTAGAACAGATAATAGAGTACAGGATTGTATCTTAGCCAGCTTGCACATGAGACAGAGGGGTGGGGGGAGAGCTTCAGTGAGCTGCAATAACATCAGGGGGAATCATGGGAAGTCCCACTTGTGTGTGGGGTTTAAAAAACATCTTTAACCCATTTCCACCATGATTTCAGTGACAGGAGACAGGGCTGGATTTTCATCGCTGTCTCCCGTCACTGAAATCATGGCAGATATTGGCTAAAGACATCAAAAACCTCACCCATGCAAGCGGGACTTCACATGATCCTCCTGTCATGATTTTGGCTCGTGGCAATTCCCGTGCCCTTAGATTCTACTCCAAATTTCCTATTTTAAGGCCCTAATTCATCAGTCCATCTGTATTCAGAAAAGCACCTACACGTGTGCTTAGGACCCATTTCTTTCATTAGAACGTAAATGCACGCTTAAGTGCTTTGCCAGATTTGAGACTTAAACTCTAACTTTTAGTGCTGGTTAAATTTGCTGATGGAAACAAGAGATGGACGTGTCATATGGTCTCTTACTGACACTTTATGCACCCTGTTCCTTTCCCCCATGGAACACGTCCCCTGACTGCCTCTGGGAAGCAAAGATAGTTTGGGAAGGGTGCAGGGAAGGATTGGGAAGGCAGAGCAGAGCTGAAATTCGTACCTGCAAAAATACGTATACCTGTCAGAATTACGATATCCGATTCCACCTAGTAACATTGGGTACTCATCGGTACTCAATTAGTGCCTGACAGGCTAACCAATGTACCAATTTAGTGACATTCCGTACCGATTTAGCAACCTCTTGTAGTGATTTAGTAGTTTTCCTTTACCAAAATCAGTTGGTAAAATGGAACCTTGGTGATGGTAATACTCAGAAGTTTGGGTAATTGGTAGGGATGGGACTATCGGCAAATTATCGGTTACCGGTTTTATCAGTATCGGATTAATCCGATATCGGATTTATCGGTATCGGTATATTGGTTTTTTAACATTGCCGATTTTTTTGATATTTAACATTGTGGCCATTGTTAATCTGCTGTCGCCAATTATCGGCATGATCAGATTAACCTGATAACGATAGTCCCATCCCTAGTAATTGGGGGTCTGACTTGGTATTTGGGTACCAACCTGACAGACTACCCAAACTTGTGGGCATTACCTGTGGGCAACCAATGTGCTACTTATTCGGCTCAAGGGCAGGGAGAGGAAATGTATGCTCTTTGGAGCTAGAGGGACATGAGTAAGAGGGTGAGGTTCCCAAGCCCCAACTCTGGTTACACCGCTGGAAGAATGACTGACTCATTGCCCACCCAGTTTTAAGGCAGAATCTCCAGGAAACATAATTTAGGGCTACACCGAATAGTAAAAAAACCCAACAGTGAGTATTTCTGAGTTTCTGAGAATTGGTTCTGAGAGTTTGTCTGGTTTTCAGTAACTCAGCCGAATACGTGATACTCGGTAAAGTGCTCAGTAAAATAAAACCAAAGGACAGCGTATTTTTTAAGTACCGAGTTCCCTTATATAAGACCAGGAAAAGTCCTGTATATTACCCATCTGAGAATTTACCCATGTACCAAGTACTGGACCAAGTATCGGACTGATTCCTCAGTTACGCGGTAAAACCAAGTCAAATACTGAGTTACTCAGTAAAAACCAAGTCATTTTGAATACTGACTTTCAGCACTAATATCATTATATCACTTGTTCTGTGGCAATGGCATTCGACTTTTTGAGGGAAAAAGTTAAATCTCCTGGAATCTCAGCCCATACAGGTGCCCAGATGATTGATTTATTCCTTTGATTTGAGAAGAATCGAGGGAAGAAGAATTATCTGGATAGTATCTTTTGCCCATTTACCATTGTTGGTGAGATGTCTGCTGTCTCCTTGTGTCCTGAATTCTTATCTATGCTCGACAATCTGCGCTTACCATTTGCAATATTAGAGAAATAATCTTCTTTTAAATGTGCTGGTCTCCCCCATCCCTTTTTTTATCAGAGCGTTTAAATCCTCTGTGGCCTATTTCCCAAGTGAACATGTCAACTTTCAAGAATGCTTTCTTTCTGGCCCCTGAAATCACGTTTTTATTGTCTGACTGGCATTTTGAAAACTCCCCCTCCCCACCATGTTGTCTGGCCTGTGTGTCACCTTGGAATGTGCCATTTCAAGTTGTTTTAATGGTCAGTCATGATGATGAGCTTAATAATTACAGGGCTTGTCATTAGACTGATGCAACTTCGTGAACCTTTGAACTACCTCTATAATTATGTACCAGACAAGATCGGCATCCGTCATCAGTTAAGGTGGTGCTTGCTAACTCTTTATGCAATTGAGCAGAAATATCGTCTGAAATGATTTTCTTGTATGCAGAAATTATTTCAGCTTCTCTCTACAAATGAAATATACCGTTGTGCAGAAAGGAAAGACAATACCTGTGCAACACACTATTTTAAGAGCCAGTGTAAACCCTAGAGGATAAGGCATTGGACCTTGGAGATCAGGATTCAAATCATGTCTAGAGCTGAAATGGTTAACCACTAATATCTGGTATCTGGCCAGATATCACGGTATCTGCTATCTGGTCGTGTACCAATTGGTATCCGGTTTCGTATCCGACAGTGAAATGGTTAACTGCATTACTGGCTATTGTTTACTGCATCACCATTTAATTACACTTTGTTTTTATTTATTTTTCTTCTTCCTTCTGTCCAGACTGGTCTAGTTATATAATAGTGCGGTAAGCGGTAAAATATAACTTGGTAAACACTACAGTCATAAATAAATGGCAATATACAGTATTCAAGTGTGGCAGTTATCCTTAACCACCGATAATTTTTTTCTATCCATTTCAGCTCTAATCCTGTTTTATCCATGGATTCTTTGGATCCCCTTGGGCAAGTCACAGCTCTCAGCCTCAGTTCCCCATCTGTAAAATGGGAATAATAATGACCAACCTCACAGGGTTGTTAGGAGGATGAACTAGATAAGGATTGTTAAGCACTCTGAACACTGAAAAATGCTCTGTAGTAATGATAGTTAATAATAGTAACTTACATGCAGCTCTTCATGCATCAGCTTTAGGAGTAGCAGCCCCATGCTTTCAGTGCCACCACTGCTGAGGAGTCTTGGGGTGCCACCACTGTAGGTTCTGAGGGGGCCCAGGACCCTTTTGCTGCTGCCAGTGCTCCCAAGGCCTTTGGAGGCAGGAACTTTCTGTGGGGTCTACTGCTCACCCTTAAGGCCGAAACCATTCTAAGGCTGGCCTTGGCTAAAATGCATCCAGCATCTGCCTGGCCAGGGCTGGAACTGAGGCTACTGCTGATGATCAGACTCTTGGTGGCTAGAGTGTTCCTATGTGGAAAGGTTGATCAGCATCAACGCACGTTGGCACCAAGTTCAACCTTCTTCAGGGCAGGACTGAGTTGGTGGATACTGGTAATGCTACTGTGGGGGGAACTGAATTATAGAGGCGTGAGAGCACCTCTATAGTTAAGGCGAGCAGCATTCTGTGTTAAAACCCATCAAAATGCTAGTGCTTATAAAACTGAGGCGATTAATCCTATTGATTTGTAACTTTGTATTGATGGTCCTTTTTGTAAGGTAGTGAATCTGGCCAATTTCTATGCAGATTGGTTGAGAAACAGGGGAGTTGCAGAGGTTTGAACCTTGATGCAAAATGGCTTTTAAAATTTATTTATTCATTTAAAAAATCTTGATACCACGCCCCTCATGACACAACAGCTCTGGGCAGCTCACGACAAGTAATTTTACCTCCCCTGGGCAGTCGATCAGCCTCAGGGTTCCAGTACTCCCCTTCCCAGAACATCACTGTGATTGGGGACAGCGAGGCAGACCCGAGTCCCGAGGAGGAGATGTCCGGTGCTGAGGCGATGGCTGTCCCTCGGAGAGCTGTGTCACCACCATGTTCTGCCCCTCCCAGCAGTGCTGGCCGCGGTGTGTCACCCGGTGTGGGCCAGAAGACAGGAGGGGGCAAAAAATCCTCCGTCTGGGCGCATTTTAAGTTGGTGTGGGCAGATGATCCCAGGGAGGTGAAGTGCACTTTGTGCCAGAAGGTGGTGAAACGTAGGCAGGTGCTCACCAACCTTGGCACAACTGCCATGGAGAGGCACCTGAGGGGATGCCACAGAGCTGTGCTGCTAAGCGGGCAGGCAGGGGCAGTGGACGCCAGCGGGTTCCCGACTGCAGTGGCCAGTGGTCGGCCTCCATCAGTGGGCAAGCGTCCTGCTCGAACAGCTGCCTCTAGCAGCAGGAGTGGTATTACTGATAGGGGGGAGCAGCAGGACGATCAGCAGTAGCAGTCCACCATGGAGGAGCTGGGGTGGGGGCAGCTGCCAAGTCCATCGGCAGCTGCAGGACATGGAGGGCGCCGTGGCTTTCAAGTGAAAGCCATGCACATGTTGGGGGAAAGGACAGCACTGGATGGGCAGCCCTTCTTAGTGGTTGGGGACATGGGGTTCAGGCACCTGACTGGCTTCCTGGCCCCCCAGTTTAAACTGCCATTGCGCACCACCCTGAGTCGGCAGGTGGAGCCAGCCTTGTACCGGGCTTTAAAGGAGCAGGTGAGGGAGCAGCTGGCAGGGGCTGAGGGTGCCACTGTCCATTTCACCACAGACCTGTGATCGAGCAGGAACGCTCAGCACACCTACCTCGCAGTCACAGTGCACTGGTGGCAGGACCAGGACGCAGCATTTGTCAGTGGCAGGAGGGGTCCTGAACCAGGGTATAGGTGGGACCTGCTTCAAGCGGAAGTAATGGACGGCCCACACACATCTTGGAACATCGAGGCAGCCCTGACTGCCATGGTGAGGGAGTCGGTCACGCCTGGTGCGCCCTTCACCAAGGGGTGCGTGGTGACCGATAACGCAGTCAACATATTGAGGGCAAACTGCGAGGGGGGCTTCACCAGCATCCCTTGTGTGACACACACCCTTCACCTGGTGGTCAGGGACACTCTGGGCTTGGGGGAGAAGGGGATTGGGGCAGGCACTCTTAGCTTCCTGATCAAGCAGGGGAGGAAGTTGGTCGGTTTCTTTAACCAGAGCGTGAAGGGCAGCAACCTCCTCTGGACAAAGCAGGCCGAGCAAGGCTCCCCAGTGCACCAGCTGGTGCAAGATGTGTCCACGTAGTGGAATATGACCTTCCTGAAGCTCAAGCTGCTTCTCGAGCAGAAAGCTGCCTTGCATCAGGTGCAACTGGTGATGGACAGCAGGGCACCTCCAGGGTACAATGGGGGCAGAATGGGAGATCCTGGAGCACATGGTCTTTGTTTTGAGACTGTTCCTGGCTGAGATGGAGACCATCAGCTCGTCCATGGCCACCATCAGCCAGGTGACCCCATTGGTGCAGAGTCTCCTCAGGAGGCTGGAGGAAATTCTCCATGGGCGGGATTGTGGCCCTCAGGGCAGGAAGTTGGTGGATGAGGCGGTTGTCCTGGTGCAGCAGCTGAAGGCAGGACTGAAATGCTAGGGATAGGAGAGGTATAGAGGGAATAATAGACCCAGGGACAGCCTTTACTACCCAACAACACCAGCACGCCACCTTTCACAACGGGGGTCTTACGTGTATATGGGGAGAAACAACCCCTCAGGATCTTATAGAACCCTATATCCCCTGATGGGGATGAGGCAAGATCATCATGGGGGGGGAGACGCCAAGGCCCTGTGTAAGACCCCCACCCTGTCACCTCCACCACTTTCCTACACTGCACCCAACCAAACTCTAACACCATGAGAGGGGAATGGGGAAGATGGTGCTGAAAAGTGAGGAAAACAGGGTTAGAACCAAGGGGGAACAGGGGAAAGGCTGATACTCACACTGGGGAGGTTTGGGGGGGAAAGGGTCCCAACAATAAAGGGGAGCTCGTGGAGGAAAATAACAATACACAACAACCCACACCAAACCCTCGTTCACCCAACCCCTCCATACACTCACTTATCCACTTGCTCACGCACGCCGCTTACTCGTACGTACCCGCACACACACACGCAATGCTACACCAAACCTCTCGCTTTCTCTAGTCACTTCCAACTCCAAAGGGGGCGGCGGGCGGGGGGGGGGGCGGTCTCACAGAAAGCTGATCTCCGGCGATGCTGCTACTGCAGGACACCATTTTTATCCCCATGACTCTGCCCCTTTTGCGCGCAAATGCACGCCGAACGCTGCAGCATTCCCGACGGCCCAGCTGTTCTGCTGTCGGGCTCTGTCTGCGGCATGTTCTTTACTGTGCTGCCTCCAGGGGATGTAGCACCACCTCCTATCTGTGTGCTAGTCTCGGAAGCGTCCAGGTTCTCAAGACGTGCTCGCCCACAGTGGCCCTGTCTGGAGGTCGGCAGGGCCGCTGGTAGCGGCGTCTGACATGAAGGTGTGGTTCGACGAGCTCCTGCAGCAGGCGGAATACATGTTGGCAACCATGCTGGACCCCAGGGTCAAGAGCAGCGTGGCATGCCAGACAGCGCTCTATGGGCACTGGAAGGGTGAGCTGGTGGAGAGGGTCCTGCAGGCAGAGCGGGCTCTGGAGAGTACGCGGCAGTGGCAGCAGTAGCAGGACGCCCCTAAGGATGGTGGGAGTGGGAGCAGCCACCCCTTTCAGCTGGCAGGGTCTATCCCTGCCCCCAGCCCTAGCAGTAGCAGCACCAGCAGCAGGCTGAGCATCAGCAGCACCCCTATTGCGAGCAGCAGCAGCTCATATGTGCAGGCCACTCTGGGGAGCATGGGCTCGTGCACAGCAGGGCAGGCAGCGTGGCTGAGGGCAGTGGTGGAGGTGGTGCCCAGGCAGAGTTACGTGAGGGAGTACGACAGCACCTCAGCAGCAGTGGAGAGCTACCTGGAGGCGCCTTGCATTGAACTCAGCAGCGATCCCTTGGCCTACTGGGCTGGCAAGACCAACGTGTGACTGGTCCTGTCCAAAGTGGCCAAGAGTCTTTTGTCCTGTCCACCAATGAGTGTACCCAGCGAGCGGGTGTTCTTGATGGCGGGGGACATTTGCTCTCCGCACCGCCTGAGACTGGGGGCCAAGTTGGTGGAGCAGTTGATTTTTAGAAAGGTGAAACTTCCACTGCTGGGATTCCCCGAGCTGCCCCTGGACATGGATTGATGGTGCAGTGGCACACGCCATCCCATGCCAGGGGCAGTCTTGGGATGGGGCTCCTCCTCAATCTGGGCTGCTGCTGCTGAGGTGCTGTCCCTCCCTCCCAATGCCCGGCGCCCGCCCTGTCTCTCTTTCTCTCTCTCTCTCTCTCTCTCTCACTAGACAGCCTCGGCCGGCCTATCTGACTGACCTCATGACCCAGGGTGGCATTGGGAAACTGTAAGCCTACCAGCTAGCCTCTGGCTAGACAATCTCGGCCTGCCTCAGCCTGCCTTCTGATGCTCATGCCACGCTGCCTGTCTGCCTGGCCACCCAGGTTTCTGAGATCAAAGCCTGCCTCAGTCTGTCTTCTGCTCATGCCACACTGCCTGTTTGCATGCCCTGTGGGCAAAGCTGAAGCCCTGTCCCAGCCTGCCTGCCTCTCATGCCAAAGTGCCTGTCTGCCTGCCCTGGCAACCATGGGTGATGTGCCCCACTGGCCTGGTAATCCCGCTGCTGCTGTCTGCTAGTCCATGGGTTCTGTGCCCGGTCAATCTAATGTCTGCTGCTGCTGCCAATGCCACCTCTGCTGTCTGTGCCATGGGTTCTGTGCCTGGGCAATCAAATGTCTGCTGCTGCTGCTTCCAATGCCGCCTCTGCTGTCTGTGCCATGGGTTCTGTGCCCCAGCAATCCAATGTCCGCTGCTGCTGCCTCTGCTGTGCCATGGGTACTGTGCCCCGGCAATCCAATGTCTGCTACTGGGTGGCCACGTGATTCAGCACTGGGCAAGGCTTGACCAATTGGCAGAATAGTTTGTTCAGATCTGGAGAGTAGGATGCAAGCCTGCAACGCCTGGCCAAGCAGGGGTGGCCGCCACCGAGCCCTGGCCAGGCCTCTGCTGCTGCTCCACTGATGCCAGCCAGCCTGCAACGTCCAGCCAAGCAGGGGTTCCAGCCACAAAGCCCTGGCCGGGCCTCTGCTGCTGCTCCACCGATGCCTGGCAGCCTGCAATGCCTGGCCAAGCAGGGGTGCCAGCCACTCCATCCCCAGGACACACCGTCAGGGTTCTGGGGCCTACGTTCCAGGAAGGGAGAGCTGTGTCAATACAGGAGCTCATTGTCTGCAAATGTCCCACATCCTTGCCAGCCAGCCTGAAATGCCCGGCCAAGCAGGGGTGCCACCTACCGAGCCCTGGCCGGGCCTCTACCGCTGCTCCACCAATGCCAGCCAGCCTGCAACACCTGGCCAAGTATGCCAGCCTGCCGGCCATTCCATCCCCAGGATCCACTGTCAGGGTTCTTGGGCCGTCATTCCACTCACTGGGAACCGTCGTTCCACCACATCAAGAAACAGCCAGCCACTCCAGTCCCAGGACCCACCATCAGGGTTCTGGGGCCTACGTTCCAGGCAGGAAGGGCTGTCCATCCACATCATCAAGAAGCTGCTACACCTTTCTCAGGACCCACCATCAGGATTCTGGGGCCGTCATTCTGCCGACCCATGTGGAGGGTCCTTATTCACTTACAGCATGGCACAGGGGGAGCCGGCTCTGCTCCTATTGGACACAGACAGCGATTAGGGCTTCAGAGGTAGCCAGACACTTCAGAGGCAGCCCCATGTAGGGATCTGGGGCCTACATTACAGGCATGGGGGGCTGTCCATCCACGTCATCCAGAAGCTGCCACTTCTGTCCCAGGACCCACCGTCAGGGTTCTGGGGCCGTCATTCCGCTCACAGAGAGCTGTCATTCCACCGCATCAAGAAACAGGCAACCACTCCTGTCACAGGACCCACCATCAGGGTTCTGGGGCCTACGGTCCAGGCAGGGAAGAGGCCCAGCCAGGGCTTGGTAGCTAGCATGACACCCATACGGGGCTGGGCATTGCAAGTTGGCATCCTACTAGCCTGATCTCAACCAACTCTTCTGCAAATAGGTCAAGTAGCCTTGCCCAGTGGTGATTCACGTGACCAGCCAGCCAGCCACCACCTGCCATGATGGCGACTAGAAATGGAGAACCCAGCCAGCATCGAGCACGCAGAACTGGAGGCCTGCCAGCCTGCAATGTCCGGCCAAGTAGGGGTGTCAGGCCAGCCACCAAGCCCCAAGCCTTCCATGCCTCTCTGCTGCTGATGCTGCTGCTGCTGCTGCTGTTGCCGCTGGATCTCAGAAGACCAGCCCTGGTGCCACGGGCACCCCCAAGCACCGAGCCTGCCTGCGCGGGCAACCCGGGGTGCCAAGCACCAAGCCTTCCCAGTCTCTGCTGCTGCTTCTTCTGAGTCTCTGATGGCCTGGCATACTGCCACAGGCACCCCCCAGGGGCCCAAGTGCCGAGCCTGCCTGCCTGGGCAACCCGGGGTGCCAAGCACCAAGCCTTCCCAGTCTCTGCTGCTGCTTCTTCTGAGTCTCTGATGGCCTGGCATACTGCCACAGGCACCCCCCAGGGGCCCAAGTGCCGAGCCTGCCTGCCTGGGCAACCCGGGGTGCCAAGCACCAAGCCTTCCCAGTCTCTGCTGCTGCTTCTTCTGAGTCTCTTATGGCCTGTCATTCTTCCACTGGCACCCCCATGGGCCAAGCACCAAGCCTGCCTGCCCGGGGAACCTGGGGTGTCAAGCGTCAAGCCTTCCCGGTCTCTGCTGCTGCTGCTTCTGGGTCTCCGACAACCTGCTATGCCACCACGGGCATCCCTGGAGTGCCCCAAGCCTCCCGGCGGATCTGAACTCTGCCAAACGTTCAGTGGGACTGAACTTCGCTGGACCGAACCCCCAAACCCAAACTAGGTTTTCGGGCCGAATGGCCGAACATCCGAACTCCGTTCTGTTCGTACATCCCTACAGAAGTGATGCAAACCTTTTTCTTTGGCCAGGCATTTGGTAGGAAGGGATAGGGTTGGGTGGAGTGGTTAGGGAAATGGTTGCTGGGGGACTTTTTAGCTGTTTTATATATTTTTAAATATTTTGTAAGCTTCCCTGAGCCTATTTGGGAAGGGTAGGGTAAAAACTGGAATTGTCATTTCTCTCGCTGGCTGGGAATATTCCCATTTATCATTCAACAGCAAATTTGCAACACAAGTATAATTAATGTTAATGGACTCTTTCCCATGCAGTGAAGGAAAATTATGTGCTTCCTGCTAACATAATCATTCTTTAATCAGAAGATTGGGTTAATTTGTATGGAATGAATACTTGAAAATGTCACCTACATGTGCGTCGTTTTATTTTGTCTTCCAACGACACAATTTTTCTACAGCCCAAAATACTGCTGGGTTCCTCTGTTTGAGAGCGGTGACTTATAAATTACCTCCTCAGGTTGCCAAGATAGGTTAGCTAGTCATCTGCTGGATAATATTAATGTGTAATCAAAATGCAGGGTTCTGTCCCAGCGTTTGATCTTTGCTCTGTGTACACTGTAATCAAAGCCGTTTGGGAGAGAGCAATCCGATACAATGGAATTAATGATTTAAACTTTATCTGAGTTTCATTCCAGGGGAGAGGAAACAGATGATCAATTAAATCCAACTTTCAGCCACTCGTGCCAATATTGCTCAGGGTGTTCTTGTAGCCTCGCTATCTGCGCTCTCTTCCATCACTGTTTGCAAGCGCTCCCCTGATCAGCTGTCTGCCACATCGCTAATCCCAACCAACCATTCCCTTTGATTTATATTTACTTTTCTCTTCATCTAGTCTAATATCTTCTAGCTTGAAACTCTCCACCGGGCTGAAAAGGCTTCAGGAGATTTCATCCATAACTCTCACATTTCGTTTGTGTTGCGCCACTTGCCTATTGAGCAGACGTTTCTTACTTTTAATCTTTGCTTGACATCTCGTTGCTTTCCCTTGTGTCTTTGGTGAACTAAGCATGACACACTGGAGGCCTATTCTGAATCTGAATGCACCCCTATCCACGACGGCGACTCCATGAAAACTTGAAAATCTCTTGTCTTCAGGGCGCTGCCCTTCCTCCTCATTCAGATAAACAAGGAGAAGCTCAGTTCTTCATGACACAGTGGAAAATTAATGAATCATTTCTTCAAAAGGCTCCATCTCGCTGGTTTTTCTTCCCTGCCTGCTTTTAGCAAATTTCCAATCAAACATGTGAAATTTTTTCATTTACCCCTTGATTTCGGCTTGTTGGCAGCCTTCCTTGGATCTGTGGTGCGGTGAAATGATTTCTTCCAATCTAAGGACCGTGCCAGCATGCCATATTCCACTGCTTCCCCTCCTTCCATCTCTGAATATCAAGGCTCAGATAAAAAACAAAAGAAAACTATATACACTTCTTTAAAAAGCAGCCACCAGTTTACTGAGGGCTAACAGCCTGTGAGCTTCACTTCTTTACCGTTCCCTATTCAGCACCCAGAAACATTTTTCTTCCAATCCTCTACTTGAGTTTTTAGGATTTTTCTTTTTCTCTAAGGCTGATGGATCTGATTCATATCAGCTGTTCTTAAATGCGAGCCAAGCATGTAGGCTCTGACTCAGAATAAGGGTTCCTACTTAACATGACCTGCTGTAGATCAGGGGTGCTCAAATTTAATGGTTGGGTGGGCCAAAATAAATAGGATGGCCCTACACTGCAACACACGTCCATCCTGTCTTCTAACCCAGGAGTTCCATCCTCTTGACCCAAATTGAATTTGATTGAATTCACCAATTCAATTTGGCTTCGTCGGCAGATAACGCCGTCACCCCTGCTTACTCCTATAAATACAATAGGTGTTTTCAGACAAGCGCCTCTCCACTAGGACTGTTCCAAATAGTACTTCTGGGTACTCAGGACGAATCCCAAAGTTCTGAGTAATCGGCCTGAGCACTTGGCGGCCCGTTGGTGTTGTTTCAGAATTCGGACACGGAATTCCAGACCTTGAAAAACTTCGGAAAACTTCAGAAGTATTTGGCATGAGGTTGACGCCTCAGCAGATGTTGCCATAACCATTTAATTGCCTAGCCAATCAGGGCGCACAATAGCACATCCACCCCTTCCTCCCTCCCCTTCCCCCTTAATTGCCTAGACAATCAGGGTGCATAACACCACATGCAACAAGCAAATCAAATTGATAAATCAAGTTTCACCAAGCTTTTTTGGTCCATGCATGACCCCATGGGTACCAGCAGCCGTAACGAACGCACATAAGAAACCGGATATCTCCACCCCACAAAAAAAAACCTCCATTGTGTGCGCGCAGCCCACCTATGCAAGGCAAGCCCTCCCCCCACCATATTAACCAGAAAGAAACTAGAAAGTATTCCCCCAGTGCCCCAGCTGATCACATCTTGGCAAGGTTCTTGAACCCACAGCCAAAGCACTACCCAGAAAAGCAAGCTAGCAAGAGTGGGACAATAACTCCAGAAGACAACCCCACAAAAGTGCAACTGCGTGCAGAAATAATAATAATAAAAAAAACAAGAGTAGTGTACCCACAACA
The DNA here is from genome assembly GCA_003113815.1 of Sphenodon punctatus. NCBI lineage: Eukaryota > Metazoa > Chordata > Lepidosauria > Sphenodontia > Sphenodontidae > Sphenodon > Sphenodon punctatus. Next base: position 10,447,162 of record QEPC01011901.1, on the reverse strand, counting down.
TGGCCCACCATCAGCAGAGAGTGCACCCACTTTAATCATTATGCCAACAAGTTGTGCACAAAAATTCAGGCTAGCAGGAATGGGGCATTCACTCAAGAAGAATACAACAAGCCCACAAAAGAGTCTGTAACTTCATGGACAAATAAATTCCACTAAAAGCCAGCAAGCCAAGCAGTCACACAATTAAGAAACCAAACGTTCACCCCTGCTCCGCCTCCTGGCCACTCTCTTGGCATGTCATTGGTACTGTGGCACTGGTAACTTGAACAGACCAGGCAAAGGGAAGTGGAAGTGGCCTCATGGTGCCAAGCAGCTGGCAGAACAGTAGAAGTTACACTTTACAATTAGGCTCTACTATGCCATGCCACAGTCTAGATAACACACACAACCCCACAAAACAGTGTGCAACTGCATGGTGAAACAAATCTCACCAAAAGTCAGCAAACCCAGCAGTCACAAAAATAAGAAACCAGACATTCACACACTCCCAGGGGCACCCTCTTGGCATGACATTGGTACTGTGGCACTGGTAATTTGAACAGATCAGGCAAAAGGAAGTGGAGTCAGGCAGAGAGATCCCAGTCTGGCCTCATGATGCCAAGCAGCTGGCAGAACAGTAGAAGTTACATTTTACAGTTAGGTTCTGCTGTGCCATGCAGCAGCCACAGCCTTGGTAAAAAAGAAAGAAGACAACACACACAACTCCACAAAACAGTGTGCAACTGCATGGGAAAAAAATCCCACCAAAAGCCAGCCAGCCCAGCAGACAAAATTATAACAAAACCCCCAGCAGACAAAATTATAACAAAACCCACAAGAAAGAACACACACACACACACACACACACACCCCTCTAGTCTTAGTATGGGATTGGTACTGTGGCACTGGTAACTTGAACAGACCAGGCAAGGGGAAGTGGAGTCAGGCAGAGAGATCCCTCTGGCCTCATGGTGCCAAGTGCCAACCAAGCAGCAGGCAGAACTAGAAACAATGTGGCACCCAATTATTTATTTTTTAAAAGCATGGCATTGTAAAGGTAAACGTTCCCCAGCATTGGCCCTATGGACAGGCCAGGCTAAACCATACCATACTATGCCAGCCCATGCCATGCCAGGCCAGGGCCAGGACCAGGCACCCCACCCACAGCCAATTACTTATAGATCCAGCACTGTTGCACAGAGTCAAATTCACCAAAGACAATGGAAAATGGCTGCAGCCACTTTTATTTTGCCCTGCCAGCCAATCAAAAGCTTGCTATCTGGCTTTGCCAGCCAATCAAAACTTGCCATCTGGCTTACCATTACTCAACTGTCCCCTCCCATACCCTCCTCCTACCAAATATGGCACTAAGTTTCATTTCCAGAACCCCGCAAGCACAGCGGCTTCTGACGTTTTCTGGTTTTCCAAAGAACAGCCTTGGTCCTCAGAATGTCGGACTTGGTCCTTTCAGAACCGAATACCTTAATCTTCAGCAAATTCTGAAGTTTTCCAAAGACCGCGTTTCAGCCCTACTCTCCATCCATCACCCATGCATTACCCACTGGTTCTAGAGCAATACAGCAGGTAATGGGGTGGAGAGGGAGGTGTGTCTGAAAACACCCATTCAGCAGTCTGCTTTCCTTTGCCCAATACCACTTGTTCTGTAGCTCTGGCCACTGCTGCCAGAGCCATCTGCATGCTGCCACAGGGACCAAATCCTGTAGTGCCACACCACCCCTGAAGCTGGCCTCCCAAGAGCCTCAAGAAGATGATGGTACCACCTGATCCAGGCCCCCAAGTGTCCCTCTTGCAGTCAGATGTCAGATATGGTTCTGGGGGCTCCAGAAAACCACTGTCACAACCAGGCTGTCTCTTGTCATGTCAACTAGGGACCTGCTGCTGCCAAAACAGACCCCTCCCCCCCCAAAGCTCTTCAGGAGCAGGCCCTAGACAGCCACTTCCACCACTGGAGCGGGTCCTCAGGGCTCCTGGGAATTCCATTTTTTGTGGCTAGATGAGGAAACTTTTGATGACAGGGGGATGGGATGCAGGAAGGCCTCACCTACCAGGAAGTGCCAGGAAAAGCACATTCTGGTACCGCTACTTATTTCTATAGCGTTGCTAGGCATACACAGTGCTTTATAGTCACAGGTTCTCAGAGACAGGTCCCTGCCCAGTTGGCTTACAATCGAAGGCTGCTTTTAGATGTGTGCGGCGCACACGCAGTGTGAAATCACGCCACGTGTAAAACCCCCGCGGGCGGGGCTTAGAGGTGACATTTTGCACGTTAAAGCCAGCTGTGCCTTCTTCTAAAAGCGTGAACTAAATACCTCGACATCAAGGTATTTAGTTTGCACTTTTAAAAGAATGCGCGACCGGCTTAAATACCGCAATATCGAGGTATTTTGTTCGCAGTTTTAAAAGAATGAGCGACTGGCGTTAACGTGCAAAATGTTGCGTCTAAACCCGCCCAAGGGATTTTACATGTGGCATGATTTCACACCACGTGTGCACCGTGCACGTCAAAAAGTGGCCTGAGACGGACAACGGTGAGGAGAACATGCAGACACACACACTCCCATTTTACAGATGAGGAACTAAGGCCGAGACTTGGCCAAGGCCACCCACGGAGTTCATGGCTAAGGTGAGATTTGAACCCTGGCTTCCCAGCTCTAAGTCCAGCACCTTCTCCACTACACCACACTGACTCTCTAGGTGGAGAGGTTGTGACTTGCCCAAGGTCACCCAGTGAGTTCATGGTGAGGGCGAGGAGTATCAGAATTGCAGGGGCAACAGGGATTTATATCTCTCTGACCCCATGCTTTCCCATGCTCCCAACGTTTTGAGGGGTCAAAGAGGGATAAGCATTAGCCAATAAGCCAACCAACTGGCCCAATAAGCTCCACCTCTCAACAAATAAAGTCCACGCCCTCATGTCCTTGAAAACACACACCTTCCAACAGTCCAAATGCCTAAAGAGGGACAGAATCTGTCCTGCTTCTCATTCTTCCACCTAGTTCCTTGATGTTCCATCATCTCCCCATTGTCCTTTCAACTACTTTTCATAAGAGGTAACCAGGAAAGAGGTGCTCGAGGCTTGAATACTCATCTTTTTCTCCTGAAAGAGGGACTTTGACCCTTTGCAGGAAAGACAGAGGGAACCAGCAAAGAAGGACTGTTTCTTCAAATTAGGAAACTGCTTGGAGGTATGCTTTCAGAGGCCCCTTACTCTGGGAGCTCTTGGTGGTGGCTGCAGGGTCCCGAGAACCTCTGCAGCATTGAGGTGGCAGCATTGGTGGGGCCCCATGAGTTTCTTTTGAATGGCAGCAGGGGCACTGACGCTACAAATGCTTCTGAAACAGGCACTTCCTGCAGAGACCACTGCTCTCTCCCCTTGCACTGCCCTGACAACTCTTGCTCCAGGCCTGGCAAACAGTCCCCACCTCTGCGGACTCTGGTACCAAGGCTCCAAACATCTCTCTATGAGCCTGGCAGTGAGTCTGGAGGGAGAGTCAGTGGGGATACTAAGCAGGTTCCACTAGTTCCCATGTTAGGAATCTGCAGAAAGAGCCTGAACTCGGTTCATCTTTGTCTTTTCATAGCAGAGCCTGGAAGATCTGTCTGAAATGTCTCAGTCAGAGATGTTCTACCTGAATACATTCATCTGATCTCTCCAGTCTCTTGCCACCATCAGAAAGAAAAGGCTCTGGAAGGATGACACTCTTTCACACTGACACCTGTAAAGGAGTGTAAAAAGAAAGACATTTGGAAGATGGGTCCATTCTAGTCATCAAATGAGCGGCGTGTTTTCCTTTGAACGCTGAGCAAGTCCTTCCATTTTGCCCTTTCTTGCTTGATATCTTACAAGTGATTCAAAGAGATTAGGTGCCACTGTGGGGTTCTGTGGAAACCCCTAAAGATCATTTCTTTCCCTTTGATGCATATCACGTCCTCCTCTGTCACCGGGTAATCTCAAATCTATTATTGTCGGAATTATAACAGGCTGCCCATATCGCTGTTAAAATTACAACTTTCCAAAAAGCTGAGCGTGGTTGGGATTTGTCATAAGAGGAAGCTGCTGGGGATCAGATTTAAATCAAGATCAATTTTGATTCTCTTCTGGCTTTTCAACCCACCAAAAGCCACATGTACACTTTGATTGATGAAGCACTCATCCTGAACCCACTGAAGTCAATGGCAAAAAATCCTGTTGACTTTAATGGGGGAGGACTGCTCTTCTGTGTTGATTGACGGTGATCTATGGTGCAATCCTACACCCACTTTGTATAGGTGCTAGTGTCAGCGTGAACCTTATTGAATCAAATGGGACGCAATGCTAAAGACTTAGCACTGGCATGAAATATTTATTTATTTATTGGATTTTTACCTCACCCCTCCTAAAACAGCTCGGGGAGGCTTATGGGTGGAGGATCACACATAGGGCGAATTCACACGCGCAGCAATTATCTGAATTTTTAAAAATTGGTTCTCAATAGTTCGCTGTTAACAAGTCCTGTTGCATTCACATGCATGCCATACCGTTTTTAAGTACAGCGAAATAATGCATTCAGACCTTCTTGTAGTGCGCGCTTACCCGGCTGCTCAGTGCGGTTCAATTACAGGAAGTGGCCTGTGGGGAGCCAGAAGGTTGCTACTTTGTAAACAACATTCTTTGAGATGGCTCTAAACATTCTCACAACACACAACCTTCCAGCCAACATGGATTTTTTTTCCTTGTATGTTTAGAAAGGGTTGGAAGGAATGGTCATTCTGAAGGGTAGAGTGCTTTTTATACTAGAGAAGCTGAGACCATCATGTGGTCTATTATTTGAATAGGGTGAACATGCACAACCCAGTTATGAGAATGTTCGGAGCCAACTCAAAGAACGTTGCTTGCAAGGTAGCAACCTTCTGCTTTATCTCGCAGTCCGATCGGAGGGGGTGCCCCCTGCTTTCCTGCACGGGACTTCTAGACTGGGGGGCGGGGGAGGGATCAGGGAGTAAAGAGGGAGAGCCTGAGGCTGCTGGAAAGAAGCCCCTCGCATAGTGAGGCGCGCTGCTTCTCTCCCTGGTTTCTTTCCGGTATCCCGCTGCTGCTACTGCTGCAGCACTACGGCAGAGGCAGAGGCAGATGATTGAAAGGGACGGGAAGCATGGAGGGGAAGAACTTTTTTGGGGAGAAGCTGGCTGCAGCCTGCACCCAGCGAGGCAACTACAGGGCTCCAGCTGGTCTCACTGCTTCCGGTAGGGGCAGGAGTAAAACAGCGCACTTGGAAGCACGGTTGCATTCACATCAGAAAAGATTTCACACCAGTTAAAACCAGTACGATGTTGCTTTCACACTGCTGCTAAGTGCGGATTTATTGAAAACGGACAGCAAAAAGGTAGGTTTGAGTAGCTTTGAAAGTCGGATTTCTTTAGTGCGATATTGACCGCATTTAATCGTATTTATGTGTTCAGACATGCATGAAACATTCGTTTTTTAAAAAAATTCGCAAAAATCAGAACATCTGAATCCCCCCATACTTTGTCCTTTCCACACCTAAGATGAAGAAATAGAGAGTGTGCATCCAGAACAGATTATTAAGGGGATGGGATGTGGAGGAGAGGGCGAGTTGGGAGCCATGGGTTCTATCTTTGGCTGATCTACTGACTAACGGACCAGTTTATCCATGGTTAAAAGGAAAACGGCAAATGGATACCCCATGATCTCTTCTTCTTTTTAACGCTACAGAATAGGTTCAACCCAAGATGCTCTTTCCTTGGTTACGTGGGTATGGGATGGAGGGAGAGATAGATGGGTAACTGGGTCTGCCTATTAAACAGGATAAGAGGTGCTCCAACCCCAGTGTACTATCTACGGACCAGGTACACTGCCACTGATGACTTTTTGCCCTTCTGGGATCAAGATTCCACCCACTATTATTAACAACACTTCAAAGCAGGCAGCAGATTTCTAGCCTTGACTGGAGTATAGATGTGGGCAAATTACCCAACATTTCTACTTCAGTTTCTCTATATGAAAAGAACAGAGAAATTATAACCACCTACCTACTCTGCATTAGTAACTGGTGTCGGCAATGCCTGCCTGTAGGGGTTAGTGTGGCTAATGGTTTGGCCTGACTCAAAAACCAGGGATAACAGCCTACCTACTCTGTTCCTAGCCTGCCTTTCTCCATGCCAGTCTGCTCTGCCTTCCAATCTTCCAGCCTGCCTGTCTTCAGCCTTTGCTTTCCATTCCTGCCCTAGCCCTAAACCTGCCACCCGGACTGTCCTCCTCGCTTTGACTTCCGGGCTACCCTTATTGACTCTACTCTTTGGGCTACCCTTGTGCTTTCTCTTTGGTCTTCTGTAATAAAGCTGATGAAGAAGACACCTTAGCATCTCTAGGGTGGGCTGGTGCAACTGTGGGGAGGGCAACCCTTGAGCAGCTGCACAGCGCGAATGCTCATCCATGGTCCTTTTAAAATGGGCCGAGGCTGCAGGGGGATGGGTGTGTGCGCCGGTGCAGGGGCAGCGCTTGGGTGCCCGCATAGTCATACACGGACGCACCCCCATTTCCACCAATCTCCACGCATAGAGCAATCACCGTTTTGGCCAATGATCCATGCGCAGGCAATGGGTGTAGGTGGGTGTAGGTGCATGGGTCGCGGTAGCATGCACGCACCCCCACTCGCCTGCCACGTCCATCACATGGGTGGCACCCACTCATGCCCACATAGCAGACTTGTGTGGGCATGAGTGGGTGCGTCTCATGTAAAAAGGGTCCACGCCAGGCACACCAGTTTCAAGATTGTCTTCCTGGCGTTGTCTTCCGGACTACCTTTCTTGACACTGCTCTTTGGGCCACACTTGGGCTTGCTCTTTGGCTTGGACTCTTATTCTGATTCTGACCTCCTGGCTACCCCACTGACAATGCTATAGGATTGCTTGATTCTGATCCAACTTTTGCTGGTATTGGTCCTGATCCTGTTGCCACAATGCCTGACCTCTGATCTGATGCCTGACACAGGGAGATAAGCTCAGGCCAGAACTACTTACAGAGATCACACTGCCATAGTTGGACGAGGATGACACCTTAGCATCTCTAGGGTGGGCTGGTGCGAGGAAGAAAACCCTTGAGCAGCTGCACAGTGGGAACAGTAGTACATCCACACCAGACACACCAGTTTCAAGTCACCAACAAACCCATTTTCCTACAAAGACAAATTTTAAATGGTCTTGCCCCTGTTAGCCTTTCTATGAAAAGAAGGTGTAGCTGATCCCCTTCTTTGTGTGCGTTTCTCTTTAATAACTTTCAGCCAAATCTGGCAGAGGGACAGAAGGCCCAGCACTAAACAGAACCCAAAACTTTATATGTAGTGTTGATAGAGACCCTTTCATAGCTGAAAAATTCCATTGACTTACAATGAGAACTCCTGTCCTTCACCCCAGTTAGAAAGTCAGATGCAGGTGCTGGACAGACCTATTGGTTAAAGGCATTAGCATTTGATCCTAAGCCATGCAGAACGTCAACACAGTAGAGGCATGGGGAGACTTCTGACATAAGAGGAAGGGAAGAGAAGTCATACACAAGAGGGGCCAGGACTTTCCAGTGGATTTAGTAAATCCTGGATTGGTCCCCATGAGGACAGACAAGACCGTAACAAAAAGAGCTTGGGGGTGGGGGGAATGGCTATTTATGACGTTTCAGCTCCTTTTTATTTTTCACCCAGGTCTGATGGGTTGAATCATATTTAACTGTACAACTACGGTGCGGGTGACCTACTTGAAAAGAAGGTACCAACAGCACGGGAGTGCTGATTAACCAGATGGTCATGTGATTTGCTCAATCAATCACAAGCCAAGAGTCTGAAAGCCCAACTTTATAAATAGACTTAAAGGGTTTTGATTCCGCGTTTGAAGAGGCCACAGCATTTCCGCCGCACTGTATGTACAGCAAGAATGAGTCATCCCAACATTTCCTCTTTTCAGCAAAAAATAAAATAGTAACTTCTATTAAAAGGACACCAGACTCCTTCCTAGCTATGTGATGGCTAAATCTATAATGCAGGAGAATTTGTATTCCCCACCCTCCCCTGTACTGCATAATACCATTTGAGAGATGATCAGGCAGACAGGTGTCCTAAGCAGCAAGAAACAATTTTTAAAACAGGTTTTTAACACAATTTCCTCTTGTAAATTCACTGTAAGCATTCTAGAACCAAGATTGGGAGGAAGAGAGGATTTTGGTAAGACATGGCTCCAGCTGCTTGTTCTGCCTGATTATACTTGGGAGGTATATTTATTTAATGCCTCTTTGTACCTTTGTGGCTTGTACATAAAATGAGAATGACAAGCCTTCATCTAGACTGGTGGTTTCCAATTTTTTTGCCTGTGTGACTTTGTAAAACACACACTCACCACTAGGCATGACAGCCCTTCGGAAACCCTCTGTGCACCAGTTCACACCCCCTCAGTCATCCCAGACTCCAACCACTTCCCGAAGTGTCTTCGTCCCTTCTGCCATGCAGCCCCCTATGCCTGGAGCTCCCTCCCTGATTGCTTTTTTTCTCTCCCTCCCATCCTTCAAATCCCTCCTAAGAACCTACCTCTTCCATCAGGCTTTCCGTAGCTTCTCACCCACACACATTACTCGCTGATGCTCTTTCTACTGTCCTATCACTCAGGGCCTCCTTTCCCCCTGTTTCTAAGCTAAGCACCTCCACCTGCAACTTTTCATCTTAGTGAATGCGTTCCTGTCTCCCCCTACATCCCCCTCTTCCTTGTCTCCCCATCCCCTGCCCCTCCTAGATTGTAAGTTCACTGGAGCAGGAATCTATCTCTAATTAATGATTGTACGGTGTCAGGTACATTGCTTGTGCTATATAATAAATAAATAAATAAAATAAAATAAAATAAACTTACTCCAGTTGGAGCTTGCCTTTCTTTGGGTCTTCGCTACAGGATCTGAGTCAGCTCCCAGGACAAGTCTACCTGGCTAGAGTTCCTACTCGCTCATAGGGCTGAGATGAGAGCAAGTGTTCCCATTCTGCAGGGAAATACCGACTTTTCGGGAGCGCTTCCGTGTGTTTGTCGGTACTTTGTCAGTCTCTGGTGATTCTGTGCTTCCGCCACTGTCAATTCCGGGTGTCTTGCGGCTGCGGGGGATTGGATGAGGGCAAATTGGCTGAAGCTGAATCCTGACAAGATGGAGGTGATGCTGGTGGGTAAGGCAGCAGGGGTGATGGCCCCCATCATTGATGGGGTCTGTCCTCCGCTGGTTCCCCAGGTGCGGAGTCTGGGTGTGCTCCTTGATTCACAGCTCCGTCTGGATGTCCAGGTGGAGGCTGTGGCAAGGAGTGCCTTTTGCCAATTACATCTGGTGTGCTAGCTTCAATCGTATGTTTCGGACTCTGACCTGGCTGCTGTCATCCATGCTTTCATCACCTCTAGGCTAGACTACTGTAACGCGCTCTTTGTGGGGCTACCCATGGTGACGGTTTGGAAACTGCAGCTGGTGCAGAATGCGGCAGCCCGTCTCCTGGTGGAACTGGGCCGCCGGGAACATATTACACCAATCTCAGCACATCCTAATAGTTGGGAACCCAATACTTCTAGTCATAAGTTTCAAAATCAATTTCTGGGAATCATATTAGTACTTAAATTATACATGCTATTTTTAATTATTATTTGATTTACCACTTTTTAATTGAAAATTCTTGTGCTTTTGGTGGGGGCCCTGAACCTGAGGGTCTGGTACAATGTTATCCCCATCAGGACTTCCAGCTCTATGATCCTACAATTATTTGAGAAAGGGGCCTTGCACAGCTACTGAAACTAGGCAGCATTATATAGACGAGGCTGTTGGTAAACATTTTCCTTTGAATTCCCAAAGGAAAGCTTAAGCATCTTAGTAATTTGTTAAAGATAAGTTTGATTGTGAGCAAAATTAAAGTGTTTATTGAGTCAATGGCCCCGGGCAAGTAAAGTAAACATAAGGTATAATCTGGCTGTAGGTAAGGATTAGGTCTGTCCTATAAAACAGGGCAAAACTTACAAGTGGTGAGTAAAAGTACTGTAACAATTTTTGACGCTTAGCAGATTTAATTAAATAATAAGCTTCCTAAATCCATTTTCCGTGAGTATTTGTTGTTATTGTTGGGGAACTGATTAAGCCATAGCAGATGTCACTGGTATACAAGTCCTACGGCACACACACACACACACACACACACACACACACACACACACACACATAGCAAAACATAATAATCAGAGTCTTGGTGAGATTCTGCTGAAATCTGCCCATTTAAAGTTGACTCTTCTTTAGAGAGCTCATAGAGAAAGGCTTGCTTAAAATCTTTTCAAACATTTCTGTTAAGGACAGGGGTGTAGCAATGCTGTGATGAGCCCGGATTCATGTACCGTTTAAGCAGCGGGCCTTCCAAGACTCTTCCTGGCCAGTATTAGCTCCCTCGGCTCCTGGAGTGGCAAGAGTTGGTGGGGACCAGCACTCCACTGCCGCCCACTCTGAAAACTTCCTTCTTGGCAAGTGGCTTGAGTATGATTAGAAAATGTCAAGAGTGGGCAGGGGCCAACTGCTAGCTCTATTCCCTCCTCTGCTCACTCTGAAAATTTCCTAGCAGTGCTCAGATCATTTGCAGATGCCATTCCCATATCCCTAGAGTTCAGGACCCAGACTCAAATAAGTCCCTTTCCTCCCCTGATTAACTGCACCCCTGATTAAGAATGGGATAATATCCACAGTGAACATTGCATCTGATTGGGCCCACTTCAAATTGGGTCCAGCGAAGCAGATATAAACAGCTATTTGGTTCCTGCTTTGTATTCTGAAATGAATGTCTATTTCAGTTGGGTTATTTCATTATTTTAGTTCCTCTGGGTCCGATCCAAGGGGCATGAATGCATTGTATGCATGCAGTGCATGCACCCAATGTAGAACACATGCACCCCTGGTATACATGCATTGCACATGGGGTGCATGCAGTGTATGCCCTTTCTGTGCTTGGTGCATTCACCTTGGACTGGGCCCGATGTTTTGGCACTATTAGCACTAGTGAACTGGGTGCCCGAAACATCAGGTTCAGAGCTAACATTGCTGAACCAAAGTAACCAAAATAACCAAACAAAACACATATGCAGATTAGAGCTGAAACAGGTACTTAATTTGGTACGCACAGGTAATACCCACATTTTCGAGCCTGATTGGGTACCCCAGATACTCAAACATTTGGTCATTTCTGTTACTGATGTCTTGATTTTCTGTTTACTGACTGAGAAATTGGGACAGAAAACCAAAAAATTGGGACTGTACGATAATATTACTGGACCAGAAGTCAACGTTCTAGAACATTCTGGGACATTGGGAACCCAAATTAGGTTGTTAACTGGGTATCAATTTGTACCCATTATTTTTGAGACAATTCGGGTACAGAAAATTCAACGGGTATACCCATTTTTGGGAGAACTCATTTCAGTTCTAGTGCATATAGAATTTCCATAGCAAATAATTGTTCAGAGGGCTATCTGAATATACATATAATATTTGCAAATATGAAGACACCTATTCTTTTCAGCTCTAATTTACATAAGAACCAATCCAAACTATATTTGGCATTAAATGAGATTCAGTGACGACTTTACGAATCACTTTCATACTTGGGGTGCAGTCCACACCACAGAAGTCAATGGGAGTTTAGCCATTGATGTTAATGGGCAGAAGATTACGCTCTCACTGATTGGAGCACAAAGTGTATTATTCGAGGTAGGTTGGGGTCAAAGGTCTGGATCTTGGAAAGTGCTGCATGCTCCAACACAAGCATCCATGTCCACATCATTTGACCAATACACTGGAAGTACACATTTATACTAACGTACATACATCTGCATAAATAAAAATAGTGGCTTGATAAGGGTGCAAAGTCTTTCAGTGCCTGTCTCCTAGCTTTGTCCATGATCAAATATATCAACTATATATANGAGAGATGTTAAGAGAAAATTTCAAAATCATTTTCTTCTTGAAAAAGAAGATTTTTTGGTTTTTGCAATTTTTTATTTTTTTGTTTTTCTTTCAAAAACGAAAAACCTCAAAGTGTTCCTGTTAGCAATAACTTCATTAAGAAGACTTAGTGAAATAGCAGCCACAATAATCTCAGAACCATATCTGCAGATTTATTTTCCAAGACAGAATAGATATTGCTTTACATCCTAAATTCCTACCTAAGGTAATATAAGTAAGACAGTTGTGAGAATGTGGCCCTTTTTACACGAACCTCTCCCACCCATGAACACGCAGATTTCTGTGTGTTCATGGGTGGGGGAGCCCCGTGTGAACGACATGGTGCACGCGCCCCTGGTGAGTAGGGGTACGTGTGCACCTGCCTAACACACATCCCCACTCACCCACCACTCATCCCCATGCACGAAGCAACCGAGGGAAACGGCGGTTACTCCGTGGGTGTGGATGAGTGGGGATGCATGTGCGGCCATGTGCATGCCCCGCCCATGCGCTAGTGTGCCCACGGACCCCCCACCAGAGTCATGTAAAAATGGCCTGTGAGGAGCCACTCAAAGAAGAACAGAAGGTTGCTACCTTGTAAACAAGGTTCTTTGAGATGGCTCCGAATATTCTCACAACACCCACCCAGCCCCACATGGAATTTTTTTCTTATATTCCTAGGAAGGGTTAGAAGGAACTGTCATTCTGAGGGGGACAGTGGTTTTTATACTAGAGGAGCTCGAGACCATCATGTGGTCTATTATTTGAATAGGGTGAGAATGCACAACCCAGTGAGAATGTTAGACGCCATCTCGAAGAACCTTCCTTACAAGATAACAACCTTCTGATCATTCACATGGGGAGGAGTTGTTTGTAAACAAACAGCTTTATCTCCCAGTCCCATCAGTGTCCCTCTGCTGCTGCTGCAGCGCTAGGAGGAGGCAGAGGCAGGTAAGGGATGGGGACCAGAGCCAGGGAGGGAGGCAGAAGAACTTATTGGGGGAGAAGCTGGCTGCAGCCTGATGCCCAGCCAGGCAATTGCGGGGCCCCAGCTGGCCACGGGGTCATGTGCAGCTGCACATGTGGCACATGCCTGGGGCCGGCCCTGATCTCTGCCACGGGAAGGTCAGAGTACCTACTTGAAGAAGCCCCTTTTCAACTAGACGAGTCTGAACCAGAGTGATACCTAAGGTGGAAAGAAGCCAGATTCATCAAGCAGTTTAAATTGTGAGCTGCAGCTACAAAAGGAGAGTTTTTGAAAAGGGAGATAATCCAGCTCAGGATTAACTTTGCTGTGTAGCCATGGAGTTTATTCAAATAAATACGAGGCTGCCTGCCCTCAATCCTGCTTTTATACTGGTTTTGGCTTTTGGCCTATTTCCTCTTTAGAGCTCTTCTGAAGATGACTTTTTTTATCTGTTAACTAAAGTAGTAGCCACTCCCACACCAAGCGGATTTTCTTGCATGGGCTCAGCAGGATGTCTCGGGACACTACACCTAAGAATGGGCCAATGCCATGTTGTGCTAAGAGGATCAGGTCAACTGCAATGGGTGAGGGAACGCAGCATGGAAGGCCAGAACCAACACTTCGCTTGAGAAGATCAAGACTCCCAAGAGAAATTTCCATTGGGACAAGAAAGCTTGAAGCATGACAGTGAGGGAAGCCTACAGCCATACGCATTGCTTAAATTAGATACCAAGAGATCCAGGACTAAAACTCTGGCTATTCTGCTCCAAAAGCACAGGTCTCTACCACTTGTTTTAAAATAAATATCCCAAAGCTAGCACTAGTAGTAGTTATGTTCCCTGTGGGTCGTACCCTCAACAGGAATGTAGCTAGTTTGGAATGGGTGCAGAAGATGGAGGCTTTGGCATTTCAGGCACCTCCTTTTAAGGAGGACAATTACCAACTGGAGCAAATTCAAAGGAGGACAACAAAGGTGGCAATGGGTCTGGAAAGCAAACCTTATGAGGAAAGGCTCAAAGAACTGGGTACATGAAGCCTAACAAAGAGAAGACTAAGGGGAGACATGATATCAGTCTTCACATATCGAAAGGGCTGCCACCAAGAATGGCAAGGAACTGTTCTGCATGGCTATAGCACGCAGGGCTAGAAACAGGGGGTGTTCTTACACACACGTTTCTCCTGCACGTTTGCTGTTTCATCCTGAACTTTCTGTGTGTCTAAATCACTCACCCAGATTTTGAAGATCTGGCTCTTTGAACTTCTGCGTAGAACTTCTCCCAGACCTTTTGTGTGTAAAAAGTTCTCCTGGTAAACTGCTTTGCTCCAGGCAGCTGTGGTCACTTGGTTTCCATGGCAGCCCCTCACGTCTACAGCTGCGGCTACTTTAGGCTGCCTCAGGGCAGTGTTTGTGTGAAGAATGCATCCGGAACTTACTTGTGGACTTGTAAACCTAGAAGACTGAAAAAATCTAGAACTTTAAGATGTGTGTAAAAATGCCCAATGGGGTCAAGTTACAGGAAGGGAGATTTCGGCACCATGTCAGGAGAAATTTCCTAACAGTAAGTGCCAGGCGGCGATGAAACAAACTGCCTGGGGAGGTCGTAGACTCTCCATCACTGGAGGTTTTCAAAAATAGGCTGGGCAGCAACCTGTCGGGGATGTGGTAGCTGCCAGCATCCTGCATCCAAGCAGGGAGTTGCACTAGGGGAGAGAGATGGGAATCCCAGTTTCGGATGAATCTCTAACGGCCTGAAACAGGTTGTTACAGTTTTATCTGAAACAAAATCAAAATTGCCCTCCCAGTTACAGATCCCGTATTTTCTTTCCATATTTCCCCAAGACTTCCATCCCCCGGGACCCTGGAGTGTGACTTACCGCCTCAGCGGGCTTGATTGAAGCTCTGCAGGTGCTGTGGGGACTCCGGCAGGCTCCTTCGTCACAGCGTCCTCCCTTCTCTGGATTGTGCATGCACAAAATGGCCACCACCCTTAACCAAAATGGCGGCAACATTATTTTGACCGCCACCCTTTTAGTGAAGGCCATTTTGCACGGGCACAAAATGGTCCCGTTGGCCATTTTGCACATGCAGGATCTAGAGCAGGGAGGATGCCACAATGACAGAGCCTGCTGGAGCCCCCGCAGCAGCGGCGGGGCTTCAATCAAGCCCTCCGAAGCCGGTAAGTCCACTCCAGGGCCCCTTAGGAAGGGGGTGGGAGAAAGTATGGGCCGTGGGGGCATGGGGGACATGTATGCACAGCATGGCCCGGGAGTCATTTTGCACATGCTCAGTTTTTTAAAATCATTTGAATGTTTTTAATGGATTTAAATACAGAACCAAAATACAAAACCATAATTAAATCCAATAATAAAACCAATAAAACAAAACAAATACAAACAACCAACAAAACACGAAACTGGAATTTCCTCCAGTGACCCACCCCTACTAGATGACCATCGAGGTCTCTTCCTACTCTTTGAGTTTACAAATGCTTTCCTTTCCCTCCTTTCTGGAGTGCCTTCTCTTCTCCTGCCCTTGCTGGCATAGCCCCTCCTTTCCTGCCCCCCAAACTGGCCCTCTATATGCTGGCAGCCTCTTCTCTTCCTGCAATGCAGCCGAGGCAGCCCTGTGTGGGAAGCAGTGGCATAACGTTGGGCTGAAATGGGCATGGAATACTGGATCAGTCCTGACCCACAGAAGTCCCACTCCTGGCCTAGAAACACCCTCACTCTGGAGCCCCTGATAGCACTGAAAGCATTTGAAAACTAAACTCTGAAAGGTATTAAACTTTAAAAGAAGTTTATTGCTGTGTGGAATGGTTTCCTATTGCAAAACACAGACTATGAGTAGGACGGCATAAACGTTCCAGCTTGTCCCAGAACACTCTGATCAGCTAGCAATCGTCTACCCATTGAGTCAATGGCAAAACTCCCATTGGCCTTGATCCACAAGCCACTTACTTTGGAGTAACCCTGTGTGCTATTTATTTTTATGTATAACTCACCCTTCCCCAAAGGTTGGCGGCATTAAAACCATTAAACCAGGTATAAAATCCCCATAAAATACATCCCTAATACAAGCCCCGCCCCGGCGGTGTTAACAAGCAGCTGCCTGGCCCCAGCCAAGCCAAGCCCATGCGTGGATGTAGCAGCAGCAGCTGTGGCGAAAGGAGACGGGTCCCAGTGGTGAGAACTATGGAGAGCGGAGGGGGTGGAAGGTTGAGGGGCGAGGGGCAGCCCTTGAGTAAAGGGAGTGACTGGGATCAGCCCCCCCCTCTTGAATCCCTGTATGGGGGTGTATGGACTATTGCCCCCGGCATGAGCCGGCAGCAAGCTCCCAGAGGGATGGCCAGAGGTCTGTAAGAGCAAAAGCAGCTGCAGTGTTTGACAAGTGGGCGGGGTTTGGGGCAGATGATTTCCGGACTGCCTGGACAAGAACCGGGGGCGGCCAACGGCCGTGCTGGTGGCACGTGCCTAAGGGGCATGGCCAAAGGGGCCCTTTGGTTGTGGCCTTCGGTTGGGACCGAGGACCAGGGCTACGGAATAGGGCTCATATTATAAATGTGTGGTGAGGAAGAGAATTGGCTAAAAGTGGATTGCACCTCTTGGTGAGAGCTAGAGGGGAGGAGGGGGATGAGGGAAGGGGGGAGAAATTTGATGAGCCAATGTTGATTTAATATGAGTACTGAATTTATATTGTATACTGTAGTTTTATTTATTTTAAGCATTTATGAGTTACCCCATATACCTACGTCATCCCGGGGCGATGTACAGCTAAATAAAACATTCATAAAAACAATTTTGAAAAACATCACACAATTTAAAACATCACAAGAGTAGGAGAATAAATACAAATAAAATAAAAGAAGGGCAGGAAAGAGCTAAAAACCCTATTCCCCCCCCCCCCCCCCCCC
>QEPC01011901.1:10399562-10426624 GCA_003113815.1 Sphenodon punctatus | reverse complement strand
CCGCCCCCGTGCGTGCCCGCAGCCGCTCTGAGCGGCGCCGCGGGGGCGGGGGAATCCCCACAGCATGACTGATTGCAGGGGGCGTGGCAATGTGTTGCAGCTGGGCCCCTAACGGTGGCGCTGCTGGGGAGGGTGTTCCCTGCGGGGCTGGAGCAGGCCCCGCCTGGCTGGTCATCGGTGGGGGCGTGGCCACAGATCCAGGCCCTCCCTCCAGTAGTCGTGGGGGCGTCGGAGGAACGTCCTCTTGCCGGCTTTCTGCCGGCGGCGTCTGTTCCAGGCGCGGCTCTCCCCGAGCCGCCTGCGCCGGTGCCGAGGGGGTCCCTGTTTCTGGTGTGCTGCTGGGTTGGGGTAAGCTCTGCGGGGGTGTCTTGGGGGTCCCGGCGCAAACCCGGGTGCCCCTGACAAGAGATGACAAGGGGCCATAAGGGGGGTAGGGCCGAGGCCATTTAGGGCTTTATAGGTCAAAACCAGCACCTTGAATTTTGCCTGGAATGCGATCAGCGGCCAGGGCAGGCTCTGGAGCACTGGTGTAATGAAAGTGGAAACCTATGGGCGCTACAAACACTTGTAACTGATTGTACATGGCAGCCACTGACCTTAATGGTGCAGGATTCTCCAGTTAATGTGTCAGTATGGTCCCTGGCAAGCTGAAGCCCTAATCTGTACGGCAGTACAAGTAAATAACATCTAGCTGGTGATTAGTCCAATTGAAGTAGATTGGAATATTCAAATATGTAAAGTTAAGTAGTGTGTAAATGTATATAGGGTCAGCACTCACTAAGCAAGTGGTGAATCGACCCCCAAAATGGCATAAAGCTTTACAGGGTGCAGCCACACGAGACACCCTAGGAAGGCTATATCATAACTTGGGTAGCCTTAACTCACTCTGGGCAGACGGGTCAAGCAATGCAGTGCATTGTGTGCCTGGCGGCCACGCAGCAACTGGCTGCTATGTGACGCATCCTCGGAAAAAGTCTGAGGATGTGCCGTGGAGCAGCCTAACCCAATATGAGGTAAGGCTGCCCAAGGAGGGGCACCCTGTGTGCTGGGGGCCCTTCTGCCCCGTTGCATGGCAAGCTCTGTGGCGGGGCTTTGAGTGGCGGCCTCTAGTGCCCATTGCACACAGCCACGTTATGGCCGAAGGCAGGATTTGGGGCGGGCTGGGGTAGGGCTAGGCGCCCACTTGTGCGGCCAGTAAGGATGTGCGAATGAGGTTTGGATGTTCAGAGTTTGGACCGAACTCGGTCTATTCGGACGTCCGAACTGAACTCAAAAATGGCCAAACAGTTCGGTCATGTTTGGGTGAGTTCGGATGAATTTGGGGGTGGGAAAAACGTGACTTCGGGTAGGAAAAACGTGATTGGAAGGGGGAGACAGCTGAGGAGCAGACTTCCTGGCACCAGGGGTGGAGACCAGGGGTTGTTTCAGGGCCAAATGATACCGATACCGAAAAAAATCTTTGAATTCAATATTGGTATCGGTATCGATAGCGCTATTTTTGAATGTTCGGCCAAGTTCGGAACCGAACTCTGCCGAACCGAACAACTGAACCCGAACTCGGGTTTCGAACCGAATGACCAAACGTCCGAACATCCGAACCACATTCTGTTTGCACATCCCTGGGGCCAGTGCCTTGGTCTGGCCTAGCCATGACCGGATATCTGGCAGTGGCTTGCCTGCCGTGCAGGGAGGGGAAACAATTATCTGTCCAGCCCCCTGTGATTGCTCCTTAATGTGGTGGCTATGCTTCCACATCACGGGGATCTGGCCCTCGCAGCTCGTGTGACTGCACCCACAGTCTCTTCTGTCTTCTACACACTATGAACGTTAAGAGATTTAAAGGGGATAGATAAATAATGTAGAACCCAACACTGTGGATGTATAGCGAGGATTATTCTTTTCCTACATGCATGACTTTGTACTTGTCAACACCGAATTTCATCTGCCATTTTATTGCCCAGTCTCCAAGTCATACGAGATCCTCCTGTTTCTCTTCGCAGTCTGCAGAAGAATGGACCAGATGAATTTTTAAGGCATCTTCGAATCTTAACATTCTATGGGTGTGATCCCCGCACCTAATTAACATCAATGAGAGCTGAATGACTCACTTCAGTGAAGACTGGATTACACCATATCAGTCTATGATTATAAGTAATAATCTCTAAAGGGACCTGCAGTTTTGAAAGCATTCATGATCATTTTGTTAGTTAACAGCTCAAGGCAGAGCAGAAACCTTTCTCATTCTGCAAAATGCTTCTTTCATGGAAGACGGGAATTACAGGTTATGCTAAATGCTTTAATGATAAGCTAAACGGCAAAGTGGTTAGGGACAGTAAGAGTCTCCTACCTTTCCAGAACATTTAGGCGTAGATGCTGCTACTTTAGATTTAGAAATCCAGAAATTTCTGCAGAAGAACAGAAGACTAACCCAACCAATCCAGGGGCGTAGCAAGACCGGGGGGCGGGGGGGGGAGGGGGCTGGGCTCAGTCCCCAGTTATGGGCCCCCCCAATGGTGACTTAGAATTAAAATAAATAAATAATCAAAAACAAATCACAGTGTACAGAATAGTTAGAATACAATATATATTTCGAATCAGTACTAAAAATCAGTATGTATGGCATTTAAAAAAAACTTTAATTAGTTTTCTGTTTGCAAAACACATCTTTTAATATTCCATAGTCAACAGTCATATTCAAGTAAAAATAATGTCAACCTCGCCCCACTTCACCAATAACCAGCCGTGGATCCTAAAAGCAGCTGAAAAATAAATACGTCCTCGTGTACTTTTTAAAGGTGAGGAGGAAGGCAGCTGCTTAAAGAGAGAGACTGTCTGAAGAGTGCAGGATTGAGTCTCATCACAGGATCATGCCCTGAACCTCATCAGTATGAAGGTGTATCTGTAAAACCAGATAGAGGCCCTTTTTATATGAGTGCGTGTGTCGGGGGGGATGGGTGTTCACCGCAGCGCGGGGGTGGCGCATGGGGGACCGGTACACAGGTGCGCACCCATCTCCACCGATCTCCATGCATGGAGCAACCGCCATTGTTACCAGTTGCTCCATGCGTGGGCTATGGGTGGAGGTGGGTGGAGCATGGGGAGTGCGCACGCACCCCTACCCACCCGCTGTGGCGGTCACACGAGCAGTCCCCACCCAGGCCCACGCAGCGGATCTGCGTGGGCGGGGTGTGTGTGTCTCATGTGAAAAGGGCCACAGACACGAAGACTGTATTTTGAGAACTAGACAAATTAAATTTTTGTCATTTTAAGGAGCCTAAACCAATGTCCAAAAGCCAACAACAATAAAACAACAACAAAAAAAACCTTATGAATTTTCACTTCTACCTTGATGACCAAACACATTTTTAGCGATCTCATTTGCTAAAATGAGCTGGCTCACCCCGCCGCTCCTGCGCACAGCCTCCCCCACTCCCCCAAACCCGACACCGGGAACATTCACCCAGGCCGTTTTTAGATGAGACGGAACCATGCAAGTCCACCCAGTGGACACATGTGGTATCACCCATAACGGGTGGGTGTGCGCTACCATGACTCTTGCACCTCCACCCACCTCCCCGCATGGAGCAACTGGCAACCAACCTGGGTTGCTCTGTGGGGAGGCATGGGTGGATGGGGGTGCACACCGAGTGCACACTCATCCACTGCCATCTAAACCCTCCCTCACCCACCAGAAGTGCATGTGCACTCCACCAAGGCCATTTTTAAATGGATGCCCCCCCCCCGTCAACGTGTGCAGGTGGGGGGTGTCCGTTTGAACGCCGCGGCGGGTGCGGGGGGATGGGTGAGGGTCCATGAGAACGCCGCAGCCAGTGGGTTGGGGAGCGTGTGCGCTCCTGCGTAACACTTACCTCCACCTGACCCATCTCCACCCATCAACCACGCATGGAGCAACAGGTGACAATGCCGGATGCTCTGTACATGCGTCTATGGGACGCACCCCCACGCATCGTCCACCCACCGTGCCGCCCACTCATCCCACCCGCGCCCACTTGAAAAGGGCCCAAGTGCACACAGATCCACCCCCACCTCTCCCACAGTGTCCATCTAAAAATGGCTGCAGCTGCCCCTGCACACAGCCTTCTCGCATCCTCGCCCTGACCCCAGGGAACACACACCCAGCTGCCCCTTTGCAATGCTATGGGCATGTACATATCTTCCTATAGACCAAATTTGGGACAAGAGTTCATATTGGGGGAGAACAGGAGCCCTTGTTAATATTCAGAAAACATTATTTTGTAATAAACCCACATTAACATGGGCAACATGGTGGTGGGAATCGGGACTTCAGGTGGGAATCGGGAGAAGTACCTGCACATTCTGTAGCCTTTTGGCCAAGGATAGACAGCTGAGGACTCTCATACGCAGAGGATACTCCACCACAAAAAGACAAAATTAAATTTTCCACAAGGCTGGTCCAAAGATCCATTATTGGGGTTCACATGGGCTTATGGTTCATGTGGACTTATGGATAGGGTTGTTTAGGATTGTGTGTGGGTGGGTGGAAGTATAAAAGTGGTGTGGAATTATGGGATTTTTTTTTAATTGACTAAGATTTTTATTGATTGTAAGCCACCCTGAACCTTTATGGGAAGGGTGGTATACAAATAAATAAATAAATAAATAAAATTAAATGGCATGGAATTCTCACCTTCTCCGAAAGTAGGAAATGCAGAAAAGTCACAACTGAATGGCCTGGACCATGCATATCTACAGGACTGCATTCCTCCTTATATTCCCTCTGCAGCCTCATAGGCCGCTTTTAGATGAACGGTGCGCGATCGCGCATGGCGATCGCGCATACTTTGAAACGGCCGCCTTTATTAATTACACGAGAAGGAAGTGGGGTATTATGCGCTTATTATGGCGGTGGCGCATTTTTAAAGTCCGCGAATTAAATACCTCATGATCGAGGTATTTATTTCACGGACTTTAAAAATGCGCTACCGCCATAATATGCGCATAATACCCCGCTTCTGTCTCGTGTAATTAATAAAGGCAGCCGTTTCAAAGTATGCACGATCCCGCGCCGCTCGTCTAAAAGAGCCCTAAGATGAGCTGAAAGTGCCCTCTTGCAAGTTCCATCATTGGCCCCTGTCCATATGACCTGGGCAAGCAGAGAGGGGTTCTGGGTGGCTGCTCCACAGCTTTGGAACTCTCCCTGTTAGGAAGGTCTCCACGGTATCTAACCGAATATTGATTTCACCCTGTATTGTCATTTCAAACAAAATATTTCAGAGCTAACTCTGTTGGTCCAAAATGTTACTTAGTCAAGGCATCTCTGCTGCATTGTTTATAGAGAACCTTTTATATGTAACCTTTAGGTTCATGTTCAGATTTATTTTGTAGAAATGATGGACACCTCCATAACTTTCACTCCAGTCCAGCAATTTGTTTTGAGTATCAGCAAGCATTTTCAATGCTAGCCAGGAGGTTTTATCTTGCATTTGTGGGTACCCTGTGGAAAACCCATGTTTGACACCTGGAAACCAGAACTAATTGATTACCTTAATCCCCTTAAGCGACACAGCAAATTTTATGCAACATGGTTCACTTACTTAGACTGTCTCAGCCTTGAAAGCTAGATTGGATCATTGCTCATTGGGCAGGACAAGGGCTGTCTAGCATCCGCCTACAGTCCACACATGGTGGGTGATGAATGGAAAGACAGCCCTAAACCTAGATAGACATTTCAGACCTTCTATAACTTAAATCTACAGACTTCTTCCTTATGGATGTTGTCCACACTGGGAACTTGTATGCAATGGGTTAACAATTTTATTGCACGAAGTTAGACAATGTGAGAATTTATGGTAGTGATGCTGTAGTGAGAACAATATTTTGCAAATACAGGTAGGGTGCCGCTACCATAGGGGCAGCAGGTGCATGGCCCCGAGCCTCCAAGCCTGGGAAGCCCCGCAATGCATGCAGAATTCATGTGCATCTTGTGTGGGGGCAGGACAAAGGGGACTAGTTCCCTCTTCTGTACCAGGGTCCATTCCAATCTATTTTTAAAAAACATTTATTTATTTATTTATTTATTTAAAACTTATATCTGCCCCTCCTGCCCAAAGGCAGCTCGGGGCGGCGAACAAAACACACACAAAATAATATATTAAAAAATTCAACAATAAAACATTTAAAAATAAATCTACACATTTTAAAACAAATCATAAAAACTCACCCTCCCTTCCACCCCCTACCCTACCCTACCCTCGCCAAAAGCCTGGCGGAACAGCCAGGTCTTACACAAACGTCGAAACGACAGGATGGTGGGGGCCAACCGANACGTTGAAACGACTGGAGGGTGGGGGCCAACCAAGCCTCCTCCGGGAGTGAATTCCACAGCACAGGGGCAGCCACCGAAAAAGATCTCACATCAGTGGCCACCCGTCTCGCCCGGGGAACCTCCAAAAAGGCCCCCACGGACGATCTCAGGGGTCGCACGGGCACATGGGGAGTGAGGCGATCCCGCAGATAGGCAGGGCCCAGACCGTGAAGGGCTTTGAAGGTCAAAACCAGCACCTTGAACCTAGCCCGGTGCTTTATAGGCAGCCAGTGCAGAGCCCGGAGCACAGGTGTCACGTGCTCCCTGCGGCCCGCCCCGGTAAGGAGATGGGACGCATTCTGTACCAGCTGCAGCCTCTGGACCAGCTTCTCGGGCAGCCCCACATAGAGCACATTACAGTAATCCAGCCTCGAGGTGATGAAGGCATGGATGACAGTGGCGAGGTCATAGTCTGAGAGATATGGCCGAAGCCGTCGGACAAGATGTCCGGGGAGTGGCCGAAACACACTCCCCGCCACGGCCACAACCTGAGATTCCAGGCTGAGCTGTGAATCGAGGAGCACACCCAGACTCCGTACCTGCGAGACAATGGGAGGGTGAACCCCGCAAGAGGAGATTCAACCACTTCCAGGCCCCGCAGGCCCTCACCCACCAACATCACCTCTGTCTTGTCAGGATTCAGCTGCAGATGGCTCAACGAAGCCCCCACAGCTGACAGGCACTGGGAAAATAAAGAGATTGCATGGCCTGGGTTGATGGAAAAAGAGAGGTAGAGCTGAGTGTCATCAGCATACAGATGACACTGCATACCGTGAAACCCTCTCACGATCTCCCCTAACAGCTGCATATAGATGTTAAACAAGAGGGGGGACAGAATGGCACCGTGCGGGACTCTACACGTGAGGTCCCGGGGGGAAGACGTACACTCCCCCAAGACCACCCCGTGAGTTCTCCCGGCCAGGAAAGAACTAAAACAGTCCAAGACCGTCCTGCCAATCCCGGCACGGTCCCGCAGGTGAGGCGAGTCACCAAACCTCATGATCGACTGTGTCGAACGCAGCCAAAGGGTCTAGCAGGACCAGTAAGGTCTGACGACCGTGGTCCAACGCCAGATGGAGATCGTCAACCAAGGCCACCAAGGCCGTCCCCGTACCATACCCAGGCCGAAACCCGAACTGAGAGGGGTCAAGGAAACTGGTGCGGTCCAGGTGTTCTTGAAGCTGCCGTGGCACAGCCCGTTCAATAATCTAACTATGCCCCTGAGTACAGGGCAAAATCTTATACATGTACATAGACCTTTCATGCCTCAGCAAGAAACTCCAGAATTCTTTCTTTCAAGGAGTACTTATTTTAGAGGGATACATACATAATGGGTATTTTGGATGCGGGGGCACCCCACCCGCAGAGTTGCTCTAGAGGTGCACCCGTGTCCACCCGCTTCCAGCTCCACTGGACTCAGGGGGTTCCCCTTGCCATGGCCCATCCATTCCCCGATGTTCTAGGCTGGTGCCCGGCAACTCTATGGCCCTTTTCAAATGGGCTGGGAGGAGCCACGGTGTGACGATGATGTGTGGAGGCCACGGCAGGTGTGCAGCGCGTGTGCAGCCCATTACACAGACGTAAACCCATCTCCACCCTCCTCCACTAATCTCCATGCACGAAAGCATCTCCGGCCCTTTTCACATGAGATGCACCCCCCCTTCCCGAGTCTACATGGGTGACTGGGTGGGCAAGGGGGGGGTCCATGTGACCACTGGTGGGGATGGGTGAGTGCGCGCTCCTATGCTCCTGCACTCCACCGATCCCCCACACATGGAGGTATTGAAGAAAACAGAGGTCCCTCAGTGCGTGGAGATCAGTGGAGATGGGTGTGCGTCACGCCGTGTACCCATGATCTCCACCCATCCCCCTTGCACCACGGCACCTCCTAGGTCCATTTGAAAAGGCCCTATGTTTAGTCCAATGCCTCTGTGCATGGGGGATCGGTGAAGATGGGTGGAGCGCAGGAGCATGCACGCACCCCCAGCCACCCGCACCGGCGGTCACACGGATGTCCCCCCCCCCATGCCCACCCAGCTGCACACATGGGCAAGAGCGGGGCATCCCATGTGAAAAGGGCCTATGCCGGCCAGGAGTGGAACTGCAGTGTGGGTCTGCTGAGTAGATGGACAACAGCTCCACTCTAAGCCAGTGCCCTGGGTTTGGCTAGCCCATTCCACTGCAGGTGCTCCTGGATATCCCAGAGGGCTTCAACATCTCAGGCCACCTTCAGACGAACCAAGCATCCTGGGGGTAAAGCGGGCACTGCCGTCCATCTGTTTACACTCATTGTTCTTTAGCAAACTATCTCCTCATGTGAACTTATTCATGGGTAAGTTTAAACTTGGAAATTTGGGTCTGGAGGCAAAAAGGCAGACAATACAACTTAGGAGGGGTGTGGAGGAAGCGTGAAACCATTTTTCTGCTTCTTAGCATTGCTCTAAAAGACAAGGTGGGAAAAGAGCGGCACTTTTCAAGGAGATGCTCCCTGTGTAACTGTAAGGCAGAATTAGAGCTGAAATGACTAAGAAAAAAAATATCCGCAGTTAATATCCAGTATTCCTGATAGCTGAAATGGTAACCGTGGAGGTTAATTGCTAAACAGGAATACCAGATACTACCATTCAGTTCATCAGGTTTGTTTACCACATTACCATTCACCACCTTACCACATAACCAGACCAGTCTGAACAGAGGGAGGGAGTAAAGTTAAAAGGTAATTAAATGCTAAATTGGTTTTCCAGAAAATCACCGGATACTTAACTCAGATACCATCGGTATTCCACCAGATATTGGATACTACAGATAGTGGATATTAGTGAGTACCGTCAAAGGAGGGGTGTGCAGGGAGGAAGAAGCCCACTACCTCCAAGGAGCAAGTCAAGGGCAGAGTTAAAAGATTCCCCACAAGGTGTAAAGGGGCATGCCCATAAGGCAGAGGGTGGTGTGAAAGTTCCCTACATAAGGGAATAATGCGAGAGAAGAGCAAGCTAGAAAATACACAAAACTACAGGGAAGGTGTTTGGCTGTGCAGGAGGTGCAGGCGAACTGTGAGGAAGAACAAAGGGGACAGCAAGGAAGGAGAAAAAGAGGAAAGGCTGGAAACTGGAGTACAGAGTAACACTGGTAAATACCTCAGAACAATTAGAAGCACATGGAGTGTAAATTACAAACTGAGATGCCAACACACATCAAAAGCAGCCAGGGGCCGGGTAACAGGACACGAGTCAAAGTATGGAAGAACAAAGCAAGAGGGCAGCTTTCACACCGAATAAACAGATGGTGTTAACTGAATGCTACAGCCAGTATTAAACAGCGTTAGTGATTATCTGGGACCCATTTCCTAGGGACAGCTTTAAAGGATCCCTGCACTGCTCTGCCACGGGGGTAGGGCCGATGTCAAGGCCTCAGAGTCCGGACAGTTACCCATTTCAGTTCTAGGCAGAATGGCTGGAAGGCTTGAGTGGAGAATGACGTGTTCTGTATAAAGAAGCACAGGTACAAAGAAACACAATAAGAGTTCCCCAGATTACCACATTGGAGGCGGCAATCCTCAAACCGGTTGAGGATGTTGAAATTAGTGGGACTACTTAGTGGGTTGAGAATTATGGCTGACCATTCCTCTTTGGTGTATACCATTAGGTGAAGCAGCTATATCCTCCTTAAGACGGTATGAAGAGGATAGCTTGCCTTTCTGAGACACATAGGGAAAGAGAGAGTCTCTGTACCACCTTCCCCATCACACCCAGTCCTAATCCACTAGCAGCAAGATTCAGCTCATCCTGGAGAATCTAAACTCAGTGCTCACATACCAGACAGCTGATACAAGTCCCTCTTGTACACGATCAAACATAAAATTAGACTTTTCTTCTATCTCTACCGACAACCCCATATAAATTTAAACATTAAACTCAAAGTTACTAGGATATGTCAAGTTACAAACATGCTCCACTTCGATAAAATCAAATCAAAGAAATATGTCAGCAGTTTACCTTTGTCTTTCACGTTTTATTCAACAATTTATTGAAACATGCCACATCGACTCCCTGGAAGGTTGATGCCTTTGGTAGTTTGAAAATTGATGCAGTTCATCCCTTGAAAGTCACTCAGCGTTCATCAACCTTCTCAATTCCTTCCAGCTAATAAACCATGGCAGCTAGGACAGAGGCATAATAATCTAATGAGTGAGTCGTGATTTTACATTTGTGTAGCCCTTCTGTGCCTATGCAAGTAAACCTCAGAACTGTGGAAGGAAGATTAAAGGAGTATTTATTTTATAGTGTGGGGAGGGGGGATTCTTATGTTTCCCAGTAAACTAGCTCCTTTCCATTGAGCAGTGAAATTATTTATGGATCAGCTTCAAGGAACACAGCAATTTGGATCAGGGGACTAAAGTGAAGACAACACAACTCAAGCTGAGAGTGGAGAGGTTGCAAACCATCTTTGTGCTCCTTAATTGTGAAATCTCCTCTGAAAATGGTTGAATCATCTGGCAGGTCAGTGGGCCTGTAAGGAAGGTTAAGACACTCCCCTTTGTTCTTGGTCATGTTCCCTGGACATTTGGTCAAAATCCCACTGAAATTAATAGAGAGGTTCTTGTGTTTATTTAGCTTAGACTATCTCTGTTACTAGCATGAAGGACGAAGAGGAGATGTGGTGGAGCTAGCTTATCACTATCAGTGTATCCCTGTTAGACGTTTAAAGAGCCAGGAGTTTAATAAAAAGTAGTTACAAAATGGACGTAGAGGCAATAAGCCAAAGGAGGAGTTGAACTGAGGTCCTCGGAATCACAGACAGAAAACCAGACAACTCAGTCATTCCTTCTCCTCCAGGATCCAAACTGGGGTCTGAGTCTCATGGTTTCTACAGTCTGTGAGCTTGCCTGCTCTATACAGACGGCACTTCTGACTGGTCACTAGCAACTAGGGCTGAAAACAATAGGCCGCTTTATATTTGTGAAGATTTGGCCATCCATTTAAACAAATATCGGAATAATCGTCACTAGCAATACAATAGTCACGTGTTTGCTAATTTGGTTGTTTTGTTTATGTTGATCTGTTCACTTCATTTATTCAGTTATATATATCTGAAAGATCTCTTCTTCCCTTATTACCCATCACAGCCTCTGAGGCCAACCAGGAATGCAGTCTTGCGCTCACCACCTGCCCATCACGTTTATACAGGATGGACATACAGAGAGGCGATGGAACTCCCTTCCTCTGAAGGTTTGTCTAAACCTGAGGCAGCTCTTCTTCTGGAGCCTATGTAAGACCTTTCTGCAGACAGGGATAGGGGTTTGAGGAGTCTTGGCGTAGGGGATTTTACTTGGTTTTATCTGTGTATTCTTAAATATACTTTTTATGTCCTGTAACCTGCCCTGAGCCTTTGGAATAGGGAGGGGCAAAACAATCAACTAAGTAAGAATAAATAATAATTTCACTTCAGTATTTGGTTACCCTGTTTTGGTGACTTCATTTACCTCAACAGAACAGTGCACAGGGGTCTGTGTGTAACAGAATTGCACACAGTAGCACTAAATAGGTGGTGGTGGGGCCCCTGCTCAAAAAACCATCTCTGGACGTTTACTCCCTTGCCAGTTATCGGCCTGTCTCTAACTTTCCCTTTTTAGGGAAGGTTATTAAATGGGTAGTGGCTTGGCAGTTGCAAGAGCATCTGGATCGACTCAGTTTTCTCAGTTTCCCTTGCAGTTCGGCTTTCGTCCAGGCTATGGCACTGAGACTGCGCTTGTGGCTTTGGTCGACAACCTTCGCCATGAATTGGATCAGGGTCACTCGACCCTGCTGATTCTATTAGATCTGTTGGCTGCTTTTCATACCATTTGATACCATTGACCATGAGATATTGGTGGCTCACCGTGCAGGGATGGGTGGAACTGTTCCCAAATGGTTCCACTCATTCCTACTCGGAAGAACTCAGCGCGTGGTGCTTGGGGACTATTTTTCATCTCCCTGGGACCTTTTGTGTGGAGTCCTACAAGGTTCCATTCTGTCTCCTCTCCTGTTCAACGTGTATATGCAGCCGCTGGGAGAGGTTGTGAGGAGCTCGAGTTTGTTTTCAGGCCTTTGGTGAGAGAGACGGGTGAGGGTGGGTTTTTATTTTTATGGGGGGTAGTAAGGCTGGAGTATTTATTTTGGGGGGGAATTTTTATGTCTTTGGCACCCCTTCTTCTCTCCTCTTTTCTTGGGGGGGATGTTTTCTCCCCCTTTTTCTCCTCTTTTCCCCCTTTTATCGATGTTTTATGTTTGTGTTGATTGTGTTTTTATATGTGTGTTTTTATATTTGTATATACTCTAAGCCGCACCGAGCTGCCTTTGGCAGGAGGGGTGGGATATAAAATATTTAAATAAATAAATAAATAAATAAATAGTGCCACTGATGTTTCTGTGGCCAAGGTAATCAATAAACATAGTCAATGAAGTTATTGAAACAAAGTTGCCAAACAAATGAAGTTAACTGATATACTGAAGTGAAATAATTGAATAAACGAAGCAAGTAAAGCAAAATAAGCAAAATAAGCAGAACCACAATTTGTTTCTGCAAACAAAATGGGAAATGAATAGTATTTTGTATCAGTTTTATCAAAACACAAGAGCGTAGCTACTATTCAGCCTGGGACCTGGACTTTTTGAAAGCAACCTAAGCACTGAGTGGGAGGGGAGGTGGGGAAAAGCAGAGCCAACACTCTGCCCCTGCCCACTCTGAATACTGTCTAGGGGCACTCAGGCCACTATCAAAAGGCCTTACTAAGAAGCAAGTTTTCAGAGTGGGCAAGGGATGGAATTCTGGCCCCGCCCACTCTTACAAATTTCTTCCTGCTGGGGCTGCTGACATTCCTGGGAGCTTCAATGGGAGCCAGGCTGTGCAGCACCACAACCTTTGCAGGAGGAAGGATGAGGCTGTCTGGGAAAATCTCATGCCCCCTGGCCCTTACAGGGCTCTGTAATTGGGACATGAGCACGGCCGTGCCACCACTTTGCTACACCACAGTCAAAACCGATATGGATATACCAAATTAACTGAATTCAGTATTTGAAGCAGATAGTCATGGCAGCCCTACTGACTTCCTTCCTATTGGTCAAGGCTTGTTATAAAGTTACTCAAAAGGAAGCAGCCGACATCTGCTCAGTATAGTGACTATTAGGATTGTCCTGCTGGGTGAGGGGGAATTTTGTTCCAGGCTGGTTTCTTGAGCCCAATCCTGCCACTGGATTCCTGTTGGTTTCTTCCTGTCTCAGACTTGGCTGATTGAGATGCTAGCTGGCTCCTTCCTCCCAAGCGTTGGCCCTCAGCGACTAGGTTTCTGTCAAGAATCTAGCCTGTGGTTCAGAAAAGGGTAAATAAATTCTAAAAGTTTGTGGAAACCTCTTGATGCTGTAGAACTGGGCTGAAATCTTGACAGAATAAGATTGTCTCTGCAGAATGATTGTCTTTGGGTCAGGCAACAAACGTAATATCCTTTCACGGTAATGGGGCCAGAGAAAAAGTACATTACGTCCAAGTTTTCCTTATAACAGAGCTTTGCAATCTTCAGTGGATAAGAAATGGTTTCAGAAGTGTGGATTGTTAGAAACAATCAGAGAGCCAGTGTAGCATAGTGGCTGAGGCAGGAGCAGCCAAGAGTTAGATCGGAATCTACTGATGGATCACAAGCTAGTCTCCAGTAGATCACCAAGTGGGGATGAGAACCAGCCTCTCGGGGACTGCATCTGGGAAGGAGAGTAGGACTGGAGTCCCAGGGGGTGTCTCTAGAGAGACGACTGGTTTGGAGAGTTGCCTCAGTATTCTTCCCAAAGGAGAGTGCTCTTCTTCATTCCCGAGACCAATTTCTGTGTGCCCTAGAGCTAGGAATCTACAGGAGGGGCCCCAGACTGGGTCACCAGAGCTAGCGGGAGGGTTCTCAGTTGATGCCTGGATGAAGCTGATCATCTGCACCATAACTCTGGCCACCAATGGGCTGAGGTCTTGGCCTTGTTCCTAGAAGACCAGGGACTCAGATCTTGTCTTAGCCGTGACCTCGTTAGTTGGCTTTGCGCCAATCTCGCAGCCTCAGTTCCCCATCTGTAAAATGGGAATAATAATAACCTGTCTCCCAAGGTTGCTATGAAGGTGAACTAGATAAGGATTGTAAAGCACTCTGAATACAGAAGGTGCTATAGAAATAACTAGGGGTGGGACTACCGGATCATCCGGTATTCGATACTGCCGGTATTTTGGTGTACCGGCAGTATCGGATTAACCCGGGAATCCAGTCCGTTTACCGGATTCCCCCGTACCGGATTTTTTACATTGTGGCCATTCAAATGAATGGCTGCAATGTAAAAAAAAACACCAACCCCCCCCCCAGGGATCAGATCACCCTACCTAGTCCTACCTGCCCACCCAGGGATCGCCTACCTTGCACTCCGGGTGGCGGCGGCGGCGGTCCGACTCCGGCGGCTTCAGCGCTGGCTGTGGCTGCCTGCAGTGCTACTAGGCCTTACAGGGAAACCTGGAAGTTCACCGGAAGGCCTAGTAGCGCTGCTGGCAGCCACAGCCAGCGCTGAAGCCGCTGGAGTCAGACCGCCACTGCTGCCCGGAGCGCAAGGTAGGTGATCCCTGGGTGGGGAGGTAGGGTGATCCCTGGGGTGGGGGGGTGTTAAATCACCCTCACCCCAGGGATCACCCTAGTACCTGCTGGTGCGGGCTCCGGGTTGCCAGTGGTGGCCCGGAGCCCACAGTAGCAGGGATTTTGGGGGAAATTGTTTTTGTTTAAAGCCAGACTGGACAGGGTGGGTGGGTGGTGCCCCCCCTTCCACCCGCACAGTCTGGGAGCGGGAGGGGGGAGGTTGTTTGTGTTTTTTCAATTGATTTCAATGGGGACAGTTCCCCATTGAAATCAATGGAACAAATCCGGTACCGGTAAACCGGTACACAAATCCGGCAATCCGTTTTTTAAAAATCCGGTAACCAGTAAATCCGGTAGCCGGTATTTGACCCGATGTCCCACCCCTAGAAATAACAAAAGACGAATTCATTAGAAGCAGTATTTGTTAAATTCAAGTTTGACAGTACCTCCAATGGCTGGAAATTTTAATGAGTTGCTGCACTACTTTTTTTGGTTTGGATTTCCCTACAAGCAGCTCTGGTACTGCCATTGCTGGGGACAGGATAATAAACAAGATGGACCACTGGTGTGATGTGGTCCAGGGCTATAGCTTGGTTGGAATGAGCTCAGGTGCAAGAAATGGACTCCCCCCAACCCCCGCACCATCCTCTCCTGTGTCCTACCCCCTCCTTTCCCTCCACCCCCACCAGTGCCTCTCCTTCCTTCCACTTGCTGCGCCTCAGCCTTGGAGACTGCAGCTGTGCTGCCTGGTGCTACTGCTTGCTCTGTCCTGTGCTGCTCGCCGGGAGGGTCCCACATGCTTTGCATGCTGCAGGTGCTTCTGCTCAGCTCAATCTCTGCTTGGCCATACCACAACAGATCAGGATTTGTAGCCCTATCCCCCGCTTGGGCCCCAGGACAAATGTCCTTCCTGTCCCTATGAGAGCAACGCTCCTGATGTGGTCCAACAATTCCTGGGGTGGATGTGGAGGAGAGTCACATGAATTTGACATCTGACTGACTCAACCAGAGGAGGAAAACGTATACACGCATTCTGGAATAGATAAAATGTTATCAAAGGCGTGTGGAGAAAGGGTTCATGTTAGATGCTCTCTTCACCTTACTTGGCCTCTCTTCTATCTCTCTCTCTCTAACAATATTCCCTGATTTCTTCCAGCTGTTCTTCCAAATGCAGACTTTGTTGTGCTTCTTCTGCTCAAGATTTGTCATCCTGATGAGTAATTTTGTTGTCTTTGCTTTTCAGTTGAGGATGTAAGAAGAGGGGGGAAGATCATCCTCTTTTTTTTAGAGGGAGTTAATCCAGGAAACCGGCGGAGAGTACGGTTTCTACCTAAGCGCAACTTAGCTGCCCTTTGACTTTATCCGTATAGAATCAAAGCCTGTAAAAAAATCTCTTCGATTTGGGGCTGCCTGGGGCAGTTTAAGGGGAGACCGGCAGTTCCACATGTGAGCTCCGACTCCATTAAAGACTTGTTGAATTGAAAGAGAATGTGTCTCATTCATTCCGTTACCATGAATCTACACTATGATCTTAAATCTATTTTACATATGGGGGGAGGGGGGCGGGGAACAGAGATGTAAGATGATCTATTTCCTCCCCTAGCTGTCTCTTCAATCAGCTGGCACAGCTGCTTAGAAATTCAACACTTGTATGAAATACATGGTAATTTCCACTGAAAGCATAACAACTATTTTTTACCAGTGTCATAAACTATTCAAAACAATATGGATTAGTACCAAATCTCTTTACAGCTCAGCTTCTTTCTTTAAGTGCCGCCAGATCTCCAAGGAGACACGCATACTGTATTATCTACCACTTTTCTGAAAAAGACTGGGAAAGAGACACCACCAAAGAGAGCAGGAGTTTCTGTATAACAAATCAGATTAAGAATCTCTGAGTTAAACAGAAAACAATATAAATGAGGTTTCTTTTTTCATTCAGCGGTTCCAACCATCCTTTTAGTATTTATTTATTTATTTAATTTATTTATTTCAATTTATTTGCCACCCCCTCCTGCTACAGCAGCTTGGGGTAGCTCACAACATATTAAATACATATAACAGTATAATACAAACAGATAATATTTCAATAAATAAACAAACAAACAACAATAAAAAAAATCAGCAATAAAACCCCTAAGGCAGAGCTAAAAAATACCCCTCCCCCCAACCCGACCCCACCACCCATCACCTGTCTCCCTTGTCAAAGGCCTGGTGGAACAGTCAGGTCTTACACCGTCTTCAGAAAGAGGGAAGGTCCGGGGTCAGGAGATGGGCCACTGCATTCTGCATCAGCTGAAGTCTCCAAACCGTCACCAAGGATAACCCCACATAGAGCACATTGCAGTAGTTCAGTCCTGAGGTGATGAAGCCATGGACGATGGTGGCTAGGTCGGAGTCTGCGACATATGGCCGAAGCCGTCACACCAGATGTAACCGGCGAAATGCGTCCTTCACCACAGCCGCCACCTGGACATCCAAGCAGAGCTATGAGTCAAGAGCACCCCCAGACTACGAACCTGAGGGACCAATGGAGGGTGGACCCCATCAATGGTGGGTGCCACCACTCCTTGGCCCTTCCCACCAACAGCACCTCCATATTGTTGGGATTCAGCTTCAGGCAGCTCACCCTCATCCAGTCCACCACAGTCGCCAGACACGGGGTAAGCACTGAAACTGCTGGACTTGGGTCAGCTGAAAAAGATAAGTAAAGTTTGGTGTCATCAGCATATTGATGACACCACAAACCAGACCCTCTGATGACCTCTCCCAAAGGCTGCATGTACACGTTGAACAGGAGAGGGGACAGAATAGAACCTTGCAGGACTCCACATGTGAGGTCCCAGGGATATGATGAACACTCACACAGTACCACACATTGAGTTCTCCCGGCTAGGAAAGAGCAGAACCATTCAAGAACAGTTCCACCTACCCTGGCTTGGTCCTGCAAGTGGGTCACCAACAACTCATGATCAACAGTATCAAATGCAGTCGAGAGATCTAACTGGCCAGCCCCCTCACCACCCAGAGAAGCTCAGCTGGACGTGACTTTGCAGAGGCTATGAGAGCAGCAAAGAACCTCTTCTTTGCTGGCCACACAGCCACGGCATAGGTTCCTAAACTAACTCTATGCTGCAATCAGTCGGCTCCAGAGAGGGAACGATGCCACCGTCACCCTTCTTGCTTCATCTGCTGCAGGTCCTCCATAATCCAGGGGGACCTGCATTGTTGGTGGTCAGGGAGCAGACACCTAGGGGTCATGTGATCAATGGCCTCAGTTAGTAGAGTATGAATCCAGAGAGCCACGAGGTCATAGAGTGAATGGTTGTCGAGATCGGAGGGTGATTCCACAAGAGCATTCCGAAACTTCTCCGGTTCCATAAGTCTCTAGGAGTGAACCAACCAAACTGGTTCCACAACTTTCTGGGGGCAGATATGCTCCAGGTGACAGGCCTGGAGGAGATAATGATCCATCCATAAGAAGGGAAGTGTTGACACCTCCCCCACCAATGGGTTCCCCGCCTCAAGGTCTGTGCAAAATATCAGGTCTAGGGTATGCCCTCCATCATGGGTCAGGCCAACAGCTAGCTAAGACAGTCCCATGGTTGCCATGGCAGCAATTAACTCATGCTCTGCCCCCCCAAGGCTGGCATAGGCGTGAATGTTGAAGTCCCTCAGGACCAACGTCCTTGGGGACTGCAAGACCACCTCCGACACCAGTTTAGATAGAGCGTGCAGAGATTCTGCCATACAGGTAGGTGTACGGTATACCAACAGCAGCCCCAGTCTATCTCTGGCCAAACCAATCACAAGATGGAGGCCCTCAATGGCTAAGAAAGATTGCACTGGATATCTCCTCACAGTCCAAGTATCCTTACAAATAATGACTACACTGCCTCCCTCCCCCCATCCCTCAGGCCAAAGCTGGTGCTGCACAGAATACCTAGCTAGTAAAAGATCAGCCGAAATAGGACCTGACTTAGTGTCCAGCCAAGTCTCCATAACATATGCGATGTCAGCTCCCCGGTCTAGGATTAACTCCTGGACCGTTGTTGATTTATTTACAACCGACCTCGCATTAAGCAGCATCAGACCCAGGTCAGAGGCACCTCACCGTCTGCCCTGGGGCCAGTGAGAGGGGCAGACACTAAACACCTGCCCCGTCTCGGGCTCCCCCCTGGCCTGCCTCCCTCAACTGGGACCAGAAGAAGAACTGGGACCAGAACAAGGTTCATGTTGAGTTGGCCACTATTCTGTGAGAGATGCCCTTGAAACCAATGAAACTACTCAGACTAGGGGACTGTTGAATAAGGGCTTAATCCTGCCATGTTATCAGCATGCTGGCACCATCCAGCAATCCACATGATAGAAATGTTCATGGATGGGAATGATATGCTCAGTACCCCATGGAACCAAGCCCCACAATATGACTCTCTCAAAAGATTTCTTTTAGAAAGTCAATTGTTCAAGCAACACGTTGCACTCAACAACAACGGGTGCAACAAAGACAACATCAGCTACTCACATGCAAAAAAAACCCTCCACCTTTCTGGGTGGCTAATCTGGTCACAGCTTTGTGGGTGGCCAGTGGCCAAGCACCAAGTGGTGGGAGGAGTGGCGTAGCTGTGGCATGAAGCAGCCCTGCTCCGCGCTAGCAAATTGCCCGGCAGGGAGCAGACTGTGGCGGGGAGGCTGCCTTCCCATCATGGTCCACTCCTCACTAAGTGCTTTTGGCGGTCCCATTGGGGGAGGCAGGGCACAGAGAGGCAGTGGCTACGGGTGTTTTTAAGCAAGACGCGTCTACACATGGCCCCCCCATTATCCACACGTCCAACCGCTTGTTTGAAGTTGGTGCCTGGGGAGGTGCGCTCCAATGACCCACCTACGGACCGACCACCCACGGCCACGTATGAAGCATGCCTGAGAAATCCAGAGTTCCCTGTGCGGGCTGGGGTGGTTGCGTCCGTGGGCATGGCAATCATACTGGAAGCGCCGGTGCGAAGCCGTCCCTGTGTGTGGACGTCCCTCTGCTGTCCCATGCACTGACCACACACACCTTTCTTGCGGCGTTCATTTAGCAACACCCTGTGTTTATTTATTTATTTTATTTATTATATTTATAGCACATCTTTCTCTGTAGGCTCGGGGCAGCTTACAAAAAAAAGTATAATACACAATAAAAATACAACCCCCCAAAACCCAACCTACTCCCACCCTCCAACGACCTCCCACCTAATCCCTATCCCCTTTCCCATCCTCACCCTTAAATCAACCCCCTCTCCCCTTACCCAACTCCTCCTCCAAACATCTGGCAGAACATCCAGGTCTTAAACTTCAGACATTGCCTTCAAATACTCATCTTCAAAATCCTACCACCTAACAAACGGGATATTACCCACTCAGTTGTGAGTGAGCATCGCCAAATATATTCTCACCTAATGAGAACAATGGGAGGAAATTACATAGACCCAGCTGAGTCTAAATAACCGTACTTACCAAAGATAAACCAAGAGGCAAAATCCAATTATAGACGTTATCGCTACAGCTGGACACTTTGACATCCTCTAAATACAAGTACAGCGAGTGAGCTGTACCTGAAGGCCCACAGCATATTTAAAGAAACCCAGCCCGTTTACACTAGAGCAACGGCTACCCAAAAAGTAGTCCGATGGTCTGTGGTAAGTGGTTCATGGAATCAGATTAAAAAGTAACATACATGGTTCACTAGAGGATCAAGAAACCTCTAGCTACCCCCAGAATCACCCAGTTTGGCTGTGTTGAGCTCAGCCAAAACCAAGTAAGCTTCAGCCCTTACTGTGGCCATATCCAGAGTTAAGGAAGAACCAGGGAGGATTGTAATGCATATATCTTGGCTGTGGGAAAGCAGGGACCCCCAATCATTTCACCTTCCCTGGAGATGGGTATGATACATTAGGAACCCAAGTCACTTGTTTTGTGCTGCTGCAGCCAGTCCACGTAGGAGTTCAGTAAAAAGTATGAGAGTTGACTAGTCAAAAACAGTGCTGGAACTGCTGCTTTTGGGCAGAGACAGGGAGAATTTTCATATGGTGTCCTGCAGGCTACACTGCCAGTTTCAATAAGGCCTGGTGGCCATATCAAAAATATACATAAAGGTTCCCCTATATCACTCCCAAGGACTCCTAGATTATTTTTTTCCTTTATCCTCACAGTCCTGGTCATTTCAGTGCCAAAAGAAATATTTGAGACAGCATCGAGGGTGGATTGACAAAGGTCTGGGGAAGGGAGTGCAGGGAAGGAAGTCCCAGAAGATACTGGTGTGGCACAGAGATGCAGGGAAGGCATGTTGAGACAGTGCATGATTATGGGTTGCTCAAGGCAGGGGAAGGGAGGAGCAGGTCCAGATCATGGATATGGTTGGTGGATCCATCACCCACCCTTTGGTTTCGGCTTTACAGATCTGAAAGATCACCTCCTCCCCTAAGCTCCGTCACAATCCTTAAGGTCCACTGAGGCCATTTTTAATATGAGTCGCACGCACTCATGCCAAAAAAATCACAAGTCCGGTAGAAGTGCCAGGGGCGTGGTTTAGATGAGAAAATACACACCTTGATGCCACGCATGCATTCCTTTATGGCCGTGAATGAAACACCTCGATATCGAGGTATTTCATTTGTAGTCATAAAGGAATGCACAAGCGGCAATAAGGCGTTTATCATCTCATTTAAATCATGCCCCCAGTCCTTTTACCAGGCGTGTGGGGTTTTTTCCGCGAGTGCGCACCGCTCATTTTAAAATGGCCTCAAACCTCTTGCTGGTGCGTCAATCAGTGCACTTAGTTTGTCTGACAGCAGCTTGGAGGGAATGTTCTCAGATGCTGTTGTCCTGAGCTCTGGAACGGTCTTCTGCTGGAGGTTCACGAAAGCCCAAGCATTTTCCAGAGAGAATGCAAGACCTTTCTATTTGGCCAGGCAGAGGGTTGTAGGGATTATTTTTATATTGTTTGTTATTTTATTTTATACCCATTGTACGTGTCACTTTATCTTGCATCTATTTTCATGTTTTGTTACCTGCGTGAGCCCTTTCAATAGAGTGGATTATAGTTCTAAATAGATCAATCAAATGCCTGAACGCACGCCTTCATCTCTGCTCCCTTCCCTCTGAACATACTCTTTCAGTACACGTGGGAAAGGAGAGGACCAGGAGCCAGATCCAGGAATAGGAAAGGGGCCAAATAAAAAGCAGTCACTGGTCCAATCTGGCCTGTGGGTCAGAGGATCCTCTCCCCAGGATCTGTTTCAGTAGGTTTCTGTTTTACAAAAACAAACCCTAAAGAACAAATATCTCACTCATGGCACAAAGAACCAACACACGCAGAGGTACGAAAATTACTAGTCCTGCCCCATCTTCTTCCCTGGGAGAGGTGAACGCTTCTCCTCCACCCAAAATGAGCCCTATCTCAAGATGGTGTAGATGGACAGCCCCCTGCTGGCCAATGTGTCAGCTCATTGGCCAGCAGGTTTGGGGCTGGAGGCCTCAGTTGGAGAGGCCAGAGCTCAAAGATGCAGTCAACTCTCAGACAGACTGTGGTGTGACTAAGGTCTCTCAGATGGGGGAATCACAGGCGGGAACAGTCTGAGAATTATTGGGTCCCAGGGCAATGATAAAATGCAGGTCCCCCATGAAGCCACTCCCTTCCCTTTGGCCCCGCCCCCTCAGGGGCATCTTCTGTGAGGCCGTAGAGGTGGTCATATTTGGGGGGAGTCCTAGTAGGAAATAGTGATCCGGCACTCTTCCCTGGTGGAAATGGGGGCCAAATCCTGCTGGTTCTGACTTTGGTGGGCTGGACACAGAGAAACCTGGAGCTCATTCCCCTTACAAACCACTTGAGACTACCATTCAGAACTGACAGGATTTGAGAGAGAGAGAGAGAGAGAGAGAGAGAGAGAGAGAGAGAGAGAGCTCTGTCTGGCTGTCAGTTTGAGTCTGAATGTCCAGAGAGCTGGAGAAAACTGATGTTTCCTAATGCCCATCTCCAGCCTGCCCAATGTGAAGACTTGCCCTGACAGGATATATACTATAGTATTTTAGCCACGTGCTGCTGAGAAATCACTAATGCACTCAGAGGTCCTTATATCTTTAGCTGGGTGGGGTATACTCAGACACCTTAAAAATTCTACTTATTAGGGTTCAGAATTCTACTTATCCAGATCAAGAAGCAATGCATCCCTATGGACCTGTGGCTGGGGAAAACAAATTCATTCCACTTATCCAGAAAGTCTTGTTATGCAAGTTCTTCTTAAGTGGACTCCACTGTAATTTCAATAGGGTTACAATTGCACCATTCATTGGGTGCCAATTCAGATGCCCACAGCGATACTTTCAATGTAAATGCTGGAAAAGGTATCGCTGCTCAACAGGATGCCAGCTTTTCCGAGTAGGTTTTTCATGTTTAAAAGACCAACTCATCTTCTTGCCCTAACTCAATATTACAGAACTCGGCACTGTGTCAGCATGAGGAAAGAACATCACTTGAAACAATCCTATGCTGCAGATAATGGATGGAAAACATCTATCCTCTTTCCCTCACAGAGTGGAGAATATTCATGACAGATTTTTCCCTCTGTGCCTCCAAAAAAAATAGTATGAGAACTGACATGAAAATATTTGTATTGTTCGGCTTAAATTTAAAAGTCTTGCAAACACTTCTTTTTTTTTTCTTAAAAAAAATAATTAAAAAATCCAGTCTCATCGCATCTTTTTGTTATGGGCTTGGCAACGTGTTAGACGGCTTTTCTGCAGGTGTTTGCAGACTTTGCTTTTGTTTCGATCGTCCCAGCTTGAGTCTCTCTGAAAATCTTCCAATTTAATGTCATCACTTCCATTGTATGGCTGTCACCTTCCTGACTGGATAAGATTCCGTGTCGCCTAACCCTGTTATGCTGCATAAAAGGGAGAAGTTAGAAGTGTTCGGTATAATCCTCGCCACCAACTCTGCTCCCAACTCCTGATAAACAGAAGTAATATCATTTGTCATGAATATTACGCTCTGATGAATCCTGAAAGGGAGAAACTCACCCCTCGCATATTATGAGGCATCAACTGCATTTCTGTGTTGCTTTGCTGGAAATTGAAAGGAAAGAGGGTCTTGGTGCAGGGCAGGGTGAACGGCTCCGAACACGGCAATCTCTAGGGTCTCACAGATGATACCCCTGATGGGGCAGCGGGGAATGTGGAAAGACCAGGGGGGCCCTGCATTTTATCTTTTCCCCGGGCCTTGCAAATGCTAAGGCTGGCTCTGACAATTGCACTGCCTGGCTCGACTCTCCTATATTGAGGGCTGAAACAAGAATCAATTTGGTTCTCACAAGAATCGAAAACCCTTAGTGAGTTCTCACGAGCAGTGCGTGGATCTCACGAAAATCTCACTTAAAAGGAAAACAACAACTGCACATGTGCAAAATGGCTACCAGACCATTCTGCGCACCTGAAGCCCTTTTCCAAAATTGCAGTGACTCTGCCGCCATTTGTTGGCTTTAGAGGGGGAAAAAAAAAAAAAAGGAGAGAAGAGCACTAGCTGCAGCTTCTGAACCGTCACCGAGCCCCACACAGAGCGCATTGCACTAATCTGGGTCTTCTGCACCTTTTGCTTCTGTCCCTTTGTGATTGTGCCTCTGATGTCTGCCAGGGTGTCACTCTGGCCTCTGGACCTCTTCTGGCTTTTTCTCCATCCTTCTCTCCCTCCATAGGACACAGAGACCCAAAGCTGAGGCAATCAGCGCTGGCCTTAGGCAGGTTGCCCCAGCTTTGCCACACTTGACTGCATTTCCAGGGCCCATGTAGGATGTCCTCCGCTGACTCTCCAGAGCAGCGGTATCTAGAGTCCCTCCCAGCTGGGCTCCAAACACAATGGTTTCTAGGGCCCTGTGGTATATGTGGTCGCTTCCTTAGTGTCACCTGCACATTTTACTGATGTGGTGTTGTTTTTTAAAAACAAACTTCATAAGGTACTTTGCAGTGGCGGCTAGTGGTTTTCAAGGCTGGTGGGGTGCAGGGCATGGTCAGAAGTGGGAGGGGCCAATGGTAGGCAGGGCCTGGTCAATGGTAGGTGGGGCCAGCAGTGCACATGCAAACACAGAGCGAGCAAAGCAAACCATCTTAAGCCAACAATATTATGTGAAGTCTTTAGCACACCACAAAAGCATCAGCATGGAGTTCCACTAGTTCCCAAAACATGCTACACAGTTTTGTTGCAATGTAAAAGGCATCTGCTGCAAGCAGAGAGAGGGAACATTCATGCAAAGACTAGCTTTAGTGAACCAACATGTGGCATGGTAGCCTTCTTGAAGCAGAAAAGCCTTCAAACTGACACTGCAAAGGGGTCATTTTAAGTGCAGCGAACATTCCAGCAAAGATTAGAAACCCTTCCATCCATCCCCCTCCCCAAAAGCCCCCCGAAACAAACAGAAAGCAGACAATTAAGGTGACAGGGTCTCACACAGGGTAAAAAACAGCAATGGTCAGGAAAATATTTTAAAGAATAGGAGGAGAGGCAGCACAGCCCTTCTGTACATCCAAACACAGAGCAAGCAAAGCCAACCATCTCAAGCCTCCAACAATATTATGTTAAGTCTTTAGCACGCCACAGAAGCAGCAGCATGAAGTTCCACTTGTCCCCCAGAACATGCTACACAGGTCTGTTGAAAACTAAACTTGCAATGTAAAAGGCATCTGCTGCAACCAGAGAGGGAACATTCATGTAAAGACTAGCCATTAGCAGGGGCATAGCTAGGGTGCAATGGGCTCCTGGCCAAGATGGGGCCCCCCTCTCCAGCGGACCTAGGGGCACTGCTATCAAACACACAAGACACCCGAAATGCTCATTTGTGCCCCTGGGGCAGCATGAATTCATATATGGGAGGCACAAATGAACTGGTTATGAGGTGGGGGTTTAAAGACAGTATTCCTTTTAGCAATAACTTCATTAAGAGTTAGTGAAAAAGCAGCCATAATAATCTGAGAACCATATTTGCAGATTTTCCAAGATAGAATAGATATTGCTTTACATCATAAATTCCTACCTAAGATAGTATAAGTAAGACAGTTGTGAGAATGTGGCCCTTTTTACACAGGCCTCTCCCACCCAGGAACACGCAGATTTCTGAGTGTACATGGGGAGGGAGTCCCATGTGAACGATGCAGCGCACACACCCACAGTGACTGGGGGTGCCTGCATGTGCCCACCTAACACGCATCCCCATTCACCCCCTATCTCTTCCCCTTACACGGAGCAACCGGGGGAAATGGCAGTTGCTCCATGGGTGGCCACTGAAGCATCGCCAGAAAAGAGGACAACCATTTGCATGAAATTTACATATGCTAATTTCATACGAATATATGCAAATCTGTGGGGTAGAGGGCAGGGCTGGAAGTGGGAGGAGCCAAGTCAATGGTAGGCAGGGTCGATGGTAGGCGGAGCCAACCAAACCGTTAAGCCAGTGGTCTGGCTTAACCCAGCAGCAAGGAGTTCTCAGATTTAACATTGGAGGGAGATTACATTAGTTAAACCTGTGAACTCCTTGCTACTGTGTGAAGCCCTGCCACTGGGGGATAGAGAGTCCTCTTACTAAGGTCCCATCCAAGGTCTCTCTCCCACTAGTCCCATTTCTCCCTAGAAGTGTGAAAAAATAGAGCCAAAGCTCACTGGGAGAAGAAACTGAGCTTTTAAGTGTCTCATCAAGCCGACAATAACTACCAGTGATTCCCTACCATTTCAACCAACTTTTATTTTTCTATTTGTTTTTTAATTTGTTTTTCCTTTTTTATGGGGAATAACACCAACATCAACCTCAGAAACCTTTGAACAACATTGCACATAAAAACATTGGGGATAACACACCCACGTCATCCTTAGAAACCTTTGAACAGTGCACATAAGAACATTGGAGGGAACACACTCAAGTTACCCTGAAAAACCTTTGAACAAGTTTGCACATAAAAACATTGGGAATAACACACCCACATCACTCTGCTGGGAGGGGGGTTGCTAGAGGGTAGCGGGGGTGTTGCTTGGAGGGGGGTTGCTGGGGATAGCCGGGGGTGGTTGTTGGG
>QEPC01011901.1:10361554-10398929 GCA_003113815.1 Sphenodon punctatus | reverse complement strand
CCCCCCCTCCTCCCACTTTGGTAGAGGATGGGCCAGGGGGAGAAAAAGCAGCTATGAGGGGGGCAGACCGTTTAGAAAAGGCACCCTGACATACCCCCTAAGCCTTGCTGATTGGCTGGGTTTCTCCACAGGAACCCAGCCAAGGAGCACATGGCACCTCTAAGTCTCTACCTCCCTTTAGCTCTCTGGCCAGTGAGTGGAAAGCTAGAGGGAGGTGGAAGCAACAACAGGAGGAGGATGTTTGTCCCCTCCCCCTTCTCCCCTTGCAGAGTCCTTTCCCTGCAGGCTTTGTTTACATATGACTCACCGGCTCTCCAGGAGGAGAGTTAAAATGTAAATATTCAAAGCCTTCAGAC
Organism: Sphenodon punctatus; assembly: GCA_003113815.1. Taxonomy (NCBI): domain Eukaryota; kingdom Metazoa; phylum Chordata; class Lepidosauria; order Sphenodontia; family Sphenodontidae; genus Sphenodon; species Sphenodon punctatus. The sequence continues at coordinate 10,398,573 of QEPC01011901.1, read as the reverse complement.
AAGCGGGGAAGCTGACAGTGCTGCCACTGGATCAGCTGAGGACCAGCAAGCATAGGGAGACCCCTGAGGGGCTTGGGGGGGCATTTGCCCCAACGCTCTGGGGAAGGGGCCACCACTGGTACTTCGTGTTTGCAAGCATCAGGCTGCCAAATGTTAAAGGGAGTGGGACTATGGGGCAGTCCTCATGTTGTTTACATCTTGGTCTCACAAATTCTAAAGCCAGTCCTGGGGACAACAACAGGATATAGGCAGGGCTGAAACTCGATCTCAATTTTTCCTCAATACTCATCGCGAATCAAGCTTCTTGATTCGATTTCCATGAGAATCCAGAATTGAGAAAAGCCCCGGTTCTAGACTGTTTCTTGATCGAGATTTTTTTCTTTGGAGTCTTATGTGTGCCACATCCTGCACCAAGTCTCGTGTTCCACATCTGTCTGCCTTCTGTCTCTCTCTCTTCTCTCTTTTCTTTTCTGCAGCCAACAACTGCACAACTGCAGTACAATTGTCGGAGTCAGCCTTAGCATTTTCAGGACCCAGGGAAAAGATAAAATGCAGGCCCCCTGGTCTTTCCACTCCCTCCCTCGCCCCGTCAGGGGTACCATCTGTGGGGTCCTAGAGATTGTTGTATTCTGAGCCCTGCACCCTGCCCTGGTGAAAATGGGGTCCAATGTAGGCCCCCTAGAAGTAGAGAAAAGAGTGGGGTACCTGATCGCCCTTTGGTAAGACTAACCCTATCATCCATGAACCTTGAGGCTAGACTATTGCAATGTGCTCTACGTGGGGCTGCCCATGGTGATGGTTCAGAAGCTTACGGGATGAACGTCTTACTGTCGAGAACTGGGAGTGAACAATGGGTTATGGATTGCCCATTGTGACTGTTGGTTCTTCTCCCATGCGATCGAGATTGGCCACTGTCGAAGGACAGAACGCTGGGCTTGAAGGACCATCGGTCTGACTCAGTATGGCACTACTTATGTTCTTAAGCTGCAGTTAGTGCTTTTCTCTCCTTTCTTTTCTACCGCCAACAAATGACGGCAGAGTCGCCGCCATTTTGGAAAAGGACTGCACATGCACAGAATGGTCCGGTAGCCATTTTGCATATGTGCAGTTGTTGTTTTTTCTTTTTAAGTGAGATTTTCATGAGATTCTCACACTGTTAATGAGATCTCACTACGGGTTGTTGATTCTTGTTTCAGCCCTCAATATAGGAGAGTCGAGCTAGGCAGTGCAATTGTCAGAGCCAGCCTTGGCATTTACAGGGCCCAGAGAAAAGATAAAATGCAGGTCCTTGGTCTTTCCACATTCTCCCTTGCAGTGGTACTATCTGTGGCACCCTAGAGATCATCGTGTTTGGGGTCCTACACTCTGCCCTGGTGAAAATGCGGTCCAATGTTGGTCCCCTAGAAGCAGAAAAAATAGAGGGGGCCTTGATCAGCTTTTGGTAAGGCCAACCCTATCATCCATGCGTTTGTCACCTTGAGGCTAGACTATTGCAATGCGCTCCACGTGGGGCTGCCCATGTTGACGGTTTGGAAGCTGCAGCTAGTGCAGAATGTGGCGGCCTGCCTCCTTACCGGGATGGGCCACAGAGAGCACATAATACCTGTGCTCCGAGCACTGCACTGGCTGCCTCTTGTCTTCCGGGCCCAATTCAAGGTGTTGGTGTTGACATTTAAATCCCTACATGGCCTAGGTCCAAATTATCTGAGTGACTGCCTCATCCCCTGGGCCCCTGGTCGGCCCCTACAGTCATCCGGGGGCGTCCTCCTGGAAGTCCCAAGCTATTGACAAATTCGGACAGATAGGAGGGCATTCTCGGCAGCTGCGCCGTCGCTTGGATATTCTCTCCTGGTGGGGGTTCGCCTCAACCCGAACCTTCTCACCTCCGAATGAAGTTGTAGAACCTGACTGTTCCGCCAGGTGTGCAGCAGGGGATGAGGGGAAGGTGGGATGGGGATGTTGGAGTAGGGTGGAGGTAGTTTATATGTTTAGGGTTTTTATGTTTTCTATGCACATGATTAGAGTTTTAATATTGTATTTGATTAGAGTTTTTAGTATTGCTTTATATTGTTGTTTATTTTTTATGTTGTGTGTGTATATATATATATATATAGTTTGTTGTTTGTGTGCTACTGTAAGCTGCCCCGAGTCGCTATGGCGAGAGGGGCAGGGTAAAAATGGACATATAAATAAATAAAATTAAATAAACCCTGGTAATTGGTTTCACAAGAGTCAACACTCCCCACCCTCACCCCTTGGTGTCAATTTCAGTTTTGCTCCTTTTCCTCTTCCCTCTCTCACTGCAGCCAAAGCAGGAACTTCCCCTGGGCAGCTGGGTCTGTCTAGCACCTCACAGTGTCCTCTCTCCCTCCTTCAATGCATGTGAATGCAGGTAAAATACAGTGACAATTGACTAACCCTGAAAATGCTTGAAAACCCCAAGGCTCAGGCCCCGAGGAGTGGTCCCCCCCTAGCGTTAGTCCCTTCCAGCATGACTCAGAATCTGCCTAGGTTTCCCTTCCTCTTATAGTTCATAACCAAGGCAACCGTCCTCTCCTCACCAAATATTCCTGGGCTTAAGATGTAGGAAATCACGACTAGGAGATCCTATTGCTATCTTGTGGCCTTAAAAACTTGAGTACCACTGTTTCTCCCACTGCATAAGGTGGAGATATTTCCTGTTTGATAGAGAAGTTCCTCCCAACTTCCAATTCCTTTAACTTCTGCTTGTGATCACCCCTCTGTCTCCCAGGCGTTTGTGAGCATGTTTATTTGTCAAGTCCTGCCAGCAGCAGCAGCAGACGCCGGAGCCAGAGTGCCGATATCCCAGAAGGCGTTGGGCACCACTCCCATTAGAAGCGACAGCAGCAAAACCTTCTGGGATTTCCATAATGCTGCTGCTGGGAGGCAGGTGGTGGATGGATAAATAATAGGTTAAGAAAACCTGGGGAGAAACAGTGGGACGCAGCAGGCTGGCAGAGTGGTAAATAAATCGGAACGGTCTGGAAGTGGTAGTGATTTTTAAATGCATTTCAATACACATGCATTAAACCCTGCCGGATGTCTGTGCACATCAGAAAGCCGATAGCACACTCCAGGAATTTTAGTCACATACCTTAATCCTGACACACATTATGGACCAGACTGTTTGGAAGAAGGCTCAAGGAACATTGCTTCTCCCCTCAGCTTCCCCCACTCCTGATCTCAGGAGAGCAAAGACTGCTCCTATGGCACATTCTGTCCCCAAAAGGAGTGGAGAATGGTAAGGTCATGAATTAGAGCTGAAACAAGTAACTGCTGCTATCCAGTATCCGGCTGGATATCACAGTATCCATGGTGTCTGGTGAGATGCCCACAGGTCTCTTGCTGAGCCACTTATCTCCAGTAGAATCTGTTCAAAATTCAGCTGGGAGACTCGCCTTCCTCGCACACCATTACGACCATGTAACCCCTCTCCTCAAGACACTACACTGGCTCCCCATCAGCTTCCGCATACAGTTCAAGCTTCTCCTACTCGCCTACGAGTGACTTCACTCATCCATCGCCAACTCCCGACTCCACGCTTTCCACCTTGCTGCACCATATGCTTGGAAGAAACCTCCTGAGTTGGTGCATCAGGCCCTCTTCCTGTCCGCATTCAAGTCCCGCCTAAAGGCCCACTTCTTTGAAATCGTTTTTAAATCATGAACTCAGACCCTAGCCATATCATAGCCTTGTTGAGTTCAATGATGTTAACTGAAATAAACATACTGAATCCCTGCATCCTGTAGTCCATTATTCTTAGCAGGACTCTTATTTGTAGTTGTCTTGTGTCTTTGTGTCTTGATTAGACTGTACGGTCCATGGAGCAGGGAATGTTTTTATGTTGTGTGTATCTGTGTACAGCGCTCCGTACGACTAGTAGCACTACTATAAATAAGTAGTAGTAGTAGTAGTAGTAGATACTAGGGATGGGACACCAGGGAGAATACCGGATTTATCGGTATCAGATCTTCCCAGTATCGGATTTACCGGTATTGGCATACCGGATTTTTAACATTGGCCGCTTTACCTTTTTTTTTTTTACATTGCAGCCATTTACTTTAATGGCCGCAATGTAAAAAAAACAGTAAAGCGGCCAATGTTAAAAATGCAGTATGCCGATACCGGGGATTATCGGATTAATCCAATATACCTGATTATCGGGTGTATCGCATTTATCCAATACCGATATTCCCACCCCTAGACTAGATACCGATGATATCTGATTTAGCATCCGGTGGTTTTCTGGTTAAGTGGATTACCATTTACCACATTACTGTTTAATTACCTGTGGCAGGGATGGGCTTGCCCTTGGTGAGTCTTTGCAGGATCAGCGCTGCCTGAACAAGCACAGTCACTCACTCTGTAGGAAATTAGCTTTTCACTCCTTTCTTGTACATATACATCTTGTCTCTCTGATCTCCACCATAGACATTATTTCCATATACTATTCTAATGCCAGCAAGCAGCTCCCTGCTTGGGCAGCCTGGCCTCTAAGCCCTTCCAGCCTAGGCTGAAGGCAGAACTTCCACCTAGCCTCTGCCTTTCACTGTAGCCATTCCTCTGTCCTGCAAGAACTCTTCCCAGCTCTTACGCCCTCTTTTGTCTCTCTCTAACTGAGGTTTCCTCTGTCTCCTGTCCAGTCTTGCTAGCCCAGTTCCCTGCTGGCGGTAGCTGTGCTCTCTTAAAGGGCCCATGGCCCTCAGAAGCTCTGCTCTTTTTCTTTTTTAATTCCCTTCCTCTGTCTGGACTGGTCTGATTATGTGGTACTGTGGTAATTTGGTAAATGGTAATTTTGTTAGCCGTAATATCTGGTATTCCAGTTTGATGGTTAATCTCTGTACTGGTTGTATCTCCATAAACAACGGTTACTGCATTGTTACTGGATAACCGCCAAGTAGAGCAGAAACGGGTCCCTGATTTGGTATCCGTGGGCAATATCCGCATTTTCAGGAAGCATTTCAAATATCCGCATCGGCACTCAAAGTCCCCAAACTGCACAAATCCCCCAAAAAACAAAGATTTGAGCTTTCTGGTTTTCAGCCACCTGAAGTCACCCGAAATCCCCCCAAATACCTGAAATGATTTCTGAAATGTGGGACTGGAAGTCAAAATTCCAGGACCAGAAGTTTAAAAAATGGGATGAAAATGGTATTTTGGCATTTTAGTGAGCCTTTTTTACACGTGCCACCTTCAAAGTGTGGGTTCAATAAACTCATCCCCCGTGTGTGTTCGGTGCTCGCCCCCTGTCCCAGAAGTCACCTGGGCACCATTTTAAACAGCGGTGCCAGGCCACTCCCGCATGTTTTGAGACCCGGACCTACAAGTAAGAGACCATACAGTCCCGTCCTCTGTGTATCATGTCGTTTGGCACGAGACCCATTAAAATCAATCAGGCAAAACTCTTTCGGTGTCAGATAGTTGAGTCACCTTTGAAAAATGGTCTTGGGACTCTGGAGTCATTTAGGCATAATAGGAATTTTTACCCCTATTATCGGAAGGATATAAGAACTTAAGAAAATAGTAAGTGTCATATTGGTTCAGACAAATGGTCCATTCAGCTCAGAATCCTGTCTCTAATGGTGACCATCTTCAGCCGCTTCAGAGATGAACACAACAGGTCATAACAGAGTGATTCATTCCCTGTTATTTACTCCTAGCTCCAGACAATCAAAGGTTACATACCCTGACCACCTTGACAAATAGCCATTTATGGACCTATCCTTTAAGAATTTATCCAATCCTTTTTGAAACCCAGTTATGCTATTAGCAGGGACCGGTGTTCACTGTATTTTCCTCACTGCCACCAATGGGGAAAAAGCATTGAACCCGGCTCCCTGGTTATTTGCTTTTACAATATCTTCTGGTAACAAGTTCCACAAGTTAATTGTATGTTGAATCTATCCATAGTCTATTGCAGGGGTGGGGAACCCCCGGCCTGCAGGGTGATTTTCTTCAACCCGCCGGCCTGCCACCCTGAGTCAATGATGTGCGGCCCAGTGTCTGCCTCTCTGTGGCCCGGGTGAGCTTTTGCGGGCCACACGGACCCTTCCCTCAGACTCACCAGCGGTGCGGTATTTGCAAATGTCCCGCTGTGTGACTCTCCAGGTGCGTGTGTACGCCGGGACCAGCCATTTCCTTAATCTGGAATGCTGGGAAATGTAGTCCCAGCATACCAGATTCAGAGAATGGCTGGTTCCGGCACGCGCACATGCCTGGAGAGGCACACGCTGAGCGGGACCTCTGAACAGCCTGAGGCCGGGCAGCAGCAGCAGGTGCATGGGCAGGGAGCCGGCCCCCCATGTGTGTGTAAGTTTGAATGATTCAGTGTGCGTGCGAGTGTGAGTCTGTTTGTTTGAATGAGTCAGTGTGTGTGTCTCTCAATGAGTCTGTGTGTGTGTGTCTCAATGAGTCTGTGTGTGTGTGTCTCAATGAGTCTGTGTGTGTGTGAGTGTGAATCTGTGTTTGAATGTGTGTGTGTGTGTGTGTGTTTGAATGCGTGTGTGTGAGAGCTGACTTTGAGTGTGTGTGTTGAGAGAGAAAATGAATGTGTGTTTCCCTAATGCACTAATCTTAATTAATGAATTATAATTGATTTATAATTTCTTTTTAACATGCATCCCCCTGCACGTTCGGGGACTGACAATGCAGCCCCCAGGTCTGGAAAAGTTCCCCACTCCTGGTCTATTGCCTCTCTGTAATAGAGAGATTCACACCCCCATCAAGGCCAGCCCAAGCGGGATCCTTTATTCACCATATCCGCCCTTCATCATACACAGTCCATATCGCTAGTCCCTTCACGTGGAGTCTTTTCCTATGGTCAAGCCCAGTCCCTCCTGCAGGCAGAGGCCTTCATTGAGCCTGCCTCACCCATAGCCCTCTCCTCTACTGAGCTCCAGACTCAGGCCTTTTGGCTTCTGAGCTGGCTCAGCCGTGCCCAGGCCTGCTGGCCCCACTCAGGTCCTTGGTTGCCCAGTTCTGGAGACTAGCCAAGCTGAGGCGCATTAAAGCGCTATCCCACGTTGCCTCTCAAGCCGGTACTAACCCTCCTTAAAGGGCCAGGATCAGATACACAGCCTGACCCTGCTACGCTCTCCACAACCATGGCCATTTTTACACGAGACGGACGGACCCACGTATGCACACACAGGTCCACTGCATGTGCATGCGTGGGTGCTGCCCGTGTGACCACCGTGGCGGGTGAGCGAGGGTGAATGCGCACTCCCGTGACCCACCCATCTCCAGCACCTCCACCCATCACCCATGCACGGAGCAACCGGCAAAAACACTGGTTGCTCCATGCATGTAGATTAGGGTCACCACCTTTGGTCATTTTTTACCGCACGCTTCCATTTTGGCCTATGGGAGTGTCAGGTAAAAAACTACCACCGGTGTGGCAACCCTAGTGGAGATAGGTGTGCGCCCACCTGCACCCTCCCCCCCACGCACTTCCCCTGCAGCGGCACTCCACACGTCGCACACCAGCCTCAACCACACACGCACACACACACACACACACACACATGCATTAAAAAAGGTCCCATTTTACAAGGGAAAATGTGCAATACTTTTTTTTTTTGCTGATCAAACAAGAATAGTTATTATATTGGAAAGGTGGAAAAGTCATCCTATGACTATCCACCCGTTCTTTGTGCTGTTTGCATTAGCATTTTGAACTTCAAAATAGCCTGTAAAGCTGGCTGAAATGAGGGTGGCAGGGAAGTGGGAAAGCATCCTGATTACCTGAGAGTAAAGAGCAAGGATTGTATGCACAGGATTGTAAATAATATCAGAGCTATCAAAATGACCTGACAGGACAGAAAGATTTATCTCTGAGTTTACCCGAACACTCTGGTGAGCTAGACAATGGAATATAGTCTTAGCGTTCAATTTCAACCCTTCCCTACTTTTTATTGAGTCAGGAGATGTTTAAAGAAATTTATGGAGCTGTTTGAAAGTCAGAATTTTTAATAAGTGACACAGACAAAGAGATTACAGGGGGAGAGAGAGAGAGAGATGCACAGAGGTAACACAATGCAAGCCAGAAGACATGAGGGGATTTGCTTGTCAAAGTGGAAGACAGTGACAGAAAGGTGTAATTTCTGTGACATTCCCACTCATAATTCACATTTACATTGGGTCTGTCTGGGTAATTTCAGATGTGACTGGCCTTTCAGCCCGCCACGCTAAATCCTGGACCGGGATCCATTTCGGATCCCAGTCCGTGATTAGACCGGCCTGAATCTCGGAGAGGGCGGGGCTGTGCAGCGTGACGTGTGGTCGCTCAGCCCCGCCCCCTGTACATCCCTGGTGGCTCGTCCTCGGGGAGACGGGAGGGCGCAGCAGCCAATGAGACCGCTGAGCCCAATCACGTCTCGTGGTTGGGACCCGATTCCGGGACGGGGCTGGCAAACAGATGTTCACAGCGATATAAGTTTCCCGAGCTTGCCAGAGGCCTAACCTCCAGCTGTTGTGGGTTAAGCCCAAGCTTGCAATGTTAATTATCAAAATAGGGCTCTGGAAAACAGGCAGAGGTTCAGCAATCTGACCCGAGGTGATTCCGTCTTTGCAGACACTCTCTTTTTCATACCCTATTTCTCATTCCAAGCTCCAGTTTCCTCTCAGTGTTTCATAGGGTTTCAGAACAAGCCGCTAAACAGTGTTAATCTGCCCTGCATCCATCAGTCCTTCCCTTCAGATGTCGGGTTGATACCATAATTAAAGATGCATTTCAGGATTAAGCAAATGGAGTGTGATTTGCATCTAAACCTCACATAATCTTAACTATATTTTTTAAAATCCCAGCTTGCAAGCAAAATAGCATTGTTATGCAAGAATCTGCTTTAAAGCTTGTAGAGGAGGCAGCACCCACTATAATTCATCCCTAAAAGACAGCTGAAATATGCACTGCTTTGAATTGTTTTACTATGGTGCACAAGGGACCGAGGAAGAGAATGAAGTGCCTTATGTTGCCTGCTTCTAAGTATCAGATGGATAATAATAAAACAGAAAACATAAAATCATTTAGAACTCTTTTAGGACCATATGCTCAACTTCACAAGCAATAATCAACTATAATACTGCATATTTCAGAGTCCAGGGCTGGGCAAAATCTATAAAAAGAGAGATATAATCAAGCCATGGGAAAGCCTCATTGTGGTATTTACGTATATGCACACACCACTCTCCACCCTGGGACCCACTCGACGCAGATTAATTTAAACTGTCACGCAAACTCACAAATAAATAAGTAATAGGTAGGAGAAGAAGTCTTAAGAGGGTCAAAAGTACATTTACGTTAGGTTTCAGAAAGGGCTAATGGTAATGCCGTACCGGCGTGGTGCTGGAAACATAATTGAGGGGACATTATTCAGACTTTAATAAAACATTTTTACAGAGCAAACAAAGAGAGCAAAGAAATGTCATGTTTACGTATCTCTGTTTGTCGGACACATCTCCTAGGGCTGGATCTTACGGGGGAAATCTTTTACCCAAGGAGGTCCTTTGGAGTCTTCCAGGATGCTCCGTCACCCACGCACTTATCCCCTCTCATTCCTGTTATTGCTTTGTCATAGACTATTATTGATTCTCTTTCTGTATCTCACAAAAGAAAGGCAAGGGATCATTGTCAGTAGGGGTGGGCGTCTGGAGGGGATCCATATTACAGATCCAGATCTTTATTTCCGGATTTGTATTATGGATCCGTATTTAAAACAATAAAAAATAAAAAAATAAAAAATACTAATAAAAAATAATTTAAAAAAATAACCGGCTGCTCAACCATTCTGCACACGTACAGCCTTTTCCAAAACGGTGGTAGCAGTGTCACTGCCATTTTGGAAAAGGGCAGTCGGTCTGCACATGCACAAAATGGCCACTCTGCATGTACAGACTGGTTACCCCTTTCCAAAAGGACAGCAACGCTGCAGTCTCCATTTAGGAAAAGGCCGTGCATGCACAGAATGGTCCGGAGGCCATTTTACACATGCATTTTTAAAAAAAAAATATCTATGGATTTTAAAACGAACCACAACTTGCCTATTGTGTTGCTCCTGTTATGAGCAGTTATGGATTAATCCAAATCTGTAACGCCTAGAGCTGAAATGAGAATAGAATTTATTCTCACGAAAATCTTCTGATAATTAAGAAAGAAGAAATTTTTTATTGTAAGCGTGGTCTTTGGCCATTGCTAGATACCACATAACGTACACAATATCAAACACAACAAACATAGGTACACAAAATATTGGCATTGCTTCGGACTGCAAGGGTTATCAGGGTCTAACGGCTACCCCCAACCTACTGGGGTGCTGATTGGAAATTTATGAACTGATGTCTCCTAAGAAAAACTGCCGTCAGGAATTTCACCACATGACAAGTAATGTCCGGGTTATGATCCCCAAGCAAAAAATCCGTTAGTCTGTCGTCAGACCATCTACACTGCCATAATGGCAAGGACCCCAAAAACTCAACCTGCAGGTGATCATACAGATGACACCTGAGCAAAACATGGTTAACCGTCTCGACCTCAAGCTGACCGAAGGGGCAAAGTCTCTGGCTACATGGAACCCCTGCTAATCTGCCGACCCAAAGCTGCGTTGGAAGCGTATTAAATCTTGCGGCTGACATCAGTCACTTCTCTCTCACCGAGTACCTTGATACCAGATACTGGGCTAAAGAATCAATTGGAGGAGCCAGACATGAATAGTGGGACATATGCTTGGCGGCTACTGCCCCTGCCCTTTCCTCCTGAAGGTTCACATCCTCCCACCTAGATTTTAGTTCACTCGCCGCCACCCCCAACTCTTTAGAGGCAATGTAAGGCCTGGAGAAACCTAGTCTGGCCAGATGGGCCTCTATTCTCTGAGCCCACTGGCTCCTAAAAGTATCCTCTCGGAGGTAGGGGAACAAACCCGTCTGGCACGGGTCAACTGACCTCAACCAGAGCTTATGGACCCTAGCCCAAGCCAAGAAATGTCAGCTCCGCTGGCCCGTCTCCAGCCTTATTGTGGCCCCAGGAGTTCCCCCAGGAGCCCTAAGCAATGCCCTAAGAAAAACTGACTGTCCCCTATTCATGTGCGGAGGGGCAAATGGTGCCCATAAATCTGCTCCGAACAAGACCTGGGCAGTAGACTTTGCATTAAATGTCCAAAGGGTCATCCTAAACTCCGTCCTGCCAGAGATCAAAAAGAATTTTTGGAAAGCACAGGCAGATTGTTTTGCCGCCACCAATGCCCCCTCTAGATGTTTTTTCCACCCCCACCCCCACCTCGCAGCTTGAAACATTAACCCCAAGTACCTGAGACTCAAGATCGAGATCTCACAGACATCTCAACCCTGATTAGATGGGAAGGGGGAGAGCAGGATAGAGGGGGCAGATCTTGAGCTTTCTATTGGCTAACAGGAGTCTGAGCACCCAATAGCATGCTGGAAAGCTGTGCTGAGCTCGTCTCTTCCCATCAGCTCCCTGCTCCCATCTGTTTCCAGACCCAGACAAGGTAATCACATGGGTAAACATGTGCAAATCAACTGCACTGCAGTTCTCCTCCCTGTTTCCAGAGGGGTGGGGGTAGCTGAAGGGAAGAGCTTGGGCTCCAGTGCGGTGGCACGCTCTCATGCATCCATGGGATGCATGTTTAAGTGAGATCCCTTTAGAAGAAATTATGGGGCAACATTCTGAAACTTGGATCCTAATGTTTGCCTTCCAAATCCATACACGCCATCAACAGCAAATAAGAGCGAACTTACACCTAGCACATTTGCGTCCCTGCAGCTCCCCTGGACCTTAGTGAGTTGCAGGTGCCAAGAACGTCTACAAACCAAATATTTCATATTTAGGTAGCACTGGCAAAGGACTCGGGAGTCTAGCAGTGGGCAGGCAGTCAGCGTGCCGAGACCACTGCCTTCCTTATTGATTAGTTTTGTTTTATTGTTGCCTTGACCTATCCATATCAGGCTGTTATCTCTTCAGGAATATTCGCGATCAGATGTTCATTTACTACCTAGCAGCAAGGGACCCATGTTCACTGCATCTGGGGGGAAACTCACTGAACACAAGTCCTTGGTAACAGCATGAAGCCCCAGTCTACGGCTGCTTTCACACGGATGGCCCCACCCACCGCTGGGTGTTCCAGCGGGTGTGCGGTGGGGTCGTCCGTGGAAATGGGCCGGTAGTGGGGGGGGGATGGGTGTGCCCTGGGTGTATGCTCGTGTAAACACCACGGGCGGTGGGTGTTTGTGCACATGCGCTCCTGGTACACACCCATCTCCACCCACCTACACCCATTGCCCACCCATAGGACCATCCAGAAAACCAGAAGAGGTCCCGTGGGTGGAGGTGGGTGTATGTCCATGTAAAGGGACACCCACCCACCTCCACCCATTGCACAAGCACACCCATCTCCCCCCACCCCCATCCATGTGAAAATGGCCTATGTCTTGGGACAAGCAGATCCTAAAGCAATAACATTATTAATCAGGACTGAAAATTCACATCCTGGCAGACTGCTTATGCAGCCTCTCTGAGACTGAAGTTAGGCCTGAGACAAGAACAAGTGTTCCCATTCCGCAGGGAAATACTGACCTTTTGGGATGGAAGCACTTGCGAGTGTTTGTCGGTATTCCATCAGTCTCCGGTGATTTCATGCTTCCTTCGTTCTTAATATTGGCGCCTGTGAGTTTCCATAATTTCCCAAATACGAATACTCCAAAATCAGATATACATGTACCCATTTTCTGTCACAGATACCAACTGGGTACTTTAATGTGAATAATTCCCAATTAACCTGAAAATGTGAACAACAAACTCACTTCCCATTTCAGCTTTAATCACATGCCAATAAAACAAGGGGAAAGGGGGAATTTTGGGTTAAGCCTCCTCAGGAAATCATTCCGGGCATAGAGACAAGGTTACTATCACTGCAAAAAGTCACCTTACAGAAGGGACTTAAGTGTATCCTTTCCAAAATGACTAGTGCCACAAAAGTGTGTGTATAAGGCTCAAAGGGACACGGAGTGCCAGAGTTAGCCTTGAGGATGCCATGAAGAATGCCTTGGGACAAGTGAATTGAAAGAGTTGTTCACAAGGGCCATTATAACTAACTGGTACTTGTCCACCTCTGCCCCCCACCCCCAGACGATATACAGGCATGACAGCACCTTGCTCTCCAACCTGACCTTTCAGCTGAAGCTTTAAAGGGTCATAGTTTCAGCTCTGAAAGAACCCCGTTCAATCCATAGCACCAGCCAGGATGACACCTTCTCAAGGAAGTAACAGAAAACCCCATTTTTAGATTTGCACGCTCTTTAATAGATCTGTCTTTTAATTTGCTGTGGTAGTCTAGTGAGAGAGTGTGGCTAGCTACCATATTGGTCCCAAAATAAACAGATGGCTACAAAGCAGTTCAGATGATATTGTATTGGATCAATTTCTGCAGATATGCATACAGAAGTTTGTCCAATAACAGATATCTGAACTACTTTGCTGCCAACTTTGAATTGGTTCTTAAAGAGGTAGGCTATCACCTTTGATTGGTATTTTATGCTTTTTTTTCCTTTCAGTCTCCAACGTCATGACTTGGTCATGACTCCTGACTCGAATACTGCCTGACTCCAGATTAACACAGCTACTACCACTTATTTGCTTTAGTGATTATTCTTCCAGTAGATGAACATTTTACCACAATACAAAATAAAGCCTCCACTTTCCAGACCCTGAAAATGCAGTACCAATACCTGTACAGGATGATTACTTTTAAAAAGGCAGATATAATGAGACTTGGATCATCTATAGACTAAGATTGAACGTCCGTAGCAAAAGTGTTAAAATTCACTGAAGTTTCAAGTACAGCAGTTGCAATTTCACTTTGTGCATATCTGAGAGAACTATTCATTCATACACTGAATGTGAAAAAGCAACTGAAACAGGTGGTCTATTACCAGATCCATTAAACAAGAGATTTATGCATTACATATCCATCTTGAGGCAATTAGGCTGATCATTTTCCCCTCTTTTATGGCTTCATTGAAAACTTCTGGCAATAAAGCAATTAAAAAGTAACTATCCAAGCATTTATCTATGATATCAAAGACAACCAGCCTTCTCTTGCTGCTTCACTCTCCACCCTCAAAATTGACAAATATAGAGACACCTTCACTACGCTTAGTGGGACATAATGTGACCATCGTCCAAGAGCTAGTATTACGACATGGAATAGCCAGAGCATTGTTTGTGTGCTATTTTTATTCTCCTCAAATTATTCTCTTAAGTTTGACTTGTCTCTTTTGAGGTCTGGAAAAATGAAGTGGAATTGCCGTATGTGCTCTGAACCCTCAGAAAAATGAAGTGGAAAGTTTAGGATATTAAGATACTTGATTTGCCGTATGTGCATTGATGCAGGCTTTCACTTTAACTAGGTTTGCCACTAAAGGTGAACCAATTCTTCATAGCACATACATTTATCTCCCTAATACAGTCAACTGAGAACCTAGGCATTGGTCCAGCCCATTAGAGATATATTAGGTTGGGAGATATAATCTCTGAGTGTTGGGAGCTGGGAGTGAACAGCAGAGAACGGATCATTCCATTATGACCTGTTGGGTCAACAATAGCCACTGTCCAAGACAGGATTCTGGGCTTGACAGACCACTGGTCTCTAGGGTGGCCATACCTCCCCTTTAAAAGAGGACATATTAAAAATACATGGTGCAAGTCTGTACTAGAACCAATGCAGCCCTGCAACATGTATTTTTAATAAGTGTCCTCTTTTAAAGGGGAGGTATGGCCACCCTACTGGTCTTACCCAGTATGGCACTTCTTACAGTCTTAGACCACAATTAAACCAGTTATTCATAAACAGTCTGTCACAGGGGTTTGCTTCTTCTTAGATTCTGGGGAAATTAGCTCTGAACCCTCAGACAAAAGACAGGGCACCCTGCTGTGTTCCGTTATGTCCCCGGATAAGGGGTTCCTAATTTGGGGTCTGGCCTCCACACTTGCCCCTACAGCCACCCTGTACCCACCTTTAAGGGTTTCTCCCAACAAAGGTGGGTCCCTTATAAACAACAAACAGTTCAAAATATATATGGGGTAGTCCCAACCTTGATCATACGCATTCCTCAAGTTGAGGCCTACTGCTCCTCCAAAAGCCTCAGAGTTTAATCCATCCAGTGTGGACTCCTTACTCCACCTTGTCTGGGTTCCAGTGCTCTGGGCAGCCAGCCTTGAAGAGATGTGCTCCCTTCAGCGTCTCCTGGTGACTGCCATTCTCCTCCTGGAGTAGGCCCTTTATATATGCCAGAGGCTGTTCTGTTTTAAAGGGCAAGTACCCTTTCCCCTCAGTATCATCTTTGTAGTCCAGCCAGTGTACATGAAATTTGGCAGGGCTATATATTACACTTTCATGATCATCTCTGCCAAATATCAGAAAGATATTATAAAGGGTCCCAATTTTATATGCCTGTACAACATATGTAGAGAAGGGGCCTATGCCTGGGATTCTCTTATGTCACTGTGGTATAAGATCGGTTTGTGATGCAAATTGGCCAACAGAAATGTCAACCAAATATCCTCATTCTGTGCTGGGACCATCCCAACATATCTCCCCCACTTGTTTCTGGGAAGTCAGAAGCATCTGTTTAGGAAAGAGTCAATAGAAATTCTCTTATGTCCTCTGTCTCAGTGCTGCAGGATGTGATTGATAGTTGGCCAGCCTGGATGTGTTTAAACTATGTCTCCTGACTGCTGGGATGCTATCTCAGAAGTCCCAGTTATGTTGCTTATGCCCGCCACAGGGCCGCCCCCTATGCCCACCTCGAAGCCACTACCAATTGGTCCTGTAAAGCTAGAAGCTTGCAGTAATGTGTTTGGCCATTGAATGTGTCTGTCAGTCTTTGGGGTTGCTCCACATCCTTCCTCCTACAGTCTCTCTCCCCCTGCCATGCAGGGTGCCTGCCTCTGACTGGCACTGAATATGCTGATATTCATCTGAATAATGATCTTCACAGGGACAACATCAATTGCTTATATAATTGGGTCCCTTTATCAAAATCTCCTGTACATTTGCTGAAATGGCAGGAAAGGTATTTGATACATTCTTGTCAAATATCCTGTAAACAGAATGGAATATCAAAATGTTACAGCTGGAAATGTATTTTCAGGTTAATGTCTTATACCCTTGGGACCCTTTATCCACTCTTTCTAAAAATTGGCAGAAGTATTAAGCATATGGAGGGACATAATATGCACAAGTTTCATGAACATTGGATGCAAGATAAAGAAGTTGTAGCCATGAATGTGTATGGAGCCTTTCTTAAAATCACAAAATTCAATTGCTTCTGAAATCGGTTACATTTATCTAATCATTTCGAATTTTGGTATACGTAGTGCCCTCCATTGGGGGTACAATCTCCCCAAATTCCATCAAATTCCATCAAAATCGAATAAGAAACAAAAATATTATAGTGGGAAATATGTTTTTTGTTTTTTTCCCTTTATTTCAAAAACCAAATGTCATTTTCAGTTCCTGATTGCACCGAACTAAAGATCGAACCAAGCCCGACCAAACCGAACACCGAATTCGACTCAAAATTCAACCCAAAACACCGAACGGCTGAACATCTGAACCTGGTTCTGTTTGCACATCCCTACTACAGACTTATCTTCTTCAGTCTGGGTCAGTCCAGGGATTCCTGAATTTGTTGATCTTGTTGCTCACAAATTGGGTTATGGGAAGGTGGTTCTATTACCATAGGTCAGAGTTCTTTAACCTCTTCTGGGACAATTCTTTCCTGGTTACCATATGATTTTCTAGTTCTCTTCCAATTTCGTCGCTGGAAGCAGGGCAATTTTGGAGCTTGAGAGTTTCGATTCAACTTCTTTTGCTTATTCCACTGCTGATCAATGGTGGCCATCCAGTCCCATCCCACTATAATTAACCATGGCATGTTTGGGACCAGCCCTACTCTCATCTCATCATTCCGAGGTCCAACACTAAAGTCCACTTTAGCTACGGGATATTTCCTGGCATCCCCATGGATGCAGTGTAATGTAATTTCCTCTCCAGGTATTATTTTCTCAGGGTCCACGAGGTGAGATCTAATCAGTGTTTGATTGGAACCAAAATCCAAAAGGGCAACAGTTGTATAATTCCCAACTTGTACAGCTTTAGTATATTTATGAATTGGCTGCCTTGATGAGACTGTTCGGGAAGTCAATACATATAAGTCCCGGGGTTGATGACACTCTGTAAAGTCATTTAAATAAAATATAAATATAAGACTTGAATAAATATAAGACTTAAATATAATTCTGCGACCCCAGAGAGCAACAAAGACAGACAAAATATATCAAATATCAATTAAAAATTCTCTGACCCAATATTCAGTGTCAGGACCTCACCCATTCTGGAAAGAGAATGGCGGCGGGAGGGGGACGGGGGACTGCTGATGCCACTTCCTTCCAAGGACCGAGGCAGATCTCACAGGTAGGCCAGTGCAGGAATAAATGAATCATGACTCCTAAGAGCAAGTGGGCTGGGATGATGGGAAGCTGAAGCCTGACAGCAGCAAACCATGCACGTGTGCCTTCTCTTCTCAAAGGCCATGGACTGCCTGTATTGTTGAGACAACTTCTTCTGTGGGCCTTAAATGGACAAAAGCAGCCAATGGGCACACAACTAGGAACCAATGAATTTGGGGGAATAATATGGTCTGAAGTTATAAGAGCGCAATTTCGGAGAGCGTATATGTCAGTCCTAGTGGTGAAGGCGCAAAGCAGTCTGTCCTGGCCTCCAAGGGTCTGGGATCAACCCCTGTTCCTGCAAGGTCCTGACATGCAAATGGTATGATCTTGCTTGAGGAAGGAGAAGCAGCAGCTGCAAATTTTCCTTTAATGTTGCAATGACTGAAGAAGAGAGAGAAGTAGCTTTTCTAGCATTTCCTCCTCAACATACAAGTAGCTTCTAATCTGAGAAAAGCCTAGGGAAAAGTATCTGGGAGCGGTGCCCAAACAGTGAGCACTACGAGATCTGGGAAGGGAGGGGCATCTTAACCTCTGCCATCTCGTCTCCGAACACAGACAAAGACGAGGAAATCCGTGTCATCTCTGTTCCTCAGAAAAGACAGTAGGAGAGGGGAGTTGTGCTGAGGCAGGTTTGAGGCCTTCCAAGTTTCAGGGCACTTTAACGTTTTTTAGATGCTTTCTTGAATTTAGCCACTGAAAATGCTTAGCTTTCTCTGTTACTAATTTAGGTAATCCATACCCGGGGCACGCACTGAGTGTCCCGCTGAGTCTAACTGATAGAGATTAATAGAATTTTTAATACCTGCCATGCTTACAACAAGAGTGCACTTCAGTTCTGCCTGAAGGAACTACACACCATAACCGAGTGAGATAATAAACCTCTGCTCCTTCTCCTGGTAGTAATGATTATCAGTCACTTAAAATGGGCTTCACTTGACATGGAGACCACACATTGGATCACAGATGTGGGCATTTTGGCCCAGGGAAAGAGTAGGTGCCAGTTGGGGCAGGAAGAAACCGCACCACCACATTCCTTTCATTCACATCCATTGTCCATTCTTTTCCAATGGTAGCCAATGAAGGCAGAAGTATCTGATACCAGTTTTCCTCTAAGGCTTGGGCTCCTGCAGACTAAAAGCTAACATAGTCCACTTTGAGGCTCTGTACCTGATTCTGCAGTGGGCCACCTCTGAATGTTTGGTAATAAAGTCAGTGTAGTCTAGTGGATAAGGACTTGGAAGATAAGAGTTCAAATCCCAGCTTAGCCATGAGTTCACTTGGGCAAATCACTCTTTCTCAGTTCCCCATCTATAAAATGGGAATTATAATAAGCTACCTAAAAGGGCTGTTGTGAGGCAGAAGTAGGTACAAATTTTAAAGTGCTTTGAACACTAAAAGCACTATAGAAATCAGAGCTGGATTTAGGATTTTTGCTGCTCTAGGCACTTCTGAGGCTGCTGCCCCCTGAAGCCATGACTCTTCCCTCCCTCAGCCGCACACCCCAAGCCACGCATCCAGGCCACGCCCCCACCTCTTTGGGGCAATAATATATAAAATTAAAAAATTAAATTAAATAAGCAGAACATAAAATAATATTTTAAAAATTCTACTTATGCAAAGTGGGGGGCATTCTCAGCTTCTGCCCAGAAACTCAGCCCGGGAGATTAATCATAAATTAATCTCTGATATAGGATAATTCACCAAATGTATGTCCAATCATATCAAATCAAGGTGAAAGGCAACATATATGAAGTATCTGAACAAGTGATTGAAAATGCAAGGGGACACTGCCAGCAAATTGCTAACATATTTGCAAGTAACAGTAACTCCCCTGAAAGTTGAAAGGAGTAAGTACCCAGAGGCCTGATTTTCACAAAAGGCTGAGCCCCCTCTGAAGACTAGGGCTGTAACGGAATATCGCAGCGGTAGCTATTTCCGGCGGAAACAGTGTTTCCGCAATTAGTGGAACGGCATGGCAGAGGCTTTAATTCCGCTAGTTTCATTCCGCGGTTCCGCTTATTTAATTCCGCTACTTAGTGGAATCATGGAAACATGACATTTTTGCTACTTCCGCAATTCCGCCAGTGCCACAAAATAGCGGAATAGCGGTTTCCCGCAATTTCCGCAATTTTTCCGCAATTCTGCGATTTGCAGAATTCCGGCGGAATTAGCGGAATGTCCGCAGAAAAGTTGCGGTGTGGCGCGGGCAATTCCGAAATGGCGGAACGGAATCACGGCGCGATAACAGTTGCTGCCGCATCAGCCCCCTCTGAAGACCAGACCCTAAATATTCAAAGTATTGACCTGCGTCAGCGTGGATGGTAAAAGCTAAACGGAATGATCCATTCCAGACATTTGTGTCCCGCAGAACTAATGGAGCCTCAATTAAAAACTTCGCAACTTCAATTGTGTTAATCAGACTCAAGCAACAATTATGAAAATATAATCAATGTGATGCATACACGTTAACTCTATGCGCATGCAGGAATAACGTTTAATTTGGAACTGCCACCACAGCACGATTCCCAGTTGGTTGAGTCTCTTTGCTGTCTGGTATGGAAGGAACTCTGGAGTTGTAAAGGTTAAAGCAGAAAATAAAATAAAATCAGACTTTGGGGGAAAAAACAACAATCCTTCCATGTTTTGCACATGGTGTTATAGAAAGAGACCCCTGTGCTAGTGGAAAACAAATGCAAAATGACTAGATCATCCTAGTGTGATTTTTGAATGTGCCAATATTTCCTGGATACAAAACTCTGGTAGCTGTAGTGACAAGCCTGACGTCATTGCACCCCCACTAGCAAGCCAAACAAGGCAAGAAACAGGGGGCTCATTCAGATGTGCGTTTAAATCTCACAGCTGCCACGGCGGCATCGGGCGATTTAAAGCACCGCGCACTTCCGGGTTGGTGTGAATGCACCGACCGCGCACATTTCAGCCTAACGCGAACTGTTGGAGTGCGGTTTTGAAAGCTGCTCCGAGCAGCTTTTAAAACCGCACTCCAACAGTTCGCGTTAGGCTGAATTGGTGCATTCACACCAACCCGGAAGTGCGCAGTGCTTTAAATCGCATGATGCCGCCTCCGCGGCTGTGCGATTGAATGAGCCCAAGGTTCTGGGTAATGCTGAAACTCGGTATTTGAAATTACTCATTTTTTATGGAGTATTTCAGTATTCAACTTGATTTTACTAAGTACTGAGTAACTGAGGTCTCGTCCCAGTACTTGGTACTTAGAAAAATCCTTGGATGGGAAACACATGGGGCTTTTCCTGGTCCTACATAAGGGAACTTGGTACTTGGTAAATACTCTGCACTCGGTTTTATTTTACCAAGTATTTTACTGAGTACCGAGTATCGAATATTCGGCTGAGTTTCCAAGGACTGGCTGAACAATAGGAGCCAAACTTTGGAAACTAATACTCATGATTTTATTTTTTTATTTTTTACTATTCGGTGCAGCTCTAGTTTTGGGGATAAAAGGCAGCAACTGTTTATTAAATAAACACAACAACAGGTATCCAGCCAAACAAGGTCCAGTGGCACAGAGGAGAGAGCACCTAGCAGACTCACCTGGGGATCATCCCCAGCCCAGAGCATCATTACAGGGCAAGATCCCTAAACTGCCCTCCAGGCCTTACATTGCCTCGAAAGAGTTCATCATCTATCCACAGGGACACCATCCCATACCCCTAGTAGGCAAGAAGGGGATGAAGGAAAGGGGCAAGACTCTGTTCCCAGGCTACCCAGTCTAAGGAAGGGGCTGTCCCTGCTCCCTCCTCCAGGGGCAAAGTCAATGAGCTGAAAAACACAGCAGCCACTTCCCTTGCTCCATCACAACAGTATGAGTTAGTGGTTAATGTTCTGGACCAACCATTAAATTAATTTACCCACTGGACCGGGCACCACAGGGGACAACGGAACCATCCAGGTGGCTCCTACCCCTACCCAGCTGGATACCTGGCACATTCACAATGCTTGTAGCAGCTCCTCCAAATAATAATAATAATAATAATAATAATAATAATAACAACAACAACAATTTTATTATTATTATTATTATTATTATTATTATTATTATTAACATTTGTATAGCACCAGCCGTGTACCTGGTGCTTTACAGAACAAAGATAAAGACGTGGTCCCTGCCTACGGCTTACAATCTAAAAAGACAAGGAGGGGGCGACAAGGAGAGGGGACAAAGGGAAGGCAAGGGAGAAGCAAACAAACATGCAAGCGGCTGTGAAGTCTCAGGTGCGTGTGCTTGGCTTGGTTACAGTTAGGCAGGAGGCTGCAGAGGAGGACAGACCGTAAGTAATTGGGGGAAAACAACTAGCAGGCATTGGGAAAGGTGGCACGGAAGAAGTGGGTCTTGAGGAGGGATTTGAAGGTGCAGAGGGAGGGGGCAAGGCGGATGTGGGTAGGGAGGGAGTTCCAGGCTTGGGATCAGCGAGGGAGAAGGGACGAAGGCGGTTCGGGGAGCATGGGAGACGAGGGAGAATGAGGGAGGGGACAGAGGAAGAGCAGAGAGCGTGTGCAGGAGTGCATAAGGGAGAGATAGGGGGGAGCTTGGCTGTGAAGTGTTTTATAGGTGAATACCAGGAGTTTAAACCGGATGCATTCAGGAAGGGGGAGCCAGTGGAGAGAGGAGAGGAGAGGCTGCATGTGGTCAAAGTGACGGGATGAGTGGATGACCTTGGCAGCGCAGTTTTGGATGGAGATTAAGGGGGGTTAGGTGAGAGCGAGGGAGGCCAGCGAGGAGAAGGTTGCAGTAGTCGAGGCGAGAAATGACCATGGCATTGCCTCCAAATAAAAGACATCGCACAGTTGTGTAATCGTGCCATTGGCACATCCTGTTGTTACATAACACTGGTATTACCCACCATACTGTTGTGTAACTGCGCTATTACATGGCAGACGGTTGCACAACAGTGCTATTTGTGTAACAGTGTTATCAGACTGTTGTGTAACCATGCAGGTGATTGGACTAGATGACCTTGAGGTCCCTTCCTGCCTTGTGACTCTATGGCTCTATTTGAGTCACAGCAATAGTGCAATAACACTGTTGTGGAATGGTATGGGAAGCAATGGCCTTAACTAATACAGCCAAATTAACCGAAATATTTATTTATTTATTTATTCAAATTTATTCAAATACACAAACGAAACTACCGATGTAACTGGAGAACTGAAATTACCACACCACCAAAATGAAATAACCAAAGCAATCAAGTATCCAAAAGAAATTAGCCAATATTGCATCCCCAGAGGAGATTTATTCAGATAGTCATTCTTTTGAGCAGACGTTCAAATAAGCTTAACGAGTGCTAAACGGCCTTTTCGTGTCAGCGCTAACGGTTACTGTTCTGTGGGGGAAATGATCAGCACGGCAATGGATTCGGAAGAATCCATTTAATAGGGGAGGAAGATCCCTAAGGATTCCAGAGGCCTGTGAGTCTCTCTCCTTGCGTCGGAGACATGGCTGCGGTGGCCACCATTTTGTCTGGGCGGCTGTAAGCTAGCAAGGTGGTTTCCTGGGCTCACCTGGGCCTGGAGAAGATCAGTTGA
The DNA here is from genome assembly GCA_003113815.1 of Sphenodon punctatus. Classification (NCBI taxonomy): domain Eukaryota; kingdom Metazoa; phylum Chordata; class Lepidosauria; order Sphenodontia; family Sphenodontidae; genus Sphenodon; species Sphenodon punctatus. Next base: position 10,375,466 of record QEPC01011901.1, on the reverse strand, counting down.
GTTTTCCCCGCCCCTCAGGAGTAACTGAAAAGGAATGTCTCAGCTGCCATCCTCTGTGTGTGTGTGCGTGCGTGCGTGCGCACGTAGGGCTACAATGGGCATGGGCTGACTGTGGCAGCCAGGATGCACACATTAGGGTGTCTGTTATGTCTGCTTGTCAGTGCTGGCCTTACTACAGGGCATCCAGGGGTGACCGTCCCGGGCCTCACTCTTTACTTCTGGGGGGTTCCACAGTGGACCCCATTTCCCCTGGGGCAGAATGAGGGGACTCCACTCCCTCTCAGTGGGGCCCCAACATGACCCCAGAGATTACCGCCCAGGGGGAGGGCCCACATGGAAGGGGGCCACCAGGGAACTCATATTTTATCTTCACCCTGGGCCCCACACGTTCTAAGGCCCTGCACCTTGTCAGAGCATTTTGTGCCACATGGTGGCATTTCATCTTAGGCAATCGATGGTGTTTGATGTAGGGGAAGGGAAGGAGAGCACGTGAGGCTAAGCGACTTACAGAGGGATGAAACAGAGGGTCTTTGTGTTGCTAAGTGTTGTTTCTATGATAAGAGTGCAGGGACGGAGGGGAGCAAACTAGCTGGAACCAGCTCTGAGCGTGTGTAACCATCCTGCTAACAATCATGACTGCAAGCCAGCTTGTATCATTCAGCGCGGAGTCGGTGTGATAAGAGGGTATGCAGTACAGACTTCTTGGCCTCTTTCCATCGTGTAGTTTCATAGGCAAGCTAAGTTTAAGTGACTTTTGGAAGCTCTGCTGTGAGCTGTGAATGATGGATGAAATGAAAAATCCCTGATCAGTGCCCAGGGAGCGGAGATGATGCTTGCCAAATCCCACCTGTGCTGCATTATTCTCTATCAGAGCATTCAGTAAGCGACTTGGTAAGAGACACATTTTTGAAAAGCCCAGCGAGCCCAGATGTCTCAAAAAACAAAAACCGAACATTCCAATATATCTATTTCCCATTGCTTTGGCATTATTTATTAATTTTCAGGTTCATTAGTTCCTGCCTCCTCCTGGTGACCTCCCTTGTCACGGTGTATTATGAGCTTGGTATATAAGCCCCTTGTACAGCACCAGGTACATCGTCGGTGCTATACAAACAAATAAAGAAAGAATAAAACAGCTGTTCGCCGCCCCGGGCTGCCCTGAGGGCAGGAGGGGCAAAATATAAATTTTAAATAAATAAATAAATATCTGCTGGTGCCGACTGCAAATTGAAGGCAATTCGATACTTGGTACTCAGTAAAATACTGTGTAAAATAAAACCAAGTGCAGAGTATAAGGGCCATTGCTAATTTCTTCCTTTCAGAAACTGCATTTCTCACTTGTGACATCAGGAGAGAAAATGTTGAAATCGGTACAGGGAGGAATAAACTTGCCCACTCTGGAGTAGCAACACTCCAAACTGAAACGGGGGGCAGGGGGAGCTTCTCTCCCCTGATCCTCTCAAATGGCCGCAGACCCATCCACCCATCCAGCTCCTGAGAAGCCATCCGAGAGAAGATGTGTGTATGTGACAGCAATAAGGAGTAACTCTACCCCATTTAAATTTATGTTCCGGAGACTAAGTCTTAAGAGAGATGAGCTAGGCAAATACAAATATTAAGCCTGGTGTAGTAACCCACGCTCCACATTTCTGAAGAAAAACACAAGGTGGCGGATAATGGAGCTAAAATTTTGCTAATAAAATCAAGAGCTCCGATCTCTCACCGTTAGATGAAAATGGTGCTGAAACTCGGTATATGAAATTCCTCGTTTTTTAAATCTGACTTGGTTTTACAAAGTACCGAGCAACCGAGGAAATGGCCTGGTACTTGGCACTCAGAAAATCCTCAAAAGAGCAACATTTCTGCCCCTATATAAGGTTACACAGAAAATACTCGGTACTCGGTTTAATTTTATCGAGTATTTTACCGAGTCAGAGTTGATCTTTGGAAACTCGGAAATACTCATGAATAATTTTTTTACTCTTCGGTGCAGACCTAGATAAAAACTCTGTCAGGGAAGCTAGAAAAGAGGTACTTTGGTTAGCTTAGTGAGATGTTTTATGCAGGTAGAAAACTGGACAGTGATCCTGGCTATTCTTAGACAGAGCCCTCTGTTAGCAGATTGGATGTTCATTAAAAACAGGTGTTTTGTGTGGACTCATCATGTTTCTGACACCACAGATGCGGCATTTTGCTGAGCGCTTGAGTTATAGGGAACATCAGTTTCCAGTTGCACTTGTGTTTCCTCCAATTTGATGCAGGACCTAAATTAGATTCAATGGAGTCAGCACCAGCTTTGAAAACTGGTGATTTCAATCAAGGGTTTAGTGGAGGAAGTCAAAATTGATACACATGCCAGCTGCTCCGCTGCCCCCTATTTAATCTCATAATCATCCATTATTGTTTGCTAGAAAGTCAGATTCCTCTGGTTTCCATCTTCTGTTTTGTTTTTCTTTTTTTAAAATTTCCCCACATTTACAGAAGGCTTAGGCTGAATATCTGATGTAAACAGCAGCATGAATTGGGACACAGACCAATACATTTTGGGTTTTGCTGTCTAGCTGATGTAGTGATCATGAGGATGCTAACCCCAGAGAGTGAAGTACCTTCTTCTACAGTGCATTGGGTAACTCAGTAAGCAGTGCTAACTTTCCAGCCCATATTGACCCACCAACATGCATCAACCATAACTTGGAAATACCATAATGAGATTCTGTAAGTCTATACTTTCTTCAATGAGATGACCATCTATCACCAGTTAGTGCCGAAACGAGAATGAATCACTAGTGCTGAAATGAGAATTAAATTAATTCTCACGAGAAATCTCGTTTCAGCCCTAGTTGAGACTATTGGAATGTGAACACCCCTATCCATCAGCAACTGATTTGACTTCACCAGATAGATTCTCATGAGCCACCAGAAAGCTACCAGATATAGCAGTTGCTACCAGACTGAAGGAGAATTGAGCCATGGGTGTGGAAAGATTTGCAGTTCCTTATAAATCTTTGTCCTACTTTAAATCCCAGGTAAGACATGCTTAATCATTCAAGTCTTGTATGGTAAATTCACATGGTGGTTTAAATTGGGAAATACTTATCCTCATACTTTCAAGGTAGTGCTCTCCAGGGCTGAAATGGGTACCCAATTTATTAACCACAGGTAATACTTGGAATTTTGGGTGTCATATCACGTGACCAATATGTCACGCAAGTGCCGATCAGGTATCCAATTCCTATTTTTCCAACAATAAACAACACTGCACACTAGAGAATGAAACACAGGGTATTTTCAGACGTGACGAGATCACGCTCAACCACGGTGGATTCCCACCGGGCGAGAAAGGTCTCGTCACGTCTGAAGGGGGAATGAAAGTTCCCCCCCAGATGTTCACCCCCGTCAATCATGGCGGGGAATCACATTCGCCACGCGATCGGCGGAACCGGCGGGGCCGGTCTCAATCACATGGTGAATGTGATTCCCTGCAGTGATGAAGGGGCCCGTCCCGTCTGGACAGCTACCACGGCAAGGAATCCGCGGTGGGATTCCGGGCCGTGGTCAATTCGGGCGGGCGCTGCGGCCGCATTGGCCATGGCACCCGCCCGTCTCCCCAGAGGGTGGATGGCGAAGGAGCGTGAGGGGGGGGGGGCCATGCAGCTGCACGTTGCGCCTTGCGGCCCCACCCCCTCCCTGATTCCCCTCTGGGATCAGCCAGCACGTCTGTTGGATGTACCGGTGTGATCCCGGCGGGGAATCCCCGCGGTGATTCCGTGACGGGGCGACTAGCGCCCCGTCACATCTGAAATCACCCACAATCTCAATCATGATGCCATTTCCAATGACATTTTTGCATTCCGAGGTCACATACTTTATGGCCAGTCTCCTGTGCCCACCATAAGCATGGAGGTCTCTCTCTCTCTGTGGAGGCTTATTATCATTTCTGCACTCAGTCAGCCTACTCCTCAAAGTGTCCTTCTGGTGAAAACCCCTTTGTGGTGCATAGGACTGCACCAACCGAGTGCTTCGAGGATCAGCCTGATATTGGGTAAGGGCATGCCTAACTAACCAATTAGCACAAATGGTGATTTGTGTGTATCGACAGATGTGAAGGCGGAAGAACTGAAAAGTCCTGATGGAAAATTAGCTCGGAAAATCTGGTGAGGTTTTTATTTTCTCTTCCTGATGAGGACCTATTGATCTCCCCTCTGTAAAGCCACTATAATATAATCTGCTTAATGCCAGCACGTCTATGACTGTACAGCGCAGGTTGTCATTTACCTGTCGATTTCCTATTTATTTCAGCAGAACACAATGGAAGCTACCATGCCACATTACACGCCAGCCCCCGGAAAGTTAAGGTGCCGATAAGCCTTAATTATTTGGAAATCTCTCTGGCACAAGCCTTTATATCAGACAGGAGGTACAGAACTTATAGAAGAGCTGTCTTGAAATCCTGCCTGTTGACATCTGAATTACTTCTAAAACAGACACACTCTCTTTATCGATAGCGTGATTTATATGCAGCTGCCGAGAACACCGTCCAGTCTGTCTGAACTTGCCAGTAATGCCCTTCCAGGAGGGCATCCCTGGACGACCGCAGGGGCCACCCAGGGGCCCAGGGGGTGAGGCGATCGCTCAGATAAGCAGGGCCCAGGCTGTGCAGGGCTTTAAAGGTCAACACCAGCACCTTGAATTGGGCCCGGAAGACAATAGGCAGTCAGTGCAGTGCTCGGAGTACAGGTGTTATGCGCTCCCGGCAGCCCATCCACATCAAGAGGCGGACTGGTGCAGTCTGCACCAGCTGCAGCTTCCGAACCATCACCACGGGCAGCCCCACGTAGAGCACGTTGCAATAGTTTATCCTTGAGGTGACGAACGCATGGATGATAGTGGCGAGTCAGAGTCCGAGACGTATGGGCGGAGCCTCTTCACCAGATGTAATTGGCGGAAGGCGCTCCTGCCCACGGACGACACCTGAGCACCCCCGGGCTCCGCACAGATGGAGCCAAAGGAGGACAGATACCCCACATTTTAGGTCCAGGGGCTGACATTACTTGCGTGGCAGATTTTTATTATAGTTTCTATTTCTCTGTCGGTGGAGTCTTCTGCTGGGGCAGTTTAGGTAAGGCAGATCTGGCACTAGTGCAGGGGCGGGACTTGATGGCCCTTGAAATCCCTTCCAGTCCTATGAGTCTAATTTAGCCACTGACTGAGGATTACACCCTTTATTTTCATTAGCATGCAGAGCTAACGTGTGTGTGTCAATAGAGTGCCAATGCAGTCGTGCAGCATGCAGGCTGGGTGAGTAATGGGTGGGGAGGTGCTTGTCTAAGATACCCACAGTCTCAATGAAAACTATCTCAGTGTCCAGGGCAGTGTCCAGGGCATCCCTAGAGTAGGGATGCAGGGCTGGGGTATAAAGGTTCAAATCAGTGGTTCCATGGTTTAAACGAAGGCATGACGCAAAGTTGATCTGCCCAACTTCCTGTGGCTGCAAGCATGCCTTATATATGGCAGGCAGGCAGCCAATCAGGAACCTGGGATGCATAGCAGGGACAAGATAGACAGGAGGGGCGTGGCCAGAGCAAGGTGGGACGACCTCTTGAGGGGAGTGGCTGTGCTTGAGGCAAGGTGAAGCCCAGCCAATGCACTGCTCCGTCTTTGTGAGGGTTCAAGGTGCAGGTCTTGACACTGCACCTTAAACCCTCTGTTCTTCTCTGAAAGAACAGATCTTCTCATGTCAGTTAGGATAGAGCAGGGGTGGGGAACGTTCACTCTGCTGGGGGACAGATCATCCATGCCCTCCACAGGGCTTGGCAGGCCAGAACTTTGGGTTGAATTGGAGGGGAGGGGGGCAGGCATTCACTGGCAGGATGCTAGTGACTTGTGGCACAAAAGTGGCAGACCACATCACACAAGGGCAGGGAAAGCCTCCAGGAGCTGGCTGGTGGGTGGCCGCGAGCCAGAGGTTCCTCACTCCTGGGTTAGTCAGTAGAACTTGGTCTCTGAAGTGGATTAGGTCTGGATGAATGTTGCTTATTATTTCTTGTTCCCATTTTTAAGGAAGTTCACCTCATCTGTCTTTCTGCTCTCCTGAGGCTTATCCTGGCCACTGTCCCTGGGCGAAAACAGACATGACGCTAACCACCCTTCAACCACCTTTGGTGGTTATTTATGCATGTTGCAGGGCTGTATTGGTGCCCTATGCAGCCCTGCAACATGCATAAATAAATAACCACCAAGGTTGGTTAAAGGGTGGTTAGCGTCATGTCTGTTTTCACCCCCTGTTGACTGGGGGCTGGGTCTGGCAAAGTACTTTTCCAGCGGGAATATTTGCCAAAAGAGAGAAACTAAGGCAGAACAGTCATGCAGCAGGGGTGCACGATTGCGTAGTGTGTAATTCATGATGAGAATGAATGTTCCATAACTAAGGTAATGGAAACGAATGAATAAGCAATCAGCATTCATTTGATTTAATTGGGTTTCATTTTTATTTTAAAATTTTATTTTATTAAAATAAAGAAAGAAAGAAAGAAAGAAAGAAAGAAAGCCACTACATATGCACAAAATGGCCACCAGGGTCATTCTGCACATGCATTGTCCTTTTCCAAAATGGTGCTGGCAGTGTGATTTATTTATTTTTTAAATTAATTTTTTTTTTTAATAAAACGAAAAAATAAATGAAAATGTTAGAGTCCTTTACAAGCCCCTGTCCCCTGAAAACAAACGGGCTTTTGGAAACAAACAAACAAACAAACCTAAAGTGAAAAAGAATGATGCTCCTTCTGCACAGTCCTGTCGCCCAGTTCAGAATTCCAGTTGACCAGGTGTTTCCACTGGAAATCTGAGAGTTCACGTGCATCCAGCGAAGAAGCAGAAATGCGTCCAATGTGGCCGATGTGTCCAATCAAAACAGCTCAAATATTGGAACACTGCACACTTGCCACAAAGTATTCAGGAATGAGCTATGGACTCGGAATTATTTACTGAAATCATTTGAATACATTAAAGAAACTCCTGCTCTGTGTGCATGGGCAACTTGTGAACAGAGTAAGAGGTGAAATTCACTGAATAAATTATTTGCTGTTAATTAATTATTCACACAGCTGTAGTCATTGTCTCTGGATCAGTGAACTATGATTTGTAGCTTAATCATGGATGGCTGTATCTTGATAAGTAATGTATGTTAATTCTGATTCCATTAACTATTCAGCTTGGGCAGTGAAGTATGGAAAATGCTTTGAGTTAGCAGAGGATCGTAGGAAGCTTGGCCAGCAAAGCATGCAACGCCTTTTGCAAGCCACATAATTGAGTCTCCAGTAGTAAAACATGCACTTCATTTAGACTCTGGCTCTGCTAAAGTTAAACTGATATTTACTTCTCCATTGCAGTTAATGCAATGGGCAGGTCTGTCAGCAAAATCTGCTCTTCAGGCAGCCAGATGAATTGCTCAAGGGGTTTACAGCCCTGGTTCCACAAACACTTACAACCTTGATTAACTTTATAGTAGAGCCAGTTCGACATTTTGTGAACTGAAATGTCATCAAAATTAACATCTAATCCAAATACAGTTTTTGTTAATATTTATTGGCTTTCCAATGAATTTCTGGTTTTTCAATGCCGAGGATTTTTATTTATTTGGTGAGTTAGCATGCATCTGTCACCGTGCAATGTTTGGCTGTTACTGTCCAAGGCTTCACTGCAGTCAGGTGGGGGAGGAAGGGGGAGAAACACATCCAGGCTGATTTCAGACATTACGGTCAGTAGCATTGACCCCGGGCCGTGGGGTGGTTCAGAACATGGACGGGGGTGAAGGGGTGCGCCAACAGATGTTCACCCCTTTGTTCCCACCCGTGGGGACCACTGAACCACGGCCCAGGGTCAGTGCTGCCGGCCATAACGTCTGTCGGGCAACCCCCCCTCCTGCAGGGGGCTGGGCCGCACGATGTATCATGCGGCCGCACAGCCCCGCCCCCTGCGCTCCCCGGCCACCCGCCCTCCCTGAGACAGGCAGCCGCCAGGACTCCGGAACGCGGTGAAGGTAAGGTAACAGGCGTTACTTTTCCTTCACCGTGTTCTGGATTCCCCCTAACCACGCTTCGTTTACCGCCATGGTGCGGGAGAACAAAACGTGGTTAGGTTCACCGCAGGGGGTGGTTGACTGAGGTGAACATCTGGATGCGCGCAAACAGACGTTCACCTCCGTTCACACACCCCTCCCCCACGGCTGACTGAGGTGATTTCAGACAACGTAACATCTGAAATCACCCCCACCCTCTGTAGATCAGCTGTATGGAGGAGACCAGGAGTTCTGCAGAGGGGCGAGGGGGTTCTCCTGTTAACCTCCGAGTCATGCAGAACCCTCTGTTCTGTTGCTAGAAGACTGCTGCTTTAGACAAGGTATACACCTTGGACAGGCCCACTCTGATTGGATGATGGAAGACCTAAAAGCTGTCCAGTTGCTGTTGCAGCGTCTGGATTCATGCACTTTCTAGGACACTTGCTCACACTACAAAGATACGGCGGGGAAACTCCCAACAGACTCCCGGTGGCCAAACTCAAGGGTAGCGCTGAGTCTGAATGTGGGCGCCGGGGTAAAAGTGTCATCAGGTGCATCCTGCAGCAATTTCTCCGACGGATGTCAGGGCTGGAATTTGAGCCCTGTCATCTCTCAGACAAATTGCTGCGGGATGCACCTGATGACACATAATCCTCCCACACCCACGTTTAGAGTTACCTGTGAGTTTCCCTGCCGGGAGTCTTCTGGGTGTTTCACCACTGTATCTCTTAATGTGGGCAAGTGGCCTTTGACTCTGGCTCAGCTGTGCCCCTTGGGTGTCTTTAGACATAACATCAACGCGTGTCTGAATACGTGTTTTGACCTCATTATAAACACCGGTTTGGTCCTGTGTTCACCATGTGGCGCTGCTTAGGCATACAGTCCATCTCGGGGCAAATCAGTGTTTTGCTCGCCCCCCTGATCTCAACACGCAAGCGCTGTCGCCTCGTTCCCCATGTTGTACCTGCCAACATGCCACGCAATATCATTAGACACAACGTTGGCCATGTGTTCAGCCAGAACACGCAAATTGTCCTTGTGATGCAATGGTGTTCACATCGTATGTTCAACTGGCGGCCAAATTGGTGTTGGGATTGTTATGGTGCTTACGCACAATGAACAAACACGTGCTTAGGGATTTTGGCACCTGATCTTTGTTAGGTCTAAAGAGACCCCTTGTCACTATTGGAGGCTCCTGCACTGTCTTCCTAGGTCTGTAACACTTTCAGCCTTCAGCTCCCTCAGAAAATCCCTCTTTTAACAGGCTTTCCCTAGCTCCTCATCCCCATAGACTGCTCACTGCTGCTGCCTCTTCCACCCTTCACACAGGGTCCCCTTCTCCTTAGACTGGAACTAAGCTAAGCATGTGCACCTTTGTTTCTCTCTCTCTTGTCTCCCCTCCTTTGTCTTTCCTAGATTGTAAGCCCCTTGGGACAGGGACCTGTCTCTAACTAATGATTGTACAGCACCAGGTATATTGCTTGTGCTACGTAAATAATAAATAATAATCATAACAACAACAACAACAACATTGAGTTCTTTGAACTGGGAATTTGATTGCTGCTTCTTGAAGACTTAAATTGGGGCTCATTTCTTGTGGGGGTTGTGATGGTGTCAGATGAATGAGGATGAATCTGGATGAATGAGCCAGTGCCAAAACCAAACAATTTTGACTGGAATTTGCATGAAAAAGTATCTCTTGGGAAAAAATACAGTTAACTTCCTGAAATATATTAAAAAGCATTCCCACTATTATAAAATGGCATTTAACCTTTCTCATTAAGACAACCTTTTAAACTAAAAATGTGGGAGAGAAATTGCTGTGTGTTCCCTACTATTTTCTCATTGATTGGTACTGTACGTATTGTTGCTTTCCCGTTGATTTGAAGGGGAGTGAAAAAGGCCTGGACTGCATGTTTCTAAGAAGACAGCAAAGTTATAGATCAGTGCATTATAGAGAAATCTCACTTTGAATCTCTCTCGTTTGGGTCACATTGAAAGCAACGGCTAAGCATGGAGCACTAAATCAATCTGTTTTGCAATGGCAAAAGTTCAACTTTAGTAATACAAGCAATTCAGAATAAGAAGTCAAAACTATACAGGAGGATATGCAGGGCTAACTGAAGAATGAAATAAATCAAACTACGGACTAAACAAAACGAGATATAATGGTTTGATTTTTTTCCCCAGTTTTTTTTTTTATAACAATGTCTTAAATCATTCTGATGTCTTTATCCTTATGGCATCTGAGATTCTAATATTACAACTTCACAATTTTAAGAAACAGAAGTTGAGGTTGTTGATATTTAGAAGGGTTTGTATATGTTATTCATTGATCTTAACTTTTTTGTATTGGATCTATATGGATTATGACAACAGCTAATATCCTAATAAACTAAACTGTAACTGTAAACTGAAAGAGAAGTTATGTTATCACTCTTTGTTTTCCCACTTAGGTCGTTTTTGCACGGACAGGACGCCAGCCTGTTGGGTGTGCGGTGGGGGAATGTCCATGTGAATGGCATGGTGGTGGGTGGGGAGATGGCTGTCCACCTGTTGTAACACCATGGGCGCACACCCATCTGCACCCATCACCCACCCACAGAATCATCCGAAAAAACGGAGGCAGCTCCGTGGGCGGAGGTGGGTGTGCTCCCATGGAAAAGGGCGCATACCCATCCCCCTCACCCACCACATCCGTGCAAAAAGGGTCATACACTCATTGCCATTATTGGAACACTATGAAATTCCACTTTCCAGTCTTCCTAACAAGAAAAATAATCTAGATTTTTAATCTTTGATAGGCAACTGTGGGAGCCGGGCGTTGGAGTGGGATAGCAGCATTATGAATGATCTTGACCTTTCCCAGTATTGTATATTTTGATTGGCTGCCCATTCTGCCACTCTTCTACTGTTTAGTGAAGCTGTAAACAAGTGGAGCCGCGGAATGGCATTCCCAGCAAATTAGAGAATGTTGCAAAGGTCAAACTAGTATAGCGGAACGTTACTATCCTGTAATTTACAGAATATATGAGGCATTCGCATTCTAATAACTCATTCTCATGACAAACATAGGGAGGAGAACATAAAATGGCACAACATGAATCCATCCCTGTGATGGCATTTTTAACAGGTACGGGAAGCGGTGCAAACGTGGCCCATTTTTATTTCCGATCTTAAACGATCATGTGCTCTTCCTCCTAGTTCATAAACACAGACTCATTTTTCAGTTGCTCAGTATAAACGTTGGAGCAAACTCACCTGATCAAAATGCATGTTTAACCTGGCAGTTTGTGGATCAGCATCTGACAAATGTCAAGAGAGGATTGAGCCAACCTTTATTCCTCTTTGCTAAATAGGAAAGATGTGAAACCATTAAGCATTGCAAAGCAGAAAATCCTTTACACTGAGTTTAGCTGCTGTTCCGTGGTGGATGTAGAAAAAGGTTCATTGAAGTCAGAGTCAATATTGTCAAAGAGGCCGAACCTATTTGCAGTAGAGCTGAACCGGGTAGTTAATTTGCTACCCACAATAGGTAATACCTGAAATTCCAGGTGCAGCCTAGCCCGTGGCCAATCGCAGACTGCGAAGCCAGTGGTCTGAGGCGAAAAGGGATGGTGATTGGGCAGGCTGACTGCTACTCCAAGCCTCTCCACCCCTGGTGCCTGGAAGTCTGCTCCTCAGCTGGCTCCCCCTCCCTGTCACGTTTTGCCTTCCAGTGACACGTCTTGCCGAGGGCAGGCGGCCAGGGGAGCGGGGCCATGCAGCCACACATTGTGCCGCATGGCCCTGTCCCCTCTGAGATTCCCCAGTATGATGGAAGCCACCATGTCTAAAGGACGGACGGCTTCATCACTGACCGGGATCCAAGACAGATCCTGGTCCGGGTTCAGCGTGTTGGACCTCCAGGCCCAGCACATCTGAAATTACCCCCAGTGAAGCCACTGGAGCTACTCCAGAGTAACTTTAGGACTGGCAGCCAATAAACATTCTGTTCTCTCATATGTTGGTAAAAATTCATGAGTGCCTGTCGACTTTAAGAACATGTAACAGAACAGAATTTGATCAATATCCCCCTCCTAATTTTTTTCTTAAAAAACCCCCAACTATTAGGAATGTCAATTTGTTACACTACTGCGCATCTGGGTTAACAGTAATAAAGCTGACAGAGTTACTATGGATTTACACCAGTGTAGCAGAGAGGAATTAGACATCAAGACTTTAGTATGTAGCACTTTGACATTATCCTTGGGAATAGCTATTAACAATGCACCAAATTAACATTGGAGCATAATGTCTTTAGAGCATTTCACTTTAGTAAAAGTTCCCTAAATGTCAGAGAGTTTGTCTCTAATATTCCCATCAGATTCACACAAAAAGTCAATGTAAGTGATGCAAATACTGCTTCCCCTCATGCAGGCATGTATGGTCCAGAATGTAGTGCAATTGTTGGAAAGCCACAGAGAATCTCTTCAGAGGATTGCACACACACACACTATTGCCTGTGTTGGACTCCTCCATCATGGACTTATCCCCAAGAGTACAGGTGAAGAGCAGTGGTGGGGAAAATTTTCCCTCCCGCAGGCCATTTTGAAAATTGGCAGAAGCGCCACGGGCTGGACAGGAGTTGAGGTGGAGGCAGCGTTCTTGAGGGGGTCTGCTCAGAATGAGGAAAGGAAGGGGCAGTCTAAGCCATGGATCCATCCCCTATTATCAAGTGCATGTCTTCATCTCTGCTCCCTTCCCTCTGAGCTCACACTTTCAAGGCTTTAGGGACTGGATCCTCAAGCCAAACAAAGGAACTGGGAAGGGGCCAAATAAAAAACTGTTGTGAGCCAGATTTAGCCCATGGTATGCGGGTTCCCCACCACTAGTGTAGGGAGGAAGGATTGTCCAATATTTATTTATTTATTTATTTATTTATTAAATTTTTACCCCGCCCCTCCTGAACACAGCTTGGGGCGGCTTCCAACAATAAATACAATTTAAAACAATCCAAACACTTAAAATACCATATAAACATTAAAATGATATATAAACAGGGCCTGGGATATAAATTACATGGAATAGGGGAATAAAACTCAACTACCCACCCCTCTCCCCAAAGGCCCGGGCGAACAACCAGGTCTTGCATTTCTGCCGAAATACTAACAGGCTTGCGGCCAGGCGGGCCTCCTCCGGTAGGGAGTTCCAGAGATGCAGCCCGGCCACCGGGCTGCATTGTGGCCCTCCGCTTAATGCGGGGGACCTCCAAGAAGGCATCCTCGGCAGACCGAAGGAGCCACTCTGGGGTGCGGAGGGCGAGGCAATCCCTGAGGTATGAGGGGTCGAGACCGTGCAGGGCTTTGTAAATCAATACCAACACCTTGAATCTGGCTCGGTACACTATAGGCAACCAGTGCAGAGCCCGGAGCACCGGTGTTATGTGTTCCCGGCGACCCGTCCCCGAAAGGAGACGGGCCGCCGCATTCTGCACTAGCTGCAGCCTCCGAACCAAACACAAGGGAAGCCCCACATAGAGCACATTGCAATAGTCCAGCCTCGAGGTGACGAAGGCATGGATGAGGGAGGCCAGGTCCGGGCCGGAGATGAACGGATGCAGCCTCTGCAACAGATATAACTGGCGAAAGGCAGCCTTTGCGACTGCCTCCACCTGCCGCTCCAGGCGGAGGTCCGCGTCCAGCTCCACCCCCAGACTCCGGACCTGTTGAGCTATGGGAGGGTGAACCCCCCCAATAAGGGGGGCTGACACCTCCTTCACTCTCCCCATCACCATCACCTCTGTCTTATCGGGGTTGAGCTTCAGTCTGCTCTGCCACATCCATTCCGCCACAGCCTCCAAACACTGGGATAGCA
>QEPC01011901.1:10330717-10353692 GCA_003113815.1 Sphenodon punctatus | reverse complement strand
GTCCCTGCCTGTGGCTTACAATCTAAAAGACAAGGAGGGGGAGACAGGGAGAGGGGACAGTGGGAGAGACAGGGGAGAAGACAAACAACATTCAAGTGGATGCGAAGTCTCAGGTGCATGTGCTTGGCTTGGTTACAATCAGGATGGTTGCAGCAGCCTGCGAGGGGGGCAGACAGTAAGTATACGGGGAACGACTAGCAGGCGTTGGGAAAGGCGGCGAGGAAAAGGTGGGTCTTGAGGAGGGATTTGAAGGAGTGGAGGGAGGGGGCAAGGCGGATGTGGGTGGGGAGGGAGTTCCAGGCATAGGGGGCAACAAGGGAGAAGGGTTGAAGGCGGTTAGGTGAGCAGGAGAAACGGGGGAGAGTGAGGGAGGGGACAGAGGAGGAGCGGAGAGCATGTGCAGGAGTGCGTAGGGAGATTAGGTCCAAGAGGTAAGGGGGAGCTTGGTTGTGGAGTGTTTTGAATGTGAAAACCAGGAGTTTAAATAGGATATGTTCAGGAAGGGGGAGCCAGTGGAGAGAGAAGAGGAGAGGCTGCACATGGTCGAAGCAACGGCGAGTGAATGACCTTGGCAGCGGAGTTTTGGATTGCGATAAGGGGGGAGAGTGAGAGCGAGGGAGGCCAGCAAGGAGGAGTACCTACGGAACTATGGACCTACAAAGTACCTACCGACACTCACAAATACTCCTGAAAGGTTGGTATTTCCCTTTGCAACGGGATCACTTGCTCTCATCCCAGCCCTGTTCATGACTCTATACAACACTGGGAGTCTGGATATTTTCAAACGTGATGGCTCTTCAAGCTGTCCCACTCTGATCCTGCCCATGGTGAGAAGCTCTGGAGAACCCCGGAAAAGCTCTGGCCGTGGGCCGGAATTAGGTAGAGCAGGCCATCAGACGTGACTCCCGTTCTACCATGGTCTGGCTAGGCTTCCCCGAATCATGGCAGGGCTAACTCTGGGATGTGTACTAGCAGGGAGCTCAGCGCACATTCGAGAGTTAATCCTGCCATGGTCTGGGGTAACTTTATTCCTGCCCACAACAAACATCTGGCAGGCGGGAATAAATGTCACACCACCATGGGTGGCCGCGCTGGAGGAAGTGTGGCCACCCGTGGTAGCAATCACCTTTGAAAATATCCTATGTCCCTTTATAGTTTCTTCACCAGGCTAGCTATGACCGGATTCTGGCATCTAAATGGTGCCAAGTAGGTATTCTAAGGACAGAAACCTAGCCCATCACCATTTGACAGTCTAGATTTAATGTAGAAAAGATTATTATTTTTTGTTGCCTCAACATGTTGAGCCCACAAACAAAGTTATGCGGAGTAGAAAAATAAATAAATCACTTTTAATAAAATCAGCAAAGTAACGAACCGACAGCTTGTCACAAGATCAATAGCACAGCATGCTTCACTTACAGTCACCATCACAGTCACACATTTAGGAAATTACAAATCTATCCTGGCTTATACCCAAAATATCTGAACAGTTCTATCTGAAATGCAATCAAATCTTTAAAAACCTATTGAGTCAGGTCTGGAAAACTTTAAGCTCTGCATGCAACTGTGGCTCTATTTAAGAAACAAACGAACACTTTAAGAATCGTAAATAACCTCGATACTAAATAATGAATAATCCTCATATATTGGTGCTAAATAAGAATGAACAAATGAGCTTCCATCTTTTTGCTGTGGAAGGTCCTAAACATTTCAAAGCATATTGTAAACCTTAATAAGACAATACTCTGACCATCCTGGTGTTACCGCATTTTGCAAGGGAAAAAAAAACATGACGCGTGGACACGTTCCATGATATTTTTAGGCAGAGGGAATGGTTTCCGTGTTGGTCTCAAATATAAGGGACAGAGACCAAAATAGTTCATCTGATCTATTTTATTGTGCCAGATTCTGGTGGCAAGGGCCCAGAAGCTTGCAGACTCTCCCCAACAGAAGTTAATCCAATTAAAGTTATCATAGGAAGTACCTTGTCTCCATCATGACAGAGCTGAAACAGGTACCTAATTTAATATCCACAGGTAATACCCGCATTTTTGAGTGCCATGTCGGCTACCCAATGACCTAACTGAACACTAATTGGCTACCTGACTACCTGAAAAATTGGTAATTTCCATCACCAACTTACTGATTTTTCTGGTTAGTAAATTGGGACAGAAACTCCGAAAATCAGGATGGAAGCCTGACAGGAAGATGTGGGACATTGGTTATGATGGAGAAAACCCCAATATTTTTTTTTGTCCTATAGTACCCTCTGCCATCTTGGACAATATTAAAGAGTTTATAACCTATAGTTACCCCGTCATGCTAGGAATGCTTGCTTTACCTTTAAAATTAGACAGACTCTGGTTCTCCTCAGATAGATAAGCCCTACCTTTGAAGATTACCTTGTTTACAGGAGGACTCCTTTAGCTCAAGAATACAATTGGTTTCGGCCTAGATTAGACCCTCCTAAACCTCCCTAATTCCTTTCTTATCTGAACTTAGAAGTGAACTGTCCCTTCTCTAAATAATGAGTTTGAAAGTTATGTGGTAATGGTCCTAAAGTGCGCCGATGCGACAAAACCATATATGGGCCCTCCGCCCAAGGATTTCTGTATAAGAGTATAGTACTCTTTGTTGTGGGGTGCTTGGGATTCCTTGATCCTAGAGGCCCACAACGCATTGTGTAAATCTGCTGAATAAAGAGTATTTGCTGTTTGCAGCTGCAGCCTCCTCGTCTCAGATCTTTACCCACGGGAAATCCTCTTCAGTTACCTGAATCGGGCACCAATCAGGTACTGATTACTACTCAAAATTTTGGGGTTATTTGGGTACTGGAAATTCTCTGGGTATACCCATTTTTTTTCAGGTCTTCATTTCAGCTCTAATCACGACTCTTCCAAGAACATCGGCAGTCAAACAATAAAAGCTGGTTCTTCTGACTCTCAAGTGCTCTGCTTAAGATACAAGACCATGTCTTCCCAAGAGAAAGAGAAGGCAGAATGGCCAGATTCAACAGAATGACTGAATCCAGGCTATACGTCTGGATTATGTTTGGACATGTATTTGCATAGCCATTTAGAGCATGGTGCAAATTCTCAGAGTCAGCTTTCATCTTCTGAAAAAAATCACTTAAACAGATACTATGGTTAGAGGCAAGTAATGTGTTTAAAACACTATATATTATTTAATATAGTGATATATTATAACAATCTTACAGAAAATTATAACAGACTTAATTCTGCTGTATGTCACCCAATCCAATCCAATTTTCTGATGCATATGCGTCTCCAGATTTCACAATACTAGGGGTGGGACTCCAGGCTGATTATCGGTGTCGGTTTCTATCGGTGTCGGCTCCCCTGTGTTTCAGGTCCCCTACCGGTGGCGTTTTATTGGTGTTGGATCTTTCCCATTGAAATCAATGGGAAATTTTCCCACTGATTCCAATGAGAAAGTCTCCAACTCCGAGACACAGGGGGAGCCGACACAGAAAGAAACAAAAAAAAAAACCTCCGGGGCACCGCCCCACCCGGCTCCTGGCCTCAGAGGGTTGGGATCAATTACCGCTAACATCCCCACCCACAGCTGCCGGAGCCCGGCGTTACACCCTTCCCCACTCCCCAGGGCCCCTAAAGTGACAAGAGTCTTACCTGTGGTCCTGGGTCCCAGCGGAGGTGATGTCGGCCACTGGCTGGGGTGCCGGCTCTGCTGCTGGTGGCTGGGTCTCCTCTGCTGCCAGTGGGAGCTGGCTCCGCTGCCAGGCATGGTTTCCCGGTGGCAGAGCTGGCTCCAGCTGGCAGCGGAGGAGACCCAGCCACTGGCAGCGGAGTCGGTTTCTCTGCCGAGCAGCCAGGTCTTCTCTTTCTTTCTTCTTTTCTTCTAATTTTCTTTCTTTTTCTTTTCTTTTAGGTACCACGCCAGTCCCAGAACTCTGAAGAAGCCGGCTTCACTGCCCATGTGCAAAATGGCCACCGAGGCCATTCTGTGCATGTGCAGCCCTCTTCCAAAATGGTGCCGGCATTGTCAGTGCCATCTTGGAAGAGGGTAGTCATTCTGTGCATGTGTCCATGGATGACTACCCTCTTCCAGGATGGTACCAACGCTGCCGGCGCCATTTTGGAAGAGGGTTGAACATGCACAGAATGGCCTCGGTGGTCATTTTGTGCATGGGAGGTGAAGATGCCAGAAGCCGGCTTCTTCAGAGTTCTGGGACTGGCGTGGGACCTAGAGGAAAAGAAGAAAGAACGATTAGAAGATTAGAAGAAAGAGAAGACCTGGCTGCCCGGCAGAGGAGCTGGCTCCGCTGCCAGTGGCTGGGTCTCCTCTGCTTCTGGCAGGAGCCTGCTCTGCTGCTGGGCCTGGCAGCGGAGCCGGATCCCACCAGCAAAAGAGGAGACCCAGCCACCGGCAATGAAGCTGGCACCCCAGCCGGAAGCAGCCATCACCCCCACCCTCCGCTGGAACCCGGGACCACAGGGAAGATGCTTGTCGCTTTAGAGGCCCCAGAGAGGGGAGAGAGGTGTAACGCCGGGGCCCGGCGGGTGGGGGTGTTAAGGATAATTAATCCCCACTCCCACCCTCCAAGGCCAAGAGTGGGGTGGGTACCACTACCTGTGGCTTCCCCATGGGTCGCAGCTCTAGCCTCTTCCAATTGAAGTCAATGGGGAGGGTTTCCCATTGACTTCAATGGGGAGGCTTTCCCATTGACTTTAATGGGGAGGCTTTCCCATTGATTTCAATGGGAAGATTTGAGATCTGATAATCAGGTGCTGAGAGGGCCTAATTCTCAGATCTCTCGGTTTTAAACTGAGAGTGGCATTATCGACCACTCTCGGTTTAAACCAAAATCGAAAGTCCCATCCCTACACAATACTTATGAGCAGTTGAGCACTAAGACCGCTTTCAGACCTCTCCCCCCCCACAACCCGCGCATATGTGCAATTAGGATATGCACGGGGATTGGCCGGTCTGAAAGCCACCCCCCCCTTTGCCGGCAGACATGCACAGGGATGCAGAACTGGATTTCATGCTCTGTATCCCTGCACGTGTTTTTCCACAAAGCCGAGGTGTGTGTGGGGGGGGGGCTTTCAGACCGGCGGCACCCCACGCATATCCTGGCTGCACATTCCCTCCCGCAGCCAAAATATGCTACGGGGGTGGGTGGAGAAGGTCTGACAGTGGCCCAAGATAGAAAATTCTGTAGGGGAATGAATGAGTTTAAAAGCATTGCATAAATCTCTATGGTGGGGCTGATGCCAAGCTCCGTGGATCTCCTGCATGCACGTGGTTTCTGTATGGCATTATGTGCCAGCAACGGCGGTGCACATGGTTTCTGCACACGTGCACGCACACACAACTGCGCACACGTCTGCAGGGCTTGGGATCGGCTCATTGGCTTTTCTAGCTATGTCCCAGGATTAAGTGGTTATCTATCTTAACACAGCTTCTAGGATAATGAATCTGTTTGGGGCTACTGTCTAGTCCTCTCTTCCCCTTTTGTCATCTTTTTCTGTATCTGTACTGGAAACAAATGGGGAAAAAAAAGTGGAAGCAATTTGTGCTTTCGGCTTCTGTCTCCAATTGACGGGACTGTTTTGATCTTTGTCAAATTCCAAAGCAATGGAAGAAAACACATTCAGTCTCTTTAAGAAGAACTAGACATGCTTTGGGTCTTCTTTAAAGCCGGAAGGAACTCTTTTATCCATTGTCAATAAGAATTGTGCATGCCCACTTTCCTTTGAAACTTCTTACAGCATCGAAAGCTACAAAGTACTTGTTGAAGTCTGCAATTAGGTCAAGTAGGGAGCCGTATGTTGGGAGGAGACTAATTGCTCTTACCAAAGTCCAGGAAAATATTACTTTGTGCTATGATTCTCATGAAGGACACTGGGAATGGGTAACTCCTATCATTAGTGATCACAGAGAAAAGGCAGTTATTCCTTTAAAGACAAGTTCGGCAGTGGACAGTGTAACTGGCAAGAGGAAAATGAGGGACTCAGTTTAATTTATTTTGCATTTAGCAGGATTTTCACACATGCCCAAATGTTTGAAAGACACACGCTTGTTGGATGTGCAGGGGAGTTTGTGTACACTTTTTGTTGATTTTGAAATATTGCACCAGAAAGTGTAATTTTACACTATGTCTTCCAAGTGTGGGAACCATTGGCACAAGCATTAGATAATCAAACCAGGTAACCCCAACTAGTTATGAAATGAATATTCACTGTGAATACCATAGTCACTGAATATACCTGTTTACACTGAGGTCCAACACTTTATTCATGAGTGCTTCATTTAGATATTCACTTTGGTTTTTTTGCTGTTTGTTTTCTCATTGGGAGGGTTATGGTCATTTTGGCTTGGACATTTGGTTATTGAATAACTAAATATCTAAATTACTGAAAAGCAGGGGTTTAAATGAACGTGTGAGAATTCAGATATTTGGAGCGCAATCCACAAATGCAAATTTCCATCTGCTGGACCTCCGAGGGGGCTCGTTGTGCTGCAGTCGCTGCCGGGATGCTCTGCCGCTGCCGCTGCCACTGCTACTGCTGTCTGTCCCCGCTGAAGATCGGTGGGGCTACAACAACATGGATAGTTAGTGCGGGAGGGGCGGGGGAAACAAAGGAGCCGCGCACTTGGGACGGCTTGTCCCTTGACCCCGACCTGGAAATGGCTGTGAGGGGGGCATAAAGAGGAGCTGCCAGTGACCCCGCCACAGGCCACGAGCCGAAGGGTGTGGCCCTTTGGGGACCATAGGGGATCGGGGGGGGGCAGTATTCCCGGTAAGTGCTGTCTGTTTTGGGGGGGAGTGGGGTATAGGATAATAGGATATGTATTAGGGGGGTAGTTATAAGGGAGGGCGGGATTTTCCCCTAGTACCTTCCTCTGGTGGCAGCAGGGGAAGGGATGGGGGAGGGATTATTATTGTGGTGGGATTGGGTTATTTTGTATTTAATAGATATGTGAATTATTGTTATATATTGCATAATGAATATTGTATATTGTAGTAAGGACGGGGCCCTTCTCCTGGTGAGAGCAGGAGTCTGGGCTGAAATTGGTTTGGTTCTTCCCTGGTGGCAGCAGGGATAGAGCAATAGGCTGGTGATGAAATATTATGATTGTGATATACTGTGATAAACTGAAGGGTTATTGTGTTATGTTTTTTGTATTGAACTATAGTTGTTGTTATTATTTTGTATGTTCTACCATTGTTGTTAGCCGCCTCGAGTGGCCGTAGGCGAGAGAGAGTGGGATACAAATAAAAGGTGAATTGAATTGAATTGAAATTATATCTGACAAACACAAGACCTGCTGTTCATTTCAGTACTAACCCCAACTAGAACTCTCAACAAAACTTCCCAACCCAAATAAGCGTTGTCACATGTCCAGTTCTTTCATTTCAGAAAGCTTTAGTAAACAGATAATGTTTGCTGTACAAAGGTTAACAGACCCTTCCAGATCAAAAGGGGTCGTAGGCAGAGGTAAACGGAATATCTGACCCAAATTATTATTATTATTATTATAAGCATTTGTACAGCGCCAGCTATGTACCTGGCGCTTTACAGAGCAATAAAGGTTTCCCCAGGGAAAGAGATTGGCACTGCCTCGACGTCAGACGGGCTCTGCGGATTTACATCAAATGCACAGCCTCCTTCCGTTTATCATCAGCCTTATTTGTCAATATAAGGCCAGGCCTAAAGGGTTCTAAGGCCTCCAAGGCCGTCATATCCCGCTGGGTAGTAGCTTGCATCTCAGAGGCATACAAAGCAAAAGGGAAGTTCCCCTTCAGAAGATCTGGCCACATTCGACTCGGGGGGCAGCCACCTCGGCCGCCTTTGCAGCCAGAGCACCTTACGAGGAAGTAAGGCCAGGAATCA
Source organism: Sphenodon punctatus (assembly GCA_003113815.1). Taxonomy (NCBI): domain Eukaryota; kingdom Metazoa; phylum Chordata; class Lepidosauria; order Sphenodontia; family Sphenodontidae; genus Sphenodon; species Sphenodon punctatus. Next base: position 10,345,812 of record QEPC01011901.1, on the reverse strand, counting down.
AAACACTGACTGCGCATGTGCAGGGTCACCCCTTGCGCAATTCAGTTGTAGTATAGCCGATGTATCTGCAATGCACTCAAGAAAGTATTAATAGGACCTCGAATGTCAGCTGCACTGTTAGTGACTGGCCCCCGCTGTCGGGAGGGCCACTGGACTGGCCCAGCCCGAGCAGAACAGGGACTCACAGTTAAGAGCCACAGCTCCCTTTTCTGCTCTGGGCTGTGGCTTATGGGATGTGGTACCAGCAGAAGAGGGAGGGAAGACAGCGGTCCTACGGAAGAACTGCCTGGAGGACACGTCTGCCAAATGCAGCTTCTGCTGACTGAAAGGTGTTTATTTTGTAGTGCCTGGTGAAGGTGTGCAGGGAGGTCCAGGTGGTCGCCCTGCACACCTCCTTGTAAGGTGCTCTGGCCGCAAAGGCGGCCGAGGTGGCTGCCCCCCGAGTCGAATGTGGCCAGATCTTCTGAAGGGGAACTTTTCCTTTTGCTTTGTATGCCTCTGAGATGCAGGCTACTACCCAGCGGGATATGACGGCCTTGGAGGCCTTAGAACCCTTTAGGCCCAGCCTTATATTGACGAATAAGGCTGATTGATTCAGGTGTTCTAATCCGAACCTGTTGGATCTTATTTGGTTTGGTCATGTTTGGTTCAGTCCAGTTGTCATTCAATTTGGTCCGGTCATTCCTTGTTTCTTTTGATCCAGTTTATTTCTTCTGGTTTGATTCGGTCATCCCTTTGGTCTGGTTCAGTCATTGTCCTTCCCCTGTTCTAACTACTTGTCTCTATCACAGGGCAAGCAGGTAGAACTGAACAAGCTGAAAACACCCTAAAAACAATCCCAAACAAACCAGACCAGCCCCTGAACTGAACCCCACAACCCTGAGCTGTACATCATAAACTGGACCAGCACCATAACCAAACAGACCAACCCCAAACCAAAATGCTTCCAATCAAGAGATTAATAGCCTTGATCAAGAGGTTTAATGTTAGTTTCATCCCTTAGGGGTGTGTATGTTGTTTTCGTTATATCAATAGCAAAAAGTAAAATTGTCGGTTTTGTTTTTGGTATTGCAATAACGAAAACGACAAAAATAATCAATAATGGTAACGAAAGTCATTATTGATTTTGTTATTGTCTGGCAGGTGTTTTTGGAGGGAAATGTGGAGAGGGGAGGAGGGAGCAGACATCTCAGAGCCAGAAATAGTGTTGAACTCTTGAAATGGGAGGGGAAGGACCTGATGGATGTATCTCTGGCCAATGAGCAGCACAAGCAAATCCCAGCAGTTGAATGGCACCCTGTGATTCTTCAATGCTTCTGCCTCCCAGAACCAATCCGGAGGGCTCTGAGGGAGGGCACTGCAACCCTTAATATTGTAGGGCTGGGCTTCTTCACTCTGTGTTAGCTCTCTTCCTTGTCAGGGTGAATTTGCAGAAGCTGCTGGTGCTTGCATTAGGAATCCTCCCATATATATATCCCTTATTCCCTTCCCTACCACCCAATCCTTATTCCTTAGGTACACATAGAGATAGACAGAGAATGATGAGAGATTAGAGAGAGATAGTAGATATACCTCTGTGTTTTCCTTTCCCCCTGTCCATATATTATATAGATATAGATATTAGCTGTATATATATAGATTAGATATTTAGATACTAGGCTGTTGTATTATATATATATTAGGATTATAGGATAGGAACATTTTGTATTATACATAGGTTAGGTTTAACTTAGATTCTGTATATATTATAGAAATAAAACTACATATTGTGTACAGTATATATTATTGTGTGCAGTTCTTTCTGTATCACAATGAGAAGGGGAAGGAGTTCAACTTCTGACAATAATTCTTCACTGGTACATGAAATCGATACTGATACAAAAAATAAAATCTTCGTTTGAAATAGGTACCGATAATGTTTCGTTATTAACAAAAATGACACATTTAAATAACGAAAACGATAACAAAACCGAAAAATGAAATGGGGCCCTGGTGCACACCCCTATCATTCCTAATGTTAGGTTCCACACTGAGGAGAGTTCTCTCCAGCTTGATCACCTCCAGTGACTATGGGCCCACCAAAGTCAAAGTCCATCCCTGAGGTCTATGAGTTCACTAGTTTAGTTTGGTTCATGCGTCTTCATGGTTAAGGCATACCAGTGGTCCTTTGGCCCATGGTACAAGACTCACATGGATACCGCTATCTCTGAATCCCTTTGACTTTCCCCAATCTAATGAGTTAGGTACCCATTCACAGCTGGATGAGGTGAGGACAGTCATTAGGAACGCATGCAGTTGCCTTATCCATTGCACGTCGACAACAGGTGGTGACTGATTTAGAACACTGCTTTTTTGTAACATTAATATTTCAGTATAATATGAATACAGTTTAGCAGCAATAACCAAACTTATCACTGAATCAGCAAAAATGTAAAGCATGCAAATTCCTAGATCCAAGGGGACAAACTAATGGAATACACTATAGGAGAAAAATCTAGCCGCTTTCTATTTCCCTCCTGAGACAATCCAAAACCCTATTACTGCAATACATCTCCAAGGGATAGGAGACTTGTTTTCCTCTCAAAATTTCTGCTCAGTTAGTGGGAGGAAGAAATGATTTTATATTAGAGAGATCTCATGGGGTCTCTGACTGCTCCAGACACACACAAGAGGGAAGTGTAGAATGGTAGCAGGTGGGAAATAACTTGCTCTAAAAACAAGTAAGACGATTTCCACATTCTTTACTGGGGGATTTCAATTTCCTTGAAGGATTCAGTAATGTAAATAAAAATAAGAAAGCCACATTTGTGAGCAAGAGCACAACAAGGAAGGGGGGTAGTAGGGGGTACATCAAGACCTGTTTCCTGAAAGCTCTGTTCCTGAGCCCTGGTGATTTCCTCTTTTTCTCATGAGCCCCCTCCCTACAAAGCTCCCAGCCACTACTGGGCAAAATCTCCTACTGCCCAGGATTAGGGGGAAATCCCTCACTCCCACAATGGAAATCCTAAATTTGATGATGGGAGATTCCCCCTCACAAGACTGAGAGGAAAAGGCCTCTCTTTACTCCCCTCCATCTTGTTATACCAGTGACTCTGAGTCAATGTAACATAACAAAACAAATTGACATTTCGTACATCGAGCAGGTCCAGCATCTACTGATGACAAGGGATTGCTCTCCACAGACTTCACTGGATTTTGATTCATGCCCTCAGACCATTTATTCTGTCTCCATCACTCAAGAAATAGCAAAATCCCAGGAAATCCATGTGACTTCCAAGTGCATTTCTGAGGGTGGGATTTGGTGCGTAGGTAACAATAGCCTTACCTTGGAACAATGAAATGGATTGCTGAGAGATCTCAGGTACTTTAGCTTAACTGGAAAGCTAAACTCAGGTCACAGACCTTTCCCCTCATTATGACATGATGTCAAATGACATTCCTATAAGCACTCAGACCGCCCATACATTGAACAACTTCCCATTATCTTCTTTAAGAATCACACACACACACACTGCATTTTATGAAAATCTCTTTGTCCCATGCACAGAGAAAATTGACCACTGCATGCGCCGCTGCAGGCATCTATTAATCTATCAATCATGCAGCTAAGAAGAGCAGCAGTGCTGCAGACTGAATACCCGGTGCAGCCAATTAGCATTGCCATTCCTTGATGCTACACAAACTCATTTCCTCAAACTGCTGTTGCAGTAAATCCTCCCCATTATAAATGAGAAGCAGCAAATTGATTTGCATGTAATAACAACGGTAATAAACCTTTTGCTACATTCAATTTTCCCATCTGGTAACAGAGTGGAAGTTTAGGATCTATTATTCCCAGAAGGCGACTTACCCAGCTGGACATCTATAACACTTGGCTGGTTCTCCATGGGGGACAGTGGCTTTGGAGGCTTGTCTGTGAGTAAAGCTAGAAAAGAAGAAAATATAATGGAAAAATTGAGACAAATTGCAGGATGAGAGAGACTCTTGTCACGTAAACTACTGAATGTTTGTAGACTTGACAGCACGTAAACATTTATTACACAACATTTCTGCTTCCCCTGCTCCGTTATCAATACGGTATCTTTCTTAGAGGCTTTACAATTCAGTACAAATGGGCTATTTTAATGGGTATGTTTTTTAACAAGATTAAAATAAATGCCCTCCATTTGGGGACTCTCTTTTTTTCTATGTTGAGCAAAGTGAATTTTGCTTACGTGCTTTCGGATCCAAGACTGCATAGGCAGGCGTGCACTTGCCTGTTTGTGCACTGTGATTAGTTCCAATGACATTAACTGACCTACTCATGGGTGTAAATATAACTATGATGCCAGGAACCGCAGAACCTGATCCAGAGCTGATGGATTCAAAGCCAATGGGAAGACTCCCGTTGACTTAATAAGGCTTCTTATCAGGCACTTAACCAACTGAGAGTCAGGAACCTGTGTTCTTTGCATTTTCCCCATTGGAGGCATAGAGAAAATGCAGTTAACACAGGTCCCTGCATATAGTCAGTGTGTGTGTGTGTGTGTGTGTGTGTGTGTGTGTGTGTGTGTGTGTGTGTGTGACTTCAATGGAGTGCATATTTCAGTGCATAAAATAAAATCATCATAATCATCTTTATTTTTTATATAGCACATCCCTGCCATGGCACTCAGAAGGCTTCACATATAACAAATTAACACAACTTCGATCATGAGGGGTTGGTGACTCGCCTGTGGGACCGTGCTGGGATTGGCTGGACGGTCTTGGACTGGTTTCGTTCATTCCTGGCTGGGAGAACTCACCGGGTGGTCTTGGGGGAGTGTACGCCTTCCCCCCGGGACCTCACGTGTGGAGTCCCGCAGGGTGCCATTCTGTCCCCACTCTTGTTTAACATCTATATGCAGCCATTAGGAGAGATCGTGAAAGGGCTTCAGGGCATGCAGTGTCATCAGTACGCTGATGACACTCAGCTCTACCTCTCTTTTTTCATCAACCCAGGCCATGCAGTCTCTTTATTTTCCCAGTGCCTGTCGGCTGTGGGGGCTTGGATAAGGTCAAGCCATCTGCAGCTGAATCCTGACAAGATGGAGGTGATGCTGGTGGGTGAGGGCTTGGGGGGCCTGGGAGTGGCTGAATCGCCTCTTGTGTGTGTGGGGAGGTTTCACCCTCCCATTGTCTCACAGGTACGGAATCTGGGTGTGCTCCTCGATTCACGGCTCAGCCTGGAATCTTAGGTTGTGGTTGTGCTGGGGAGTGCGTTTTGGCAGTTGCATCTTGTCCGGCGGCTTCGGCCGTATCTCTCAGACTCCGACCTCGCCACTGTCATCCATGCCTTCATCACCTTGAGGCTGGATTACTGCAACGCGCTCTACGTGGGGCTGCCCGAGAAGCTGGTCCGGAGGCTGCAGCTGGTGCAGAATGCCACAGCCCGTCTCCTTACTGGGGCGGGTCGCAGGGAGCACATGACACCTGTGTTCTGGGCTTTGCACTGGCTGCCTATAAAGCACTGGGCTAGGTACAAGGTGCTGGTTTTGACCTTCAAAGCCCTTCACGGCCTGGGCCCTGCCTATCTGCGCGATCGCCTCACTCCCCATGTGCCCGTGCAACCCCTGAGAACTTCCGTGGGGGCCTTTTTGGAGGTTCCCCGGGCAAGATGTGAGATCTTTTTTGGTGGCTGCCCGCGTGCTGTGGAATTCGCTTCTGGAGGAGGTTCGGTTGGCCCCCACCCTCCTGTCATTTCGACGTTTGTGTAAGACCTGGCTGTTCCGCCAGGCTTTTGGCGAGGGGTAGGGGTAGGGTGGGGGTAGGGTTTGGGAGGGAGGATGAGTTTTATGATTTGTTTTAAAATTTGGTTTTTTATTGTTCAATTTTTTGTGTGTTGTTCGTCACCCCGAGCTGCCTTTGGGCAGGAGGGGTGGGATACAAGTTTTAAATAAATAAATAAAACAAACAAACAAACAAACAAATAAATAAATAAACAAACAGACAGCTAGAAACGAGACAGCTAGAAACCAAAACACAAATGCCTGTGTATTTCCTACTCCTCCTATGTGGCACCATAAATGGATATATTAGCTGGAAGGATAGCAAGTGTAGAAGAAACGGCCATCATTATTATACTGTAATTTTGTATAACACATTCTGGAATTACTATCAACGCATCAAGAACAGTACTTCTCTCCTGTTTATATTTCTTAGGCCACAGTCTTCAAACCATTGACTTAATGGGACTACTGAGGAGTTAACAGTTTGAGGAGGTAACTTCAGCTGCTTACGTTTCCCTTGTTTTGATATCCCCCCCCCCTTAATTTTTATTGAACAATCAGGCTCCAGAAAGGGACTGGAAAGGGACAGAACAGAAATTAATTGCTGACATGACAAACATAGGACTGTAACTGACCACACTTGGTGCTGCCTTGGCAAGCTCATGTGAGGAAGGGGGCCTGAAGGGGCGAAGGGACGCTCTTACCCAATTTTGATGTGGGCACGTCTCTTTTGGCATGTTGTGGTGACATGGTGCTTCACAGCAGGCAGGGTCATATAGAAAGGAGGGTCGAGAGCCTCTCCGCCTTATCCCCTTTCAACATGGCCTCCATTTACCCATGCCTGAAATCACCAGATAAACCAGGCCCTAGATAGAGCCCAGAGATCACAGGCTGAAACCCAGAAATTCCAGTGTAAACCTAGAGGGCTGTTAGCCTTTATGAGGCACTATCACTTTGCTCTGCTGTACCCTCAACCCTTCAAACTGTAAAATGGAAGGCAATATTTTCCCTCCTTCAAAAACATTTAGCTCTACAATGAAAACCGTCGCACCAGCGCTAAATAACCCAGGACAGTGCTGACAGAGCTGTGACCCCTGAGGCCACAGAATTTTCCTCACAAAATTTAAGAGGGCCATCCCTCTACTCTCATCCCTGAGGTGTGGCCAGGATGGGGCAGATGGGGTTGGCACATGAGGTGAATGTTAACAGGAACATTCTTGTACATTCTAGCGTGGGAGACAGCGCATGGGAGTGGGGTGTCTCTGAGATGCTGAACAGTATCTGAGGCATGGTGACATTCACCAAGTCCCACAGGGAGTCATTCCCTCAGAGGGCAATAAAAAGAGACCACATGATTGTTCTTGGCCCTTTTTATATGGACGCCACACCCCCGGCGTTTATGTGTGCGGTTGGATGGGCAGGAGGGTGGGATGGGCCTTTGTCCATGCGACTGCCATGGCGGGTGGGTGGGGGAGCGCGTGCGCCCCCCCATCCCATCTCCACCCATTGCCCATGCACCGAGGCATTGGAGAAAACAGAGGTGCCTCTCTGCGTGGAGATGGGTGGGCAGCCATGTAACGGGCTGCCCAGCGTGACTCCCACCCATCCCCACACACACTTGCACCTGTTTGAAAAGGGCCCTTGTCTTAGCACAGCCATGTGGAGACGGAGGACAGCAAGGAGGGGCTTGGCGGGAAAGAAGGAGTGAAGTGAAGAGTTCTGCTTCCACAAGGTGAAGGAAACCTAGTGGTGTTACAAGGATATAAGGAGCTCCCTAACTGAGTCAGAGCAATGGTCCATCTTAGTCCAGTATTGTCACAACCTGACAAGGCAGCAGGGTTTCAAATACAGCTCTCCAGGGTCTCCAGCAAAGGCCTCGCCCAGGCGTGCTGAGACCCTCTAGGATTCCCGGCAGAGGCCTCACCCAGGTGTGCTACCAGAGATCCTGAATTGGAGATGCTGGGAATTGAAGTTATATAAGCAAAGCATGCGCTCTACTATCGGAGCCTTGGCCCAACCCATGGCGTCATGCGATAGGTAGGCCCCTACTCCCCTTGAATTATTTTATTTATTTATTTATTTTATTTATTTCAAGGCTTATATACCGCCCCCTCCTGCCCAACGGCAGCTCAGGGCGGTGAATAGCACATAATAAAAACATATTACAAAAATAAGCTACAATATAATCTAAAAGCTCATTTAAAACCATAACGTACTAGAGGCCCAAGAAAATACCCCTTACCTCACAAAAGAAAAAACAAACACCCACTACTCGTCCCCTTCAGCAAATGCATGGCAAAGCAGTCTAAGGAAGGAAGGGAGATCCGGAGAGAGGCAAATCCCTACTGGGAGGAAATTCCACAAGAATGCCTTCTCGAACGTTGCCCACCCAGGGGACCTCCAAGAGGTCACCCCCGGCCGAATGCAGGGGCTGAGCCAGGACAGTACAGATATAGGTTTTTTTAAACAGCTGCACTCTTTATTTGAAATGAATGAGCTAGGTGGGGTAACTGCCAACGGCAAGTTGGGCCCAGTACAACGAGGATTAACACAGTTAAGCATAACTGTCAGGGGAACGGCCCTTGATGTGCCCTCAAGTGCCAGCCCCCAGTCTTCCGCCGGTACAAGGTACATTACCACAGATCACCGTAACTGTCAGGGGAACAGCCCTTGATGCGCCCTCAAGTGCCAGCCCACAGTCTTCTGCTGGTACAAGGTACATTACCACAGATCACCGTAACTGTCAGGGGAACAGCCCTTGATGCGCCCTCAAGTGCCAGCCCTCAATTTCTCAGCAAACCGAGCTTCCCCTTCCAGCCCACACCATGGGCAAGGGGGACATACATTGTCCATTGAGGACCGGAGTAAGGAGTCAGGTATCTGAAAGGTTCTGCCCCTTTGCTGCCTCTTCACCCCTCCCAGGGACGCAACCCCAGCACTCACCATCCTTTGTTTCTGCACCAGGTATCGTTTCCCCCATCTCTTAAGGAGATGACTCCCGCTTACTCTGTAACTGTGTACCAAAGAACTACATAACACTACTGGACCCTTATTACATGGCATAAGAACTGTCCTGGCCAATGGCCAAATTAGATGAATCCCTGCTTAGCACTGTAGGGAAGGCAAAAAGGAAACCAACCAGGAATCTCTATGCCCAATCTGGGGTTCCTGGAAAAATTCCTTCCTGGTCTCCAAACAGGCAAGCAGCTGGTGCCCACAGTGTTTGCAAGAGGGGTGGGTGGGTGCTGCTTGGAACTGCTCCAGACCCACAACTGAGGTCTGGAACTCACACCGGTCTTAAATACCAGCTCTGTCAGTCTTGCCAGCAAGACCTCCTTCGGGCCCTTATGCCTGGTTACCTCAGTAACTTAGGCCGGGCTCTCCTTCTTCCCACCACAAATTGCCATTGTCATGGCAACTGGCTGCAATTAGCTTGCAGCTGCAGTGCAGCAAAACCCCTGGCCCTTGCTCCTTCCTTGCGTGACAAAGGGCCCCTTCGCTGTCAGGCAGGCGACGGGGTGTTTTCTTCTTCTGTCAGGAGATGTGTTCTGCTCTGGACTCATGTACAGCAATCCCATCTTCTCATTCCTAATCTCTTTAAATTGATCTTTACAGTTCAAACCATGCCAGATTCTCACGCCCCGTGGAATGGTTCCTCATTTCAAATGGGGTTAGTCATGGGAGGGTACATATATCTGTGATGCCATCTACGCTTAGTGAGGTAGTTGATCTATTAAGCTGTTATAATTTGACACAGGTAATCACTCTTTAAGAGGCTCTGTATGGCCCTCATAACACAGAGAGAATATGGTTGCCATGTTGGTCCCAAGAGACAATATAGTTCAAATGGTATCTTTCAACTTCTTTTGGTGAGAGGATGTAAGATTCCAGACTACATAGGGCCTGAAGGGTCTGTGAGGAAGTGTCCAATGTGGCCAGAAAGCTTGCACACTCTCACAACAGAAGTTGGTCCAATAAAAGATGTCATCTGAACTACTCTGTCTCCATCTGTAAAGATAACAACCCTTGTCTCACAATGTGGCGCATGGTTAGTTAATGAATGTATTGATTATTTGAACTATTTTCTCTCCCTTGCCAGCTATCGGCCTGTCTCTAACCTTCCCTTTTTATGGAAGGTTATTGAATGGGGAGTGGCTTTGCAGCTGCAGGAGCATAGGGATCACATCAGTTTTCCGGATTCCTCGCTGAATACAGAAATCCAGCTATTATCCACGCTATGGCGCTGAGAATGCACTTGTGGCTTTGGTCGATGACCTCCGCAGGGAACTGAATCAGGGTCGGTAGACCCTGCTGATTTGTTAGATCTGTTGGCTGCCTTTGATACCATTGACCACGAGATGTTGGTGACTCACCTGTGGGACAGAGCTGGAGAGGGCAGAATTGTTCTTGAATGGTTCCACTCCTTCCTGGCTGGAAGAGATCACAGCAGGTGGTGCTCGGAAACTGTACTTCATCTCCCAGAGACCTCTCATGTGGAGTCCTGCAGGTTTCCATCTTGTCCCCTCAACTGTTCAACTTGTATATGCAGCTATTGGGCAAGGTCGTGAGATGGTTTGGGGTTTGGTGTCATCAATACGCTGAAGACACCCAACTCTACCTCTCTTTTTCATCTGACCCAGACTCAGCTGTCTCAGTGCTTACTCAGTGTTTGGTGGCTGTGGGGGCCTGGATGAGGGTGAGCCGTCTGAAACAGAATCCCGACAAGACAGAGGTGATGTTAGTGGGTAAGGCAGTGGGTGTGGCATTGATGGGGTTTGCTCCACTCTGGTCCCTCAGGTTTGTAGTCTGGGAGTGCTCCTAGATTCCCAGCTCTGCCTGGATCTCCAGGTGTGGGCTGTGCCGAGGAGCGCATTTCACCAATTACATCTGGTGCGGCAGCTTCAGCCATACATCTCAGACTCCAACCTGGCCATTATCAACCATGCTTTCATCACCTCAAGACTAGACTATTGTAATGAGCTCTACGTGGGGCTACCCATGGTTATGATTCAGAGGCTGCAGCTGGTGCAGAATGCGGTGGCCCGCCTCCTAACGGGGATGGGACCCCGTGAGCACATTACACCAGTACTCTGAGTTCTGCACTGGCTGCCAATAGCCTTCCAGGCCTGACTGAAGGTGTTGGTGCTTACCTATAAACCCTATACGGCCTGGACCCCACCTATCAGCAAGATCGTCTCACTCCCCGGCTTCTAGATCGACCCCTGCGGTCTGCCGGGAGTGCCTTTCTTGAAGTCCCCCGAGTGGCTTAGTGGCTCATGGAGAGGGCGTTCTCGGTGGCCGCACCTAGGTTTGGAATTCCCTTCCAGTGGAGGCCTGGGTGGCCTCGGATTTCCCCTCCTTTCATTGACAATGTAACACCAGGATTTTGCTTGGGGGGGGGGCGGTTGAGGGTTAGGGTGTGGTGTGGGGGTTCTTTTGTTTATTCTTTAACATCCCCCTTGGTGGACTGTATTGTTTTTTATATATATATAATACAACAGCCTAGTATCTAAATACAATATATATATATATTGTATTTTTAACTTTTGTATTTGCTAGCTGCCCAGAGCTGCTTTGGCAGGAAGGACGGGGTAAACATGTGTAAAATAAATAAATAAATTAACAGTCAATGTCTCTCTTCACAAAACAGCTCTTAGGGCTGAGCCCCCCTTTTGCCATACCTTGGTGAACCAACCTGTTACAGCCTTGAGTCAAGCACTAAGAAAAATCATGAGTGTCTCTGAAGTAGAAGAAAAATGGGTAGCTCGTTTGCTACCTGCGGTAATACCCACAGTTTCAAGTACTGTCTCAGGTGCCTGATGAGCTACCTGAATACCGCAAAATATCAGGTATTACTGTTTCTGAGTTACCAATTTACTTATTCATAAATTGGTACAGGAATAAAAATGGTAAGTAAGTTTAAAAACTGGGACAAAACCCAGTAAATCGGTATATCGAGTACCCCCATCGGGCACTAAGGTTACCGCAATTTAATTGGTATACGCATTTTTGTTGGTACTTACTTCAGCACTGCTTTGAAGGAAATAATCGGACTGTTTGTCTGAGGAGCAGAGTTGGTTGGCATTGGTGGGGCCGATCCTATGCCCCACACACTGCGCACAACCCATGTGCGTGCAAACCGCGTGCATCTCAATTGAAAGCACATTGTGCTGCGTGGGTCCCGCACCGATCCCGCATGGATCCCACTTGGGATTGTGGCCATTGACTCTAAATAGTTTTGGGGGGCAATACATTTTCTAAGTCCCATTTTTCTGTGGAAATAGAAACTCTTCCACCAACACCTGGCTGTGCCTTTCCTACAATAAAACAGGCATTTTGATGCAGTGGAGAAAATGACAGATATTGGCAGCTGCAAAGAACGCACATTTGCACATAAAAATAAAAAAGTTCTCTTTTTCCCTAAGAACACAATGCACAGATCTCCTAAGCGATTTGCACACCACCTTATTATAGCTCAGAACAAAAGATAAAACGAAATAATTCTGTTTCCAAGAATAGAGCAGCTCCAAACCGCCCAACTGAAAGACTGACCCAGAAGTGATGTTGTAGCCACTTGTACAATTACATTATTTGTGGATTAGCCGAGGAGTATAAAGTTGCTGGCAGGAAGAAATAATTGTTTTCCTTTGATAATGCACCTGAGTCCTTTGAATGTCATGAGAGAGAAGGAGAGAGATGGAAAAATGCCAGTGCTCCCCACTCGCTTAAAGAATATTGAGGATTTTCCAGGGAGTATAAGGGAGTTAGGTCTTGTTAGGACATTTTTAGAAGTGGCTCAAGAATTGAGGGATCCCAAGTTTCATTGACTTTCAGTGGCACTAAATCGCCTAGATTCCTGGAATGGTAGGCGTGGTAGATACTGCAAGGACCACCTAGGCCCTTTTCACACAGACTGATAAATTGGGTGTTACATTTCATTATACATGTTGCAGGGCTGCAGGTGTGCTCTATGGGTGCCCTGCAACATGTATAATAAAATGTAACACCCATTTTATCAGTGTCTGTGTGAAAAGGGCCCTAGTCTAACCCTTTGCTCCTAAGCAGGGTACTCTAAACGTACAGCATCACAACAGATGCTTATCCAGCAGGAATTTGAAAACATGCACAAGAGACAACTTCACCGCCTTCCGATGAAGCTATTGACAATTACCTCTGAAATTCCATTTGAAATTCATTGCGTGTGGAGGGTGGGAGTTGGGTGGGGTGGGAACAACTCTTAGGAATTTTGAAAATATTAGCTTCAAACCAGGGATTCATTTGTGCCAGGGCTCTCCAAGGCTTAGCCCCTCTTTTCATGTCAGGATGTAGCCCCATCATCCTTCAGCCCCAGTCACTGCTGGGACTCTGCAAGATCACCAACCGTGGCTGAGTGCAAACATAGCAGGCCCATTCTCTCCCCTGATAGGGTTGGGCAGGGAGCTGCTGTGGATGGGCAGGGACGGGGCTTCTACTACTGCTCATCAGCTGTTTGGTGGCAGGAATGCTTTGCCTCTGATCAGCTGATCAGCAGTGGCAGCAGCATCAGCCCCATCCCTGTCCTCATCATCAAGCTTAATCTGGCCCTGGACACAGGCTGGCAAAGAAAGCCTAGGAACAGGAACAGGATGGAGCGGTGGGGTCTGGTAGGACAGTTCCATTGGCCCTTCTGAAACCCCTCTCCCCCACTTGGGGTGGAAGAGTGGGACTCTCAAGGCAGGCTCAAGGCTTAGAACCTCTCTTTTTTCCCCTTCATGTGGTATTTCCCACATGTGCGTCATGCGGTATTTTCTAACATCTCTTGGTGACTCATGAAGAAGGCCCTGAGAATTCTGCGCAACTGCGATCACAGCCATTTTGGCAGAATTTTGCATTTGGCCAAACTGTTGCAGAAAATTAGTGTTAGCGTCAAATTGCAGCCTGAGTGGGGAAACACGATGAGTGAGCCGATGGGATGTCAGCACTGGGAGGTCACCAATGGGATGCTGGTAGCTGCTTGTATATATTCCAGGGTCATGAGGTTCTGTGCCACAGCTCCTGAAAAGGAGCATTTGGATGGTTTCCAAATGGTTAAGGATAACATTAGAAGTGGAAGCTCATTTCCTACACATGGGCAATACTCGCAATTTTGAGTATCATGTTGAGTGCCAGGCACATTACCTGAGTACTGATCAGCACTACTACTGCTTAGCATTTCTATAGCACTACTAGGCATACGTGGCAATTTACAGTAATAGATTTTGGAGACAGGTCCCTGCCCAGTGGGTTTACAATCTAGGACAGACAAGGATGAGGGGAACACAGGGAGAAACACACACACACTTCCCATTTATTACAGATGGGGAATGGAGGATGAGAGGCTGTGACTTGCCCAAGTGAGTTCATTGGCTGGGGTGAGATAGATTTGAATCCTGGTCTCCCAAATCCGAATCCAGCACCTTATCCAATACACACACTGGCTCTCAGCACCCAATTATTTTTATTTATTTATTTCTAAAATGTATATGCCGCCCCCTCCTGCCTCAGGCATCTCAGGGTGGCTCAGAGTATATTAAAACTTATTAAAATATACAATAAACAACAGTAATTAAAACCCATCCCTACCTCAACCCACCCACCCCAGCTCCCTCGGCAAAGGTCTGGCGGAACAGCCAGGTCTTACAGTGTCTGCGGAAAGAGGGGAGACCAGTAATCAAGCGGACCTCCAATGGGAGGGAGTTCCACAGCTGCAGTGCAGCTATGGAGAACACCCTCCTGATGGTGGACACCCGGGAAACCCTGAGGAGGACGCCCCAGGCCAACCGCAGGGGCCACTCCAGGTCCTGGAGAGTGAGGCGCTCCCACAGGTAGGTGGGGCCCAAGCCGTTTAGGGCTTTAAAGGTATTATCAAAAAATACTGGGTATTGTTGTTACCAATTTACCATTTTACTTATCGATACCTATCAGTAAAAGAGGAAATCAATACAGGAATCAGGAAAGTAAAAAAAAATGGTCCTGGAAATCAGAAAATCAGTGCTAGAAATCAGGAAATAGGGACAAAAATGGCAAACAGTCCACTGAGCACTAATCAGTTACCGATTAGTACCTGATGTTACTGGGTCAAATCAAATACCGCAATTTAGACAGGTATGCCCGTTTTGTGGATACTCTTTTCAGCTCTACTTAAGAGATATCCTCAATACATATTATTATTATTATTATTAAACATTTATAAAGCGCCAGTAACAACCTGGCGCTGTACAGAACATATAATCAGCTGCGGTCCCTGCCTGTGGCTTACAATCTAAAAGACAAGGAGGGGGAGACAAGGAGAGGGGACAGCGGGAGAGACATGGGAGAAGACAAACAAAC
>QEPC01011901.1:10312945-10327103 GCA_003113815.1 Sphenodon punctatus | reverse complement strand
GCCTCGCTCACCTGCAGGGGATGAGCCCTGTTGCTATGGCGGCTGGGGGCTTCTGCTAGGGGTGGAGCCCTGCCGCAATGGCTTCTGGGGGCGGGCGGGGCTTCTGGGGGCGGGCGGGCAGCTTTGGCCTGTGGCTTGGGCTGAGCCCTCCCAGGGGGTGGAGCCTCGCTCACCTGCAGGGGATGAGCCCTGTTGCTAAGACATACATATAGGTAAAACAGAGGCTAAGGGCAAGAGAAGGACAAGGCAGCTGTGCTGTCAGGAAGGTGGTAGACAAGAATTTTCCATTGCAGACTTTCTATTATTTTTTTTCCATTTTACTTTTACTTGAATTTCCCTTTTCTTGTGCTCTCATTCCGCACATGAAGAGAAAACTGTCAATAAATAATAAGGTAGAAAAAGTTAAGAACTGCTGGACCAGAAGTACATAAAATAAAATGTAATCTACTATCAATCATAAAATAAAATAAAAAAGTTAGTGAAATCTTCTGATGTTTTCTCTTAGCTGCCTGTAAAGATTAGATATGCTTCTTTTTTTTGTCCATTGCATTTGCTGTGAAGGTACCTCCTTGCTGGAGACACACACCGACAATATTGTTTTTCTGCAATTTCAGTGCAGTATCTTTATTGGTTCTTATACTCTGTAGGCAGGCTCATAGAAAATATCTGCTGGGAAGAGGCAGAAAGAAGCAATTGTTACAGGAATTCTAGAAACACAAGAGCCACATGAGAGCCAGAGGTCCAGCTGAGGTCACCTGCCTCTTAAAAACAATGATTTAGCAGAATGCTAGGAAATACATTTTTACTTGGGAGGAATGGTCACTCCCTTATTACCATAGCAAAATTTTGGCCTGTGTCCCAAAGTCTGTAGTGCCCAGTATGTTTGGAGACAAGTAGTGATATGCGAACAGAACTGAGTTTGGAAATTCGGTTCGATTCGAAAATCGAGTTCGGTTCGAAAGTTCGATTCGGTCGACCGAACTATTCCAGTTTGGTCCGAACTCCAAACTTCTGAATGCGTTCGCACATCCCTAGAGACAAGATAATGGAGGGATTATTGGCAGAACTAAAGCACAACTGTTATTGCTCCAGTCTGTACAGGGGTCTCTTTCAAAGCCTATTAACTTTGGATAAGAACTCTCATTGGCTTCAATGGGCTTTGGGTTAGGTCTGAAAGCCAGTGGCTGGTAACCTAGCTAGCCAGATGACCACAAATCTGTCCTTCAAATGCCCCGAAGGACCACTCTTTGCAAGCCCCTAGGAAAGGCTAGTCCCTAGGAAAGACTCCCTTCTGCTAGTGGTGAGTGCAAGCCCAACACGTACAGACCAAGTAGCTCTCAATGTTGGATCTACTCCAGTCAGGGTGAGGAGAAGAAGGGGGAGTGAGATGTAAGAAACTGGGTCTTGAACTGGCAAATCTGGGACCCTGAAGGTTGTAGTCAGATCTGTAGCATCACCTCCACACATTAGCTTGGGCCAAGGTTCCCCCCCCATCTGAAAGGCCCTGCTTGCGTGCTGGTCAGGCCTAGTTAAAGGCTGGATGTCAGTAGCAGGAAGCTGGATGGATCATTGTGTCACATTTTCTGTTTCCACCTAAACTCTGCCCTGTTCTGCTCTGTTTCCAAGCTGACTCCAGATCTGATTAGGCTTGCACCTCTCCAGGTTTCACTCAGTGACACAGGCACCCTCGCCCTCTGAAAATCTCCTAGTAACACTCAAGTTGCTTGCAAACAGCTCCCTCGGAGTCCAAAGCCAGGGCTGGCCTTACCAAACAGCCGCCCAAGGCGCCACTCTTTCTGGGGACCCTGCAATGGTCCCTATCTTCACTAGGGCAGGGAGTGGGGCCCCTGCTCCCTCCCAGTGGCTCCTCAAACATGACCACCTTTAGGGCCCCACGGACAGTGCTCTCAAGGGGGAGAGACAACTAGTAGGGTTGGGTGTCAAGGATCTATATTAATCTTTCACTGGTCCTAATGGGAAGCTATGGATTAATCCGTATCAATTCTCACACTGATGGGTATCTGTGTTCAGGAACCACCCGCTACTTGTGGGTTCCACCATCACATCTGAAGGAGTAGGCCTTCGGGCCTTTGCTGTACCGGGCCCCTTGGTGTGGAACTTGCTCCCTCCTGATGTTCATCTCAGTTCCTCCCTCCATGCCTTTAAAAAGCAGCTAAGCATATTTGTTTTCTAGGTGCTCTTAGGATCCACTGGTGGTGCCCTCATTGTACTTTGCCCTCCCTTTTTACCTACCCCATTAAAAAAATAATAATATTGTTTTAAATTATTCTAAATTGTTTTATATTGTTTTATAGTATTCATATGGTTTTACCTTATTTGTGAAGCACTCCGAGTGCCGTGTAAGGTAGGGGGGGTGCTATAAAATGAAAATTATTAATTAATTGTTAATTATTAGTATTAGTATTATTATTTCAGCTGAACTGTAAACACGCGTTGTGGTTCATTTTAAAAGCTAAAAATATATATTTTAAAATAACAGTCCGTGCACAAGATGGCGGACGGACGGACCATTCGGCGTATTCAGTATCTTTTCCAAAATGGTGGTTGCAGCATTGCAGCCATTTTGTAAAAGGACAGCCAGTCTGACATGCAAAGTGTTCATTCTGTGCATGCGCAGACCGGCTGCCCTTTTCCAAAATGGTGGCGAGGTTGCCACCGCCATTTTTGAAAAGGTTGCGCATGCACCGCATGGCCCAGCAACCATTTCGCACATTTGCAGTTATTTAAAAAAATTATTTTAAAACATTATTATTTTTTTCATTTTGAATGGACCGAAATACAGATCCGTAATATGGATCCGTAATTAAATCCAGAATTAAAGATCTGGATCTGATCTGGAATTCTCTCCTAATACCCACCCTTAGCAACCAGGGCCCCACATTTTATATTTGCCCTCGGCCCTGCAAATTCTCACACGAGCCCGGTCCAAGGCCCAGGTGCAACTGAGTCTCCTTGCTTCCCAATAGTTCTGTTCCTGGCATTCTGGTCTCTTTCCAGCAAAGGGCAAAAGCAGCGGCTTGACTTTAAGTAAACAATTTATCCCCCTGGCCCATGCTGAGGCAGTTTGATCGGGCTACTCATGACGGCAGGCTGCATCTGACAGGAGGGGGCTTTACGGAGAGAGAGGTGTGCCTCATTCTCAAACCATAACTCACTCCAGTACCCTGGAAAGTCAGACTAAATCACTACTTACAGGCATATTCTGACTGATTTATATCCATGGTGTAATTTAGGTCACCTCTATATATATTTGATCCGTCAGGCCAGATTCATTCCTGATACAACTCGATTGAAATCAACATGCTTACACCCCGTTTGAATCCGGATCCATTGTATAGTCATGCCTTGCTACCGTAACGCTTGTGTATTATCACCACTTTGTCTCGGGTTAGTTTTTTCTGTCAGGTGTTACCTTTAGGCTCCCCTCCCCTTTATTGCTTTTCATCTCCGGCACCACATCATGCTTTAACTTTCTGTGCACCGCAGGCTTCGGAGTACGCTGGCTGTTTTAGCTGTTCTCGTGCTGTTCCCATGTGTTTCACTCCAATTTATTTTCTGTACATTCATCACCGGCCCTCTCTTTCCCTCCTCCCTCCCTTAGCGAAGTGCAATCCCTTTCTCTCTTGGTAAACGAGAGAGAAGTCGAAACCTGTGTGAGTCTTGTAAAAGTGTCCATTTGAAATTGCAAATTGGGAGAGTCAATGGTGTAGCTAGAATAGGGACAGCTGCAGAGCCTGCCACTGTCCCCTCACCTCTCGTTGAAGGAGGCAAGGCGCTCCCACTTACAGAGGATTCCAGCCAGAGCTGGCACTAGTGGAGGCAGGGGGCTGGGTGAGGGAATTGGGGCTGGGGGGAAAGTCACTAGGGCATGGTGTGGGGTAAAGAAAAATGCTGGGGGAAATAGCTGGGTCAAGGGAGAGCATGGGGAACCAGACACACCACCCCAACTCAAGAGAGGCAGCAGAATTTTGTGGCTTTTCAGAGGAGGAGCTCAGGAACTCTGCTACTCCTTAGAGAGACCTTGCTTCTCTGCCCCGGGTTCCCTATTCCATGTTCTGCACTGAGGTCCATCCTGTCTTAGCTATGCCCCTGGGGAAGCTGAAGGAATTCTTTCTTGTAAGGCACTTGCCTATGTGACCCCATTTGGAGACAAATATCATCCTGTAACCCCAGAAAAGCAATGAAGACATGCAAAGCATTTGAAATGTCAATGGGAATTATGACCCCATCTGTGGATGGTATGACCCAACTTGGGATGGAATTTTGTTTTCAATCAGATTCCATTTCTGATGCTATCCCATCTTTCTATCCATTCTGGCAAAACGTCGAACAAGCAAACGTTCTGATTCAATTTCACTGGAATCGATGGAAATCTTTTTGTTGTACTGTGCATGGTCAAAGTCGTGGTGGCCGTACGCAAAATGACAGCACAGTAGAGCCGCTGCCATTTTGTGAATGTGCAGTACAACTGCGACCATTTTGTGCATATGCAATTTGTTCCAATGGAATTCCAATTGAAATTCCGACCGCCATTCTGATTTTGCTGAAAATTTCCAATGAACTGGAATGCTGATTTGAATCAGCCCTAGTCCGAACTCTCAAGCCACAGTTTAGGGAACATCTGTTGTAAGGAAGGAAAATGGTCCACAGGTCCGTAGGAGGTACTGGGATGATGGCTATTCAACGGTGCCACTGCCACACCTTGGCTTGGGCCCAGCTTTCCAACCGGCAGGCCCTTCACTCCAGTGTTCTTGCACCCACACCGTGTTATCCAGTTTGGATATGGCAGAATGGCAGATATTCACTTTGGATCATTATTTTGCTGTTTGGTTCAGCTCTAACACAGTTATATTGCTCCTTCTAACTCCCCCCTCCGATAAAAATGCAAAATACTCCCCACTGCAAGGAATCAAAAGCAAGAGCTGACATTCTTTGGCTCCAAACTTGAGTCCATAAACATGATGTTCTCATTTCACATGCACCTCACTCTGCAAGCAATTTCTTTAATTCTTTATACTGCTTTATAGGAGAGGGCTCTGTCACCTCTTGGTGAGGGCAACACGAAGCCAGTGCACTTAATAAATTGATGCTTCTTTAATAAACCAAGGAGTATTTTATGTTTTCATCTAATCCCTTTTTTCACACACCCCCAAAGTGCTCTATAGAAACCAATTAACTGCATGACAAACACACTTCCCATTATTAAACAAACAGCAATTCAATATAGCCATGCTCTCCATCGGGAAGTAAGGAAAGAGTTCTCATTAACTGTCACTAAAGGGACTATGGTAATTTTGCCTCTATTTGCCAACCCTTCTCTTGGATGTCAGATGCCCCTAGGGTGCCCAGGGCAAAATCATTGATGGTGGAGCCATTAAAACAAATATAGCATGATTCCCCGATGCATCAACTCCTAGGGCCATATGGTTCCACCTTTGGATGGCAGAACGGCATACTCATGCCGGGGTTTCATTTGCCTTCATTTAACATTCCGAAACTTCATCCTGAGACTAAGAGGAAATTGTTTTCCTTGAATGTGTTTATGCTAATGAAAGTTTTGCAATTTATATTGAGCAGCAAGGATGAGGGGGGATGGAGGTGATTTTCTTTCTGTGACGGCAGAGTCAACACCCTCACGCTACCTGGGGCATGGTTTAGAATGGAGGTCACCAGATGTCACTCTCTGGATGGCTCTCTTTGACTCAGCAGCATCTGGTGATGCGCCTGCCTCTCTTAGCAGTTTGGTGAACATACCCAGAGGTTCTTGCATAGCCAGGCTGCTCGGGGGGCTGTTACTTTGTCTCATGCTCAATTCCACTCGTATGTGATAGCACTCCATGAATTTGTAAATAGGAATAAGAGGTGTGTGATTGCCGCAGCATTTGACACAAACCTCTCATCTGGAGGGTTCAATGCTGGTCTCCCCACAAGCGGGCCCACAGGCAAAAATACAGGAAGCCCTGCTTTGGTGGTAGAAGAGAGTAGGGCTGAGATGAGTACAAGTGTTTCCCATTCTGAAGGGAAATACCAAACTTTGGGGAGTGCTTGTGAATGTCCGTCACTACTTTGCCAGTTTCTGGCGATTCCACGCTTCCACAGTTTTTTTCATCACTTTCCATGACTTTTTCCATCACGTCTGTCACTTTCTGATACTTTTCCATCACTTTCTGGGACTTCTTTGTCACTTTCCTTGAGTTTGATGGTAGTTTTGCAGCATGTTGTGGCTATTTCCAGCATTTCCCCACTGCTTAGCCGGCAAGTTTTCATCTCCATAAAAAAAAGTCTCTATATGGTTGTTCTACAACCAACACTAAATCCCTTTCTCAGGGTTAGAGCTGAATTGTTTAGCCAAGTGGTGCGGCCAATCCCAAACCCTGTGGAGGTGCGAATGTGTGCAGCCTGCACATACTCTTGTCATAGGGACTGTGGCACATGTGCAAACTGCATGGAAATAATGCAGAAGCCACACGCATGTGAGTTCCGGAGCGTGCCCACTATCTAGTAACTGTCGGATTTCTGGTAAATAACCTGCACCGATGATGATTGTTACCAAGCAGTATCTTTTTATTATTTGATGGTTTGACTGATCAATTCTTTTACCACTTTGAAATATTTACCAGATTTCCATTTCTCCATCCATTCCACGGTTACTGACTAGTTCCATTTACCCATCATTCCTTTCCTGTTTACCCCCGGACCGGGATTCAAACTTAGCTCACTTTCCAATTGGATATACATCTGCTGGATGCAGCTTTGCTATTGGTTCGGAAGTAAACTGGAAATGACAGAATGCAAAAAAAAGGAAAAACCGATTATGCCATGGCCATGGCAAAATCTGAACGCTCGTCTCACACAGCTATCGAACACCTTATCCACTATGCTACACTAGTTCTTTGTTGTAATAATGGCACCCCAGTAAGTACTGCTGATGGACTGTGATTCTCTCCCCCACCCCTCGTCAATGCGGGAGTAGAGTAAACAGAATTCAACATCAAGGAAGGATAAATTAACTGGATATGGAACACAGTGAGAAGAAGACACTCAATTTCTTCCACAATACAAAGAAATGCCAACTTCTTTCCTTTAATCAAAGAACCTGGCGCCTTTCCACTGCTAATTAACATAAGGCATCTCATACTCTTCAGTCAAGAGGCTGGCATCTTTTTTGACAGCGGATCTGGTATGTTTGAATTGTATTCTCCAGAGTACGGAATGGCATGCCAACCCCTTGATATGAAACTAACTCATATCCAAAGTCAATTGTTTGTTTACTTCCAGTTCAAACACACATGCTTCCAGACATGGCATCGGTCTGCCCTAGCATCTAAAAATCTTGGCAGTGCTGCTAACGAGTGCGTATTCAAGAGGAATAAACAAAACTCACTGTGTGCAAAATGTTGAAAAAATACGGCAAACGCAGGGGACATGTTGCCAAATTGAAAGACCACTTGGCTAACACTGGCTTGGTTCTTCAGGAGAGCCTATGGGACATTGGTGCAGAATGTTTTGATGGTTGACACAGTAAAACACCTCAGGCCACTTTCTCCAGAGCTTTGTGTGGTAATTTACACCTATGCAGAGATGAGCGTAAAGTAAGTGTTAAGTGCTACTACATCAGCAAGGCAGGGTTTTTTTATTTTTACACCTCTGACTAAAGTGTGAATTAACACAAAAGTACAAGAACCAAGTCAATGCTTCATTCATAAAAAAGCAGCATTACTCTCTCAAGCCTAATGCTCAGTCTCTGATTAGCTAAAGCTAAGCCAGTCTTACGAGTCAGTCAAAATGCAGTTATACAACAGCAGTACATTGAGCTGCCTTCTCTCTGCCATGGCAATATCAATCTGACAAAATGATTACACCTGCATCAGTCATTTGATAGAGTCAAAATAAAGTTGTGGCAGCACAGTGTTGTCAAAGGATAAATGTCTCCACCTTTGAAAACAAACATCTAACACTTATTTTCCATAAAATGTCTCAGCCTTTGCCTGGGAGCTAGACATCATTATCTTGTGACAAAGTTCTGTTCTATTGGCATTATTTATTCAAATAGGAAATATATCACTCAGGACAGGAGAGTTCAAGAACATGGCAATTGTAGCAACAAGGCTCCCTCCTGCTAACCTTGACTCAAACATGCTCTCTCTCTTCTAGACCTGAAACGGAAAATCTCTGCGAGTGCAGCTTCCATCGGAAGCAGGGCATTTGCCAAGATTCACGTGACACGGAAACTTACAATTTTTTTCTATTGGTTTCACCATTTTCTGATATTTTTTGTATATTGAACGGGGCTGCCACGGGCTGCTCCCAAGCTCTGTGTGTGCCCTGCGTGCACTCCCGGAGGCTGTGAAGATGAAAACCTGCCAGCTAAGAACTGGGGAAATGCTGGACATTGCCAAAACGTGCTGCAAAACTACCATAAAATTCTGGGAAAGTCCCAGAAAGGGATGAAAAAGTCATTGAAAGTGACAAAAGTGATGAAAACAGTGGAATCACTGCGGAATCACCAGATACTGGCAAAGTAGCAACGGACACTAGCAAGCACTTCCCGAAAGGTTGGTATTTCCCTTCGGAATGGGAACAACTTGATCTCATCTCAGTCCTACTCTCTTCTGCCGCTAAAGCGGGTTTTCCGTACTTTTGCCTGTGTGACCCCTATTGTGAGGCTTAAATATAACCTGGTGACCTCAGACAGCAGAGAAGACATATGGAGGACATCAAATATCAGTCAGAATCATGAACTCGTCCACAGGTGGTGTGACTCCACTTGAGGTTGAACAAATTAGGGTACCCAATTTGGTCCCTGCAGTTAATACTCATATTTTTACCTTTTCAGGTGTCTGAATTGGTACCCTAATATCATTTGTGTATCAGAAAAAAAACCCACACAAAATCTTGGGCTTCTGGTTTTCAAGTACCCCAAATTATCAGAAACTGGAAAAATACCTGATTTCCCCCCCGCAAAATCTGGAACTGGCAGTTGAAAATCCAGAACCAGAAATTGAAAAATAGAAAAGAAAACAGTATTTCAACATTTCAGCTAACTGAACAGATACCATTACAGGCACTAAAAAGTACCTGACACTTTTGAGTCGGATCAGATACTGTGAATTTGACAGGTCTACCTGTTTTTGTGGGCACCTGTTTCAGGGCCTAGTGTTGAGGCTTTTCCTTCTCAGGGGCCACTTTGAAAATTAATACAAGCTCCCAGACTCAGAGATTGGGGTCAAGGGTGCTTAACTGGTGCACTCAGGACGAGGGAAAAGCCCAGATCCTAGATGTGTGCCATGGAAATATTGAAGACCCATTGTCTGGGGTATGAGTGACTCAGGGAACAGGTCCAGAGAAGGGAGTCAGGGCAGGGGTACACGGTTTTATTTATTTATTTATTTATTAATTTAAAATGTTTAATATCCCACCCCTCCTGCCTCAGGAAGCTCGGGTCAGCTCACAATATCAAATAAACAAATCATCAATAAAACATTATAACAAAATAGAAATAAAATAACCCATCTCCCCTCACCTGTCTCCTCCAAATGCCTGGCGGAACAATAAGGTCTTACACAGCCTCTGGAAGGTGAGCAAATCCAGGTAGAGGTGCGGGCCTCCTCCAGGAGGGAGTTTCACAGCAGCAGCAGTGCAGCCACCGAGAACGCCCTCCTCATAGTGGCCATCCGCTGACAATGCGGGACCTCAAGGAGAACGCGCCTGGCAGACCGTAGAGGCCGACTTAGGGCCCAGGGAATGAGGCAGTCCTTCAGATAAGTTGGACCCAGCCCATATAGGGTTCAGACCAGAGGCCCAGGATTTAAAGCAGGGCGTGGAATAAGGAACACAAACAAGGAAGAAGGGAAGCAGGTCAGATGATCTATCTAGTTTCCTGTGACCGCGTGCATGTCTTATATATGGCAGGCAGCCAATCTGGAAACTGGGAGGCCTAACAGGGGCCATTTTTACATGGACGTCTCCGCCCGGTTTGGTGTTTGGATGGGGGGGGTGGGTGGCCGTGTAAATGGCCAGGGGGCGGGTATGGGTTTGCGCTCAGTGTTTGTTCATGTGAACACTGAGGAGGATGGGTGGTGCGCGTACGCTCCCGTGCAACACCAACCTCCGCCCGTGGAGCCCTCTGGAAAACCAGAGGCGGCTCCGTGGGTGGAGATGGGTGTGTGTCTGTGTAAAGGGACACACAACCACCTCCACCCACCGCACCAAAACACCCATCTCCCCACCCATCCCCCATCCATGTAAAAAGGGCCCATGGCTGGAGGCAGAAGGGGTGTGGTCAGGACAAGGCAGGCAGGCCATTTGCGGGGAGGGGAGTTAGCTCCTCTCAAAATACTAGAGCTAGGCAGCAGATTTAAAACAAATAAAAATGAAATACTTTTTCATCATGCAGTGCATATTTAACCTGTGGAACTCATTGCTAGAGGATGTGGTGACGCATAACTGGGTACATAAAAATGATTGGATACATTTTGTAAACAATCCGTGTAAGCAGCATAGGGTGTGAATATCAGGGATTTGGGTGTGGAATCAGAATCGGTGCCCAGCAAGGAGTCAGGATCAGGACATCAAGGGGAACAAGGCTGGGAGTCAGGACAGGAAGGTTGGGCTAAGGATCAGATGAATGCAAGGCCAGGGGAGCTAGAGTGAGGGGCAAGAGCAAGGTCAGGAAAGCTAGAGCAAGGGGCAAGAGCAAGGCTGGAGAAGCAACAGCACGGGCAGGACAAGGCAAGACTTGAGGGCGAAAGCAGGAAATAGTTTGTTGTTCCAACCAGCTTCCTGAGGCTGCCTTGCGGCCTTCTAGCTACAGTGGCAGCCAATCAGGAAGCTGGGAAGGGGTGTGGCAAGGCAAGAGTCAGAGATCTGACAGATGGCAGAGCTGGCCACTCAGTGCTGGAAAGATGTACGCCATGTAAACAACACATTCGGTCAGCAGTCAATTGAGACTGCTCACCGTGTACATTTTAACCAATAGGTTTAAGTTTTTGTGGGATGGGGCCCACAATGATCTCAGATAAGGCTGACACACTTTGTCTAAAACCAATCCCCCCCCCCACCCACTAACTACTGAAGTTGGCATCTAGATCCACAGGTTTTCTCTTTGTTTTGGTCACATTTATGCTTCCTTCTGCCATAAAAGGAGTGAAAAGGTTTCTTAAGAGGGAGAAGGATGTCCTAGATTGGTATCTGGGGAAGGGGAGTGGTGGTGGTAAATAAATAATGTGCATTCCACTCCTCCCCCCACCCCAAAGGAGTCATTACATTTTTCACCAAAATGAGGCTTTATTGAGTGAGCCCCAAATGCATTTCCCACAGAGGGACAGGCCATTTCATCTGCTCTCCAAGTTATTTCTCTCGCACTTTCAGAGGAAGAAAGATGCTTGAAGTTACCCTTCGTTTCAAGGAGATCTGCAAAGTGCGTTTTATGACATTTTATCTTTTGGCTTTCTTAATTTTCGCACCCATCTCTTTTCATCTTTTAAAAAAAATTAAAACAAAATAAAAAAATTAAAATAAAAAGAGAGAAAGCAGTGACGGATGGAGCCAGTGCCCGTCATCCATCCTGAAGAGACAGCTGGAGATTTTGCATGCAAATGAAAGCTATCATTCTTGTCAACCTGAAGCCAGAGCACCAAAAGTCTGCCGTCCACAACCAATTAATATTCCATGACCAATCAGGCCGCTCATGCATGGTGCACTCCTACACTACAGTGCAGACCCAGCGACAAGAATTATTAGCGACCGAGGGAGTTTAATGTGGTATTTTCACAGACCTCCAGCCGCTCTATTATTCATTTCAACTAAAAATCCTACAGGACCCAAACCACCGTGATTGAATTATTCTGGACAATGAAAAGCACCTGGAGCCAAATTCTAAATAATCAAAGGGTATTTTCAAACGTTACGAGATCACGCTCAACCACAGTCAATACCCTGTGGTGGGGAATGGTCCTGTAAAGTCTGTCGGGGAACCGGAAGTTCCCCCCCCAGATGTTTGCCATGGTCAATCGCGGCAGGGAATCACATTCACCACGCGATCGGCAGAACCGGCGGGGCCGGCGCTGGTGATGTGGTGAATGCGATTCCCCACTGCGATGAAGGGGCCCATCTCATCTGGACGGAAACCACGGCCCAGGAATCCCCAGCGGGATTCCGGGCCGTGGTCAATTCGGGTGAGCGCTGTGGCCCGCATTGGTGCTGCAGCTGCATTCAGTCTCATCTGAAATCACCCAAAGAATGTTTGTGGAGGAGATGTCCATAACTTTTGACATTCCTGCTCCACTCCCACCATCCCTGCATCCAACGTCAGACACGGAGCACTACCCTAACTAGATTGCACTGCTATCTGGTCTCCAACTGGATATCACGCTATCTGCTGTATCAGGTCGGATACTGAATGGTATCCAGTTTTGTATCCACCAGTTATTTGGTTAACCAGCTTACCATTTACCCATTACTGTTTAACAAATTACCATGACCGTTTACTGAATGACAGTTTAATTACCATTTGACTTTTTAGTTGTTGTTGCTTCCTCCCTCTATCTGGACTGGTTTAGTTATGCAGTAAGGTAGTATGGTAATATCTGATATTTTGGTTTTGGTGGTTAACCTCCGCGGTTACTGGATAGCTACCAAATAACCACCAAGCTACCCAGAATCCCTGATACTAACCACAGATAACTGATTTTTGTATCAATTTCAACTCTAAATTGTCATGCTACTAAAGTCAATAGAACTTTTCCCATTAATTCCAATGGGGGTATAATTGCACCCATGGTGTTTTTCAGAGGCACCCTCCATCTAGGGGCCTGTTTATTCCGGTGACAAGTACACTCATGCCAAGTCCCTCCTTACCAGCATCTGAGGAATTGGACTGTTGCCTAAGAAAGCTTGTGTTTCCTTTCAACAGTTACTGGTGGAACATCACAGGCCATTAAGTTTACCTCTTCTACCTAAATCACGCTGCCTTCCCTGGCCTTCACCCGTGTGTGTTCTCCACTAGCCCTTCTCATACCACTGCTGTCCTGTCCTCAGCCTCTTCTGTGTCCTAGCACTTACTTCCCCTGTTTCGCCTCTATGATGAACTCAGCCCCTCCATTTAGAGGATTTCTGAGACGAGACTGTCTTACCCTTTTCACCCTGGGTCCCTGACACTGACTTTGTAACATTGGTCACTACTAAGTAATAAGTACCCAATCAGTGCCTGATGGGCTACTCAATTTACTGATTCTTGTAATGATTTTCCAGCTTCTGGTAACTATTTTCCAGTTTTCCAATCTGCAAAATGGCCAATTGGTAATAGTAATACCCAGTATTTTCAGGTAATTGGGTACCCAGCTCGGTACTTGAGTTCTGATCAGGCACCTGATAGACAACTCAAAATTGTATTTATTACCCACCGGCAGGAAAGGAACTATTCCTTTCAGCTCTATGTTGCTGCCTATGAGAGAGAAACACTGACTCCTCCTATGCCTCTTGTAGCTGCTCTTTGCCTCCTCTCTCCTGGTGGATATGGGACCCAAGACTGAGCCAGTAACAGGGTAAAGGAGGAGCAGAGCTGGACAGTACAATTGCTATCGCAGGAGTCAGCGCCTCCTCTTGCTGCTGATTTCAGTTTTACTTCCTTTCCAGTATCCTTTCTCACTGCAGGAGACTTCCAAGCAGGA
Source organism: Sphenodon punctatus (assembly GCA_003113815.1). Taxonomy (NCBI): domain Eukaryota; kingdom Metazoa; phylum Chordata; class Lepidosauria; order Sphenodontia; family Sphenodontidae; genus Sphenodon; species Sphenodon punctatus. The sequence goes on along the minus strand of QEPC01011901.1, from coordinate 10,313,412 downwards.
ACTTTCTCTAGGTCGTTAGATCTGGCAAATGCCATAAAGTGCCCTCCTCCAGCGCCTGCAAAGGCAGGTAAAATAAAATGTGATCATTGACTAATCATGGGAAATATCAACTTAACCTGAAACCCGCAGAGGATGCTTGAAAGAAAACTGTGAGACTCAGGGTGAAATCCTGCACAATTGACTTTCCTGGTGGAGGATTGTCCTGCCCAGGGCAAACTCTGAGCAGTAGTAAGTTAGTAACCCTGTCTGCAGTTGAGTCATGATGTCTGAAAACACTTCAGGCTAAAGCAGATAATGTCTTTGTTTCCGGCAAGAGATTTGCGCTTAGATTTCTAGAGAGGAAGGCGTAGCATAAATACTGAGAATCTACCTATAAAACACATTTAGTTTTGAGTCTCAAACATGGAGAGCAATCCCAAATTATCCTTTATTACAGAGTAGTTACCTAGTTATCCTAGCAGTTACAG
>QEPC01011901.1:10295445-10310445 GCA_003113815.1 Sphenodon punctatus | reverse complement strand
TAATAATCATTAAAAAATCACTGCGTATGATTAAAAGGGCCACCGGACCATTCTATGCATGTGAGCCCTTTTCAAAATCCAGCGCCATTTGGGGAAAAAAGGGACATGCATGTACAGAACAGCCCCCCAATGGCTATTTTGCTCAGACACAGTAATTTTTAAAATGTTTGTTATTTTAAATAAATTATTTTTTTTAAAAAAAAACCTGTAATCAAACAGTCGACGTTTGCTTATTCATTCATTTTCATTTCCTTAGTTACGAAAACAAATGGGGGCTCCATTTGTTTTTGTAACTAATTAAAACAATGCAAATTGCAATCCCCTATGGCTGCGGCAGCAGATCTATAGTTAAGGTGGCTGCATCACTCTGTTAAAATCACGAACATTCTACTCATAAAATAGAGATGATTTATCCTATGTCTCTGGAATATTGTATGGACGATCGCTTAGGTTAGGTATCTGACTGTGTGTGATTAAGTAGACTCCCTAAAGGTTCGGAGCCAGGCAGCCCCAGGAGAGTGAATTTACCAATAGATTTATAGGTAAAATGGTAGATTGGTACAGGAATTGCAATGGTAAGTCAAAAATTGGTATTGGAAGTCAGACAATCAGGACAAAACGAGTCAATTGGTGCAGGTAACCTATTGTCAGGCATTAATTGGGTATCTCATAATTCGCATCCTTTCCTGCCATTGTGCAGGACCCCCCCCCACACGTAGGTGGAGCTAAAGTCTCTGCCATTAGCCACTGCCTTTCAGCTGGCACCGTGCCAACCAGTCCCAGGGATGGAATGGCTTCCAGTGCTTACCAACAGACCTCATTCACAATCCCCCTTCCCCGGGCAAACTTGGATTTCCTGGCTGCCTCTCTGCAAGCTGAGCCGCTCTGACCGGGTCTTCCTGTGCAGCCTGAGGGGGTTTGCTCAGCTTGCAGCTGAGAAGCAGGAGGGAAGAGTGGCTTTCCTGTGCACTGAGCCAGTCAGTAAGCCCGCTCCTCTTCCCTGGGTAAGTTATTGGGACCCACTCCCGTTCATAAGTGCTGAAAAGGAAAGGGAGGCCCGTGTTGCTGCCTCAGCTCAGTGGGGCTGGGAAGCATCTCCCTACATCTCGTATCACGACAGCAGGCAGGCACGCAAGGTGCATCCAAAACCCACCCGCCCCAGGATTGTGCTGTGCAGCTGCCTTCACCCATGCAGCTCGGGGAGGGCTCGAGTCAGGCTTCCCTCCTAGCGAGAGACTGCAGGGGTGAGCTGGCTTATAGCCCTGTGCAGGGGGATGGGGCAGCAGGTTCAAGAGTGTGGCCTCCCCACTTATCCCTGCTGTAACTCACTAGCTCCTACTTCCCTCCCAGAGAACCAAGGACTTCTGGCTCACAGCCCCACCCCCACGCTCTATCCCACTAGCCCCCCACTCCTCTCTGGGAGCTGGATATTTAACGCAGGAATCCTGGCTCTCAGCCCTTCTGCTCTACCTCACTAGACCCCACTCCCCTTTCAGAGAACCCACGAGTCCTGGGTCCCAGCCCCCCTGCTCTACCCCACTAGACCCCACTCCCCTTCCAGAGAACCCAGAAGTCCTGGGTCCCAACCCCCCTGCTCTACACCACTAGACCTTCCAGAGAACCCAGGAGTCCTGGGTCCCAACCCCCCTGCTCTACCCCACTAGACCTTCCAGAGAACCCAGGAGTCCTGGGTCCCAACCCCCCTGCTCTACCCCACTAGATCCTACTTCCCTCCCAGAGAACTGAGGAGTTCTGGCTTCTTGCTGCTCTAACCCACTAGCCCCCACTCCTCTCCTAGAGATGGGAACTGAATCCAGCACTGCAGTCCCGTGTCCAAGACTCCCTGCTCTAACTCACTAGCCCCCAATGGAGAGAATTTTATTTAGTGTGTTAGAGTGGGGGCCTGGGAGCCAGGACTCCTGTGTTCAGTCCCCAGCTCTGGGAGAGGAATGGGGTACAGTAGGTTAGTTCTGGGAATGTAGGGGGAGGGGGCTAGCAGCCAGGACTTCTGGATCAATTGTCCTGAAAACTGTTGAGTTCTCAATTGGTCAGATTGTTAACCAATAGCTGATGCTGGTTCTCTATTATAAAAATGGAATAATACTGACTGCCACATTTCTCTCTGTAGTGACAGTCTGTAAAGTAGGGAGAGAGGGGGAGTGGGAGGTCCATAAGGACTAGAATGTCACAGGCAGGGATTTTGTAAAAGGAGGGAGCAGTGAGAAAATGGCACCAGTGAGAGGGACAGGACATGAGAGGGAACGCCAGGATAGATGTGGGTTAGACAAAGAAAAAACACGTGTAGGTTTCATGTACATTTCCCTTGACCCTCTCATAGAGAATCCAGAGGTGAGATTCTCCGGGGAGGAGGGGATTCTCCAGGAGGGGAGGCCGGTCAAACATGTCCTCTCCTCAGGATCACAAACTGCACCTACATTGTAAGCAAGCACAACATGCAAGACTGGACAACATTTTTACTACTTACACAGCATGCAAGTTAAGGCAGGAACCTTAACTTACAGTTTCCATTCTTTTTGGAGCACAAGTCAATTTGTAAGAGCCTTAACTCCTCTCTTAAACCAAAAAGCTTTCTGATTTTGGAATAAACCATTAAAACTCCAAACCACTAAGGGTGAAATGTAGGCCAGTGCATAGGGTCCATAGAAGATACTGCTCACGAGTAAGTGCATCGTATATTAAGAATAGAGCATTAATTAATAGGCACAAAGAATCACTAATAGAGCTGAAACAGGTACAGGCCAAAACCTGTTGAAACCAAACAATCTAACTGGAAACAAATGAACCAAGCAACAACCACTAAACGTCCAACCTTTGATCAGTTACCCATTTCCATATTTTCGGTTCAGTTTATTTGGTTTGGTTGGCTCATTCATTTTGGCCATAAATACACCCACTGTGTGCTGAGCATCCACCTCTTCTTAAAAGGGGTTCTGACCATGTTCTGCAACTCTGCACTAGTGCATCACTGAATGTCAATGTCTGCTGCCATCTGCTACATTTACATTGCACATATTTTAACACTGGAAGAAATCGGTTTTGCAGTGAAACAGACTTTGTTCACACAAGCAAGTGATAAGAGGCAACGATTCCTTACACCGCTATACTCTTGGTTTTGCTCTCATAAGTAGTGGTGAAATGAGGCATAAGTAGCAGGGTGAAAGGTGATTTTTTTGCTTCTATGGGCTTGTTTTCACAGCCCTAAGTGAAATAGGGTAATAACTCCAGGAGGTAGTTTCTCTGCAGTAAGTACCTTCTCCTGTCTTTGTTCCCATGAGCAGGGAGAACCAGGGGTTAAATAGCTACTCTCCTCTGTTGCTCTGCGTCCTTGGGACCTTAAAAGGAACTGCCAGCAGGGGGATCTGGAATAATCAATAGTCAGTGAGGCGGAGAGGTTGGGAGGAAAACACAAAACGAGAAAGTGAGGAGGTTTTCTGGGACAGCAGGGACTTGCGGAGGGGTCCAGGGGAGGTAATTACCTCCATCCAGTACAGAAGATCAAGTCCTCTGGCATAGGAGCCTCTTTTTGCACTTTAACTCCATTTATTTAGAGATGTAAGTGCACCCTCCTTTGTCCTCACTTTAACTCCCCATCTGGGAGAACAGACAGGGTGTTAAAGTGAGTTAGGAGTAAGTTACTTCTGAAAAAGTGCTTGCTTGTGAAAACATGCCTTTAACAAATGTGGGAACTCGAAAGATGGCAGGCTGTTAACTCCCAGCTGTGCTTCTCTGAACAGAGGCAGGGGTAGCAGTTACAACCCCCAAGCCGTTCCCCTACTTGAACAACCTCATCATCTTTACAGGTGAACAAAGCCTGGGATAAGATTCCAGAAGCAACAGGAACAGGAAAATGAAAGATAAGGGTTGTGCTGAAATTGCTAGTATATTTGCTACTCGATGGGAATATCTGTATTTTCGAGTGATCTATTGGGTGCCCAATGAGTATCTGAGTACAGATTTGGTTACCCGATTACCTGAAAATACCGGGTATTACCATTACAGTGTTTCTGATTTACCATTTTACCAATTGGTGAAGAACTGCAACAGAAAATCGGTACTGGGAAAATCAGGCCCAAAAATGGTAAATTAGTACCATTCATCAACCCGTTGGGCACTAACTGGATACCAATTAGTACCCCTTGTGACTAGGTTGGGTCGATTACTTTGATTTTGATGGGCATAGCATACTCATTGTTGTGGATACTCATTACAGATCTAGATAAGGGTGAGAAAGAAGAACAGGGAAATGACACTGGGACCCCGCTAGCTTTGAACATATGAGACAGTTGCTAAATGTGCTGTTGACATACTGCGGGCATATTTCACAGGAACAGAAAATCAAGCCAATAAGTCAGGTGTGTGATGAATTATGTCTCCTCCATGCTGCACTTGGACATGTGCTGTCTTGTCTAAAGCAAAAGCTGCAGGGTTCCCAGCCTCAAAATCCCTTGGAAATAGGAGATAAAACACTCCCACAGGCACTTTGAATGTCTTTTGATAAGAGCTTAAGTCGTCAGAGTATCATTTCTCACCCTCCTGAGGAGACAAAGATAATTTCTTAAAAAATCAGGCAGAGCAACAACAACAACAAATCCTTCCCCCTTCTCCAGGATTGCAGCATTTCAATAAATAAAGGATGAAACAAAAGGCTCAGCCTGCCTTTGTATTAGCAAAGCAGCTCTCCTTTCTTTGGGGTGACAGTATATTAATATACAGGGAAAGGAACTTAGTTCCACCATCAGGCCTGGATCAACAAATTGGCCTATGTTTGTCCTTCCTCGGTGCTGGTGGCAGTCACTCCAGTAGCAGAGCAGCATGCACACACACAAAGCTCTGGCTGTCTTCGAGAATGCTCGCGGCTCCCCCAAACACCACAACATCTGCTCTTGATGACAAATGATAAAGGCCAGGGTAAAACTCTAAGCAAGAGTTTCCAAACTCTTGGACAAAAGATAGTGTCAGCCACTAAACAGAGTGAAAGCAGAGTGGTGAGTCTCAGCAGGACCAGGGTTGATTAAGCATCAAACTAGAGTGGAAGTAATCCAAAAGCATGGTCAGGAACAAGAGAGGGTCGAGCTGGAAGATTAGTCCAAGACACGCAGGAAAAGCTGGATCAGGAAAGAGGGCTGAAGGATTTAGGCAGGATGCAGGAGCCAGGAGGCAGCGAGGCTGAGGCACAGACTGTGAGCCAAGGCATTGCTCTGCTTGGCTTCTTCTTCCTTGTCATGTGCCGTTTATTAGGCTCAGGCACATCAGGAGTGGTGCTGAAACTCAGTATTTGAAATTACTCGTTTTTTGCTGAGTACCTTGGTATTCGACTTGGTTTCGCTGAGTAATCTGCCCGGTACTAGGTCCAGTACTCGGTACTCAGGTAAATCCTTGGCTGGGCAACATACGGGGCTTTGCCTGCAACATACGGGGCTTTTCCTGGTCCTACATAAGGGAACTCGGTACTTGGAAAATACTCGGTACTTGGTTTTATTTTACGGAGTATTTTACTGAGTATCAAGTGGGGCTGAATTGAATAGGTGATCTGAGTACTTGTGAGGATTTCTGAGGTTCCGAGTACCAGGACTGGGTGCTCGGTCAGAACTCGGAACTTTTTCCGTGAACCTGGAAATCGGAAACAACAACCACAAGAAACCAGACATGCACCCCCACCAAAAAGCCTCTATTGCTATGCCCACCCATGCAAGGCAAGCCCCCTCCCCACACACCATAAATCAACCAGAAAGAAAGTATCCCCCCTGTGCCCCTGCTGGGCACGTTCTTGGCAAAGCTGAACTCACAGTCATAGTCCAGTTCCCAAAAAAACAGACTAGCAAAAGTGAGACAATCACAAGACAAATGCAAAAAGTGCAACTGCAAAAAGCCAAAAGCCAAAGTACCCACAGCATGGCCCAGCAGCAGTGCATCCACTTTAAAATATATTTTAAAAAAGAAAAAGTAGGGTGGCTATTAATGTACCCCATTATATTACATGCAAGCTCTGTAGTGGGTGGGCGAGCTGCACTGGAGTGCCTCACCAAAACACAGCATTATCAATCAAATCAATCAGTTTCAACACGTTTTTGGGTCCATGTGGACCCATAAATGCCACCAGCCAGCCCAGCAGGCATAACTCCCACAAGAAACCAGACATGCCCCCCCCAAGCCTCTTTTGCTCTATTATGCCCACTAGGGATGGGACTATCAGATTAATCCGATAATGCCGATAATTGGCGATATCGGATTAATCCGATAATACCGATATCGGCATATCGGTTTTTTAACATTGCTGATTTTTCGGATCTTTAACATTGTGGCCATTTTTAAAATGGCCGCAATGTTAAAGATCAACAAAATCAGCAATGTTTAAAAACTGATATGCTGATATCGATAAATCCAATATCGGATTAATCCGATAGCGATAAAACCGGTAACCGGTAATTTGCCGAGCGATAAAACCGGTAACCGGTAATTTGCTGATAGTTCCATCTCTAACGCCCATCTATGCAAAGCAAGCCCCCTTCCCCCACACACCATAAATTAACCAGAAAGTATCCCACCCCCACCCCTCCCCCGTGCCCCAGCTGGGCACAGCTTGGCAAAGTTGAACCCACATAAAAATTACAGTGCACACAAAAAACACAGCAAAAGTGACACCTCTCTGGCCTCTGTATTGCCAATAAGCAGTGCAAGCAGCACCCACTTTAAAATATATTAAGAATGGTGGCCCTGGGTAGTAACCCCAGGCATTGCCTGTATGGACAGCCTAGGCCAAGGGAAGTGGAGCAAAGCAGATCCCTCTAGCCTCTATGGCACCAAGTAGTACAAGCAGCACCCACTTATTTTTTAAAAAGAAATATTGGCTATTGGTAAAGTAACCCTCAGCATTGCCCCTATGGACAGGATAGGCCATGCCAGGCAAGGAACCCCTCCCTCCAAAGCTGAAATACTTACAGATCAGCAGCGTAGCACACAGTCAAATTCACTGAAGAGAATGGAAAATGGCCCTACAGCCACTTTTATTTTACCTCTGCCAGCCAATCAAAAACTATTCTCTGGATCATCCATCGCTCACCTGTCCCCTCCCACACCCCCGTGTCTACCAAATATGGCACTAGGTTTCGTAGCTCAGAGAAGTTAGGGTCAACCGTCTGGGTCACTCCAGTCATGCGCACAACGGCACCTCAATCACTCGATCGAGGGCTCCAAAGTTTCCGAGGACCAGCCTTGTTCCTCGGAACCTCGGAACTTGGAAATTCAGAATCAAGTAGCGTGATCCCTGGTGTATTCCAAACGTGCACCTGAGACTTCGCATCTGCTTAATGTTATTTATCCCGTGTCTCTCCCTATGTCCCCTCTCCTTGTCTATTAGATTGTAAGCCGTAGGCAGGGACCACGTCTATCTCATTGTTCTGTAAAGCACCAGGTACATAGCTGGTGCTATACAAATGCTTATAATAAATAATAATAATATCGAAGACCAAGTTTCAGATCTAGTATTGAGTATTCGGCCGAGATACCGAGGACCAGCTGAAAACTCAGAGATGATCCTTGGAAACACATTTTTTTTTAGTATTCAGTGCAGCCCTAATCATGAGCCAATCAGGGCCTGGTAGGGAGCCTCATCATGGTGGCAAAACAGAGTCTAAAGGGCTGTAAAAAGGGACTGAACCAGGGCAGCCACCTTCTCTCGAGTCCCAAGGGCACTGGTTCTACTCAGGACTGGTCTTATCGCGGGGTGGTCCGGGGCAGCTGTCCTAGGTTCCACTCCTGGGGGGGCCCGGTGTTTAGGACCCCCAGCTCCCGATCACTGTCTATCTTGGCCAGGGAGTGAGGGAGAGGCAGAGACCCCACTTCTCTCTCACTCCCTGGCTGAGACAGGCAGCGGAGGGGGTCAGGGAGGGGCCTCTGCCGCTCTCACTGCCTGGCCAAGTCTGAGGCAGGCAGCAGAGGGGGCCAGGGAGTCAGAGAGAGGCAGAGGCCCCACCTCTCCCTCACTCTCTGGCCCCCTCCACTGCCTCTCAGTCCTGGCCAGGGAGTGAGGGAGAGGCTCAGCCTCTGCCTCTCTCTCACTCCCTGGCCAGTCCGAGACAGGCAGTGGAGGGAGGCAGGAAGTGAAGGAGAGGCAGAGGCCCTGCCTCTCCCTCATTCCCTGGCAACATCCGGTGGCGGCGGGCACAGCGGCAGATTTAATCTGCTGCTGTGGTGTCCGCCCAGGCCAGGTAGCCGGCAAGCAGGCTTGGTGTGGGGTGTAAGCCAGCAGTGGCAGCGTATGGGGTAAGTGCCCTGAAAAATGGCTGGGCTTGGGGATGGGTAGAGGGGAGTGCCCCCTCCACCCATCCCCGAGCCCAGGCCCAGACCAAGCCAGGGAGCACCCCCGGAGCCAGTGAATGCTCACAGGCCCGCTGGCGGAGAATGGGGCCCCAGAAATGCAAAGGCCGGCACTGGTTCTACTCTCAGGTCCTTACAGATAGATCACGGTATGAGGAGAGGTACCAGCTCTTTGTAGACTGCCTTTGTGGAGAAGAGCAGAACCAGTGACCAAGAGAGTGTCTCCAGGGAGATTAGGGGCTAGGAGAGCTCTTCCAAAGCAACAGGAAAGGCTCTCTCTCAGAAGAGTACTCTTCTCCACTCCTGAGACCAGTTGCTGAGGTGCCTGGACCTGAGAGTAAGAGGAGGGGTCCAGGTTTGGAGTGCTGGAGGAAGCAGGAGGGGTTCAGGTAAATCACCTGAGACCAACACCTGGATCAAGTGAATTGTGTGCACCACAAGTCTGACCATCCCTGTTGTGAACCAATGGACTCCTGTCAACCCTCAGAACTTCTCATGGAGATCCATGCACCTTCTGGAGATGATAAGACTGGCACATGGTCTTTGCAGGTTGACAGCAGTAGCATAAAAGGGGTGGCTTCAGTTCTCACTGGTGGTGAGGCCACCTGTAAGGGATGGGCTAGAATATGTTAGCCTACCCATCCCTGTCCTCCGAAGATTGCTTTGGTGCCAGTGACAGCTGAAGCGCACTGTACTGTGGCCAGTCAAGTCCAAAAGCCAGCTGTTCATTACTTGTGGTACTTCAGACCATTATTGGTCCAGACTATCATTTGTGAGCCAGTGTTGCTTGGCAGATAAGATGTTGGACTTGAACTTGGGAGACTAGGGTTCAAACTCAGGCTTAGCCAGGGTGGCCTCGGGCAAGTTTCCCATCTGTAAAATGGGAATAATAATGTGACTAGAGCTAAAATGAGTACCTGCAATAATGGGTATACCGGTCACATTTCTGGTACTCAAATCGACCCAACAACTTTGGGTACCGATCAGTACCTGATTGTGACCTAATTTGGACACCTGATCTCCCAGAATGTCGACTTCCAGTACTTTTTTTTTTTTTTTTACTTTTAAAAATCTATTTATTGTCTTCTGGCACCTATTTATTGACTTTCTGTCCCAGAAAATTGACTTCCAGTCCCGATTTTTAAAATTTCCATTCAGATTTTTCAGTTTTCTAACCTGATAAACTGATCAGTAATTGGAAAATCGAAAATTTGGTACTAGAAGTTACCGGTTTTTCAGGTACGCAATCAGTACTCAAATATCTCATCAGGTACCCAATATGGTACCCCCAAATGTGGATATTACCCATGGGTACTTAATTAAGTCCCTGTTTCAGCTCTAAATGTTACCTACCTCACAGGGTTGTTACAAGGGTGAACTAGGTAAGGTAGTTATATAGATAAGTAAAGTTCTGTCCCAAGACCCTGGGGTCGGGTGGGTTATAAATCTAAATCCAGAAACTAGGCCCATGGAATTCCATGTCGAAATGCCAAACAGTGTCTCTGGGCCAATAACCAGTAACCACAGATAAAATAGTTGAACCAAAATCTGATGTTTCCAAAGAGAAGTGCCATTTAGCTTGTTTATTTGGGATGGTTCGGCAATATTTTCCCTTGAAATGCACACCAAGGTAACCCGACTTTTTGACGTTGGATAATATGAAGGAGGGATAAGGAGTATGGTCCTGCCCTATCCAGCATGTTGCTTTCCCTTACACAAGGAATCTAGATGTTACTGTCACAAGTGCATTGCAAATACGGGTTAGCTAGCTAGAGTGAATTCAGACCACCACCACACAGCTCCATCAGTTTCTATGTCAACAGGCCAACCTAACACAGGTCATTTTTTGAATTCAGGGGAAATCCTTCATACAGTTGATTTTGGCAAGTGTCCCTCACCTGAGTGCCCTTGTGGAGTTTTATCAAAGAGCTAATTGCTGTCACACACAGAGGTAGATGTCCTTGTGATGGATCAACAGCCCAGACATTCCTTCACCATAGCAACAGATGATTTCCACTAGGCCAAACTTTCCTAGCTCAAGTCTAGCTCAAACAATCAGGTCCTTGAGCAAAGTCAGGTGGTACCCAGAGTAAGAGCGAAAACAATGGAAACATAAGCTGTAAGGGGAATAGGAGGTTGGCCAGTATAGGGATGGGACTAACGGCAAATTATCGGTTACCGGTTTTATTGGTATCAGATTAATCTGATATCAGCATATCGATTTTTTAACACTGCTGATTTTTCGGATCTTTAACATTACAACCATTGTTCAAATGACCACAATGTTAAAGATCCGAAAAATCGGCAATGTTAAAAAACCGATATCCCGATACCAATATCAGTATTATCGGATTAATCCGATATCGCCGATTATCAGCATTATTGGATTAATCTGATACCGATAGTCCCATCCCTAGCCGCCTCGAGTCGTCTTTGGCGAGAGAGTGCGGGATGCAAATTAAAAGTGAAATGAAAAATTTATGTTGAGGATGTTAGGAAGCAACAGGTATATCCACAGGCTAATCACATCATGGACTTCTAAGAAATATTTGCATGAGAAGCTAATCCAGTTTCCCAAACATTCACCTACAAGTAGAATCATCCATCCAAGGGCTTCTTAGGAACAGTGTGAAAAAACCCTCCTTTGGAGCTTCCTCTCTCAGAAACTTGAAAGTCAACTCTGTGGTCATTTTTCACCATCAACTTAAGCGGAGATTCCCTGAGAGGTTTCTGCCATATTATATTTTTGAAACTTCACAGTTTTGTATTCCCAAAACAAGGCTCAATCATGCTATGGAATACAGTTTATGGACAGAGGTTGCTGAAGTTTGTGGGAAGGGGAAGAGATTTTTTTTTAAAAAGCTTCCAAAATAGAACTAACCTTTTATGGATGGAAATATCTTATTAGACTTTGAATTTTTGCGTGCATTCTGAAAACTGTCAATTTAAAGTTTTCAGGCAATTTTGGTTGTGAAAAACAAGGCAAAGATACTAAAACAATGAAAAGTCTAAAAAATGGGACATTTCTGTTAGAAAAAAAGTTTTTCTCCAGAAATTTTTCATTTTTATAAAAAACCCTATATTTTAAAAGAAAAAATAAAATGGATTGGAAATGTTTAACCTTCTCTGTTTATAGAACTATGTAAATGCCCTATACATTTTCAGTTTTGTTTCCCAGTCTTGCACTTAATTCACCATAACTACACTTTAAAAAAATAAATAATTCTCAGACAAAACTGTAGATTTGTTTCAGATGTGCTAAAAAAACTGCCCTGTATTGTATGATGTCTAAGGAGTCATTTGATCAGACAGTGTCCATCTCCTGCATACACTTTTGAATCCTGTAGATTGCTCGAGCATCTATTCAAATAAATCTGTTTCTGGGCTATATAGTCTTTAAGACACATTGCATGAAGTATGAGTTTCTCTCCAACCTGTCTCTGAATAGATATTAAGACTTACTCAGTCCTAAATGATGCACAGACTTTTTCAGTAGCGTTTCATTTATTACAGGAGAAAAGATTATGTCCCGTTCATCAAGACGGGTTTATAACACACCCTCACTAGATTCAAATTGAAATTGCAAGGTTTAGGAAAACAGGTAAAAGCATTTGGATTAATAAATACATACTGAACACCTTTTAATAGGGAAATCAGGAGCTTAATCTTTCTAAATACAGGATTACAGGTGGAAGAATATACTTACCTCCTCTCCTTGGGTTTAAGTAACAGTTAAAGAAAATCCATAGGTGTCTCTTTCAGCTCAGCTAGAATGTAGGCGTTCAGTAGCAATTGATGGATAATCTATGCATGATGCCATTGTTTTTATTCATGAATGATGGCTATACGGGCTAAGCATGAAGCTATGTGAATTCTCAAAGCCAAGAAGTGCTATGGAACTGGCACAGTGTTGATAGGCAATAAGGCAGCGGCTACCAAAAAAATGGCCTATGGTCACTATATAGACCACTATACAGACCACTATAGTGTTCTATAGACCACTATAAGGGCATTGTATAGACCACTATAGTGTTCTACAGACCACTGGGCTGTGACAAGAGCAAGAGTTCCCATTCCGCAGAAAAATACTGACCTCTGGGGAGTGCTTGTGAATGTTCACTGGTACTTCGTCACGCTCTGGTGATTCCATGCTTCCACCATTCCCAATATCGGTGCCTGTGATTTTTCCATCATTTTCTGTCAATTTTGTCACTTTCCGGCATTTTTTGTCACTTTCAGAAACTTTTAGGAGAGTTTTACAGCCACTGTGGCACTTCTCCGGTACTTTTGCATCTGGAGTTTGCCATCAGCCCCATAGCAACTCTGTTCAGCTCAAGAAAAATGGTGAAAACAGCGGAATAGCCAATAAGTTCCTGCGTCGTGCGAATGAAGGCGAATGAACGGTCTCCAGTGGAAACGGCATTGGCTGCAATTTGTTGTTTCAGGCCTATAGAGCACTATAGGGCCACTATATAGGCCACAGTAAGTGATCGGCAGTCGTGTGGAAGTGACTAAGGGATTTTGCATTTTCAGGTAACTATCTGAATAATATTATCGCGCAACCCAAATGGGTATTCGCATGTCTGTTTATTCGAGTAGTTTTTTCGAGTAGTCTGTTTTACTTACTTCATTTATTTATTTATTTATTTATTTTATTTGGGTTCCATTATTTCGGTTACTCTGTTTCGACTGCTGCAAAGTAAGCAAAATACTGAAATAATGGAAACTAAAAAAACCCTCCAAAGACTGAATTTATTTATTTGGATTTGTATCCCCTCTTCCCCAGAGGCTCATGACAGCTTCTGACATAAAATATACAAAAATCAAATCAATCAATCCAGGGAAACATTAAACTACATAAAATTCCAACTAAAACTAACTCCACTCCCCAAACCATATCCCCGCCTGTTAAAAGCCTGGCCACACAAGTTGGTCTTACACTGCCCACAAAAAATGCTGAGGCTTGGCAACAAAGGGTAATTTCAGACGTTACGAGATCACAGTCAAGCACCCTGAATCACAGTGGATTCAGGGTGGTGGCTGTGATTCCATGCATGTCTGTTTGAGCCCTGCCAGATGTTCACCACGGTGAATTCCTGGATGGGTTCAAAGCTAATGGTTCTGGAGGTGAGACTGGCCTCATCTCCCGAACTGTGGTTAGGTTGGTCATAATCTGAGAGGGGGCTGGGAATGGCCATGGGTAACAACTGTTACCCAGCCCCATCCTGAAATCAGGTCCCAACCATGGGACAGGATTGGGTGCAGCGGCCTGATTGGACACTGCGCCCGTCCGTCTCCTCGAGGGCGGGCGGCCATGGAAACACAGGGGCGTGGCTGAGCGGCCGCACATTGCGCCGCGCATCCCCACCCCCTCCCCGATTCCCCTCAGCGATCAGGGCGGCACGTCTAAAGGACAGCCGGTCTGATCACGGACCGGGATCTGAGACAGATCCTGATCCCGGGTTCAGCATGGTGGGCCAAAAGGCCCATCACATCGGAAATTACCCAAAGTCTTCACCATGGTTATCCAAAGAAATGCAAATAAACAGCAGTTGTTAATATCCGCTATCCCGGTTTTGGCTGAACAGTAGAAATTTGGCAGATCGATTTGTTTGCATGAATATCCTTTCCGCTCCGATCTGCAGCTGATCAATAGAAAACCAGGCTTTGGTGCATGCCAGCACTATGACCGTCATGGCACCTTGTCCAAAGCAGCAACTTTCTGGGGACAAATTGCGGCACCAGCATTGCCTGAGTCCTCCGGGACTTTTCAGCATGGTGCCTTGCCTCCTGCAGCTGCTGTGGCTGCTCCTGACTTCAGCTCCTCCTGTTCCCCACTCCACTCCTGCCCAATGTCGGGGGGGGGGAGCCATAGAGTGCGACATGCACATCCCCTGGAACTGCTCCCAGCAGGGAATCATGGGGCTGGAAAAGGGGCTTAATTCGTGTGTGTTTTGGGGGGGTGGGGGAGGTTCACTCTGGCAATTAAATTTAGTGCGGGAGGCTGAGACCCAGGAAATGTTCCCTGTTTGAGTGTGCACCCCCAAATGTGAAAGACCAGCAAAACATGGATGGGTTATTGGCTTTTCAGTAAAGGCTTTTTTTCCCTGTCCTGTCCCCAGGGGCGTAGTTAGCTTGGGATGGGCCCAGGGACAAGAAATTTCTGTGCCCTCCTTTTTTCCTTCCGGTGGTGAAGTTGCCAGCCAGCCTAGGGGTGCCTCCCAGCTCAGCTGGCCTGGGGCACTGGGCTGCTGGTGCTCAGGACTTGCTTGCTCTCTGCAGAGTCTGCGGCGTGCTGCTGGTGGCCTGCTGCTGGGCTCATCCATCTTCTGTCCCAGTGGCAAGCTGGTCCCATGGTGCACTCTGTCCCTCATGGCTCGCTGCCCGCATGCTGGGGCCAAGTACGGCCAGCAGCAGCAGTGCCATTGCTGCCCCGGCCCACCTGACCAGCGCTAGAGGCCGGGGGCTGGTTGGGCAGGGCAGGCCAGGGCAGGCTGGACCGGCTCAATGCAGGGCGCGCCGTAGCAGGAAGGTGTCCTGCGGCGGCTCCACTCATGCTGCCAGGCACCTTCCCACTCTGGCTGGGCTGCCCTTGAGCCCTTCCTGGACTGGGTCCAGACTAGTGGAGAGGACTCCTCCTTCATGACGTGGTGCCATGGGGGG
>QEPC01011901.1:10264858-10278404 GCA_003113815.1 Sphenodon punctatus | reverse complement strand
GGGGTGCTAGGGGATGCTAGGGATTGCAACTAGAAAGGCCCTGGCTGGCACATGCAAATCCTGCCCTTATTTGGGGGTGCGTAGGGAATGGGATGGCAACTGGAGAGTGGAGACCCTTGCTAGCCTGGCACATGTTTGGGTGGGGGTGCTGCTCGTGCTCCTGCCTGACTGCTGGAAGAGCCCCCCACACTACAGTAGCCTCTCTCTCTGTGGCAGACATCCGCTGCTACCCGCTGATGCCCACTGTTTGTACCTTTCTGATGCCCACCACCCACGCACCCACCCGCACGCCAGTGAGCTCGCTCTAACGGATAGAGCCTTTCTTGTCCTCAAAGTAAAAAAAAAGTGTACAAACCTGGCAGCACCTCCTGTGCCCGCCGTTTGCTCCTCATTTGAGGGGCCGGCCACCACCACCAAAGGTCCAGGGACAGCGACCTCCTCCTCCTCCTCCGAGAGAACCACGTTGGCCCCCAGCCATGGAATCAGCACAACAGTCTTCTTCATTTTTTATTTTTTTTAAACACGCAGCCGACCAAAACACACAGTCAGTCACCCTCCACACACCAGCACTCACCAACCAACCAAACCAAACACAGACAGCCAAAGCACACGAACCGAACAGCCACCCAGTCAAACGCACACTCTCTCGCCACACAGATCCGCACGCATTTGAATTTCCGGTTTCTGGTGCGATCACGTGCTCTCGCGATACTTTTTCTGAACGCCCGAACCGAACACGACCGAACCGAACGGCCGAACCTGAACTCGGCGAACGACCCAAATGCCCAAACTGAATGCGCAAACTGAACCAAACCAAACGGCTGAACCTGAACCGCAACCTGTTCGCATATCCCTAATGCTTGGGATTGTTTTATCAGTTGTTAGCATCAATACATTTAGTACTAATGTGGATAGCATTGTCTTGTTTAACACCAATCTTTTGCATTGATGCACTTGTTTTTTTGGCCAACTTTGTATGGTTGAATCGCTGAGTTTGTAGGGTCCAGTGGGCTCATATAGATTTTTACCAAATATATTTTTGACTTTTTGGATTTAAGTGCTTCCTATTTGTTACTCTTTGAATGGGGGCAGTGGGTGGGGGCGGTGGGTGGGGGTAGCGATCCCATCTCTGATTTATCTGTGTTTTGCTTTGGATGGGATTGATTGTCTCAAACTGATTATTTCTGAGACTGAGAAGCACAAGTAGACCAGAAGCCAGGGCATGCACAGAGGCTGGTAGGCCTGATCTCCTAGTTCAACACTGCCGATGTTGGGATCCAAACCACCTGACCAACTCCGGGACCACTCACATCTGGTAGGAGCAGAGATGAAATGGGTAATACAAAGCAATACCTGCAATTTCGGGTAGTTTGTCAGGTGCCTGATTAATACTCAAATACTGGATCAGGCACTCGATTATCCAAAAAACCTGGGTATAACTATTATCAAGTTATTTATGATTTTCCATTTAACCAAAAAATTTCGGTAACTGGTAAATCGGTATGGGAGGCCATTAAATCGGTACGAGAGGTCACTCCATTGGTACATTGAGTAGCTGGTCGGGCACTAATCTGGTACAGATTAGTACCTGAAGTTACTGGGTCAAATTGGGTACCGCAATCAGATTGAACTACAATCAGGTCGAATCGGGTACCGTAATCAGGTCGAATCGGGTACCGTAATTTCAGTTCTAGACTCTTCTGTGCTGCTGCTGCTGCCTTAAATCTACTACCTTCCTGCGCCTGGGAAGTAATATGAAAATTTAGTGGGGGACAGTCTTATTGCTATTCCCTCCCCTTAACATTGTGGGGGACATCTCCACCACATCCCTTACAATAATTACACCCGTGTTTTTGATTGGTGCTAACTATTCAATCAAAAAACCCTTAGCTCCTACTTGGAGGCAGCAGGAATATTTTTACGGGGCAGCACTTTAGTGTGAGCTAACAGGGGCAATGAAAAAGTAAAACTGAAAGCTCTTCTCTCAGCACTTCTCTCCCTAGTTTTGCACATCGTTACCAAAGTGCCATAAAGGGAACTGAGCGCTCCATTCTGCCAAGTGCCAGAAGTGCTGTTGATTGGATATTCTATCACACTGTTGTTGAAATGTTCCACTTTGGGAACATGGCATTTCCTAATGAAACTACGTTCTTCTGGCCTATTATTCATTCTGAAATTAGCATAGCAGCATCTCTTTGGTAAATAGGCATCTTTGGCTTTTTTATGTTCAAAAATAAGTTTTGGCTCTTTCCACATGAAACGGTTAAATTACCGTTAGTCATAGATCCCGGTGGTTTTTTTTTTGCCAGGAGTAAAAAACTTGAAAGCAATTTCATATCAAAGCAACGTAGCCCTGAGCTCCTGCATGTAAGAATGATGAGCAACATTACTTCAGATGACATCTTTTTGTCAGAGTTGCTTGGGCTAAAGACAGAGTGAATCCATTTGTATAAATTGTGGCTTTGCTACTGAAGGATTGCAAAAATATATGGTGCTCGACTTAAGTCTCAAACCATTCATATAGTTAAAATATGCCATCTTTTCTCAGCGAGTACTTAAAACGTGGTCATCAATCAAAACTAATTCACTAAATATACAACTTAAATAGCAATTGAAAGAGAAATACTGTACTGTACATCACCTGTCACTACATCAAACGTCTCTATTTTTCAATGGAAGCTCACCACTCCAGATTTTCAAGGTCTGTGGTACGGATAATTCATAACTGAGCTCCTTTCCCACTGGGATTGCCCCAACAATTGCTTTCAATCTGTCTGATAGTCTCCTCTCCCAAGTTGTGTATTTATTTTTATTTGGAGGCAAAATGAAACTGAATCCATTTTCTTGCATAGCAATATTAATTTGGATTTTCCATTGATGATTAAAAAAATAATAATAGCAGTCATCTTAATTTAATTAAAAAAAACAAAAAAGTGGTGCAGAAGAGGGGATAAGTAAGAAAGATGCACCCTATCCCTGAAATGGACCTGGTCCAAAGGATTGGTTTGGAATAAAACATAAAAGAACAAGTCAGTGGATCCTTACCATGTTGCTTTCTCTTCTGGACTCCATGCATTAAGTACTGTGAATGCAACACTAGCCACCATATTTACAAATAGGAAAGTTTAATGATGGAGTCTCCGCAACTGGAAATCCTTAAAAAGATATCAGATCAACACCTCCTTTCAGAGCCAGTTTTAGCAATTTTACTGGATGGGGGTCAGAGATCAACACTGCAAGAGGAGCATGGGATCACCAGGGCAGGGGGGGTTTGATTCAGACGCCAAGGTGGTGGGGAAAGGGAAGTTGGAGAGGCCAGCGCTACTAGGACAGAGAAGAGGCCATGGACATTGGGATGGGGCATCACTTTGGAATCTGGGTCGATGGGGATGCTAGAGTATTGGGGGTAGGGAGGCCAGGGTCATCAGGGCAAGGAAGACAGGGTTGCCAGGGTAGAAGGTGGTAAGGTGCTTCCCGGGAAGCTGGGAGGCATCCTGCTTGGAGACAGGGATTATATGAGTGGGTGGGGCATGCAAGAAGGCAAGGTGGGAGATCTCTTCCCCTCTCCCCCATCAAGTAAACTCTGCCCCAATGACCACCCCACAACACCCCTGTCCTAGAGCAGCTTATTTACGAGGGGGCATTGTGCTGCCTCTCTTACATTCTCTGCCTATATGGCAGAGCCATCCCTTCCTCTTATATGATCTTCTAGGTCAGTGATTCCCTAGGTTTTTGCTTGTGGGACTCCGTTTTGAGATTTAAATACAATCTGATGACCCAGAGCAAGAAAGACGCACAGAGTATATCAGATATCAGTTGGAATTGCGAGTGCACTTAAGGTCATGATGACCCAAACTTTGGAAATTTTTTAGTTTGTCAGGATTCCTGGGTCCATAAGTAGCTACAGGACAGGTCCAGGTCGGTCAGGCACAGTAGCAGGTTGCAATCGCCCCAAAGCAAGGCTTCTGGAGCAGAATCGGGGCAGAAACACAAGGTCCGGTGGAGCAGATAAACAAACTCAGAACAGGTTCACAGATGAGAGCTGGCAGCAAGGCAGGCCACATGAACTGGCAGTGACTTATTTTGCTCCGTCCGCCTTCCTAAGGGAGCTAGGCAGTCTTATAAAGTGGAATGGGCCAATCCAGGCTGAGACCAGGGGTGTGGTCTCAGAAACCGACAAGGAGCCTCGAGGGGAAGAGCAAGGCCCAGGCTTGGATGCTGTAGAGCTTGCCACTGTCTCAAGGCTGCCAGTTTGAGTCCCAGATCCGCACATTTAATCCTGACCTTTTAATAAAGTTCTTTCCTATGATTCCATCTAAGACTATGGCAGAGACGAATGTTTTCGGAGCAGGGAATCCTTCCTTAAAACCCACTTTATTGCCTGTTTTGCACCAGAGACTGTTCTGACTGAAATCCACGGGATTGCTTGAAGAATTCTCCTCAATTCACAATCGTCTAAGCTAGTGCATTTTACATGAAAACAGGTCTGATTACCTTCCAGTTAAAAAACCATTAAATGGCGCCAAGATACATTGAAAAAACATGCTGTAATACGGTACATTAATTTATTTAATGGCAGATTTTTTCCCTGCTAGTTACACTAAATGCTGGAGATGTAATTTGCATATGGATGTCTAGCCCAACCAATTTTTACTTTTCCCCACCAATTTGTTTATGCACCAATCTTACAAAGCCATCTGATTATCACAAACCACCATCTTTCTATCTTCCACTAGCTGTTTGAAGTTAAATTTAATCAGATTTGAGCCACCTCTTGGAGCTACAACTCTCCCCAGAATCCAGGTCCCACCAGCAAAATGCCAACAGCACAAGGATAAATAATCTGGCAGGGGGGGGAATTTCTGTTTATTTCAACTTCAAATGACGAAACTAGATTTATTCTGCTATCTGTCTTAGATGAAAAGAGCCTTGTTGGATAGAGTCGGCCATGGAGAAGGAAGTCATGTGTTCTATAGTAATAGAGAATTTTGCATATACTGGTTCAGACATTTGGTCCATTGAGTCTGGCATTCCCTCTCCACTTCTGACCATAACACTGAAAAGGATGGGGAAATTGCCTCTACAATATCTTGCTGATTATAGAAGCCTTCCACAGCTGAGCAACTTGGGTCTTAAAGCGTGAAATTGAATGGTCTTTGCTCGGATGGCTCATGGCATCAGTAATTATAGCAGTTTCTGTCTGTTTGTCAGTCTAGGTTTTTATATGTTATCCATATCCTAGGGTATCTATAGCCAGGTATACCTAATCAATACTACAGCGGTGCTAGTTCGCCCAGGGGAATCAGTGGTACCCCTGGCTCACACAGTTCCACTACTGTATCTAACATCAATCCCTGGGTTTCACAGTTTATAGTTCTCTCCCAGGGGTCTTATTCTATATGTAGTAAGGTCCCAAAGGTTGCCCATTTGATCAGATAAAGCACTGGTAGGTAGGGTAAGGGATCTGGCCTCCAACCTCCCCTATAAGCCAGCTTATGCCACTAGCTTATGCCACCCTCACAGGGTTTTCCAGCTGCCTTCTGGCTAGCTCTTTGTTAACTCCTTAATAATGCCCTCTTGGCTAAACACAATCATGTTCCCACCTAATAGTCCAGTGCTGTGTGAATCCTCCAGATGTCTTCTGCCAGTTGCAGCCTCGTTGGCGGTTGGGCTCATGTCCTGGTTCCAAGCTGAGGCCAAAGGGTTGCCCTGTTGGGTTTGGTGAGGAGGTCTCCGCAGAGCTCCTTGGTCATCGGCCTCTTTGACCAGACTAAACCCTTTCCTTTTAACTCCTGGGAGTCTAAAAGGCCAAGCTAGCTGATGGATATAGGTGCAGTCCTCTATCCAATAAAACTAGCCCAGTCCAATATAGCGTCGACCCACGCATGATCCTACGGCCAGTAGGAGAGCCTTTACCCCAGTGTCAGTGCTATCTCTTAAAGGCCCAGGAGCCACCTCAGGCTCCCTGGTACAGTATCATCTTCCATAGAAGAACCAGAGAATTCATAATTCAAACCTGGATCTTCCAAGATCAACCCAAGATCCCTGTTCACATCATAGAGACTAAAGGTGCAGCCACATGAGCCGTGGAGGGCCCAATCCCCTTGCAGCCCCGTGGCAGACACCGCCAGTGCAGGGAGCTGTGCAGACAGTCAGCCCCTCTGCTGGGCAGCTGGGTCACTATCAGATCTCCCACCATGGCTAAGGTGGGCCAATGCACCTGCCACATAAGCAAGCATGAAGCCCTATTCCGCCTCCCTCTCCCGACCCAACAAAAATCCCCTCCCTGGCCACGACATGGCCGCGTGTGACAGGTGACAGTGGGTGTTTTTACACACACATTTCTCCTGCATGTTTGCTGTTACATCCTGAACTTTCTTTGTGTCTAAATCGTTCACCCAGATCTTAAACATCTGGCTCTTTGAATGTCTGCGTAGAACTTCTCCCAGAACGTTTGTGTGTAAAACGTTCTCCTGGTAAACTGCTTGGCTCCAGGCAGCTGTGGTCACTTGGTTTCCATGGCAGCCNGTGTGTGTAAAATGTTATCCTGGTAAACTGCTTTGCTCTAGGCAGCTGTGGTCACTTGGTTTCC
The DNA here is from genome assembly GCA_003113815.1 of Sphenodon punctatus. Classification (NCBI taxonomy): domain Eukaryota; kingdom Metazoa; phylum Chordata; class Lepidosauria; order Sphenodontia; family Sphenodontidae; genus Sphenodon; species Sphenodon punctatus. The sequence goes on along the minus strand of QEPC01011901.1, from coordinate 10,271,812 downwards.
ATGGTAGCCTGTCATGTCTACAGCTGCAGCTACTTTAGGCTGCCTCAGGGCAGTGTGTGTGTGAAGAATGCACCCGGAACTTACTTGTGGACTTGTAAACCCAGAAGATTGAAAAATCTGGAACTTTAAGGTGTGTGTAAAAATGTCCAGTGCCCACCGCTCAAATCCCCGCCGTGGAGCTCACATGGACTACCATACCATGGGCAGTTGTACCCCATTTGGGGTAAGGCTGCTACGCGACATGCCCTTGGCCTTTTTCTGGGAACACATCACATGACATCCAGCTGCTCACCACACCACGCAGTGGGGGAAACATCTGGCGGTGGCTGCGGTGTGGTAGTCTGCTTAAGGCATCTCGTGTGGCTGCACTCTGACTCTTCACTGTTCTCTGTCACCCATCTACAGCTCCACACACAGAGCCTCGAGCTGTATTAATACTTCAGTGCATTCTTCCCCATGGTCTCTGCAGTATCTGGGAATGTAAGTACAACATAGCTAAGACACCTTCTGTCCAAGGAACCCAAGAGGTTTTCTCCATTTCTTCTTCCTTTCACCCATCCTCCCAGATAAGCATACGGGGTTGCCAAACCCAAAAGTTCATAAATTGTGGAACAGATCCCTAAAAATCATATTATTGGCCTAAAATGTTGTTTGTCAAACCCTGTCTCTCCCTCCTCCCCTCACTAAATTATGGGTTCTGTGCCTTCAGTTTAGAGCAGACTGTGATCACATTTTCTCAAGCTTTTCTTTGCAATCATGAGGGCTATCAGCTTACAAACTATTTACAAAAATGAAAGCAGCGATTCTCAGGGCTTTAACATGAGCCACACCATTATACAGTGCCAGGGACGATTGTACAGAGAGTCATGGCAGGATCAGGGTCAATAAAATAGGTGCAGGATCGGGTCCCCAAGAGTTCAGGGCATCGTGGTGGGGGACTGGGCACATGGTTTAGGGGACTGGACGGATGAAGCAGGCTGGCTAGATGGGTAGAAGAGCAGGTTCACAGGCCTGCAGCAGAGCAAGCATACTGGAAGTCAGAGAGCAAGCTCCTAGACAGCTGCAGAACAAGCATCCGAGCAGATGCCCGGCCAACTCCAGGACAGACACTGGGTGGGCTCCAGGGCAGATGCAGTACTCAGGAACATGAACAGGAAACTGGACAGTCTGGATCAGAAGAACCGGGTTCAGGGCAAGGCTTGAAAGGACTGGATGGTTTCCAGGTGAGGGCTCTAAGTCCAGACAGAACCAGTCCAACACACACAGACACAGACACAGACACAGACACAGACACAGACACAGACACAGTCCAGGGGAAACAGAGCTAGTAGGGATGAGACTATTGGTATCGGATTAATCCGATAATGCCGATAATTGGCGATATCAGATTAATTCGGTAATACCGTTTTTTAACATTGCCGATTTTTTTTATCTTTAACATTGTGGCCACTTTAACAATGGCTGCAATGTTAAAGATCTGAAAAATCGGCAATGTTAAAAAACCGATATACTAATACCGATAAATCCGATATCGGATTAATCCGATACCGATAAAACCAGTAACCGATAATTCATCGATAGTCCCATCCCTAAGAGCTAGAGTCCAAAGAACTTGGAAATTGGAGGGAGAAGCCAGAGACACACAGGAAGCTGGAAGGTGACTGGGCTCCAGGAAAGTGGCTGATGATCTGCCTAGCTTCTGGTGGCTTTAGGCTGTCCTTATCTACAGGCCAGCAGCCAATCAGAAATCTGGGGGCATGGAGCAAGACTGAGGAGGGGTGTGCCCTGACCAGCACTGGGATAGGACTTCATAGCCAATGCTTGGCCCTGGCCAGTGTGAGCCAACGACCCTGCAGAGACAGCTACCACCACCAGGGCCCCAAGGGATTGGTTCAAGTCCAGGGTCCTTACATACAGGTGTTAACTCCCCAAATCATGGAGGCTCATGATAACAACAGCGCAGAGGCCAGCAGTGTCCTCCCCCCCGCCCCCCACCTTTATGGACTTCAGCTGTGCCGGTATTGGGCGTGGGGGAGGTGGCCCCATTGATGACAGCTGGGGCTCGAGGGCTGTTCCGCTCACCTCCCACCACCCTTGTGGGGGCGGGGCTGGGGGAGGGACACTTTCAGCTCACTCCCCATTTCACCGGGGGCGGCTGGAGGCCATGCCAGAGGTGCGTGCCAAAGGGGCATGTCCAAAGGGGCCTGCCCTTTGGCCGTGCCCTTCGGCAGGGCCCTGTGGCGGAGGTGGAGGGGGTAATGTATAGGAGGAGAGTTGTTTTTTTGCTGCAGTTAATGAGACTATCTCCCCTCAGTGAGAGGGAGGAGGAGATAGAAGTAGGTGGCCTCTCCTGGTTGAGGCAGGTGAGGAGGGAAGGAGATACTTGTGTTGGCCTCCGGAGTGTCTGGAGCCAAAGTGAGGAGTTGTGAGGGCAGCAAATATTTAATTTGTGGATATGGGAGGGTTTTTGGCTTTGTATTTTAATGATGTGTTAATTGAGGGGCTGCTTGTATTACTGTATTTGTCCTCTGCGTAGGACTTGTGATGACTTGTGGATAATTTGATCCTCTGTGTAGGATTCACGTCCATACTGGACCGATTTGTGAGCCGCCTCGAGCTGACTTTGTTAGGAGAGAGCAGGATATAAAAATAAAATAAAATTTAAATAATCAAACAAGAGCTGCAATTCCTGAATCTAGACTAAGTTCATAAAACAATACGTCTTCAAGGGCTGAAAGGGAAGTTGCTGCCAAATGAAACCAGATAGAAACAAGGATAGTCGGACACAGCACTGGCTAGATATTGAAAATGCCGTGAAAATCACTGGCATACATAAAACTACTGGAGTGGTCCAGGTGGGTATGTCCACCTTACGTTCCTGAGGCGCACTTTATGTCCCCTCTAAATCTGCCACTGGTCTGAACCTTTAAAAAAAATCTATGGTCACTCCTCCTGGTGAGACGGCTGCAGCATTTTTGATCAGACTCAGATCTGGCCACTGTTATCCATACATTCATAACCTCAAGGCTAGATGACTGCAATGCACTCTATGCGGGGCTGTCCTTGACTGTTCAGAAGCTGCAGCTGACGTGGGGTAGGTCGCCGGCAGCACATTACACTGGTGCTGCAGAGTCTGCACTGGCTGCTACCAATAGCTTCCTGAGCAGGATTCAAGGTGCTGATTCTGACCCATAAATCCCTGAATGGCTCTAAATGTCTGGAAAACCACCTCATCTTTCATGTCCCATTGCGGCATCTGAGGTCGGCGAGAGCTCCCTTTTGAAGATACCATCTTCCTGCTAAGTTTTCACAACAAGGGCATGTGAAGAGGTGTTCTTGATGGGCTGCTCCACAATTATGGAACTCCCTTCCCCTGGAGATTCATCCAAGCCCAAGTCTGTTCATCTTCCGGAAGCTATGTAAGACCTTTTCATTTGACCAGGCATTTGGCAGGCAGGGATAGAGTTGGGTGGAGGGGACTAAGTGTGGATTTCTTAATGATTTAGTCTGTTTTTATATGCTGTGAGCTGCCCAGAGCCTTAGGGGAAGGGCAAGCTATACATCTGAATAAATAAATAAGTAAACAAACATTTGATCTGTGCTTGCACACAAAATATCTCTGAGATAAAAGTTCTCCCTCCAGGAGGCCATGGCTTTGATGAGAATTCTTCTGTACGATAGCAAATCAGGGGAAATCAGATGCGCGCTGGCAGCCGGCCAGTGACATGGGTGCCCACGGGATAATGCTCTTTAATGCAGTTAGTGTGGAATTTCCTCCGTGAAAATAAATAAATAAATAACTAAATAAATAAATAAAAACCACCCAAAAAAAACTAACCATGAATCTGGAAAACTTCCCAGATTGTACATCTGCCTCTCTAAAGTGGTGAATTTATTCACAGTGGCTAACCTCTGAAACATTTGAAGGTGATCCACCTGAGAAATCAAGTTGCAGGCTGGCTGGCTAGCGACCACCTTACATGCAAATGCATCTGTGAACCTGCTTTCCCCCCCCTCTTTTTATCTCTTCTCCTTATGTTGTTATGCTCCGCCCCGCCCCTCCTCGCTATCGTTATATAACAGCGATTCTGAAGAATGCTGATGCAGCATAATTTGGTGTTACTTCATGCCATCATTTTGAAAGGATGAGCTGGGGTGCAAACTGGACCTCTGACAAGAGACTGGCTTCTTTGTGCGCAGTATCTTGGCATCTGGACTACCCCCAGTTCCCAGTGGGTATTTCCATTGTTTTGCTGGTTGTGTGTCTACAATCTTGGCAAGACAGTTATTTCATTCACAGTTGGTGGAGAGGAGACTAAGGGTAGATGGTAACCCTTTCATTGGACCAACTTCTCTTGGTGAGCATGCAAGTGTTTGAGCTTCTTGTACCACCTCTCTAGACTTTGCTCTGCAGAGGGTAAAGCCTCATTTGTTTCAATAGGGCCCATGATTATACTTGGAATACTTCTTCAGGGTGAAAGGGCATCTCTGTGAAGCTTGATCACCAATAGAAGCTGATCCAATAAAGCGTACGGTATTTGCACCATGTCTCCTGTAAAACGGCTAAGACTAACATGGCAACCATAGCACAACTCACAGTTTGTGTTAGTGGTTGGTTTATGGCCCCACCTCCTGCTACATCTCCTTCCCCCGCCCCCCAAACAATATTTATATTCATGACACCATCTTTCACATTCTGGATTCTTCTTGTACATTTGCCACTTCCATTGACCAATTCCCAACACTTTTTGAACTTTTCTGACCCTTTTCAGCACTTTTACAATGCTTGTGTCATTTTTGTCGTCCCTATTGGAAAGAGCTACTGAAAATGCCAAACAGAAATGTGAACAAATGGGTGATTGTTCTTGAATTATCAGGAAAGAAGCAAAAGGGATTCACCGCAAATTGTCATATCAGTTTTAGGACTGAGCATCCTTCTTCGAAAATTCCTAATGTCCCTGATTTAACAAAACACTTACGCACCTAAAACATTTAAGCAGCACCTGCTTAACTTTAAGCATGTAAACAATCCCACCTTTATTCAGCACACATCCACTGCAACAGACTGAATGATGCACTAACATGCTCTGCAAAGTCAAAGCCTAAAATAGCGTCCAAAACAAATATCTTCCATTTTCTTTCTTACACGTCTTGAACTTATCCACCCACATCAATTGTTCCTGAATGGCTTGGAAGGAAGAGAATAACTGATCCCTGCCTGAAAAACATGTGCCGAGCTTTAGGTGGAACAATTCTGAATGGTGAATTTGGAGTGAACCAGTACAGACAATGGGTTGCACATGCGCAGACACTTTATGCGCATGTGCGCATGCAGGGCCAATTCCATGCCCTGCATGCGCACAAAGTGCATGCATATCCACTGAAGGCACATTGTGCCATGTGGAACCCATGCGGAACCTGCTTGGGATTGTGGCCAATGACAGCAATCCAACGGCTGACGTACACCAACCCCCACGCACGGCCAGAACGCATGCAATCACATGCGCACGCGTGCGGCACACACGTATACCTGAGCGTCTGGCCGGCAGCACCCACGATTAGTGTATGTGGGCCGCTGGATTGCTCCCAATGGGTTTAATTCTGACATACTCCAAAGCAGTATAGCGAGACTGGCCTAACAAAATAACATTGCTATCCCCTTCTTCGTTAATTTTATATCCCTCATGAGGTGGCACTAAAGTCACAAATGCCTACTCTTGTGAGCTACCTAGGAGAATTTCATACCATGGAAACGAGTTCCAAATTACACTTTAAAACAATCTGTCACCTGGTCCGGGAAGAGGTAGGAAATTAATTTATATTGCCACCACTATAAATCTGGGCAGAAACAAAAAAAAAAAAAAATGGAAATGGCGGTAGTTAAATTGTCTCAGTCTCTCACCTCCATTATGTCATTGGTCAGTTACAGTTAAAGCAGTTAGGACAAAAGGAAAATTAGCTGGGAGGGGGAGGAGAGTTAGGAGGGACCTGATTACAGTTTCCAAAGATGTAAAGGACAGCTATAAGGAGAATGGTGTCATTTTTCTCTCTGATTATTGAGGATAAGTCTAACAACCTCACCCGACAGAAGAGGTAACGGGCTTAAATTAAAGGAGAAAAAAAAATTATGTTAAACATTAGGAACAATATTCTAACTACCAGGGCAGTTAGGCTACGGAGTAACTTGCCAAGGAACGGAGAAGAGATGCCATCGCCAGAGGCCTTTAAAAGTAGGGTAAACTGACTTCTGTCAGGGATGGTGTATGCACTGTGGGCCCCATTTAGCAAGAGTCTCTTGACTAGATAGGCTCTGGGGTTCCTTTTACCTCTACAATTCTCTGAAAAATGGTACGTGAAACTTTGTTAGGCAGAATGACTATAACTGTAAACATTTCTGTCATTTTTGGTATCTCTTCTACTTGGGACGCAAATCTTCTTTAAATTATTTTCATCTTCAGCACGAAAGATGAACTATTTTAGCACCAAATCTCCTTTGCTACTGATGTCTTTTAGCTATTTAATTAGTAGAGTTTGGGAGCGCTCTAATAGTTAAGGTGTGTTGCACTCTACATTATAAAGCCCCTGCATTCTATTTGCTATAAAACTGGCATGAGTAAAGTTAGGATAGTGAAATTTGTAGTGGAGGATTACTGGGGTAAGCGGTTCAGGCTTTACAAATTTCAACCAAATCGGATGAATAACACCTGAGATGTCACAGGTGGGAAACTGCACTTTGAAGCCTGTTTTTTCAAAAGTTAGACCGTCCCGATCTTCGCAGGGTAAACGGGTTTTGTGTTGGTTGGGAGGAGGTGTAAGCCTTTTAGAAAATTCAAGGAGGCTGCCAGGGGGTGCCTTCTGGTTTACTTTTTGTAAATCTGGTTAGTAGTTTCTAAGTTACAACATCTTGAAAATTCGATGTTAGCCTATATAGACTAGGGCTGTAGCGGAATATCG
>QEPC01011901.1:10239429-10264439 GCA_003113815.1 Sphenodon punctatus | reverse complement strand
GATCCCGCTGACAAGCGGGATCATCCAGCGCCGGCATCTGTCCCCCGCCTTCCTCTCTCTGCCGTGTCTGCTGTTCAGACACGGCAGAGAGTCTTTGTGCGCATGCGCGCCCTTCTGTGCATGCGCACAAGCCCAGGGAACCCGGAAGTGCGGCGTTAAGCCGGCACTTCGGGGATCCGACGCGGGGTAAGATGCAGCCGGAACAGATAGACGAGCGCAAATAAAGGCGGCTGATCAAAGGATCAGCCGCCTTTTTTGTCTCGTCTATAAACGGCCTATGTGTAATGCAGAGACTGTTTAAAAGCAAACAGTCTTGAATACTGGAGACTACAACTCCCAGCAAGCACTGCTTGCTAGAGCCTATCAGTGCTGGGGAAAGAGAGGGAACTGCACTTTCCAGGGGGCAGTGTGAGTGACTGGTCAGCCAGGTTTAGAGCTGATCTGGTGGGGAGAGGAGGAGAGCATTGCAAGGCCTGTGGAAAGGAGAGGGCTGAAGGTCATTCTGATCTGATCCCGCACAGTAGGCACCCCAGCTTGGGGCCAGGGATGCCGAGATGGCTAAATAACAGAGCTAGCAAATCCCGCAGTGACATTTGGACTGGCTGATCTTGCCCCCTAAACCCACCCAGAACCACAGAGCACATGAATTTCAGTGACATCCCTTCCCCCTCCAAAAATGTGGGGTGCCTGGGCTGCGGCTCCAGTGGGGCGTCTCATTGGCAGAACATGCTGGAGTTTGCCTGGGATGGTCCGAGGGGCAGCTGTTTATCCAGGGGACAGGAGGTTCTAGGGGGGATAGAATCGATTTTCTTTCAGCGCTTCTGCCTTCGACTTTCCCAACCCCACTAAGGAATGAAGGGTAAGTGGGTGCTCTGGGCTGATACAGCGGACGTTCTGCAGGAGGGGGACAGGGAGATGGTGGGCAGCATGATGCAGCCTTAACTTGCAATTTCCATACTTTTTAGTGCATGCCTGAATTTGCAAGAGCCTTAACTCTTGTAAACTGGAGTGGAGGTTTTTTGATTATGGAATAAATACTACGTGCCAGAGTCAAGTAACTTATTTGCACGTCTATATACTCCTCCACATAACAGAAATGACTGCATGTGACTCTTCCATGGGCAGGTGGCCAGAAAATTGCAATGTCATGTCTGAGCCCTGTGGTTGTTTGTATTCCAACACTTTCCAAAGGTTTCCCAGCAGCAACGCGGTTCCTACTGTGATAGACTCTGGGCAAATACAGAGCAGAATTCACTGTTTCACGCCAGGCCTGAAACGGAAATTTCAATTGGATAATGTCTCCAACAGAACAAGCTGTTTGTTCTTCTGACTTCCTCCAGAACGAATCAAACAATTGACTTCTAGAATGACTGAAAAAAAATTGGTCCTTTGTGCATGCACTAAATTGTGTCCATCTGCACTGTACATGCACAAAATGGTGGTGCTCTCACTATTTTGCACATGTGCAGTACAGCTGAGCACCATTTTCTGCATGCACAAAAACCCTGAACATTATTCTGATCGATTGGAATCGTGACTGGAATTCCAACAACCCCCTTCCATTTTCACAGAACCATTCCACAGAAATGGAAGGGCTGTTCTGAACCAGCCTAATTCACCACAAAGAGTTTGCTATGACAGTTTTCCTTGCCTTTGCCATTTCCAAAATGACCTACTTGTAATACATCCTAAAGCAGGAATGCGGGACCTTTTCCATATGTGGGCCACTCTGAGACGGAGTACAAACTCTGCCGTCTGGATTGGAGTTGGGGGTGGAGATGCTTAAGGGATGTGTTTGTAGAGGGCCTGGGATCCAACCTCTATCCATGAGTTCATACCCTCAACTCCACTCCCTTCTCCTGAGATCAATCTTTTAAGGTTTGAGGGTTAGAACTAGATCCACAGACCAGATCCAGGAATTCGAAAAGGGCCAAATAAACAACAGCTATTGGCCAGATTCCCCATCCCTGGGGAAGATGCCTTAGGAGTTTACTCAAAAGCTTTAGTTAGCGTGGAACATTATAGTGCATTTACTGGGTATTCTACTGGCACCAAGCTAAATACACCTGGGGGGGCTGTATGCTGCTTTGGCTTCTGTTTTATTTTATGATGTGTTTAAAGGTTCCCATATTTATTTACCTGCAAAGGTGGATAAGGCCAGGTTACTTCAGTGGCTTTTGAGCTCCATTAGGTGTCTTGTTCAGTCAATATTCTGCTGGAAAGGTTCTCATGTCTTAAAATGTTAGAAGTTGGTAGCAGGGTATTTTTTTTTTAGAGAAGAATGTCTCATTCTGGAATTCATTCCTCCTACCTGTGAGCTTGTGGGAGTTTGAGCATGCTGACCTTTGGGGATCAACATAAGCTCCATCTGCCTACACTGACTGAGGCTGCCTAATGTCACCATGAAATGACTAATGTTCATAATGCTCATGACTTATTTGATAGGATTTGATAGAATAAGGGTTTGGAAAGGAGAAAAGCTATGTACGGGTTTTGTTGGGAATCTGATTTGCTACAGTCATTTGCAATCTCTTACCATGAGCGCTCTACCTCGACGACGCCTCTCCGCTCACCTATCAGCTCACCTACCAGCTTGCCTGCTTGTTTCTGGCATAACACCCTCCTGGTTCTTGCCTGGCTCTGCCCCTTCCAAGGACCATGAAATAATGCTCGGAAAAGGGAATGTGGTCACATTAGAAAGGGGCAGGGCAAAAAGCAGCTCTTCCATCCCCTGCCCCTCCTGTATATAATTCTGCCAGCACCCTTGCCTCTTACCAGAGTAGGTATGCTTTTCCTCAACTGTAAATGTTCTTGAGGGGTTTGTCTTCCGCTGGTTCCCCAAACTCGCAGTCTGGGCGTGCTCCTCGACCCACAGTTCCGCATGGATCTCCAGGTGGGGCCAGTGGCGAGGAGTGCATTTTGCCAATTACGTCTGGTGCGTCGGCTTCGGCTGTATGTCTCAGATAGCAACGTGGCCACCATCATCCGTGCTTTCATTACATAGAGATTGGACTATTGTAACACGCTCTACATGGGGCTAGACATGATAACGGTCGAGAGACTGCAGCTAGTGCAGAATGCGGTGGCCCGTCTCCTTACGGGGTCGGGTTGCCGTGAGCACATTACGCTGGTGCTGCGGGCTCTGCACTGGCTGCCTATGGTCTTCTGGACCCAATTCAAGGCATTGATGTTGACCTATACAGCCTTGGCTCAACTTACCTGCAGGATCGCCCCACTCTCTGCGCTCTGGAGCAATCCCTGCAGTCATCCGGGAGCGCTCTCCTTGAGGTCCTCCGTGTGGCCCGGGGGACCACTATGGAGAGGACATTCTCAGTGGCTGCACCTCAGCTGTAGATTCCTTCCTGGTGGAGGCGCAGATGGCCCCAGGCCTCCCTTCCCTCCGGCGTATGACTGAGACCTGGCTGTTCCACCAGGCATTTGGCAGGGGAGATGAGGTCTAGGGTTGGGGGTTGTGGATTAGGGAGAAGGGAGGGTGATCTATTGTTTTTGCCTTCTCTTTTATTGTGTTGTTTTAGCTTGTTGTTTTATTGTTTTCATATGTAAGCCACCCCGAGCTGCCTGGAACAGGAGGAGTGGGGTAACAAAATTTATTAAAATAAATAAATAAATGTATCCAGAAGTTTGTACAATGGACCAATCAGCCAGGGCCTGGTTGCACAAAATGGTCCTTACCCCTTGATCAGTTTCCCAGAGAGGGAAAGCTATCCTTGTTATCATTTCTCCTATCCAGAGTTTAAATGAAAGAAGTCACACAAAACAGTATGTCAACTTACAACACAGGGTACCCCACACTACCACTCTTGTTCATTTCCATTCACCATGAGATGATTTAACTCATCTCCTGAACAAATGCACCTTGGGTAAGTTAACAGTGGGCTAGCCATACCTGGATAAAGGCCGTTTAATATGAACTCTTCCTTAAACCTACTGACTGAAGCTGAAATGAAAATCTGCAAAGAATATCACCCAGGGGCAGATTCACCGGGGTGGCTGAAGAGGCATCAGCCCCCCCATTGGTCAGCCTGGAGGCTGATGTCATGCCGGGGCTGGGCAAACAGTGCTTGGACCCGCCCACAAAGGCTTGTATTTGCAGCCTGGTGCTATGTCATTGCTGAGGGCGTGCCTAGGAAAAGTGCTTCTGGACCCGCCCCCAACCTTGCATTTGCTGCTTGTGTGCACGGGACAGTCCTGCTAGCTCCTGCGCGAGACCTCTAAGTTGGTGGGGAGAGGCTGCATGGGGGGACTAAATCACCTCACTAAGTAATCCAATGTTGTGCTAGAGATCCAGGGGCCATGGTGGCTGAAGCTGTGGGCTGTATGGCTGAGCCTCCCAGCTGCTGGAGTGCTCGGCAGGAGGGGTGTGTGTGTTTGACCAGCCACGTGGGCCCCATGCTGTGAGTCTGCCGCCTGCTTGCTGGCTTCTCCGCCTGCCTCTGCAATGGGGGTGGGGGTCAGGGGATGAGGGCTGCATGGCCAAGCCTCTGTTGGAGTCGCTTAGCTGCATGACTTGAACCACCTGGCTTGGCAGTGGGGATGTGAGATTCAGGGAAACTGTGTTGACGCCGGGCTTAATGACCGAGCCTCCGTCAGAGCCGCTGGTGGATTTTGCAACTGGGAGTGGGGGTGTTGACCAACCTCCACCTGGGTCTCTGCACTGCTCTGCTGCCTACTTGCCAGCTTCCCCAACTGACTTGGCGGCAGGGGTGTACATGGCCCCACGGTTAGCCGGGGCCCCCGCAGTTGCCTAGCTGGGTGGCAGACTGCAGTCAGCTTCTCCTCCAATAAGTTCTTCTGCCTCCCCTCCCCGGCTCTGGTCCCCATCCCTCACCTGCCTCTGCATGCTAGTAGTGCTCCAGCAGCAGCAGCAGTGATCAGAAGGTTGGTACCTTGTAAAAAAGTGTCTTTGAGATGGCTCCTAACATTCTCACAACTAGGGCTGTGCACGCTCACCCTATTCAAATAATAGACCACATGATGGTCTCATGCTCCTCTAGTATAAAAAGCACTCTCCCTCTCAGAATGACAGTTACTTCCAACCCTTTCTAGGAATATAACAAAAAATTCCATGCGGGGCTGGAAGGGTGGGTGTTGTGAGAATGTCAGCAGCCATCTCAAAGAACCTTGTTTGCAAGGTAGCAACCTTCTGTTCTTCGAATGGCTCCTCACAGGCCATTTTTACATGGCTCCACCTGGTGGGGGATCTGTGGGCATGGTTGGGGCATGGACACGGCTGCACATGCATCCCCACTCACCCCCCACTCATCCACACCCACGGAGTAACCGCCGTTTCCCCCGGTTGCTCCGTGCATGGGGACGAGTGGGGGGTGAGTGGGGATGCGTGTTAGGCAGGCGCACACGCACCCCCACTCACCATGGGCGCGTGCACCACATCGTTCACATGGGGCTCCCCCACCCATGAACATGCAGAAATCTGCACGTTCATGGCTGGGAGAGGCCCGTGTAAAAAGGGCTACATTCTCACAACTGTCTTACTTATACTATCTTAGGAGGAATTTAGGATGTAAAGTAATATCTATTCTATCTTGGAAAATCTGCAAATATGGTTCTGAGATTATTATGGCTTCTATTTCACTAACTCTTCGTAATGAATGAAAGACAGGAATACTGTCTTTAAACCCGCACCCCATAACCAGTTCATTTGCACTTTCAATTCACATTGCCCTGGGGGCACAAATTAAATGGTTATGGGTGGGGGGGCAGCGTGAATTGATTACATGGGGGGCGGGGGTGCAAATGAACTGGTTATGGGGGAGGGCAGTGTGAACTGATTATGGGGGCACAACTGAACTGGTTATATATATGTCTTTTTTCATGGCATAATGTGCTTAATAAGCTAGCTGCATTTTGGGTGTCTTGTGTGTTTGATAGCAGCACCTCTGGACTGGTCGCACCGTGTGTGTGCACAAGTGGCACCGGCAGCAAGAAGCAACAGGCCCTGGAGGCCAGACTGGCTAAGCTCACCCCCTCCCCCAGTAAGGCAGCGGATGCAGTCAGTCTCTCTGTGCCTGCCTCACTGCCCGCCCGGCTGCCCCTGCAGTGGAACCACTCCTGGGGAGTGGTGGTAGACGCTCGGGAGGTGGTGGTGGGGGAAGCATTGGGAGGCCATGCTTATCTATGGCTGATCGAAGGAGTGGAGAATGGGAATCCTTCCTGTCCAGAGGGAGTAAATTTTATGTAAATTTACATATTTGCATAATTAGGTGGGGCCTAATTATGCAAATTAGGCCCCCCACAACAAGACTTCACACATGGCCTCACAAACCCTGGGGCCAGCCCTGACCCATTAAGCATCCCTGCTGCCCTCAGAATGCCACTGTTAAGGAGTGCATCTGCCTTAATGCACCAGGGTACTGTAGTCATGCTTTCCAAAAATAAAGTGCATTTAGGTTGTTCACTTTTGCTCTGCAAACATGGTTAGAAAATACTGCACAAATAATGGGCATGACTCCTAACCCTGTCAGTTGTGCTGAGCAAGGACTGCTATGATCCTATATCTCAGAGGGGCTCTGTCTGCCACAATAGACTAGTGGTAAAGTGGTGAAAGATGAAACTGGGTGATCTCCCCTAGCTAGTGGTGTGGGTCATCCATCTCCAGCAAAGTCAATAACATACCTTCCAGGCAAGACACTATCTCCTTGCCTCAGTTGCCTATCTGTAAAATGGGAATTATTATGACCACACACGACAATACAGCAAGGTTATTTTTTAAAGTTTTTTTAATAGCTGAATAAATAATAATCAAGGCAAAGTGCTCCTTAGCAGAGGGTGAAGCCCATCATGGTGTTAACCTGGCAAGGGTGGGGCTGAGGGCAGGGCCTGCTCGCCTGGGCGGGGCTATGCCAACATTGGACTTTAGCCCCTCCCATCCACGTCACTTCTGGATCCACCCCTGATCACCTGCTCTGGGTCCAACAAAGTGGATACAAAATGCTACTGTATTTGTTTCCACTTCACTTACTCCATTTTGGATATTTTTCCTTTCAGTTGGCTATTCCAGTTTCCCCAGTTATTTTGGTAATGGGGGGATGGGGAGTATTCGGTAAGATAACTGAATATCTAAGCCAAAATATCTGGGAAAAATCAATATCTGAAGACTCAAATAAATGGATTTCATTTCAGGTATGAATATCTATTCGGATGACTATCTGAAAATACAAAGAATTACTTATTTTATTAATTTATTTAAATTTTCATCCTGTCCATTCCCTTGAGGCTCAGAGCAGGTTACAATACTATAATATCTGCAAATAACCATAATACTTTCACCGTGACCTCTGAAAAATGAAATAAGAGAGCTTTGAGACCCTGCTCTCAAGAGTTAAATTTGCCCTTGTATTTTTTTCTCCACCCTCCGCCTTACCATCTCTTTTGATTTGTTTGACATAAAGGGAAGCTGATTTGGAGAATCTAAAATGTCTACTCGAAAAAATTGTTTATCAGAACTAAACATATATTTGCAAGCATTTTCTCCTTGGTAAAATCCTCATGGACAGGCATCCAACGTAACAAAAGAATTTAATATTAATGCAAGACAAGGTTTGGGGGGGGAGAGAAGGAGGGGGAGAGAAAGGTCGGATAAAAGAAAATGTGGCTTCCCCTCCTCCTCTTAGATTTCATTTACTGATCCAACATTTCTCTTTTGATTGGAGATGTTGCCGCATTAAAGTTGCTGATTCTGCACTTACAGCAGCTTTGTAGACTCTGCTTTCAATAAGGGATGTACATATTTTTTGGCACAGTTCTGCTGCGATAGTCGCTTTACACTGCTGTTCTGAAACTAATGCTAAACTGTTTTTGTACATCAACAGATGGAATGAGCCGTCTTTTTTATTTTGTGCACAGCTCAAGATATGCTCATGGAAATGTGTATGTGAGACAGAGAGTGCTGGAAAGACAATGCTCCCGACACATTATTGTTCAACTAATATACAAGGGAAATACAGTAACCTCCTGGGATTATAAAGGATATAAAACTCAAAGAGACAGACTCCTTATCCAGAGCGGTACATTCCTATGTACTGAGAAGGGAATGGATTTTTTGATGTATAATGGTGGTACAATGAGGGAAATTTCCAAGTACCTTCTTCCTTCCTTTGTACAAATATACACATACATACATATATACCTACATATATACCACAAACAAATACGTAAATATATACGTAAGTTTCTTTGTATATGCGTATATATGCACATATGATAGGGCTGAAACGAGAATCAATTTGTCTCTCACGAGAATCATGACCGAGGTCTTCGGATGATCTTGGTAATGGTTCAAGATTTTGGTGGAGAATTTTTCTCGTTTTACCATTTACCATATACCGATTTACCGTAATGTGCATGTGCCAAATGGTCACCGCAGCTGTTCTGCACATGCACGGCCCTATTCCAAGATGGTGCTGGCAGCGTTGCCACCATTTTGGAAACGGGAAACCATTTTTCACATGCGCATAACAGGCATGAAAATGGCACATGGGAAGTGGTACATGGTAAATCAGTATGCGGTACACCACAAATCACACTAAATGGTAATTCATGGTAAATTGAGAAAAATTCTTGGCTGAGAAAGTGTTGAGAAGCAGGGTTTTTCTCAATTATTGATTCTCACTAATACGAGTCAAGAAACATGATTCTTGGTGACAACTGAGAAAAAACTGAGATTGCGTTTCAGCTGTAATATGTACATATCTGTGAGTGGTGTATTTATTTATTTATTTCTATTTATTGGCCGTCCCCTCACGCCTACGGCATCCCAGGGCGGCTCACAACAGATAAAACAGCATAAAATACATAAAACATCATCAAATTGATAATTAAAAATACCCCTCCCCCCACCCCAAAATTTCCCACCTCCCTCCCACCCTCCCCTCCGAAGGCCTGGGCAAACATCCAGGTCTTACAGGCTCAGCGAAAAGTCATCAGACCCGGGGCCAGGCGAGCTTCCTCTGGGAGGGAGTTCCAGAGTCGTGGCCTGGCCACCGAGAACGCCCTCTCCATTGTGGCCCCCCGTTTAACACGGGGGACCTCCAGGAAGGTGCCCCTGGAGGACTTTGGGGCCGCCCTGGGGTGCGGAAGGCAAGGCGGTCCCCAAGGTATGAGGGGCCCAGACCGTATAGGACTTTATAGATCAACACCAACACCTTGAATCTGGCTCGGTACGCTATAGGCAGCCAGTGCAGAGGGCGGAGCACAGGTGTAATATGCTCCCGTCGCCTCGTCCCCATAAGGAGACGGGCCGCCGCATTCTGCACCAGCTGCAGCCTCTGAACTAGAACCAAGGGAAGCTCCACGTAGAGCGTGTTGCAGTAGTCTAGCCTTGAGGTGATGAAGGCATGAGTAAGAGTGGCCAGGCCAGGCCCGGAAATGTATGGGCATAGCCTCCGTACCAGATATAGCTGGCGAAAGGCGGCTTTAGCCACCACCTCCACCTGTCGATCCAGACGGAGGCCCGGATCCAAAACCACGCCTAAACTCCGAACCTGCTGGGCTATGGGAGGGCAGACCCCCACACCGGAGGAGCTGGCACCTCCCTCGCCCTACCTACCACCATCACCTGCGTCTTACCAGGATTGAGCTTCAGTCTGCTCTGCCGCATCCAATACGCCATGGCCTCCAAACACTGGGAAAGCAACAAGACAGCAGGACCTGGGTCAATCGAAAATGTGAGGTACAGCTGAGTATCATCAGCATATTGGTGACATCGCACCTTGAACCCTCTCACGATCTCCCCCAGGGGCTGCATGTACACATTAAACAAAAGCGGAGACAGAATCGAACCCTGCGGAATGCCGCAGGTCAAAGCCTAGAAGCTCGATGTTTCAGCTCCCAATACCACCCGCTGGCTTCTCCCCGAGAGGAATGATGTGGCAGCAGCTGTTACCGCGCTGCGATTCCATTCCACCATTTTGGAATTGCCCGCGCCACACCGCGGCTTTTCTGTGGACATTCAGCTAATTCCGCCGGCATTCTGCAAATTGCGGAAAATTGCAGAAACTGTCGGAAAACCACTGCTCCGCTATTTTGTGGCGCTGGCGGAATGGCAGAAGTAGCGAAAATGTCATGTTTCCACTATTTTGCAAAGCCTGTGGAAGTAGCGGAATTAAATTAGCGGAACTGCGGAAGTAGCGGAATGAAACTAGCGGAATGAAAGCCTCTGCCACGCCGTACCACTAATTGCGGAAACGCTGTTTCCGGTGGAAATAGCTACCGTTGCAACATTCTGCTACAGCCCTAGGAATGAGCGGAACCACCCAAGGACAGTCCCGCCCAGACCCCCCAGGTCTTGCAGCCATCTCGGTAGCAGCCCATGGTTCACGGTATCAAAAGCGGCTGAGAGATCTAGCAGGATCAAGAACGTAGAACATCCTGCATCCATCTCCCAGTGGAGATCGTTCACCAAAGCCACCATCGCCGTCTCAGTGCCATAGCCAGGGCGGAACCCAGACTGAAAAGGGTCAAGGAAACCGATAAGGTCCAGATGCACCTGGAGCTGCAGAGCCACAGCCCGTTCAATAACCTTCCCTGAAAAGGTTAGGGAAGGTCATTCTCCGAATGAAGAAGATGAAATTAGTAGTTGTTGCTCAGATCCATTTTGTCAGATAGAATTAAAACTGAGCAAAATTGTCAGATATTTTTGACGCAGATATTTGTTTCAGCTCAAAAGGAAACTTAAAGTGAACTGAAAATCTATGTATTACATTTCTTGGAAACGTTCATGAAAACAAAAGTTACATTTCTGACGAATAATTTCATGCTAGCTGTATTTGGGGAACTTTGGGGGTTTCACTAGGGAAAATACTGTATACTTACGGGAGGCTACCGCCACGCTCTCTCACAGGTGCTCCATTAATTACAGCATTTCTAAGTCTTTTAAAGGGTTTGCAGCCCGCTACGGTTCCACTCTGCCACAAGCACCAGACAAGACTATCCATGATATTTTCATAGAATCATAGGATCTGAGAGTTGAAAGTGCCATCAACGGCCCTCTAGTCCAACCCCCTCCTCAGTGCAGGATATCCACAGCTGCAGCATCCCTGACCATCTAGCCTCTGTTTGAAAAGCTCCAGCGAGGGAGAGCCCACCGCCTCCCTAGGCCGCCTGTTCCACCGTCAAACAGCTCTTACCCGTAGGAAGTTCTTCCTAATGTTCAGCCGAAATCTGCTTCCTTGTCATTTGAACTCATTGGTTCTAGTCCTGCCCTCAGGAGTAACAGAGAACAAGTCTGCTCCATCTTCTGTGGGACAGCCCTTCAGATATTTGAAGACGGCTATCATGTCTCCCTTTACTCTTCTCTTTTACAGGCTAAACATACCCAGCTCCTTCAGCCTTTCCTCACAGGACTTGGTTTCCAGACCCCTGACCAGCTTTATCGCTCTCCTCTGAACCCGTTCCAATTTGTCAATGTTCTTCTTAAAATGCGGTGCCCAGAACTGGATAAAGTACGAGGTCTAATGAGCACAGAATAGAGTGAAACTTACTTCTCATGACCTGGACACTATACTTCTGTTAATGCAGCCGAAAATTGCATTAGCCTTTTTAGCAGCTGCATCAGACTGCTGACTCATGTTCAGCTTGTGGTCCCCTACAACACCAAGATCTTTTTCACACAGACACGCTAACGCTGATAAAAATGGGCGTTACATTTTATTATACATGTTGCAGGGCTGTAGGTGTGCTCTATGTGTGCCCTGTAACATGTATAATACAATGTAACACCCATTTTATCAGCGTTAGAGTGTCTGTGAAAAGGGCCATACTGCTGCCAAGCTAGGTATCACCCACCCTATACTTGTGCATTTGAGTTTTCTTACCTAAATGCAGAACTTTAACAAAACAAAATTCAACAGAGATAATGTAGTTTGGGCCCAGCTTTCCATCCTGTAAAGATCAATTTGAAATTAGCTATCCCTCCCAGTTTTGTG
Source organism: Sphenodon punctatus (assembly GCA_003113815.1). Classification (NCBI taxonomy): domain Eukaryota; kingdom Metazoa; phylum Chordata; class Lepidosauria; order Sphenodontia; family Sphenodontidae; genus Sphenodon; species Sphenodon punctatus. The sequence goes on along the minus strand of QEPC01011901.1, from coordinate 10,252,476 downwards.
TCATCTGAAAATGAAACATCCCCTCTACTCCTTCATCCAAGTCATTAATAAAGATGTTTCACAGTACAGGGCCCAGGACCAAGCCCTAAGGCACCCCACTCGCTACCTCCCTCCAGACTGATGGGGAGCCATTTATGAGAACGCTTTCGGTACGGTTCTTCAACCAGCTGTAAATCCATCTAATGGTAGTATCATCTAGCCCATAATTAACCAGCTTGTCAAGAAGGTTATTGTAGCAGGAGGTGGTTCCCTGAAGGATCAGACCCCTGGGCTATCACTTCCGGTGGGAATCATCCACGCACACGTCTTGTGGGAATTAGCTCAGTCTTTATCAATCTTATATCAATCTTCTTCTGTCTCTCTGGGCTGCCGGCTCATCCACCTCACAGGCCCAGCTTAGTCTCCCCCAGTCCATACACATATACAGCAACCCCCAAAGTCCACTCTAGCCAGGCCAGCAGGCCCGTGGCTCGCCCCAAGGCTTCCCAGCCAGCAAGCTCCCTCCTGGGCACAGCCTTACCCAATACCTGGGTCCACAGACAGCTTCCTTCCTAGTCTTCAGGACCCTGGAGAGCGTAGAGTGGCAGGGTTCTCCTAGGTGGAAGTCCCTTGGTTTCTCAAGGCTTCTTCCAGTGGGGCTTCAGCACCTGTCAGCTCCCCTGCTGGAGGGTCCCTGGAAATGTTGCCTGTTCAGCTCCCAGGCAGAGACTGACTTTCCTCTCTGTCTTCTAGCTTCTTTTGTAGACAGGGTGGGCATGGCCAGCTCACCAGGCTGTCTGCCCACTCTGTCTCCCTGTCTCTCAGCCGGTCTTGTTCTCAGCCTGGTCTCTGGCTATGAGCTGGCTCCACCATGTCCATGCCCATGCGCAACCCTAAGGCTGGCTCACTCAGTGCCCTCTTAATTATTTATTTTATTTTTATTTATTTTAAAAACTTATTACCCCGCCCCTCCTGCCGCAGGCAGCTTGGGGCGGCTTGCAATAGTTAAAAACAATTAAAATAAATCATAAAAAGGAGGAAACAGAAAAACACAGCCCACCCCCCACCCATCCCCACCCATTACCCCTCTCCCCCGCCAAACGCCTGATGGAACAGCCAGGTCTTACTTCTCCGAAAGGAGGGAAGGTCCGGGCACCTGTGGAAAGAAGTTTCACAGGTGCAGTGTGGCCACCAAGAATGCCCTTCCCTGCATGGCCCCCCCAACAAACTTGGGGGATCTCGAGCAGGGCGCCCCCGGACGACCGCAGGGGTCGATCCAGGACCCAGGAAGTGAGGCGGTCTCACAGCCAAGCAGGACTGCTCCCTGCTACAGTTATCATGGGCGACTTTGTCAGATGCTTTGCTGTAATCAAGATATACTATGTCCATGGCATTCCCATGATCTACTAAACTAGTAACTCAATCAAAAAAGGAAATAAGATTAGTTTGGCATGACTTGTTCTTGACAAACCCATGCTGGCTCCTAGTAATCACAGCATTGCTTTCTAAATGCTTTCAGATTGACTGCTTTATAATGTTTTTCAAGAGAACAATAAGACCTCAGATTTTTATGAGTTTTATTTGGATTACTCTGTTTCTGCAAGGAATTTTCTGTTTGTTAAAATGTGTTTTATCATTCCATGAAGTTATAAAACCCTATAGTTTTCATGGTGCATACTTACGCACAGGTGGTTTTCTATAGCATTATTAGTACGTGAATAATTCAGATCTTGGCATGGCCCAGGGGATCTCTTGAACTGAGGGTTGGCCAAGGAAGGAATAGTGACAAAGATTAATTATTGATACTAAGTTCCATGCGTGGATTCCAAATGAAATCATACGTTATCCCAAGACTTCTAGAAGCTAGGCTTGATCTCCATTGAAGGTCCGTCCAAGGTATTTCAGACAAACCTACTGCTTACTCTGGGATTTCAACGGGGTTATTTATTGGTTGTCTGATAGGTAGGATGGTCCAGTGATTAGAGTCCTTGGCTGGGATTCAAGAGACTCTGGTTCACAGCACAATTATCTAGTAGGTTATTATAGGCAGGGACCCAAGTTGACTGCGTTGCAGCAATTTGCAGTGTTTTTCGCAGAATCAGCCACTCCTCGCAGAATCAGCCAATCCTCGCAGAATCCTCGCAGAATCAGCCAATCCTGACCATGACCCAAGGGTAAATAGGCCCCTGGGAGATGAATTGTGGGTGGGTGGGGTCTGAAGGCCCTATGTTTGCGTGGGGAAGTGCTGAAATTCCAGAGGATTTGAGTTGTGTTTGATTAGCAAAGTTGTGATTCTATGTCAATCCTTTTGCAAATTTTCTTCCCAGCTTGCATAGTTATGCAAATCAAGTTAATTATGCAAATATTAATGCTTGTGGTGAATTTGCAGAATTTGGCTTCACTGGTTGCAGAATTTAAGATTTTTTGGTGCCGTCAACTCGGGTTCCTGATTATAGGTGCCAAGTGGTAGTGTTCCATTCACTTAAATGGGACTCATGGTGACACAAAATGGAAGCACCATCACTAAGCAGTCAAAACCTCACCCCTTTATTTTCACTCTCTGCCACATGCTTCCCATGTAACCTTGAGCATGTCTCTCTGTGTTTCAGTTCCCTGTCTATTTAATGGGTCTAGGAGGGAGATGCTATTATCCCCAGTGGTGATGTGAGTAGACCTGAAATGAAAGATCTCAGCGAGTGCTGCTTCCATCAGAAGCAGAGCATCCACCGAGATTTATGCAGCACGGAAGCTTACTGACTTTCTCACTGTTTTCAATATTTTCAGTTATTTTTAACAAGTTAACAGGGCTGCCCCGGGCCAGGCCCAGTGTGTACCTCGCACACATCCTGGACGTTTGGGAAACAAAAACGTGCCAGCTAAGCACTGGGGAAGTGCTGGAAATTGTTATAAAAGAGCTGTAAAACTACCGTAAAACAGTCGTAAAATTCCTGGAAAGTGACAAATAAAAAGTCCCAGAAATGAGAACAATTATGGAAAAAATGGAGGTAGCATAGGATCCCCAGAAACTGATGAAGTACTGACGGACACTCACAAGGACTCCAAAAAGCTCAGTATTTCCCTTCAGAACAGGAAGAGTTGCTCTCGTCTCAGCCCTAGTTGTGAGGAGGAACGCATTAAAGATACGGAGCTGCCCAAATGCTACGGCAAGTGAGGACATACATCAGCACCTAATTTAGATCATTCTCTCCCAAAGGCAGGAGGAAAACACTATGAACACTTTGCCTAGGTTTACTTAAAATATTCACTGATTTTCCAAGTGCAAGAGGTGACAAAGTTCATCTATATTCTTGCCTGGGGATTCTGTTCTTTTAACCCTATCAAATATTAAGTAATTCCTCAACTCAGGAAAACATACACATCAATCTACCCCAAAGCAGTTAGAGACTGGCCAACAAAGAGGCGCTTTTTTTTTTTTCCTTTTTCTTTTTGTCAAGAACCTGCCAGTGGAGTGTGCGAGATAACCAATGACATGCTCAAATCTTAGCAAGAAAATAATGGAGTCCAGTGCTGAGCCAACATTTTATGTGCCATGTTGAGTGTCCTTGTAGGAATGCAATTCATCTACTTGAGTTCAGTGTATCCGTACACAGGGGGGTGGGGGGAAGTCAGTACAGAATAGATATGAAAGTGAAGAATGTGAAAAGTAAGAGCTTGGGCTGCAAGTGAAATGACTCCTCTCTCTTCCACTGGCGGAGATGCTTCCCTCAATTATTTGTGCAGCGGTCCGACCAGGAGCTGCTCATGAAAGTTTTGTTTCTTACAAGGTCTCAGTATCCTCCGTAGACTATGCAAAGATGAGGCCTAAAGAGCAAGCATTATTTCAACCCATTTACTGTGGCAAACAAATTACATGTGCATAGTAGGGTATTATAGACTGTTTCCATCAGATCTATTAGCAAAGGCAGCCACTGACTTACTTTCAACATCTGGTTAGCTGGGTTAAGTTAGTCTTTCTGGTGGTTGAACAAATGGCTTTTATGTTCCACTATCATTGCAGAAAGATGAGGGATGGGGGGAAGCAAATGTCAAATTCACTCGGACAAGGGTAGAAAATGTTGGTCACATTGCAGATGGCCAAAAGAAGTGTTTTCACACATCTGGATGTTGAGGGTGGTTGCTATTTTAGCCGCACGCACCAGTCTGTGGCATTGTATCCTGTGGGGATACAGAATCACTGGATCTTAGAGTTGGAAGGGACTCCAAGGTGAACTAGACTAACCCCCTGCTTGGATGTAGGATGACTACAACTATGACATCCCTGACAGATGGCTGTCTAGTCTCTTTTTGAAAACCTAAGGCATCAAAGAGCCTACAGCTCCCCTAGGCAACGTTTCCTGCTGCTGTACTGCTCTTACTGTTAGGAAGTTTATCCTGATATCCTATGCAGCATTCTAACAGAAAGAATCAGTGGGCACAGTAGGCTGCGGAAGGACCGTGCTCTTCCCTGGTAGACTCAGAGGTCACTGACATTCTTAAAGTTGCCCCTCCCTACTTGCTATGTGCCCTTTACTACCTGATTAGTTTACACAGTTGCTACTGAACAACTTGCTAAGTTGCCTGTTATAAGAAATAGCCATTTGTTACTGGACAAATAATTTTTGTGAAGTAGCAGAAGAACCACATGAACAATGAAAATGTAACAAAGATTGCTTCTTGAGTAATGTTTTAAGGATACAAGATGCCAGGCGTAGCTAGGAAAAAGGAACAACACAGATAAAGCTCTGAGCTGGTTATATGAAAGCAAGGGTAGCCTAGGGATAAAGTGCTGGGCTTGGACATGGGAGACCAATGTTCAAATCCTGGCTTAGCTATGATCCCAGCTTTACATCTGTAAAATAGCATCAATGGGGGGAAATGCAGTGAACACAGATCTCTGGTAGTGCTGAACCTCAGTATTCAAAATTACTCCGTTTTACCAAATATCTCGGTATTCAACGAGGATTTACTGAGTACCGAGTAACCAAGGAATCGACCTGGTACTCTGTACTCAGTCCAATACTTGGGATCAACCTATGGGGCTTTTTCTGCCCCTATATAAAGTGACTTGGTACTCAGCAAATACTCAGTTCTCGGTTTTATTTTACCAAGTACTGAATAGCGAGTATTCATCCAAGTTTCCGAGGGCCAGCCAAACACCCAGAGCCAGTCCTCAGAAACAATCGCAAATAAAATGTTTACTATTCATTTCAGCCCTAGTCCCTGGTGAAGAGATCGAGGAGACCCATTGCAATGCATTTCTCCCATCCTGAGCACACTGCACCTCTGCCTTCAACTCCTATATGGACCCCAGCGCTTATACTAATTTTCCAAGTGGCTCATGATGGGGTGGGGGGAGATAAAGGTTTTCCACCCTGCTCCAAACCAATTCACATAACTTGGCAAGAAGCAAAATTTTTTCCCCAAAACTGGTTTCAACACTTTTTTCAGCTGAAGCAGAAAACAAATAAATCTGCCATTAACTGCTCTTTTCTTTTTCTTTTTAAACTTAAATCCTAAGAGACCATTCTACGAATTATCATTAAACAATAACAACAAAAAGATGATTAATGGGTTATCCAACTGAAGTGGGACACATAAGCCTTTTTATTTTTATTCTGAATCTTCATACAGATACTGTCTAATTCCATAAACTCCCCTATAAATCAAGATCATCTGCAGGAGAACGGCACTGAGAAAACCTCATAAACCAGTTTCAAGGAGTCTGCAATCAAGATGTTAATACAAGCAAGAAGCTGTTCTTGAATTTACAGAATGGATGGGAGATATGGTGGCGGGGTTTAAAATCTAATATCTCAAAATATCATTTGGTTGCTTAAGAGCAGCAAAACAACAACAACATTGTTGAATCCCTTTAATAAACTGAATGTTTATATAGCATTCCTCTTAGCAAGCTTTTTGCAATAAAACATTACATTAAACTCCTACTGTTTCATAGAATTCCCTCTTGTAAAATAGTTACAGGACATACATTTAACCATGTAAGAACAAGGTATACCAAAACATCCCCAAAGCAGTTCTAGTTAGGGTTGCCACTTATGAAACATGCATGTTGCAGAGCCTGGAAAAATATACACACCCTAGTTCTAGTACATACAATAGCAGAGCTGGAAGAGGCAATAAAATAATTGCACATATTTTTCACCGTTCCGAAGCAGGGAGTAGTTGACCAGAACAGCAATCGAGCAATGTTCGCGGAGCCGACTTTTTGTAATTTTGGGTGTTTGGTTCGGTTGGTTCATTTATTTTGTCTGTTTTACCAGGAACAGTGAAAATGGGTGGGGTAAAAACTGGAAATGGCCAAAAACAAAGAAAACAAACAAAAGAAAACGAACAACCCAAAAAGTCGCAAATGAGTAATTGATAGAGTAGTTTGCACTGCTCAGTTCGGATTTGCTCATTTCAGCTCTATAACAGAGCACCTAAAACTTAAATACATCCAACACACACACAATTAATCAAGACCATGTTTTTCTTCTTCCCTTCTAGATCATTTTTCATCTATGAAGCTTTTCTCATCCCTTGGTATTTGTGAAGGGTCTAAGTGTTCTGAATAATAAGGAGGAAATAAATAAAAATAACTCAGAATTCTTAACTACTACTTTCCACTATGCTCTCAAAAATACCTTGAATTATGGAGAATTACAGTGGGGAATTGAAAGACGCTGAAATCTGTTTGTTGTTGTCTCAAAACATGTTCGTGACCAGCCCATCTATTTATTTTACTTAAACAAAGAAAAGTGCATAATGGCGGTGTAATCTGTTGGCATCAAGTATTTTAAATGCACTAATGGGGACCCACCGAGTTGGAAACATATGTCCAAAACGGAATTCCATACAAAATTTTAATCAAAGCCAACAGAACCCTAGACTGGGGTCACCATCTGTCCTCTGGCAACAAGAACAATGCTGTATTTCAAATATCTTTCCCCCCCTCTCACTTATCATAAAAAAAAAAACAACCCAGTTACTGTGATGGGAGTTTAAAAGATCTGAACAAAATCTGCACTAACATTTATTCAGAAAAAAAATGTCTTCAGTGATCAATATTTTTTTGCACAGAAATTTAACTGTCTGTTTAAAGGCTCCTGAAGGAAAAACTGAAATGGACCTTCCCTTGTTGAAAATTATTTTACAATTTATTGCTATGGGTGATTTCAGATGTTACGTTTGTCTGAAATCACCACAGTCAACCTCAGTCAACCGCAGGGTGGTGGTGAACGTCTGTTTGCGCATATCCAGATGGTCACCTCAGTCAACCACCCCCCCGTGGTGAATCTAACCACGCTTTGTTCTCCCGCACCACGGCGGTGAATGAAGTGTGGTTAGGGGGAATCTGGAACGTGGTGAAGGAAAAGTAACGTGTTACCTTACCTCCACCGCGTTGCGGGGTCCCGGTGGCGGGGGGGAACGTCTGTTGGCTCGCCCCTTCACCCCCAGCCATGGTCTGAACCACCCCACGGCCTGTGGTGAAAGCGCTTGGCCGTAACGTCTGAAATCACCCTATGATGTCATTACCATTTAGGCTGAGAGTCTCAACCAGTGTAATTCCATTTAAATCCAAAGTAAAATGATTATGGTTTAGAGGCCAAATGGGAGGAGATTTTAAGGATAATCGTGCAATACAGCAGCCAAGGCACCAGTGCAAGATCATACATGCACAACACGTGCACATGGGTCATGATCCTAAACCTGTGCGCAGGGGTCACGGTCAGCTGGGATGTAATTTCAGCATACACAACTTGGAAGGGATCTGCAGCAGGGAGTGGCACAACAGAGCTTCCCCAGTAACATCATGGTGGGGGGCAGGGCACTGACTACAGCCAGATTCACGTCTCTTCAGCCCCCTCCCCGCCCCCAAGCCAGGTCAAGCGGTAGGAATGTTTATTCTGTTCCCCGACCTGACCCGGCCGGAGGTGGCCCCCTTGAAGGGATGGGAAGAGCAGGGAGGTTGAGGAGGCTTCCCCCGGATGAGAAGTGGCCCAGAAGCTCCAGTCTCCGTGCTCAGGGGTGGGGGTGCGGTGTGGAGCCCAGTGCTGAGGAGAGCTCAACTGCTTCTTTATGCGGAGACTTCTCTCCCTGTCTTCCCCTTACAGCACCCTTGTTCAAGGGGGCACATCCCCTCTGTCGAAGGCTGACACAATCCCAGAGGCTGCTGCCACTGCAGAGGATGTTAATGAACGTGACTCTGCCCCCTACGGCCCGCCTGAGCGAGAGCACTAGCCACAGGCTGCCAGATGTAGACCTGCTACAACCCCCAAACAGGTAGGCAGCTGACCAGGAATCATGGGCCTAGAGGGAACTGGACCCACAGACTGGTCCCAAGGGCTGCCCAGGCAGAGCATAGCGGGTGAGTGCATTTCTTCACACCATCATCTCAGCCCTGGCATGGGAGCTTATTGTTCCTTTGCAGAACTGTCACTTTATCCTGCATTCTTTTCTTTGGTTTCACTGCAAAATTCTGAACTCTGCAAACGTGGGGGTTCCTGAGATCAGGAGACCTCCCTGTGTGAGCTGTCCGGGTTCCCCTTCCATTTGGTCACTAAACCATAATGATCTTATACCACACGACTCCATGGGCAAAAATGGACGTGCGGGAAATACAGTGGCTCCCCAGCCCGGCCCAGGGTAGGAAACAGTGGCCATTCCTCCCTGGTTCGGGGAGGGGCACCAAATTAACGTGCACAGGCCAGAGAGCTGTCCTGCTGCTTGCACACCCCAGGTAGAGCGGGAAGCTCAACAAACATGTGACCGGTCCTGCCCCGCTCTCAGTGTCCCACCCCACCCCACCCCGCCATGATGGACAGCCATGGCGACCGACCAGTCATGGTGCTCGGCCATGGCAGGACCGAACAAATGTGCTAGCCTGTGTTGACCACATTGGCCCACATGGGTGGCAGTTGCCCAGACTGCACCCTCCGAGATTTTCTGAGGACTCAGCCTGGGCTAACTGCCTACCACCCCAAGGCAGTCCTTGGTCAACATCCAGTGGCATGCGACCACACATGTGGGTGAGTCCCAGGATGGTTCAATGCAGGCCTACGTTATGTTTGTTTTTACCCACTGTCTAGCACTAAAACCAGGTTCAGTGGAGATACAGGCTCAGGGTGGATAAGGAAAACAAACTTTATTCTTTCTGTAGGTCTGTCACACTGATCGCTATTCAATCTTGTATTAAGATGACACTTCACTTAAAGTCAAGAAGGAGAGAGGGACATTTTCTCCTACATAGTCCAGCAAATTCCACTCATGCATCCAATATTGGCAAAAGAGATGCATGCAAATAGACACATCAAGTAATTCTTCAAACAGCTCATTGGGCTCCTTCTCAGGCAAGTGTAGCAGTGCTTAATGTAAACCATAGCAGAAACAACTATAGTAGAACCGGAAAAGATGCAGAGAAGGGCAACAAAGAAGATCAAGGGTATGGAATGGCTTCTGAATGAGGAGAGGTTCAATAACTTAGGGCTCTTCAACTTGGAGAAGAGACGACTGAGAGGGGATATGATAGACGTTTACAAAATCATGAGTGGCACGGAACAAGTAAACAGGTGTAAATACATTATTTACCCTTTCAAATAATACTAGAACTAGAGGACCCTTCATGAAACGAATTGGCAGCAGACTTAAAACAAAACAAAAAAAAGGAAGTACTTTTTCATGCAACAGACAATTAACTTGTGGAACTTGTTGCCAGAAGATGTTGTGAAGGACAATAGCATAGGAGAGTTTTAAAAAGATTAGATGCATTCTTGAAGGAGGGGACTATGGCTATCAGCCAAATACATTGGGAGACATAAACTCTGAGTGTTGGGAGATGGGAGTGAATGGCAGAGAATGTATCACTATGTTCTGTTGGGTACTTCTCTGAAGCAACTGAAGGCGGTCACTGTCAGAGACAGGCTGCCGGGTTCAATGAACCACTGGTCTGACCCACTATGACACTACTTATGTTCTTATTCTAGATTGCAACTGCATGCTGCCTCTAAGATGGATTTTGGGGAGTATTGCTCCTCACACAGGCCACTCAGTGAGACACTCCTGCCGTGCCCCAATACCATACATAATTTCTGGTATCTAAATTCCATTTTGATGGTGGACGCTCAGCCGGGTGGAGGAACTCTCAGGGTGTTTCAAACGTGATGATGGCTGACTTTAGCGTGCTTTACTCTGCAGGCCACTGGTACATAAGGTTACACCCACCGGATGTTAGTACAGGCTGGATCCCAACCATGGTGGCGGTCAGCCTGGGTTGCGATGTCCCCGAGTCACAGCCTGGGCTAGCCATCACCATAGTCGAGATCCCACTGCCCAACCGGGAGTAAAATGGGCTTTCATATTTGAAAGTTCACTTTACTCACCATGGTCCGGAGCGGCCAGGGGGATGGGCACCATGGCCGTCATCATTGGCCGCCATGGCCGCCCATCAGGGAGGGGGGCAGGCCGCTGGACACAGTGTGGGGGTGGGACCAAATGGCTGCACATCCACCCGGCTTCCCACCTTCCCCAGTTGCCAGGTCCCCACCATGTTAGTTCAGGGTCCTGGCCCGGTCCTGGCCATGGTCCTGGCCCCACTACAGATAGGGTACATTTGTAGTGGTGCTTTGGTGCCATCATGTTAGAAAACACCATTAGAGAAATTGGGAAAAGACAGTTTTATTTCAACTTCAGATCTCACCAAGGGATACTGGCAAATTCCAGTGGCTTCCACCTCGAGGTCCGTGATGACATTTGCCACTCCCTTTGGATTGTTCTGCTTTAAATGCATGCCTTTTGGCCTCCATAAGACCCCAGCGACCTTTCAAAGGCTAATTAATAAGCTCTTATGGAAACACCAAAATATGGATGCCACTGCATATTTGGATAACATGGTTGGGATAACCTGGGCTGAACACATACGGCATCTGAAGGCCATCCTTGACATGCTTCAGGCCACCTCATTATCAGCAAATTCAAAGAAGTGTTTGGAAACACGGTTTCTAGGTCATACAGTCGATCACGGGGTTATTCGGCCTCAAACATCTAAGGCAGACGTGATTCAAAATTGTGGGAAATCCGTTACCAAAAAAGATTTACTGGGATGTATTTACCTGGGATGTATTACGTATTAGCAAATGTATCTTCTTCATTGTGCAGATATTTCCGTACCCTTAACCAATTGTCTGAAAAAAACCCATCCCAACTAAGCTACAATGGGACCAGCAAGCAGAACAAGCCTCCTCGAGGCTGAAACAGGCACTAGCGTCAGAACCAGTATTATGCTGCACAAATTGTTCAAACCCTTTCGGCCTACAGACAGACGCCACTAATGTAGTTGTAGCTGCTGTCCCGTCCCAAGAATGAGAAGAGGAAGAGCACCCTGTGCTTTATATCAGCCAAACGCTTTCAGATGCAGAAACCCAGTATGCAGCTACAGAATGGGAATGTCTAGCCATTCACTGAGCAATAAGAATCCTAAAGTATTATTTCTTGGGACAACTGTTTGAACTGGTTATGGATCATGCCCCTTGAAAATGGTCAAGTACCATGTAGGACTCTAAAGCTCCCTTTAAAAATCGGTTAAATAAATAATGCGTCGGTGCCCGGCGCTACAGCAATTTCAGTTTATGGTTAGACACCACCCATGCCGTGAGTTGCCACGTGTACGCCTTTTTAAAACAAGATGCACCCACTCATGACCATTCAGTGGACATGAGTGGGTGTCTCTCATTGGAAAGCAGCGATGGGTGGGCATGCGTGTGCGCTCCCGCAAAACACACACCTCCACCTGCCCACCCATGGAGTAACTGGCAAAAACGCAGGTTGCTCTGTGCAAGGGCATGGGTGGGGATGAGTGGGGAATGGGGGGGTGCACCCCTGCACCGCCCCCCTCAGCGGACCGCAGCTGGTAGGGAGGAGGGGGTCTGTTTAAAAAAGGCTGTCGACTTTGTCTCCCATTTCCCTCCAAACTGCCAGGACAAAGAAAAAGGGGGAGATTTTGTGATGGGTTCTTAATATATGTACTTTATAGTTTATGGTGTTTATTTTGTGCGAGGCCTGGAAATGTTAGATTCCTTGGGACTTTGGCCTGTGCTGTTCAACACGTTTGTTTTCAGGGTCCCCAGGCTGGGGGCCAGGTTTTAGGGTGGGACTGGTCCCCACCCCATCAGGTTTGGTGGGGGTGTCACACCTTTTATTTTCTTGTGTTTCCTCTGTCATAGAGGTGGCCCTCTTATGGCGGACCCTTTTTTCAAGAGATGGTTGCGGGGAGACTGTAAGAGGGAGCTTTGGGCTAGCCCTGTTCCTTTAAGAATGAGCAACAACACATGGGTGCAGCCACACTTACTGGAGTAGGACAGCGACATGGCGGTGCTTTGGTGCATACGCTCTTCAAAGTAGTGGATAGTTACCCTGGCCAATCACAGAGTTCGGCGCCTAGGACTTTTGTAAGAAATGCTCTCAGTTGAGCCAGTGAGGAAGAAACTCTGCAGAGAACTCCTGACTTCTCCTAGCCGAAGGAGGTGAGTTTTGTTTTAGGAATGAGTTGGGGATGCCTCCTGTTTACAAAGATCTTCTGTGAACTTATCAGTATTAATTATTAATTATTATTATTATTATTATTATTATTAAGCTCGTGCATAGCGCCAGCTGTGCACCTGGCGCTTTACAGAACAATGAGATGGACGCGGTCCCTACCTATGGCTTACAATCTAAAAGACTCAGATGGGGGGACAAGGGGAGGGGACATAGGGAGAGACAAGGGATAAAACATTCAAGCGAATGCGAAGTCTCAGGTGTACGTGCTTGGCTTGGTTGCAGTTAGGGAGGAGTCAGGGGGAGGGCAGACAGTAAATGTTGAGAGGAGAGTTCTAGCAAGCGTCGGGAAAGGCGGCGAGGAAGAGGTGGGTTTTGAGGAGGGATTAGAAGGAGCGGAGGGAGGGGGCAAGGCGGATGTGGGCAGGAAGGGAGTTCCAGGCATGGGGGGCAGCGAGGGAGAAGGGACGAAGGCGGTTAGGGGAGCAGGGGAGATGAGGGAGAGCGAGGGAGGGGATAGAAAAGGAGTGGAGTGCT
>QEPC01011901.1:10205988-10228893 GCA_003113815.1 Sphenodon punctatus | reverse complement strand
CTCGCCCCTCCCCTCCAGCAGGTCCCCCCTTAATCCCACCTCCCCCCGAGCAGGTCCCACTCCCCCACCCCACCCCCAGGCCCCCCGCAATTAACTCACCGCAGGCCGGCTCAGTGCTCCCTCATCGCTGTTGGTCATCCTCACCGCGAGCTGCTCCTCCTCGGTCGTCCTGTCCCTGGGCTTGAAGCAGCGTGCGCGGGAGCAGCAAGAGCCGAGCCTCCTGCTGGCTTCCCTGCGCGCTGCTTCACACCTGGGCTGGGCCTCAAGCAGTGTGCGGGGAAGCCAGCAGGAGGCTCGGCTCCTGCTGCTTCCGCACACGCTGTTTCACGCATGGGCGCATTGCAAAGGACTCAGGGAGGAGGGGGGGAGGCGCCCCGTGTTGGGTGCCCAGGTACGGACTGTCCCCCTGCCTGGCCCCCACAATGAAATAGTGCCCCCTGCCGGCACTATTTCATTGCGGGGTCCCTTTAAGCGGAATGGACGGTGCTTCTAGCGACCCATTCCGCATAAAGGGAGAAAACGTCTCCCTTTTGACCCTGAAGGCTTCCTTGGGAAGCCTTCAGGTGTGTGTGTGAGTGAGTGAGTGAGTGAGTGAGTGAGAGTCACTAATTTGTGTGTGTGCGTGCATGCACAAACCAGTAACAATGTTCTGAGCCAGCTCAGAATCTTGTTGAAGTAGCAACCTGGCTCCGAACGAGTCCAGGCTCGGCTGGTGTGACTTTTTTAAAAAAAACACATTTTTTCCCCCCTCTTCTTCTTAATCAGTCACTGGATATGATTATTACCCTTATTACTGTAATGTACCAAACTACCATGTACATTTAAAAAGAAATCTTATGTAATTTTTAAAGAGCATCTCTGAGTTTGGGACCCTGGTTCCATTGTCCACCCTTTTGCCCACAAGTCATCAGCCTATTCCACTGTAATTGCAAGATACCCTGGGAGTTCAGATCTCCTAATACTACCTACTGTATTTTGTACATGTGATGGGTCACAGGTGATAAATGTGAAAAACCAATTTTTGAGCATTTAAAAGCATATCAAAATTATATGCGAGGGACTGAAGCTTAAATACTCATTACCTAGAGCCTAACTCCCTTGTCACACTCATTTCTTTCCTCATATTTCAATAATATTATGAAATAATGTGTGTGTATCGAGAAGAAGGGGATAGAGGAAATTCTAATGCAGAAGGAAAATGAAAAGTCTAACTGCAGTCCCGTATGGACACATCCAACAGGATTTCAGAGACAGTGAATGCATCAAATTTCCATAACCCTTTTAAGAAAACAGCCTTGAACTTACAGAATTTAAGAGGAAATCTTGCTACTATCTCCAGGCCGCATAAGGAAACACTGCCCACCTTGAAGTTATAGGAATTAGTGATGAAACTCAGTATTCAAAATTATTTGGTTTTTACCAAGTATCTCAGTATTCGACTCGGTTTTACTGAGTACCGAGTAACTGAAGAATTCGGTATTTGGTACTCGGTCCAGTAGTCGGACCAACATATGGGGCTTTCCCTGCCCCTTTATAAGGTGATTTGGTACTCGGTATTCAGAAAATACTCGGTAATCGGTTTTATTTTACCGTGTATTTACCGGGTACCTAACTGCAAGTATTCAGAGTCAGTCCTCAGAAACTCAGAAATACTTGTGAATATTTTTTTTACTATTCGTTTCAGCCCTTATAGGAATCCCCCCACCCCACCAGCTCACGGGCTCCCTGGTACTAAAGTGAAATGTGTAACATGTTTGCTATCCATGGGTAATACCCATCATTTCAGACAATCTGTCAAGTCCCTGATTGGTACCTGCCTACCGCACTGGGCACCTGATTACCTGAAATACCAGGTAGTACTGTTACTGAATTACCAATGTTCCATTTTACTGACCAATTTCAGTAAGGGAAAACCAGAACATCAATACTGGAAGTTGGTAGATCGGCAAATTGGGTCCTTAATACCCGATATTACCAGGCTGGGTCAGACATTGTAATTTTGAGAGGTATACCATATTTTTCTGAGTACTCTTTTCAGCTCTAGCTGGTGCAGTATCTGCTGTACTTGCTCTTCATTGATGCACGAACATGAACTATGACCTGGTTTACGATGGCTGGAAGTTACAGAGTGAACTCCATTATAAATTAAGGAATATCAGGCACCATAGGCCCCCAACCTATGGCTGTGGGTTTTCTGGCTAATGGCTGGCCTTGTAGCAGCACCTCTTTCCCCTGGCTGCTAGTCCGGCTATAGACATACCGTGCAACAGTTCCTATTTAGGAGGGACAGTTAGGAGGGACAGTTCCCTTTTTGGGTGATAAATGCCACTGTTCCTCTTTCGGGGAGGGAAGAGAGAGAGAGAAACTGATATTCAAGCTTCAGGCACCTCTTTCTTGGTTGCCTCTGACAGGACAATGGGGAGATGATGGAATGACAAGAAACTAAGTGGAATGAGAAGCAGGGGAGCTTCTGCCCATCTTCATGCATTGGAAGGTTGGGATGTGCATATATGTAATTTTGTGAGAGGGTGGGGCTTATTCACCGGAGGTGGGGCTTCTCCCTCTTGCTGGGATAGGCTTCCCAAAGCAGCACACGCCATACCCATCACTTTTGATTGCCTGCTTTCTGGCTTAAAAGACCACCTAACGGGAAGAGGAAGCTGGAACCAGCTTCGAAGTTGGCGAACCAAGTTGGTCGAAGGCCTCTTGTTGGAGTCTGTGCTTTCCTTGCCTATTCCTGAGTCTCACCTCCAACCTGCTGCCTACAAGGACCCCCACCCTTCTATAGTCCATGCCCTGGTCTTCACCATCAGCACTTCTTCAGCCTGTACTCCAGCCCTTTCTCTCCTTCCTTGTCAGCCTTTGTCTGCTTGACTCATCTTGACCCTCCGACCTGCCCCTTGGCGCTGCCCTTTGGATGACCCCCAACTTATTTACCGGCTCCTATTTCTTGGCTTGCTTTAGACTCTCGATCCTGGTTTGACTCTCTGATGCCAATCCTGCAATGGTCCCAATTCTCCCTAGATCCTCTGTGAACTTACAGACCCTCGGTGATCTTACTTTACGGAAGTCTGGCAGGTACAAATTACCCCACCCACCTTCTCATGCATAGTTATCCACTGTGGATCAGCTCTCCACATAGGCCACCTGGGAAGGCCTGATACACATCTTGGCTGTTGCGTTCAGATGAATTTTGGGCCTGATATTCCAACATCTAAAAACAGGCCAGGTCGGGTCTGTCAGGAAAAAATATATTATCGTATCTTTGGCCGTTTTCACACAGACGGACCCACCCACCGCTGGGTGTTTCTGTGGGTGTGCAGTGGAAGGACATCCATGGAAACGGGTTGGCAGTGGGTAGGGGGATGGGTGCACATACCCATGTAAAGACCATGGGCGGTGGGTGTTGGTGCATGTGAGCTCCCGGCGCACACCCATCTACACCCATCATCCACCCATTTCCACCCACAGGGCATTCTGGGAAACCGGAGGAAGCCCCGTGAGTGAAGATGGGTGTAGGTAAGTGTGTAGCCATGTAAAGGGACACCCACCCACCTACCCCCATGACGTAAACACACCCATCCCCCCACCCACCCCTATCTGTGTGAAAATGGCCTATTAGATAGTCTTTTTCCCCTCAAACGTGTGTTAACCTTTTCAAAAGGAAACTTTGTGCCTAACCCTGTGTTTCTTATACAAAGCAGCTGTGTCTTCCTAAGGCAATTACACTTTTAACGGTCGTTCCTGGGATGGGAAACTGCTCTAAACTACCTAACCTAACACCTTTGTCCCAGGGAATCATTCAGGGTAGAGATAACTCATCAGGACCACCCTAGGATGTAAACTAGAAATGAGAGACCTCCTTGTGGTCTAGTCCAGCTGAGCCCCTAGCTCGATTTTATATCACCCCTTAATTGGAGTCAATAAGGGATGGGGACAGGTGTGGCAAGAGAGCTCCCCCAATTCAAATCCCTGTGGGAACTGTGTCTATCAAAGCACCCCAGCACAGTATGCTAGGAGTGCGTACGTACACATGTACATAAAGGATCTTCCATATGTCCTAAAGCCTGTGGAAAGTAGGGTTGATATAAGTTTTCCAAAACAAGTATCTGGACAAGTCTGGACAAGTATCTGTACGCAATCTTGTAGACAGAGGATATCCTGTCTTGGAGCAGGGGGTTGGACTGGATGAACCTTGAAGTTCCTTCCAGCTGCACAATTCTACGATTCTATATGCCAAGGAAGAAAATCAGGCATAGCTAATTTGCATATATCTGCATGCGTCAGATGCAAAGAAATCATCGACAGGGCAATAGGAAGGAAGCCAAGGTACAGTTTACAGCTTAATAATGACAACACATGTAATACTGTTCAATAGACAGGACACCTCACAGTAGGGCTCGTTCGAAACAGTCATTCTGATTTCACAGAAAATTCTGATCGGCTATTTTGCACATGCAAAATAGTTGCACAAACGTTTTTTGGTCCTTCCAATCGGAATCCAAATTGAAGTTCATTCATTCTGATTTCCGATCGGAACTGTTGAACTGCTTAGTTCCACTGGTGATGGAAACCGGGCAAAGATTCCAATTCAGCCCTACCGCACAATGCCAGAGCACTCAGATGTTCAGATATTTGACGCCTGGGTCATTTGTCAACCCGCACACTGAACAAAGACTCCCAAATCCTGGGAAACAGATGAATTACTCTTGTGGAGGCAGTCAATTTAGGATCTGGAGATGCCAGCTAACACATGGATTTAAGTACTTGCTTTAGTGCTTCTGGAATTGTGGCCCAAGGCATCCTATCCAGTAGAAAAGTTGTTCCCAACCAGTGTTCTGGGGACAAACTGATGGGCCTCAGCAGCTGTCAAGTGTGCCTTAAAAAAATAGGTAATTATGCTTCGTGAAACATAGCATTTCAATGCCATGCCACAGCCGTTAACTGATTTTAAATAACATAATAATATTTATTGAATATGCTAGGTGTAATGGATAATTTACTAGCCCAATTCATACTCACTTCATTTTGTCTTTGGCTACAAGCAAGAAGGGCTTTCAGTGTTATAAGTGCACAGCTATGTATGGTGTCTATTAATATATAAACATGAACTAGGGCTGAATCATAACAGCCATTCCATCTTTGCAGAGATTTTCCATATATTTGGAACATCAAATGGAATTATGCCATGGCTCTAAACTATAACAGAACTCCACATGAAGTTCGGATTCTGACTGCAGTTCTCCACCATTTTGCACCGTGCACTGTGTTGTGTACATCACATGCTCTGTGTGTGCTGCCAATTTATGCATGCGCAGTACGGGGAGAGAGGGGAAATCAATCCAGATCTCCAGTGAAACGTAGATCAGATTTATTCCGGTCTGAGTTTCGCCAAAATGGATCAGAACGGCCAAACTCCATTGCAGACGGAATCCGTGCCAGAATTTTGTTTCAGCCCTAGCATGGGCATGCTGTAAAGCATTGTTGAAGCACAGGTGTGCCTGAGTCAAAGAAAGGTTGGGAATCTCTGCATTAGACTAATGCTGAAACAAATATTCAGCATTGACAAATGTTGTCAAATTTGTTACTTGAATTTGGGTCTGATAAACCCAAGACACTACAAGTTACAAGACACGATTTGTGCCTGCCTCATTAAGGTTTCAGATTTTTTGTTCGTTTTCCCAGTTTTTTTCTGGTCATTTTTGTTTAGATATTTGGTTATTCAACTGAATATCCAATTGAACAACTAAGTAACTAAACAACTTACTGAAACACCCTCCTCAGAAAAACAGGGTTTTTAACAAATATGCAAATACTCTTTTCAGTGCAAATATTCATTTGGATAGTCAAAGTGCTATCCAAAACTGCAAATATTATTTGCAAACAAAGAGCCTGTTATTCGTTTGAGCATTACGCTGGAACATCCCTCACTGCTCTATCGACTCCCATCGATTTTCCAGCTTAAGGGTCTTCCCACCCCATATTTTTTTCTTGGCAAAATCATGCAGCAGAGGTAAGCATGCAGCCCCTCAACTCCTCCCACCTGTCTACAAAATTATAATCTTGTTTTTCTGGGTGTTTTCAGACGTGACAATCCACTTTAGCATGGATTAACCCGAGTGCTACCATCATGTCTAAATGCACCCACCAGATGTTAGCATGGTCTGGCTCTTGACCATAGGGGGTGGGGTGGGGGAATAGCCCGGGGCTGTGACTTGAGGATGTCCCCAGGTCACAACCTGGGCTAAGCTTCACCTTGGTTGGGAGCCAGCCACTGGACTTGATGTAAAGTGGGCTATCACGTCTGATAGCCCACTGGACTTCTGGAGTTTAGAATGGTGCGGGGAGCTGGGTGTCGTGGCAGTCGTCATTGGATGCCATAGCCGTCCATCAGCTGGGAGCAGGGCCACTCCCCACAGAATGGGGTGGGGCTGAGCAGACACACATCTGTGCGTCTCCGCACCCCCTCCCCGGCCGCTATAAAGTTTGTTCGACGGCCGGGCTGAGTCCCAGCCATAGTGACGGCTTCCGCCAGCCATAGTGACGGCTTCCGCCATGTCTCATGCTTGTCCTTTGAGACATAAACCCATCCATGTTTAAAGTTGATGCCTAGCTTATCAGTATTTCAAGCATACTCCACGGCTGTAGTCTACCTAACTAGCAAAGCAATAATTAGGGCCAGCACTAACAGTTCTTGTATGAGCACATGGTTGATTATCCCAAATAGTAAAAATATCATAATTCAGTTTCCCATCTATCCCCCCCCCCCCACTAGATTGAATTAAAAATCAGGATTAACAAACAATAATACAATTAGAATCCTTTCTGCCTCCTGGTTTCTGAGCCCAAACTGGGACAAGGTTTTCCTTAAGAGCACAAATTATATTAAAACAAGAACCACAAATTCTTATTATTTTAGTACAAGTTGAGCCTATTTAGGTTGCAAGGCACCCTTAAAAATCAGAAGACTCATGAGAAATTGTGAGTTTGTAAGCCCAAGTACTTGATCTTGTAACATCCATTGAAACTACTGAACTGTGGAAAATCATGTCGAAAAAAATGTCCTAGGCTTCTCAACTCCACTCACACTTGTAGTCAAACAACAAGAAACAAAAAAAGAAAAGAAAAATTCTCAGAACAGAAGGCACAGCAAGCAACTGGGGAAGAAGTACTGTGGTTAACACACGGGAAAAAATGCATCAAATATTAAAATACCATCATTTATACTGACAACTTAGAAGGCAAAGATTTGTTTTTTCTCAGTAGCCAATTATTTATAATCACAAGTACAAGCGCTTCTCCTCGTACAAATCTCAATTGACTTTAATATGAAACTAATTACCAAAGATTACCGTCCTTTTTATGTAACTAGACACAAAGCAATTCAAGACAAGAAGATAACAAGATGCAATCAAGAGGTATTAATGGCAACAAAATAGTGGGGGAGGTTTGAGAGAGATATGCTGTATTGCAATAAATAAATAAATAAATAAATAAATAAAGTTAATATATTCTACCAATTAAGGGGGGTGTTTCAAATTTTAAAATATCTATTGAAAGTGACAGAGTAAGATAAAAACGTCTGGATTTACTACGGTTACTGAGACACATGAAGCCATCTAATTTTTTTAAAGACTCTATTAATACTCTCTCTTTGTATTTCTTTTCTTGCCTGTTTAGATGGCTTGATAAGTGACATAGGATCATAGGGTTAGAAAGGACCTCAGGTGGTTAACCAGAGATCATTTCCCTGGAAAGTTGAAGGAACAGGTGTGGAGTATGACCCATGATAAGTTATTGCAAAGTGTGGCTCTCTGGAGCTGGGTTGTTAGTACTGCAATTTCATTATGGATTCTGACTCAGAAAGATCTGGCTGTTCCAGTTAGAACTGAAACGACTAGTACCCAAAAAGAAAGCACATACCCACTGAATTTCCCGTACCCAAATTGGCCCACAATCTTCGGGTACTAACCGGTACCCGATTAGTGCCCGATTCTGGTACCCAATGTCCCATAATGTCAAATTCCGGTCCCAATTTTCCATCCGGATTTTTTGGTTTTCTGTCCCAGTTTACTTATCAGTAACCAGAACATTGGTATATCGTCACTGATTTGCGGGGTACTCGGGTACCTGACATAGAGCTCAAAAACATGGGTTTTACCTGTGGGTGCTAAATTAGGTACTTGTTTCAGCTCTAGTTCCAATCCACTCGGCAAGAAGCAAACTGAAATTCAATCCAGTCCACATTTTGCTGGAGTTCCAGATCAGATGAGGTGCCGTTCTGCACATGCACAAGATTGCAGTGCATTACGGAGTTCTGTCATCTTGCACATATACACTGGGTGTCTTTAGACATAACGTCAACGAGTGTCTGAATGTGTGCTTTGACCTTGACATGAACACTGGTTTGGCCCTGTGTTCACCATGTGGCACTGCTTAGACACACAGCTCATCTTGGGGTGAACTGGTGTATTTTCGCCACCTGATCTCAGCACGCAAGTGCTGCCGGCTCGTTCCCTGTGTTGTACTTGCTAATATACCTCACGATAACAGACACAATGTTGGCCATGTGTTGCGACGAAACACGCAAATTGTCCTTGTGATGCAATGGTGTTCACATCGCGTACTCAACGGGTGGCCAAATTGGTGTTGGGATTGTTATGGTGCTGACACACAACAGCCAAACACGTGCTTAGGGGTTTTGACACCTGATCTTTATGTCATGTCTAAAGACGTCCATTATGGGTGCTGCCATCTTGTGTGTGTACCGTGAGGGACATAAGATGATGGCACCTGGAACTCTGTCTGCATGGGGTTCTGATTAGGGTTGGTCTGAATATTTTTTTTTAAATTGTATTTCTAAGGGTCCTCAGACTAGTCCCAAGTGTTCGGGCTGGTCCTCAGACACTTGTAGGATACTCAGAATTCAAGGGGCGGGGGGCAAGAGGCTATGGGGTGGGGTGCTTAAGGGGGGTGAGTGCCTAGCAGGGGGCCTAGCAGAGGGGTCAGGGGTGGGGTACTTACCCTTCGGAGGAGGGTCTGCAAAGTGTGGTCTCTTCCCAGGCTGGTAAGTTTAAAAACAACTGGGCATGCTCAGAAGGGCCTGAATGGCCCCTTCTGAGCATGCTCAGCCCATCCCAAGATGGCACCCACTATATGCTGACACTGCCAGCAGTGCACCATCTTGGAAAGAGCTAAGCATGCTCAGAAGGGACCATCCAGGCCTTTCTGAGCATGCCCAATATGGTTTGTTTTTTTTAAACTTACCAGCCCGGGAAGAAGCCGCACTTCACAGGACCCCCTTGGAAAGTAAGTACCCCACCCATGACCCCCTCTAGGCCCCCCGTTAGGCATACACACCCTTACGTGCCCCACCCCTGAATCCCCATTAGGACCTCGCCCCCCCCACCCCCCATGCTGGCCTATTACCTCCCTCCCCAGGCCACCCCCTGAGCTCTTCCCTCTACCTGCTGTCTTCTGGCCCTGCTGCCTGAACTTGGCCAAGGTTTGGCTGAATCCCAAATTTTCAAGGCAGTCCTCAGAAATTTGGGACTCAGCAAATTGAGGCCGAATGCCCTGGCCCTTGGTAAATTTGGGAGGGGGGGGTGAGGACTGAATTACAGCCCTAGTTCTGTTGTGCATGAAATCCTTATCAGAATTCCGTGCGGCATTCCAAAACTGCAGATTTAATCAAAGACAACCAAATTGCCATTCCATTTCAGCCCTAGTTGTTAGGCCCAGCAACTGCAGTTAATTGGCCAGCTGGGAGCAAGGGGAGGCAACTTCGCACCAGCTAAGATGGAAATGTATAAAAACCTGAGTTGAGATCTTGGTGAATACGATCAACTGTGAGGGGCAGGGCATCAGGAAAAGATGCACGGCACCAAAGGGGCTTAGAGAGGCCTAGCCTCGTGCTGAACAGGACCACCAAGGAGGTAGCTGATAGCACGCCTTAAAAGATAGAATCCTGATCCTTCCAGAGGGTTCAGTGGCATCGGAAACCTTTGTAAAAATAAATTCCAAGTTTTATCTTAATTTAACAACAAATGGGTTTCAGAAAACCAGTGTTTGCGCATTTAGCATAAACCTGTTTGGAAATGTCTCTGCATCAGAAATAAGATATCCAGTCAGGATATAAAGGGATTTACTTACTTAGAAAAGGAAATACACTGGGATTCAATTGGGACTGAGTTCACCCAAAGGCCAAAGATAAAATTAGTTCTCAGTAAAATGTCTGTCTGTCTATAAACTACTTTCCTTTATAACAGCATTGGCATTTCATTTGGAAAATGTAGTTTATCAGCATCCTTTGTTTTCTGAAAGGATGTTTGACACGTCAGTTGTACGCAACCTGAACATAACAAGGGTCTGGCTTCCAAAAGAAATAGGATGTTTGGGGGAGCTGTGTGCGAGGGGGACTGCATAGCTGGAGCTGAAGTTGAGGTAGTTACAATGTCTCTGGAAGTACAAGGACAGCCCTTATAGCAATGCTATCTGCTAAACAGTTTAGAGGACACACGGCCCAATTCTGCCACAGTACACATAGTACAGACAGACTAAAGCTGACTTGAGTATGCACAAAAAAGGGCGCTCCTGTCAGAACGGTATCAGTGGGTCAGTACTCAACCCAGCCTGATAACGTTGGGTACTTGTCTGATTGGTAAATCAGTAATTTCGGTAGCCTTTTTTCATCCCTATTTTTCAGCTTTTGGTGCTGATTTTTCAACTTCACTGTTGCTTTTCCAAAGAGCCAGGGCTTCACTTCTCCCATGCACAACCACACACTAAGCTCAGCCCGCTGCGCCTAGGAGGAGAGGCTCCCTCCCCATCCCCCGCTAGGAGGTGCAACTTCCCCCCCCACCCACCACCACAGGGACTTGGTAAGTCAGCAGAGCTTGTCTTCATGCTATCCCCACAGCATCCCCCAACATATCCCAGCGTCCTTCCCCTCAAATTGAGGAAAGCTACACCTCCAGCTCTAAGTACAAGATACCCTGTCAAACTTTGTGTAATAAGACGCAAAAGGATTAAGGCTGCATTCACACACGAGGCTAAGCCTGCACAAATCCCTTCTCCTTGCTGCTTATCCTGGTGAAAAGGTTAGGTTGCAGGAGGGCATAATGCAGGTTTAATTAAAAATAAATAAAATAACTGAGAAATCAAGCTTTAGCAACCATGCTCATTCCCATCAAATGCATCTTTTTGTAACTTCTGCTGGTCAGCCTGCCTGTACACATTTTAGGGACACTGAACACCAGCTTCCTTCAGCTACAGGAAAACCCCAACGTTGAGGCACTGGAATTTTGAAGAGCCAGCTAATTTTTTCAAGAGGCTAGGGGAGATTTCCCCATCGTGGAATGAAGCCACTGCTGCATTGGGCAGCACAGCCTGGGTACTGCAATTTAAAATTCCACACAGGACCTTGCTTGCTGTCAGAGGGGACAGAGGAGATTTTCACCTCACGGGCTGAATCCCCCACTGCCTGCCTGATCAGGTGAGTGCATTGCTGGGGGAAAAAAAACACCCCAAAACCCCTGCAGCATCATGAGATGCCTAGCGTCAGCCACAGCAGTATGGACAGTAACTTTTGAAGTGGAGGAGGGCACATGGGAACAGTTAAAAGACACAATTACAAACTCACACATCGAATAGCAGAGGTGGGAGAAGAGTCTTGTGTGAATGAAGCCTATGACAGCCCTCAGCTTCCCTGTAGTGATGAAATTATGTGTGGGAAGGCTGTTTGGACATTTCCCATCATTGATGTGTTCAGGTCATGTATGCTTATACAAACATTGCTTTGCACCTAGAGCCCACATAGGTATCCCTTGGGTATCATTCCTACTGAAAGCATGAAAACAAATTCTGCCTCTTTAGCCTAAAGAGGAAATATGAGTGACTCAAGAGAAAAAATGTCCCTCCTATCTACCACCTGCCACCAACTTCGGCTCCATTAAGGTCTTTCTTACTTGGATGAATTGTGAGAAATTCACGCTTCAGGGAGAAAATCTGCCCAAGCCAATCTGTTAGCAGCTAGGGAATCATTTTTTTAAAAAATGGAGGCCACTTAGGATATCTGCATATCTTGCATTCCATCTACATCATCATGATGGTTCAGATAGGGCCCTGCATGGCCCCAAAGCTTGCATGCACTCAAACAGATGTTGGTCAAATAAAAGATATCCTCTAAGCGACTTTGTTTCCATCCTTTACTTGGGATCAAGACAGCAACCACCATCTCTAGACAGAAAGTGTACGGCACCCCCGGATCTGTATAAGAAGGAATTCCCCGCCCTCTACCCCCATTCTCTCCATTGAGAAGTAGTGTTTACTATAAGGATGTGTCATAATGAGAAAATTATACTTTGCAAGTATGTGATTGCACAAACTACATTGCATAATTAAATGTGATTACAGTAATTACATGAATATAGTAGTACATAATGGTCAACTCATAAAAGTTAAAATTAAAACAAATCAATTGAGGGAAATAAACATAATAAATTCTGCATTAAAGGAGCAGTAAAATTATGTCACAATGACAGCAAGGAAAGATACAGTTAGAGCTTAAATAGGGAACAGGCTAAATAATATACACAATCCCCTCCCTCCCCTCCCCCCCCCCAATTTCAGATCGGCTGTAGTCGATCTGAACAACATCTTCATGATTTTTGAATAACCGAGTTTTCACAATTTCAATTAGTTCATTTGGTTTCGTTTGTCTTTTGTTCATGCCTTCTGTATTCTGTGCTCTTGGCATTTCCGGTTTTTCATCCGCCCGTTACTTTCTGCAGACATATTTTTAAAAATAAGACCTGCCAGTAACAGAAACCAACCAACTGGAACTGGACAAGCCCCCTGAAGTCGCAAAGCCAAAAGAACTAAGTGGAATTACACTCTGGAGGAGAGGCCACACCCCTCGGGGGTATACGAGGGGGCAGCCTGCAAACAGAGTCTCGTCTGCACTGGGGAATAGAGAGGACTGTGTGAGCTAATTTCCCATGAAGGACTATATATGTATATGATGGAGAACAGGCCTGATAACAAAGAACTTTGTATCAAGCTAAAATCTGGACTTGGGGACCGATCCTGTAAACACTTACTACAGACAAGGCATCTGAATTTTGGGGACCGATCCTGTAAACACTTACTACAGGCAAGGCATACCCGGTGACAAGGGCCATTTGATCTTCAAAAACCTTATTTTGCAGACAGCATAGCATGCTTCCAATGCACCACCAAATGCCCACCACTGGAGAGTTTTCCATCTTCCATTTCTGATCTCTTATTTCTCCTTTCTGCATCCCTCTACCATAAAACATTCATAGCAGAAAATCAGGGGCTAGAATCACCGATGATTCTTTATTTATATTCATCCTTCTGGCTCCTTTGTTAGCTCTTTGGAACCTGAATTTGGAATTTTTGTGGACCTGCCTCTGCCCCTTTAAACGCTGACCTGAATGTCCTCAGGACTGGCTGGTTCAGAGCCACCAGACATAAGATCCCACAGAACACTTTGAAAACTAGCACAAGCTCCGTGAGCCTGATAAGAGTTGAGAGCTGGGTGGCTAAGTGGTAAGCGCAGGATGAGGGAAGGAAGGGAAGGGTCCAGTTCATGGATCTGTGCCCTGGATCCGTTCCCTGTCTTTGAGAGCATATCCTCATCTCCACTCCCACCCCCTGATCTCACTCTTTCAGTGCTTGAAGATAGGGACTAGATCTGCAGGCCACATTCAGGAATCAAACAAGGGCCAAATGAAAAACAAACGGAGGCCAGATTTGGTGAACGGGCCAGAGGTTTCCCACCACTGCAAAGGAACCATCGGTCTTTGTAGCAACGATTGAAAAGTAAATCCAATTTAGGATTTAGTCCTCTGTGTAAACATGAGAGCAAATGTTGCTAAGAGACAGAAACTCATTGCATCCATTTGTGTCCACAGACTAATACCATACGCACAGTACTGAGGACTAGCATATTTTCATTCATTATGGATGGTCTGTTAGGACTAACATGGGAGCCTCTCGGACTAACGTCTACTACAGAGAGGGCCAGAAATTTTGCCATAATCAGCAAAACGCTGAGCAGGAGGCTGGGAATCAGCAGGATAAGAGAGATGCTGCTTTTCAGAGCACTGAAGGGGGAGCGGCATAAAGAAAAAGGATTTTCTCCGCTAAAGATTGAAAAATAGACTAATATCAAATCTCTAGGGCTGGTGGCAAATTTTGTACCTTTCACAGGTTGGGGGACTCTGGGGATGTAGGAACATTCAAGGGAGAGCCTACTAGCAAATAATGGAAAGCAAACTTTAAATATTACTTGGGTGAAGTGTGTCAGATGCAACAGCATTTCC
Organism: Sphenodon punctatus; assembly: GCA_003113815.1. Taxonomy (NCBI): domain Eukaryota; kingdom Metazoa; phylum Chordata; class Lepidosauria; order Sphenodontia; family Sphenodontidae; genus Sphenodon; species Sphenodon punctatus. The sequence continues at coordinate 10,214,545 of QEPC01011901.1, read as the reverse complement.
AGTCAACAGGCAAAGGGAAAACATTCTTCATGAGGTGCCTTAATGCAGAAGTAGCAACTTCTTTAACATTTTAGGGCAGGGGTGGGGAACCAAATGCGGCCCTCAGCCGGTTTTATGTGGCCCCTCGATCCATTCTCTAACCCCAAACACTGAAAAACTGAGCTCAGGATAATGGAGCAGAGAGGAGGGCAGGCACATAGGGGTAGGGGCCAGATCCATGATCTGGGCCCTCCTCTTCTTGAATCAACCCATTAAGCACCTCCACACCCAACCTCTGTGTGGCCCTTGGAGATCATACTAATATTCAGTGTGGCCCCCAGACAGAAAAGGTTCCGCACCCCTGTTTTAGGGGGAAAGAGGAGAACTCTCTAATTTCCTAGATTATTTTTGGGAAATGAGAGTCCCCGTAAGAGGAGAGGATTCTAGTTCCATTCCCAACCAGCAGGAGTAGGGAATCCCCAGCCGGTGACCCACTTAGGCTCCGCCCCCCAGTGGTCCACTGTGCAAGGCCTACTGGCAGCTTGGAAGCAGAATGCAGGGCCCCGGGAAGCCTCCAGGTGCCAGGGCATTATGAAAGCCGAAGCTGCACCTGCACAGAGTGCTCTGGGCTGGGGCCGTGTCCTCTGCAGAGCATTCTTAGGCAGGGCCTAAATCCAGAGTCCTATGTGTGTAAGTACTAGTAGTCCGGCCTAGACTGCTTTCTGAGGTGCAATCCTGGCTGGAGGGCCACTGGTGTGGCCATCAGGGCTGGCCTTATCACCAGGGTGACTGCCCTGGGTCCCGCTCTTACTGGCCTGACAGTGGCCCCGGTTTTCACGAGGTGAGGCTGTGGAAGCCCAACTCCCTCCCAGTGAGGCCCCAAACACAAACAGCTTTAGGGCTCCATGAGGGTGTCTCAAGTGGGCAGGGTCACCAGGGGCCGCACATTTTATCTTCATCCTGGCCCACACAAATTCTAAGGCCGGCCCTGGTGACCATGCCTCCTCCTCCTCCTGTGGGAGGATCTAATCCATGGGGGCAGTGGCAGGGGTGGTGGGAGAGGACAAAGAAGGTTCCCTCCTTTGCTCCAAACCCAAAGACTGCAATCCTCAAACCACTTACTCTAGAGCAGTCCTGATCATTTCAATAGTTCTGTTTTCGAGTCAGTGGTGTGGCAAGGCTGTGGTGAGCCCGGGCTCATTTTGCAGTTATAGGACCCCTAAATGCAAGGGGTTGGCGGTATTAGCTTTCCGGGCACAATTCAAGGTGCTGGTTTTGACCTAAAAAAAGCCTTAAACAGCTTAGGCCCCAGGTATCTGAAAGACCGCCTTCTCCCTCATGTCCCGTCATGGCCTCTGAGGTCAGCCGAGAGCACCCCCTTCAAGGTATCATCGACCCACGACGTTTCTACAGCCACATGCAGAGAGGCATTCTCGGTGGCTGCCCCACACTTATGGAACACCCTCCCCCTGGAGGTGCGTCTAAGCCTGAGCCTGTTCATCTTCAGACTGTAAGACCTTTCTGTTTGACCAGACGCTTGGCAGGCAAGGATAGGGTTGGGCGGGAGGTCTTACAACCCTTACAGGTTGGGGACTAAAGGGGATATTTTTTATTGATTGTAAGACTTTTTTCAGAGGATTTATTGATTGCAAGCCTCGCTGAGCCTTTATGGGAAGGGAGGGAGATAGATAGATACTCTCCCAACTAGGCTCCCCTCCTTCAAAGTCTGTGGTTCCGCATTCGGGCTCCCAGTGAGTTTCTTTCCACTCCTCTGCACAGTGGCAGTAATCCAATCAGGAAAAAAGCTTTAAGAGTCGGCGGGATCACCACTCCACCACTGCCGACTGTGAAAACTTCCTTCTTGGTGGGGCCCTTTCAGTGGCGTAGATACCGTGGTGTGGGGGGGCGCATTTGAGCCCGGGCCCTGCCCGGGGGGGGGGGCGGGCGTAGGCAGGGCCAGCCCTGGGGAGGGAGGTGTAGGCAGGGCCGGCCCTTTGGGTCGCCCCCTCACCTGCAGCAGCAGTGGCAGCAGCGGGAGGGGCGAGGGAGGTGAGAGCATGGAGGAGCCAGTAGCAGGGAAAAGAGCCCGGCAGATCTGCACCGGCTCTTTTCCCGGCCGCTGGCTCCTCCGCTCTGCGTTGCGTCTCCCGACTCTCACCCCTCCCGCTGGTGTTGCCCACAACTCCAGGTGAGAATGCAGCCTAGGTTCTTCTGCTGCCTCCCCTCCCTGGCTCCAGTCCCCATCCCTCACCTGTCTCTGCCTCCTAGTAGCAATGGGCAGCAGCAGCAGCAACAGTGGGACACAGATGGGGGAGATAAAGCTGTTTGTTTACGAACAGCTCCTGCCCATGTGAGTGATCAGAAGGTTACTACTTTGTAAAGAAGGTTCTTCGAGATGGTGCCTAACATTCTCACAACTGGGTTGTGCACACTCACCCTATTCAAATAATAGACCACATGATGGTCTCGAGCTCCTGTAGTATAAAAAGCGCTCTCCCTCTCAGAATGACAGTTCCTTCCAACCATTTCTAGGAATATAAGAAAAAAATCCATGTGGGGCTGGGTGGGTGTTGTGAAAATGTTAGGAGATATCTCAAAGAACCTTGTTTACAAGGTAGCAACCTTCTGTTCTCCTGCGAGTGGCTCCTCACAGGTCATTTTTACATGACTCCACCCGGTGGGGGAGGTCCGTGGGCGCGCCAGTGCATGGACATGGCTGCACATGCATCCCCACTCACCCTCCACTCATCCATACCCACGGAGTAACCGCCGTTTCCCCCGGGTGCTCCGTGGGTGGGGACGAGTGGGGTGTGTGTGTGTGAGTGGGGATGCGTGTTAGGCAGGCGTGCACGCACCCCCACAGACCATGGGCGTGTGCACCACATTGTTCACACAGGGCTTTCCCATCCATGAACACACAGAAATCTGCGTATTCATGGGTGGGAGAGGCCTGTGTAAAATGGGCCACATTCTCACAACTGTCTTACTTATACTATCTTAGGTAGGAATTTAGGATGTAAAGCAATATTTATTCTAGAAAAATCTGCAAATATGGTTCTGAGATTATTATGGCTGCTATTTCACTAACTCTTCAATAGCAATGAAGTTTTTGCTAACAGGAATACTGTCTTTAAACCCACACCCCATAACCAGTTCATTTGCGCCCCCCATATAATCAATTCATGCTGCCCCGGGGGCACAAATTAAGTGGTTATGGGTGGGAGCAGCATGAACTGATTATGGGGGCACAACTGAACTGGTGAATCAGTGTGAATTGATTATATGGGAGCAGGGGCACAAATGAACTGGTTATTGGGTGGGGGCAGCATGAACTGATTATGGAGCACAACTGAACTGGTTATATATATTATGTCTCTTTTCATGGCATAATGCACTTAATAAGCTAGCTGCATTTTGGGTGTCTGGTGTGTGTGATAGCAGCACCTCTGGGCAGGTGGCACCGGCAGCAAGAAGTAACAGGCCCTGGAGGCCAAACTGGCTAAGCTCACCTCCTCCCCCAGTAAGGCAGTGGATACAGTCAGTCTCTCTGTGCCTGCCTCACTGCCCGCCCGGCTGCCCCTGCAGTGGAACCACTCCTAGGGGAGTGGTGGTAGACGCTCAGCTGGGGAGGTGGGAAGCATTGGGAGGCCATGCTTGTCTATGGCCACAGTTATAACTCCTAGCCGCTGGATTTTGTATATTTAGAAGCTGTCAGCAGGCCCTGCCCCATCCCTTAAGCCCTGCCCCATCCCTTAAGCTCCGCCCACTTTGGTTTTTCAGAGCGCACACGTGCAAAGCACGCATGCACATGAGGGGCCCATAACTGAGGCTTGAGCCTGGGCCCTTCTCAACCTTGCTATGCCCCTGGGCCCTTTACAAGCAACCTGAGCACCGCTAGAAAATGTTCAGAGTGGGTGGGGGTAGACTAATACCCCAGCCCCCACCCCCCTGAAAAGTTCCTAGCAGTGCTCAGGTCACTTTTAGAGGGTGTCCTTTAGAGATGGGACTATTGGCGAATTATCGGTTACTGGTATTATCGGTATCGGATTAATCCGATATCAGATTTATCGGTATCTGTATATTGTTTTTTTTAACATTGCCGATTTTTCGGATCTTTAACATTGCAACCATTTTTAAAATGGCCGCACAGTGAAAGATCCGAAAAATTGGCAATTCTAAAAAACCGATATGCCGATATCAATATTATCAGTATTATCGGATTAATCCGATATCGCCAATTAGGGATGGGACTATCGGTATCGAATTAATCTGATAATGCTGATAATTGACGACATCAGATTAATCTGATAATACCGATAATATCGATATCGGCATATCGTTTTTTTAACATTGCCGATTTTTCAGATCTTTAACATTGCGGCTATTGTAAAAATGGCCGCATTGTTAAAGATCCGAAAAATCAGCAATGTTAAAAAAACCAATATGCCGATACCGATAAATCCGATATCGGATTAATCCGATACCGATAATACCGGTAACCGATAATTCGCCAATAGTCCCATCCCTATCGCCAATTATCGGCATTATCGGATTAATTCGATACTAATAGTCTCATCTCTAGTGTCCTTATAGTCCAGGGCTGGTTTCAACTGAGCCCCTCACTCCATGACCCCTGTTCAGAGTAAGTGGTTTGAGGATTGCAAGTCAAAAATTCTGTCGAACCTGGGGAATTTCTTCTAGAGTTATGCATTCAAGGTGAAATTTGGACACAGCCAACACAGAAGCTGCGTTGCACAGCACACAGAAGCACAGCACACAATTCGGAGTCTTTGCCCATCCAGGCAGGTGATATTAATAATTTAACTCGCCAGAATTCCTTTGAAACAACCCTTTCTTAATAAACAAATTAATTTTTAAAAGAAGATTTTATTTTTGGAGGTTCCCTTAGGCAGGACGAGCCTACGTGCTTCCAGCTCTGTCCGTCTCTCGTGCTGAAAGTGGAAGGCTGATGATCCCAGGGTCCAAGAAAGTGTTGAAATAAAAAAATGTTTCTCAAAGAAGAAGAGCCCATTGCTTTAGTAACTATATTCCTGGGTGCTTTTTTTTTTTTTGCTACTGTCAGCTTTACTGTGCTTCTCCTTGAAATTAACCAGCATTGCCACTGGAGTAGGAAAAAGCACATAAAGATTCCTCACCAATGATATCCCCGAACAGCTTGGCTTTATATAATGTATATTTTTCTGCATAACCAATAACTAGGCACGGCTGCTTGACAGGCCTGATACTAAACAGCGTGATACCAAGTTCCACAGGACTACAATTGAATTGTGATGCTTAGCAAAATCGTGAAAGAATTATGAGACACACACACAAAAAAATCCAGCCCTTTAAATATCTATGAGGGAAGAGACACCCAAGCCACAAACAGGCAATAAGTGATCAATCTTGTCGCCCTAACGTGATTGCGGTTTGATAGAGCTGCGATATTTCGGGGACAGAGAAATCACAAGAGAGAGATTTGAATTTAATAAAGTGCTGGAATATTGGGCCTTACAAATTAATTTAAACTGTCGGGGATGGGAACACTGTCATGTGTGCGGAAAGCCGGCTGAATAAGCCTGCCTCAGCAACGCAAGCGAACGCTGCTTTGTCATGGCAAAGGAAGATACAGAGTGTGAGGTAGCAGGAACTGGCTGCTACGATGACAGAGCTCAATCAAGTACCTGGAAAAACAGGTATACCCAGAGACACTGTGGTACTCGACCCAACCTGGGAACACCGGGTACTTAGCAGAACCCAATTGGTGCTTGCAGGGCTATCCAATGCACTGGTTTACTGAGTGTTTACCTGATTTCTTGATTTCCGGTACCAACTTACCATCCTGATTCCTGTACTGATTTACCATTTTACCAATCAGTAACTGCAATATTTGGTATTTTCGGATAATCTGCAATATTTGGTATTTTTGGATAATCAGGTTCCCAGGTAGACCATTGGGGGTGCTATTATGAGCCCATTGGAGATAAGACGTTGGGCTCGATGGACAATTGATCTGACATATTATGGCATTTCTTAGGTTCTTATGTTCTAAAAAGTAAGGAAGTAACTCTGTCGTGCAAACTAGGGCGACCTGTAAATAGGTCTAACTCTTGAGATACACCGGACGGGACAAAAGACTGAAAAAGGAGAAAATGGCTCCCACTAGACCCCTCTCTCATATTAAAGTACCTACTTCAGAATGTTTTCTGAACATGAATGGGTGTTAACAGTAAGGGTGTACAAGGCGGGGGGGGGGGGGAGCAGAGATTTTGTATTTTTGATTTCTATTCTGGTTTTATGGCCAGTTTTTGTGTTTATGTTTTTTGTGTTTCATGTCCCATAATTCTGGGACCTTTTAAGGAGCAAAATCTGGTAGCTGCTACAGTTGGTTGAGAAGCAAGCAAGCAGAGTGGGGAGGGAGCAGCCTCTGTGTATGCAAAGGGGTGCAGTCATCTGGGATGTGTGTGTGTCCCTTGCAATAAACAGCAAAGATCCTGGTATCAGTGAGCTCCAGAGCACCAGGAAAGGAAATCTCAGGGCCTTGCCCCATCCAATCCAGTTCCCTGGGCACAATTCCGTCTCCAGATGCCTGTGGGAAAAGACCAAGCTCCCAAACCACAAAGCACGCAGAAGATCAAAAGTAAACCCAAAACAACACACAGTCCACTCCTAAAATCACCATTGTTGGGGCTAAATTCCCCCCTCCCATCCGGCACAACATCCCATTTAACTTGAAAAGTGCTCGAGCTGCTATAGACCAACAATTAAAAAACATATAATTAGAAGAAGTGAAAATTAAGACACAACAAAGCACATTAACACATACCTGGAGATTCCAGAGCAGTTTTTGTATTTTTAATATGGAAGCCAAAAAGGGCTTTTTGGTGTACTCTGTTGGTGTTTTATCCAAACTCCAATGTACAGCCCTAGTTAACAGGAGCTTTCCTCATTTCTGGATGTGACCTCCCAATGAATTTCTAGCACCTCAATCAGCAAATCAACTTAATTAAACAGAAAAATATTAGGGGTGCACACCAGACCCCCATGTCGGTTTCTTTTTTAGTTTTTGTTATTCAAAAATGTTATTTTTGTTATCGTTATTAACGACAATGTCATTTTTGTTTTCATTATCATTATGTTTTTTATCATTTTTGTTATGGTTTTTATCGTTTTCAGTATCGGTATCAATATTCGTTCTCATTATCTACATCATTATTGATATCGGTACCATTTTAAACTAAGATTTTATTTTTGGTATCCGTATTGATTCCCATGCACAACTAATATCTATCCTAAATCTAAGAGAGACAGGGGAAGGGAAAAGGAAAACTGTCTATTATCTAATCAATTATCTATATAGCTATTCTAATCTAATCTATATGTCTATAATATGTAACTATATCTAATGTAGAATACCTATCTATATATAATGTACAGGGGGGAGAAGGGCAGGGAAAGGGAGAAGGTAAAATGTAGGGTATGAGGAAGGAAAGGTATTGGTAATACAATGAGGGCTAGGGAGGATTGTTTGTGTGGAAGCAGCACAGTTCTGTAAACACAAACTGACAAGCAGAGCTCTCACAGAACAGAGAGAAAAACCCTGTCCCTCCCATTATAAAGGGTTGCAGTGCCCTCCCCCATAGCCCTGATTGGTTGTGGGAGGCAGCAGGCATTGAGCAATCACAGAGTGCCATGAGACTTGTGGAGACTGCTTGCGCTGCTCATTGGCCAGCGATACATCCATCAGATACTGCTGAGCTGTTCACCCCTCCCAACACAGGCACAGTTCAAGAGTTCAACCCTGTTAAGACTCCGAGATGTCTGCTCCCGCCTCACCTCAGTCTCCACATTTTCCTTCCAAAGCCCAACTGCCACAGCACTAATAATGACAACGATAACAACATTGTCATTATCATTTTTGGTATTGTTTTTGTTATTGGTTTTGGTATCATTTTTGGTATCGTTTTCGTTATTGCCAGTTATCGTTACAGTTATCGCCACAGTTAGTATTCTCAGTTTTCGTTTTCAGTATTCTTGGTTGTCATTTTCATTATTGCAATAAAGAAAACCTAAAACGACAATTTTCATTATTGTAATAACGAAAACGGCATGCACACCCCATAAAGATATACACCTGAATTCCTTTATCCATTCACCTTGGAGACAGGTTTTCTGTTCCCAGGAGAGAGAGGTGTCTGCATAAGGAGGGAGCACCCTACAATAATATCACTGTACATTGAAGAGTTGCGCGGGACACTAGACGTATCCAACATAAAAACCAAACCAGTATAAAAAAGTCTGAATAAGAGGCTTTTACTGTATTAATCAGATGTTTAACATGCATCTTCCTCAGGAAATTATTATGCATAACAGAACACTTATTGCTTAGAAAGGATTTTGAAATTTTGATCTAAAGCAAATCTGGAGAAAAATGAGAGAAAAGTGGCCCCAGCCGCTGAAATCTGTTCCACCCAAAAACATTTTTTAAAAGGTCTTTCTTCAAAAGTAAATGAATATTTTAAGTCAAGAACTTCCACATGGGAGACTTAGTTCTTATCACAAGTCCCTTCAGCATGTC
>QEPC01011901.1:10115658-10189579 GCA_003113815.1 Sphenodon punctatus | reverse complement strand
GCTAACAGATCACCCGCCTCAAGGCCAGTGCAAAACACAAAATCCAAGGTATGCCCCCCACGATGTGTCGGGCCAATCATTTTCTGAGATGGGTCCATGGTTGCCATGGTAGTCATGAACTCACGCTCTGCTTCCCCAAGGTCAGCGTTGGCATGGATGTTGAAGTCCCCCAAGACTATTGTCTTCGGGGACCTCAACACCACCCCCGACACCAACTCCACTAGAGCATGCAAGGCAGCTGCTGCACAGGCAGGTGCACGGTAGACAAGCAGCACTCCCAAACTGTCACCTGCCAAATCAAACACAAGGTGGAGAACCTCTATATCCGGTATGGGTTGCACTGGATACCTCCACACTGACCATCACTCCTTAAAAATCATGGCTACACCCCACCCCACCCCGCCGTTCATAGTTGAAGTTGCACAGCATACCCGGCTGGAACAAGGTCAGCCAGAATAGGCCCCGACTCATTATCCAGCAGGTCTCCGTGATGCATACGAGATCGGCGGCATAGTCCAGAATGATCTCCTGGACAGTTGTTGCTTTATTGGCCACTGATCTCACATTTAACACCAACACAGGATCGGGGGCCCTCTGACCAAGAACCACCTGCCCCTCTACCTGGGGGATAGTGAGGGGGGTCAGAATGCAAGACATACAAGGAGAATCTTTAGGAACTGGAAATATTTAGGCTACTGAACAGAAAACTAAGGGGGGAGACATGACAGCCATGTTCCAATATCTTAAATGTTGCACAAAATCGCTCCTGAGTAGTTGTTCAGAGAAGATGGGGGAAGAAGCAATGACCTTATATTGTAGCATGGTAGACTGAGGTTAAACATTCTGAGATGCTTCCTAAGTGAAAGAACAGTTGGGCAATAGAATACATTGCCTAGAGAGCTTGCTGGATTCCCTTCACTGAATGGGTGCGTGTAACAGTCCCTGTGGGCCCAGTGGCAGAAGACAGTTAGCCTCCTTGAAGATACCGTTGCTAGCCGGGCTGCAGATGCTGCGATTGGTCAGGGGCATTGCTTTAACCTGCAGCAGCTGGGTGAGGGCTTGGCAGGGGCCACCTCAGAGTTAAGAGCCAGAGATGGTCTCAGTGTGGGAGGCTGCAGCAGAGGTAGGAGCTAGGGAGAACTCTGCTTCCAGACTATGAACAGTTTCGGACATTCCTCCCCCTGCGCACATATTCTGGTTGCGGGGGGGGGAATGCGCAGCTAGAATATGCACGGGGATTGGCCAGTCTGAAAGCCGCCCCCCACCCGCTACGCACGTCCTTTCCAGCAGAGACATGCAGAGCAGGAAATCAAGCACTGCATCCCTGCGTGTCTCTGCCGGCAAAGCCATGCGGGGGGCATGTCTGAAAATGCCTAAGAAAGGCTCAGAGAGTGTTGTTGCCTGAACCGGAAGGGCTGCTGGTTTCCAGAGGGATTGCGCCCGGCCCAGAGATCCAGATACTGTGAGTGAGAGCCAGAAGGTGCAGTCTGGCTAAATCGATTGTTGACTTTGGGAGTCAGAGGGTGCTGTCTAGCTAGAGCTACTAAGAAACTGCGTTGAGAGACTATATGCAGAATAAAGAGACTGTTGAGTTAATCCCTGACAGAGAATGCTTGTTTGGGCCCCGATCCTGCCAAGACTCAGCCAGGGCAAGTCCGTCCCTGCCACAGTGAGTTCTGTAGGCATAGGGCATCCTGACTTGGAGCAGGGGTTGCACTAGGTGACCCTGAGATCCTTTCCAATCCTACAATTCTTTTGTACAAGCCAAGAGCGAATAAATCACAAATAATTCCATAAAGTGGAACTATGCTACTGTCAAAGTGGGTGTGAGAGGAGAATAAGGAGCAATACCAAAAAAAAAAAAAATATTTTAAAAAATAAAAAATCATGTTCTGTAAGAAGGAAATTACACTGAATGACAACAAATGCCAGCTCAGAAGAATTTGGGGTGATGACAATAAGCAAACAGGTGCTCAGATCATGTTATTGGCATTAATGGAAGAAACTTGGGGTGGGGGGTGTTGGATTTTGGATGAATTAAAAGCTAGTCATTAAAAACAGCTATGACATTTTCATTTTTAAAAAAAAATCTAAATTTCCAATAACCTTAAAATTACATTTTCCATAGAAATTTCAAAATTTGTTTCAGCTCCATCAGTTTCAAATTTTGCTGGTGCCCAATCGAAACAATGAACAGGTCAAAACCAATTTTCAACATTTTCCAGAAATTTTGAAAAATGTCAAATGAAATTGAATTCAAATAGCAACATTTTTAAGATAAAAATTTTCATTAAAATCTCTCTTTTTTGAGAAAACAGTATTAACCATCGTGTAAGCAATGGAATTTTAAACAAAAGTTTTAGATACATTAAACTTTGTGTTTTACTAACCATTCTCCCTTCCATTTATGCCACTCTTTTTGAAGGGAATTGTAATTAAAAGCCTCCAGTTTATTTTTTTATTTAAAAAAACCACAACCCTAAATAGATGGCTGTGCTATGCAAACTATAAAGATTCTCATTTGAAAGTAATTATTGCTCTGGAAACAAGAAAGAACCACTTGTAATTTATCAGAAGCAAACAAAACCTTAGTTGTCAAGCTCTGTTGTTAAATCAGGAACCCTTGATTGTGTGTGTGCTCCAAATTTGGAAAAAGGAATTCTCTTTTATTTAATGTAGATATTTCTTTAAAGTCTTTAAAAACATCTCTGCCCTTATTTGCACAATTCCCCATGTAGAGGTAGAACTGCTCCTCTTAGAATATGAAAATCTCAAGGGAAGACAGACGGGAACAGCTTTAAGACTCATACTGGCTGTCATTTGGTATTCTGTCCTGTAGCAGAAAGAGCAGACACCTGGGGATTTTGTACTAAGAATAAATTTGCTTCCTAAAGCCTGTTGTAGACTGCTGTGTTTTCTGCCTTTGCAATGTTTGGTGCTTTTCTAAAACCGTCAGATCCTGGAGTCCTGTGATAATGTGAAAATCTCAGCATTTGTTTCAAAAAGATAAAATAAAATTTCAACCCTGAGGGTGGGGTGTCTTTAAAACGATCAGTCCAAAGGCTCAAAATAATCAAAGGCAAAATAAAACAGAACCTCAAATGTAGGGAACATGACGGGAGCTGGGGGAAATCAACAGGGAATGGCTCCTCCATTGTGACCTGTTGGGTGCTTCTCCCAAGCCACCATGATTGGCCACTGTCGGAGACAGGATGCTGGGCTAGATGGACCATTGGTCTGACCCAGTATGGTACTTCTTACGTTCTTTTTAAACATCTTATTTTAGCCTTTGAGACAAACCAGGTATTGGGCTTTAGTAGTTAAGTAGTTTGTGGACCCCAACATAAGTGTCTAAAAATATGAGGAGTTAAATATATTTTTAAAACTATTTTTATGTTCTGAAGGCCACGATCCACAAGTAGTCCAATAACTGAAGCCCATAGGGTTTGTGGATCACAGCCAAAATGTGATTCTTTTTGAGCTCAACCTTTGCTTTCTTGAAGTCCAACTCAAGGTTTGTGAAAATTTGGAGCTGGAAAGAGAGAGCCTATACTCCAATGTCACTCTGTCAGAAGGGCTGGTTTAACAGAGGAAGAGCCAGGCCTACGCCCCTGGCCCCATGCTTTCAGAGGCCCTACGTCAGAAGAGGAAACAGGTCTGAGCGAGGAACAGGAACGGGCCACGGCTTGGGAGACCGGGATAGATTTACGCCGTTATCAGTTAAGGCTGAATCAGAGCAAGGACTAGGCCTTAGTGGTAGTGAGTGACCATGCAGTCTTACAACTTCTTCTCAGGAAAATTAAGCTATAGCTGTGGCAGAAAACTGAGCACGTCTTGAAACCAACAACACTGCAGCAGATTCAGGGAAGAGGTTACGAAACCAAATGTCCTGAAACGTGAAGAGCTTCCCCCAAGCCCTGCCTACCCCATGCTATCAAGATGCCTGTGTTTTGTTTCCATTCCTGGTTCTGCAACCTCTACAGCCAACTCGGATTGTCAATGTTAAGATGCTGTCAGGTCAAGTTCATCTTTAGCAAGTGTGGAGTCTCCTCCGGAAGGTGAAATCTTCTCCATTCTCATCCCTCTCTCCACACAAGATGCTTAGCCAATAGCGTAACGCTAAGAGGATGGCGGCAGGGAGGCGTCTCTTCCTGACCTCTGCAGCTGAACAGGTTACAATCAGAAGTGAGAGGTGTGACTACCCTTTTTACCTTACTTCGCATAACTACAAATATGATTTATGGTCAAAAGAACGTCATTCCATCCTTTTTGTAACCTTGGTGTTATCGTTAACCAGTATCTTGCTTTCTGCCCCTTGTATTTCTCNAAAAAATAAAAAATCATGTTCTGTAAGAAGGAAATTACACTGAATGACAACAAATGCCAGCTCAGAAGAATTTGGGGTGATGACAATAAGCAAACGTGCTCAGATCATGTTATCTTTCTATTGGCATTAATGGAAGAAACCTGGGGTGGGGGGTGTTGGATTTTGGATGAATTAAAAGCTAGTCATTAAAAACAGCTATGACATTTTCATTTTTAAAAAAAAATCTAAATTTCCAATAACCTTAAAATTACATTTTCCATAGAAATTTCAAAATTTGTTTCAGCTCCATCAGTTTCAAATTTTGCTGGTGCCCAATCGAAACAATGAACAGGTCAAAACCAATTTTCAACATTTTCCAGAAATTTTGAAAAATGTCAAATGAAATTGAATTCAAATGGCAACATTTTTAAGATAAAAATTTTCATTAAAATCTCTCTTTTTTGAGAAAACAGTATTAACCATCGTGTAAGCAATGGAATTTTAAACAAAAGTTTTAGATACATTAAACTTTGTGTTTTACTAACCATTCTCCCTTCCATTTATGCCACTCTTTTTGAAGGGAATTGTAATTAAAAGCCTCCAGTTTATTTTTTTATTTAAAAAAAACACAACCCTAAATAGATGGCTGTGCTATGCAAACTATAAAGATTCTCATTTGAAAGTAATTATTGCTCTGGAAACAAGAAAGAACCACTTGTAATTTATCAGAAGCAAACAAAACCTTAGTTGTCAAGCTCTGTTGTTAAATCAGGAACCCTTGATTGTGTGTGTGCTCCAAATTTGGAAAAAGGAATTCTCTTTTATTTAATGTAGATATTTCTTTAAAGTCTTTAAAAACATCTCTGCCCTTATTTGCACAATTCCCCATGCAGAGGTAGAACTGCTCCTCTTAGAATATGAAAATCTCAAGGGAAGACAGACGGGAACAGCTTTAAGACTCATACTGGCTGTCATTTGGTATTCTGTCCTGTAGCAGAAAGAGCAGACACCTGGGGATTTTGTACTAAGAATAAATTTGCTTCCTAAAGCCTGTTGTAGACTGCTGTGTTTTCTGCCTTTGCAATGTTTGGTGCTTTTCTAAAACCGTCAGATCCTGGAGTCCTGTGATAATGTGAAAATCTCAGCATTTGTTTCAAAAAGATAAAATAAAATTTCAACCCTGAGGGTGGGGTGTCTTTAAAACGATCAGTCCAAAGGCTCAAAATAATCAAAGGCAAAATAAAACAGAACCTCAAATGTAGGGAACATGACGGGAGCTGGGGGAAATCAACAGGGAATGGCTCCTCCATTGTGACCTGTTGGGTGCTTCTCCCAAGCCACCATGATTGGCCACTGTCGGAGACAGGATGCTGGGCTAGATGGACCATTGGTCTGACCCAGTATGGTACTTCTTACGTTCTTTTTAAACATCTTATTTTAGCCTTTGAGACAAACCAGGTATTGGGCTTTAGTAGTTAAGTAGTTTGTGGACCCCAACATAAGTGTCTAAAAATATGAGGAGTTAAATATATTTTTAAAACTATTTTTATGTTCTGAAGGCCACGATCCACAAGTAGTCCAATAACTGAAGCCATGAGTAGCCTTACTGAAGCCCATAGGGTTTGTGGATCACAGCCAAAATGTGATTCTTTTTGAGCTCAACCTTTGCTTTCTTGAAGTCCAACTCAAGGTTTGTGAAAATTTGGAGCTGGAAAGAGAGAGCCTATACTCCAATGTCACTCTGTCAGAAGGGCTGGTTTAACAGAGGAAGAGCCAGGCCTACGCCCCTGGCCCCATGCTTTCAGAGGCCCTACGTCAGAAGAGGAAACAGGTCTGAGCGAGGAACAGGAACGGGCCACGGCTTGGGAGACCGGGATAGATTTACGCCGTTATCAGTTAAGGCTGAATCAGAGCAAGGACTAGGCCTTAGTGGTAGTGACTAGTGAGTGACCATGCAGTCTTACAACTTCTTCTCAGGAAAATTAAGCTATAGCTGTGGCAGAAAACTGAGCACGTCTTGAAACCAACAACACTGCAGCAGATTCAGGGAAGAGGTTACGAAACCAAATGTCCTGAAACGTGAAGAGCTTCCCCCAAGCCCTGCCTACCCCATGCTATCAAGATGCCTGTGTTTTGTTTCCATTCCTGGTTCTGCAACCTCTACAGCCAACTCGGATTGTCAATGTTAAGATGCTGTCAGGTCAAGTTCATCTTTAGCAAGTGTGGAGTCTCCTCCGGAAGGTGAAATCTTCTCCATTCTCATCCCTCTCTCCACACAAGATGCTTAGCCAATAGCGTAACGCTAAGAGGATGGCGGCAGGGAGGCGTCTCTTCCTGACCTCTGCAGCTGAACATGTTACAATCAGAAGTGAGAGGTGTGACTACCCTTTTTACCTTACTTCGCATAACTACAAATATGATTTATGGTCAAAAGAACGTCATTCCATCCTTTTTGTAACCTTGGTGTTATCGTTAACCAGTATCTTGCTTTCTGCCCCTTGTATTTCTCCTTTTGTGAATTTCTTGCAGATATCACCTTCTAGGCGTCTTGTTTATCCTCAAGGTTTGTTTTACTTTGGATACAGCGGAAAAAAACCCTGCTTCTTGTGCTTGGGACCTTGTGTCATGATTTGTGTAGTGTTATCTCAGCCAGTCTTTCAAAGGGCATTTCTCAGCTTCTTCAGCCGCTCCCCTAGTCTATCCAGCAAGGCTCAGTCTTCCTTTGCTTTTCATATGATTTCCTTTGCTTTTTTTCTGTCTTCTGGCTTATCCATCTCTGAGACGACCTTAAAATTTAGTCTCTTTGGTTTCATGTATCACTGAGTCAAATATAACACTTTGTATTCACGAAGATCATTGGCATATTTACTCCCCTGAACAAATATCCACATTCATCTCCATCACTCCTGTAACATTCATGTCTTTGCTTACTTCACTTCAATATTTTTCTTGGTTTTGGTATTTTAATATTTGGGTCACTTCAGTGTATTGATATTTCAATGGGTATTTTTTCACTCAACACACAATTCGCTTGTGGAACTAGTTGCCACAGGATGTAGTCAAGGTCGTTAGCATAGCTGGGTTTAAAAAAGGATTGGTTTTTGGAGGATAGATCCATTAATAGCTATTGGCCGAGTAGCCTACTAGTAGCCGAGTAGGCCGAGTAGGTCGGGGGATGTAACCTGGAGCTGGGAGTGAAAAGTGGGGAATGAATCACCCCTTTATGACCTGTTGGGGGTCTCTTCCGAAGCGACTGCGATTGGCCACTGTTGGAGACAGGATGCTGGGCTTGATGGACCTCTGCAGCTGAACAGACCATTGGTCTGACCTAGAATTGTGTTTTTTTAATATATTCATATGTTAATGGTACTATCTGGCTTTTAAAAAATAAAACAACCCCCCCCCCCCCCGATTTTTGCAAAACTCCGGTTAAGTAGTATCACCATGGTGAATTAAGTACCTAATCTTGAAACACCAAAGTGTCCAAAGTACTGAGCACGTAATAACAAAATACCAAAGTGATCAAAAATACTAAACACAGAAATACCCTAAAGAAGTACTGCAAACCACAAATATGGCAATAAATCCTACCCACGTCCTATCCTAACTGGAATAGATTAAATAAATCAAATTCAGGATTCACTCTTGATATTGGTTTCAGCTCTAGTTTATTGGGACTCATCCAACCACTTCTTCTACTGAAGACACCTTTCATTTCTGATCTTCATCTTCCTTCCCTTTCCGTATTTCTGGTCTTTTCTGTGGCTGGGACGGGAGAAGGACACAAGATTGCTGTACGCTCACAACGTAAGGGTAGATACCCTCTTGTCTTTTCAAGAAGAAGACTCAGAAAGCTAGTCTTCCCTTCCATAAGAATGTTAATCAGTGCAGAAATCATCTTTCACCCAGTCCTCCCTCTCTCAAATAAGCCCTTCCACTGGGTTCAAAAATCTTTCCAGCCGAGGTGGGCCTGTCTGTGAGTTCCCTGCCACCTTGGCCAGCCAGCTCCTCCTCTTGGACCTCCGTCTGAGCTTTTGAGTGAAAACAGATGAGACGTTAGCCCACTGGAGTCCGTGTTCGGACCGTGCAGTCACCACTCACCTGAGTCACACCCTCCCATTCACAGGTTTAGCGAGTCCTGGGATCAGCACCCTAGCCAACTCCCAGCCCAAGCCACTCTGAGCTCTTTCTGGCTTGGTGGCTAGTGGAAAAGTGACTCAGCTCAGCAGCCTGCTTTTCTTATAACCCCCCACTAGAGTTGGTGCCAGGGTGACGGACAAGGTGTCCATTAAAGCAGATCACTCTGCTAAAGTTACTTGCTCCGTCACACTTTCCCTGCTTACATTGTCAGCCGCTGGTTCAGGCTGTACATGTTCAGAATGCTGCTACAAAATGGATTTTACCCCCCACAAAATGAGATCATACACATAACTTTGGCAGAGCATACTGCGATATAATGTTTACTGGGAGGTGGCACAAAGCAGACAACATTGGGATGTAGATAAGAAGAATTGGGTTTGATCTGTTTTGTGCACTTATTTTTCTCTTCTTGCACCAGCTCTTTGAGAACCTCTTCCTGGCTTTGATACCTTTACAACAGCCTTTTCTAAAATCACGTTTCAAATTTCCACGTTGCCAGCTACTTCTTCTAACGTCTCCATGGGTCTGATCCAAAGGGCAACCAAGCCAGTGGAAAGACTTCCATTCATTTCATTGTTCTTTGGATCAATCTTTTAGCCTTCGCTTCTTGTAAGCTCAATATTTTGTTCCCCACTTGGGACTGTTGGCTGTTGCTTTGGTTGGGTTTTGTTATCGATTCCTGTTATTTTTGTCTCCTCTTTTTGCTTTCCAGCTGGGTCCCTCTCCCTTTCTTTTTCAGTGTTTTGGATTAAAGGCAAAGCTTTGCAGGGGGCCATGTTGAGGCTGAGTAACAGCAGCGTAAGGTGCTTCATTACTTTCTTGTTTACCTGGGCTGTGAGCAACAGCACACAAAAAAACACCACTTCCCTGGGGCTATGTGAGATGGAGCCTGCACCCAGAGGCAGCAGGCAGTACTGGGGATGTGCTTGGGAACTACCTAGCGGTAGTGTAGGCCTGGGGTCATGTCCTAATTATCCCCCCCCCCCAAAAGGACAAAGGGGTGGGGTCTTCCTATGGAGAGACCCTCCCAAGGGGTCTGCTGGCTAGCCTTGGCCTCCCCCGACAAAGGTGGACATCCTGCCTTGGCTTCCAGCAAGCCCCTGACCCTTGGTAACTTGGGGTGTGCATTTTGTTTTTGTTATTATAACGAAAACAAAATATGGATTTTTCTTTTTCGTTATTGAACAACAAAAAAGAAAGAACATGATAATGTAAAAATGAAAAAAAAAAATGGTTTTGTTATGAATAAGAAAAATCTGAAAAACACATTTGTGGCTGTAACGTTTTTGTTTTAGGTCTAGTTTTTGTGAAACTTGGCGGCATTATACTTACAATGGAGGGCATGCTGTGTGCCAAACGTCAGAGAGTTTGGATAAAAGGATACAATAATATATGCAGTTGAAATTCTTTCTTTTACAAAAATCTGTGTACACATGTCTGACTGTATCAACTTTGTCTTCCATCTGATTTGAATGAAACCTGGCAAACTTATACCAC
This sequence comes from Sphenodon punctatus, assembly GCA_003113815.1. Classification (NCBI taxonomy): domain Eukaryota; kingdom Metazoa; phylum Chordata; class Lepidosauria; order Sphenodontia; family Sphenodontidae; genus Sphenodon; species Sphenodon punctatus. The sequence continues at coordinate 10,179,636 of QEPC01011901.1, read as the reverse complement.
TTTCTAAAAGTAGTATGTCTGCAAAATATCAGAAGGATTGGAGAAACGCTGTTGATGTTTTAAGCCTGTCTCTTATACACATCTAGATGTGTATAAGAGACAGGGCATAGAGGGGTAGATATAAGCTGCTATTCTTTGGGCCTGCTCTTTGTCTATAGTTAGTTCTGGCTTTGGTCAGAGCATTGTCTCAGACTTTGATGGCAGGCTTTTTGTGTGTGTGCTAGAGTTCACTGCAAGAGTTAAACTAGCTACATAAATTCAATCCCACACACCTGGGGTGCTGCCCAACATCCTCCTGCCCCCCTCCTGGGCATTCTCTGCAAGTTGACAGACACCCCCATGCACCTGGGGTGCCCACCCAGACTGAAGTCTGTGCCAAACAGCAGAGATGACCGATATCTCCTCTGGCCAATTGACTTGACATTGCAAAGACACCCTGGCTGGGACAGAGATGTGATTGCCTCTCTCACTGCATGCTTCCAGCTTTTCCAGGACCAATCCTGGGTGGCTCTGGGGCGGGCAGAGAAGGGACATAACTGGGACTTCAGGCAGCAAGGTAGAGGGAAGGTGGAAGCATCCCAGCAATCAGGAGACATGGTTCACACATCCAGGCTGGCAAATTATCATCACAATCACATCCAGCAGCACTGTGAAAGAGGACATAAGAGAATCCCTTCCTGGCTCTTTCCTAAGCAGATACTTCCAACTTCCCAGTAACAAGTGAGGGAGAGGTGTTGGGGTGGTCACAGCAGAGAATGATATATGGGTGGCATTTCTGTTGGCCAACTGGCATCACAAGCACATTGTGTACCCCAGTGACAAACATAAGAGAATCCCTGGCATAGGCTCCTACTCTCCAGATCATGTGTAGGCGTATAACGCTGGGTTCCTTTATCATATATTTCTTATATTTGGTATAAATGATCCTAGAGTTCTGAGATACAATCCTGCCAAATGTCATGTAAACAAACTAGAATACAAAGATGTTACAGCCAGAAATGCATTTACAAGGAAATTGCTAATAACATTGGGACCCTTTATGCAATACTTAAGAAATTTGGCAGACATAGTACCCTTATGTAGGGGTATAACCACGACAAGTTTCATCTAAATCAGATGTGAAACAAGGTTGTTACATCAAGGAATGCATACACAGAATCTTGTAAAATAACAAATTCCAACTGCTTATAAAATCAGATTTCTTTTTCTAATATTACTGAATTAGGCACACATAATGTCCTCTGGTGGGAGTACAATCCTGCCAATTATAATCTAAATCAGATAAGAAATAAAAGAGTTACAGATGAAAATGTGTTTTCCATTGAAACCAATGGAAATAAAAAACTAAATACGAAAACAAAACAAAGAACAACAAAATATAATGAAGACAACTGACATTTTAATAATGAAAACAAAATTAATAACAAAAACAAAAGTGAGTTACTGTGCACATCCCTACTGGAAACTCCACCAAGGAGGAAATGTTAAGTGTGGGTAGGGGAAGCCAACACACACACACCCTGCCCACTCTGAAAATTTCCTTCTTGGCAATGCCCTTGGCAAGTGGCCTGAGTGCTGCTAGAAAGTTTTCAGAGTGGGCGAGGGCAGAGTGTTGGTCCCACTCCTTCCTGTAACCACTGTGAAAATTTCCTAGTGATGCCCAAACCACTTCCAAGGCCCCCGCCCCGCTGAAGTCCAGTTGAGCCTCCTCACTCCACAGTATGCCCCTGACTTAGTACAGTTTATAGGGTGCTCATATTATCAGCAGGTAAGAAGAGAGAGAGTGCTGCCTGATGATGCAGTAACCCAGCCAAAACTGCTTCCACTCGGGCTATATAAAGACTCCAACACAAGCCAGAGGGGGAGCTGAAGAAGAGAGCCAAAGAGACCCAGCTCTCTGGAGAAGGACTCAGTAGAGCTGATCCTCCTATGCCCCATGCGTGCAGCCGCGTACACCTACAGGCGTGCCATTGTGCGATCTGTGCGTGGTGCATAGGCCCCGTGTTCGAGGGGCACGTGGTTTGTTCATGCCTCCAGGCTCACGCACTGTGCATCCTCCACAGGGCATGGGATCAGCCCCACCGGTAACATACAAGAGGCATGGAGACAGGGAAGATCAGGCCCCATATTCCTAAGGAGTCGGGCTTGGGATTCCCATCTAGTCTGAACTTTAGAATTGAGGCAGTGACTCATTTCTCCGTCAGGATTTCCCCGTCAGTCTGTTCACAGCTGGGGCAGAGGGACCTTACAGGACTCCTTGTAGCACAGCTCCAAAAGTAAAGGCCACCCCGCTGGGGTCTCAGTCACAGTCAGGACAACTCCATTCTTAAGGAGGTACGATTGCAGAAAGAAACCTCAAGTATTACAGGCTGCTACATCGCCCTTCACAAAACCCTGTCAGGACGCAACAGCCTGGCCTGGGGTAGGACGAGCAGCCGGCCAGTCAGCCTGGAGATCAAAGACAAATTCAGGAAGCTACAAGGATTCAGCAGGAAGTTACAGCAGGGTAAGGAAGTGGGCTGCAAGTCATGAAGAGAAAACCAGGAGCCCCCAGTAGGATTTTGCATGGATCCAACAGATCGCACAGAGGGAGTCGGTGCGTGTGGGTAGGGTAATGAGGGGGGGATTTATTTTGGGGGATACCTATTTACTGTTTTATGAATATTGGTTTTATTGATATTCTTAGTAGTAGTAGCATTGGAGTATGTTTTATTTTATTTTATGAAAATTGTAAGCCATCCTGAGCCACCGTCAGGCAGGAGGGGGCAAGTTGTTTTGTCACCAGTGGGAAAATGAGCTGGGCACATCTGGTAAGGAGAGTTGGGGGCATGGTGTGGGTATATTAAGCACAAGGACAACAGTACTGAGGCCAGGCACAAGGCTCTGGGTAGGCAAATGATCAGGGCACTCTCCTAGAGCCGTAGGGACATGAATCACTCCCCTGTCCTATGGTGCAGGCAATCCAGATGTGTTCTACCTGCACATCTGGTGGACCACCTTTACACAGACAGGCCACCCTGAAGCAGGCTGGCACGGTCAGCACAAGGGTAACCTCTTTGTCTAAAAACACCCACCGACTTCTGTATTCAGGGATGTAGCCAGGCTGTGGTGGACCTGGGCTCAGATCCCAGTTATCGGTCCCCTAAGGTAAGGAGAATGGGAGCTCCAGGGTGGGCAGAGAAGACTTACCCATGAAGGCAGTGCTGCTCGAGCTCCCAGCATCCCCATCCCAGAGCAGCAGCAATCCTTCCGGGAAGGAATTTTTAAGAGTGGGTGGAGCCATTACTCCACCCCTGCCCACTCTGAATTTTTTTTCTTCTTGCAATGGTCCTTTGCATGTGGCCTGAGCACTGCTAGGAAATTTTCAGAGTGGGTGGGGGCAGATTGCTGACCATGCTCCCTCCTGCTCTGAAAATTTCCTAGCGGTGTTTAGGTCACTTGCAAAGATCCTCCTCAGAGATCAACTGAGCCCCCCCCCTCACTCCATGGTAGCGACACCACAGTCTGTACTGGGCAGAAGTGGGTGTCATGGGGAGAGAAGCAGGCTCCACCCTCGACTCCTCTCCAGCACCCTGGTTGCCATAGCAACACCAGCATCCTTGAAGGAGTATGCTTCAGAGGGCGTAGCATTCCCGGGGCAGGATATCTCCTCTGTCAGAGCACAAGGGTGCCTGGAAGGTAGACTACAGAATTTCATGATCTCAATTTGCCTTTCGGTCAGCTTTGGGGGAGCAGACACTGCCCCTCAACCAGTGGCAAAACCATGGCTGAGCCCATAAATAAAACACAAGGCATGGGATGTTTTCATGGAATGAGAGTCCTTGTTTGCACCACTGCCTTACTCATTTTTATTTGTTCTATGATTCCTGCCCATAACCACTCCTCCAGCATATGGTAAAATCATGCACACTAGGTAGGAAAGACATCCTATTAAAAGCCACAGTCACAATGATTCCAGGACACAATAAGACAAGCCTGGTTTGAAAAATGATCCAAGCTTCTTATCTCCAAGTCCCTGGAGGGCATCCCTTATGCTCAGGTTACTTAAAATCTTTGTGTTTTTTTTGGTTTTTTTTAAATATTGCAAAGGGGCAGCAGCTTCAAATTTCACTTTTCTAATATGCACTGGGGTTTGGGAATATTTTATCTGTTAGGGTAATACAAAAGCAATCCTAGTGCAGCCACTTTTAGGATAAAAAATTACTGTCTTTTACATCTGAAAAGCAGAACTGAAATGATTAGCTAACGCAAATATCAAATTTGGTAAATTCAACATATTCACATTTGTATTTATGATGCAAATTCAGAGATCGGGTTTGAACACTTTAGTTTCAAATTTAGCATAGTTTTCAGTTCAGTATTCCAAACCACAAGTCTGATATTTGTATTTCAGCACACGGTAACCTTGTTACAACATGTGCCGTTTTAGCGTGAATTCCATTACAACATGCTATGAAGCATGGATTCCACTTTCTTCATCAAAAATGTAATACTACTGAAAATGCAAAGGGTGCATTCCTCCTTCATTCATCAAGAGTCTTTTGATCACAGGAAGACAGATTAGAAGTTTGTGATAACCTTCCTCCAAAGGGAAACACCGTGCCTTGTCTACGGGATAATGGCCCATAATAGGCTCAGAGTAACTCTGCAGGCAGGCAAAGCAGCTGATGGGTCATTATCCCTTAGGCAATGCAAGACTAGTAAGACTTTCTTCTGAGGAAAGGAAATCTTGTCACAAACAGCTAGACTGTCTTCCTAATATATCAGAATGTTCTGCCTATCAGAGGCACAGCTATCACAGGGGCAGGAGGAGGGACATTTGTCCTGGGGCCCAAGCTGAGCAGGGGACAAATTCTATCCTGTTGTGGCACACGCGGGCGGAGTCTGAGCTGAGTGGAAGTGCCTGCAGCATGTGGCGCATGTGGGACCCACCTGGCAGGCAGCGCAGGATGGAGCAGGCACCGGCGGCAGCACGAGATAGGGAGCTGCAGCCTCCAAGGCTCAGGTGCAACAAGCAGGAGGAGGGAGACGCACGAGGGGGAGGAAGGAGGTGAAGGGGAGAGGATGGTGACCAGGGTGGTGGTGGTGGTGGTGGAGGAGTCCATTTCTTGCATCTGGGCCCATTCCAATCTAGCTACATCCCTTCCTCCTATACAAACATTTCAAATTTAAGCATCTTTGTTATAGCACATTTTTAGTTATTTATTTATTTTAACAAATTTGCTACCCCGGCCCTCCTGCCACAGGCAGCTCGGTGTGGCATACAATCAATAAAAACAACAACAATAAAGCTAACAAACAACTTATAAAAGGAGGATAAAAAAATCCCACCCTGTTCCCACCCTAACCCATTCCCCCACCCAATCACCCATCACCCCTGCCAAACGCCTGGCGGAACAGCCAGGTCTTACAACTTCTTTGAAAGGAGGGGAGATCCAGGGCCAACTAGGCCACCACCGGAACGGAGTTCCACAGCCAAGGTGCGGCCACCGAGAATGTCCTCCCCTGCGTAGCCCCCCGGAAGACTCAGGGGACCTCGAACAGGGTAACCCCGGATGACTGCAGGGGCCGATCCAGAATCCAGGGGATGAGGCCGTCCTGCACATAGGTAGAGCCTAGGCCGTTTAGGGCTTCATAGGCCAAGACCAAAACCTTGAATCAGGCCCGGAAAACTACTGGCAGCCAGTGCAGAGAATGGAGAACTGGCGTAATATGCTCCCAGTGGCCGAGTTCCACCAGAAGATGGGTTGCTGCATTCTGCACCAGCTGCAATTTCCGAGCTGTCACCATGGGTAGCCCCACATAGAGCGCATTACAGCAGTCCACTCTAGAGGTGATGAAAGCATGGATGATAGTGGCCAGTTCAGAATCTGCAACGTACAGCCGAAGCCGTCACACCAGATGTAATTGACAGAAGGCACTCCTTGCCACAGCCTCCACCTGAGCATCCAGGTAGAGCTGCAAGTCGAGGAGCACCCCTAGACTCCATACCTGGGAGACTAGTGGAGGGAAGACCCCATCAATAATGGGGGTCACCATCTACACCACCTTACCCACCAACATCACCTCCGTCTTGTCAGGATTCAACTTCAGTCGATTAGCCCTCATCCAGTCCCCCACAGCTGTGGGACACCGAGTAGGCACCGAGACTGCTGGGTCTGCTGAAAAAGAGAGATACAGCTGGGTGTCATCAGCATATTGATGACACCACATGCCAAACCCCCTAATCACCTCGCCGAGCGACTGCATATACACGTTGAACAAGAGCGGGGACAAGACAGAACCCTGAGGGACTCCACATGAGAGGTCTCAGTGTGATGAAAAATAATCCCCGGACACCACCCGCTGAATTCTTCCAGTCAGGAAAGAGTGGAACCATTCAAGAACAGTCCCACCCACCCCTGAACAGTCCCTAAAAAGGGAAGGTTAGAGACAAGCCGATAGCTGGCAAGGGAGTCAATGTCAAGTGATGGTTTCTTGAGCAGAGGCCGCACCACCACCTCCTTGAGGCTGCCCAGCATTCTGCCCTCCCAAAGGGAGGCGTTGATCACCCCAGCCAGCAATGGCCCCATTGTCTCCCGGCAGGCCTTAACCAGACAGGATGGGCATGGATCTAATTCACAAGTGGTGGCCCTGACCGCCCCAAGAACATCCACCGTATCAGCAGGTGTCACCGACTGAAATTGATCCCATAAAATCAGACACAGCGAGACGTCCATAACCTCCAATTCCTGTAGAGTAATAAATGCGGCGTCGAAGTCCTGGTGAACACGAGCGATTTTATCCACAAAATAATCCACAAACATGTCACAGCGTACAGTAGATGACTCCAATCCAAGGTGGAGGGAGGCCGGACTGACCAGTCCCTGCACCACCTGGAAAAGCTCTGCTGGATGGGATTTTGTGGATGCTATGAGGGTAGCAAAAAATTCCTTTGGCATAGGCTTGTCAACTGGCTCTATGACGCAATCTGTTGGTTTCAGCACGTGAACTACGCTGTCGCTCTAACCTCCGCCCGTCATGCTTCCGCAACCGCAGTTCCTCAGAAAACCAAGGAGACCTGCGGAAACTTGGCTCTCGAATAAAGTATCATAAGGAGCTTGCACCGTATTTGTGTGTGTGCATAGTATTACTATTTGATTTGTTATTTGGGTCTTCAGCAGGACTATTTTTTATTCATTATTTCTGTATTTGGTAGTAATTTGGAATTTGCACAAGTATTGATTGGGCCATCTCTGCCACACAATGTGGGGGACAAGTGTGTATGAGCAATGTTCATATCCGGTAGGGGGTAGTAATGGAGAATCCTTTGGGACATAATGGTCCGTCGGAAATTTGGAGGGTTGGTAGTAGCCTGCTGATCCAAAAAGTCTGTTGATCCACTAAAATAGACAAATTGTGGTGGTGGTGGTGGGTGGTCATTTCTATTTTCTTCTTGGCCATGTGGACTCCATTTTTGATCAATGCAAGAATCCAGAATCTGCTTAAATTACTCAATGACACTTTAGAAAGCCGAGATTTATTTATCCGGTCTCTATACTAGATAAAAAGGTAGAAAGGCTGCAATGCCTATATTAACTACTTCTGTTACAGCATCTGTGTTGACTTGCTCCAACTTTCCACTTAAGTAAAAGAGGAACTTCTGAGATAAGCTTGTTGCAGAAGTGATGGATGTCACCATTATTAATTTTATTCCTCCCATTATTAGGATTAAAATAAATCACTTTGCGTCTGGAGACTGTCACACGGGAGACGGTAGGGCCCAAGAGTTGCTGTGGGCTTACTTCATTAGAAACTGGTTCCTTGCTCTTGGAGAGCAGATGTGTTGGCTGTAATTAATATATTTGTTAATTCTAATGGCACATCAGGTGTACATATTTTATTACGGTGTTTTTTGGTAAGATTATAAGAATTTTTTTAAAAAACAAGTTCCATAATTAAAAAAAAATCTAAGCTATTTTAAATTAAAATAAATGGTATACTTAATATAATTATAACAATATATATACAGGCATATAACGTTTTTATTTACTACAAAGAGAAATAAATTAAAAAAGCACAAAAGAAGCTAAAAAGATTATGGTTCTTTAAATTACATAAAAGCTATAACCGATGGGGGAGGGACATGATAGAGATTTATAAAATCATAAATGGAGCAGAGGAATGCTCTGCTGGGAATCTTTTGGTTCCTATGGGTTGTTTGCAGAAGCAGGTAATTTTTTCAGTCCAGTTTAGTTCAGTTATCTCGTTTTGGGAGTCATTTTTAATATTTAACTGATGTCATTTTGGCAATATTAGCACAACTGTGCAAACATAATTGTCAAAAAGATGTAACCAAAATATGGAAATGACCTATATCGTTGGAAGATGACCCCCAAACCCAAATATGAAAGTACCCATTTCAGCTGCAAATACTGTTCAGGTACTTGAAAGGTTGCCCCCAAATTTGAATTTCTGGAAATAAATCAATTACTCCTTCCGGCTCTAGCTGTTTGGTATTTTGGTCAGTTTAGTATATTTCATTTTTGGCATTTCAGTCACTTTGAGATTTATCTCAGCAGTACTATTTGGGAAGCATTTAATTTTTTTTGAATGCAAGTCCTTCTCATTTTGGAGCAATCGCATTTGCTTAAAAAAAAAGTGAAAAACTTGTCAAAATAAATGACGTACTAAAATACAATACCAAAGAGGTGAATGTGAAGATGCAAATGTTGCAGTGGTAACAACAATGAATCCAGATACTCATTCTGGGAACAAATATGCAAATATTCTTCCTGAAGCCCTTGTAAATCACCGGCGCTAATTACAAAAGTACAATGATACAGGGAGGATTCCATAAGATCTAAAGATGATGCATGGGGGAAAAAATGGTAGAGATTAAAGCTGAAATGAGTGCCCAGGAAAACAGGTAAACCTGTCCAACTTCCAGTACTTGATCCAACCTTCAGGTACTAATTGGTACCCAATTAGTGCCCGATGGGTTACCTGATGTCCTGAATTTCTGGCTTCTGGTCCTGGAATATCAACTTCTGGTACTGATTTTTCAAGTTCCTGTCCTTTTTCTGGCTATTTCCTGTACCAATTTTACTAATTGGTAATCGGTAAATCAGTTCTGATCATTCCTGACTTTTTTTGGTAATTGGGTACCAGATCAGCACTTAGGTAGTCCATTGAGTACCCAACATGGAGACTTGAAATGAATCTGGGCAGAAGTTCAAAATATCTGTTTGTCTCTGGCTTCGAAAGTCTTAAAACAGCCCACATACAGGAATAATTGAAAAAAACAGTCCTTGGATTGTTGAAGGAGCATAACGTCCTGCTCTAAGGAGATCTGCTCCTCACGTTTTTGAAAGATCAACCACGATTGGTTTTATCACTATCTGGAGGGAAGACCACAAACGGATGAGCTGACACTGGTCCTGCTGTCCTTCAATTACGACTCGAGACAGAAACAACAGAATCACCTTGAGCTTCATAACTCTACAGAGATCTCCGTTTCAGTTTCTGGTTGGAATGGATCCCACTCGTTCCAGCTAATTGCCTGGCTGTTTACTCAGCTACCTTTCTATCTTCTGCACAGTTCACATTAGCCTTCCTAATTTGTATTTATTCTGGGTACTTACACACAGTCTCTCTAGCTGTTAGAGATACAGTTGTACTGACAAGATGGCACTTTCACTCTGCGCTTTTTCCCCCTTTTCTTTTGGGCTTTATGGAAAGATTTTGTCACTGTTGCAAACTGGTTGGGAAGGGAATCTCTTCTGCTGCTTTTGAAGGTAAAGATATAGTGAATATAGTGAAATACCTTGTGGCTAACTCCGATCCTACACACGATTTACAATCGGAGTGGGGAATCTCCAGCCCACAGCTGTTGTATTTTGATTTAGTCCCTTTCCGATTCCCGAATCTGGTCTCACTGATTCAGTCCCTAGCTTGAAGAACTAAAAAGGTGAGCTTCGGAGAAAGCATGTGGGCATGCCATCAAGCATAGGGAGTGAATCCAGGGCAGAGATCCATGATGTGGGTCCTACCCATCCTGAACAACCCCCTGAACTCAAGGATGTGGCTATAATAGGAACAGGGGATGCAGCTGCACCATGACCCACACACGAGGCTGAAAAGGGCCCCGGTGTAGAATATGGAAGGAGGCCCCTGCATCCGTTCTCCACTGTCAGGGAATGCAGCCTGGTCCTCCTAGACTCATGGGTACCACCTGTCCCTATTGTTGTAGGTTCCTGTGGGTCTCAAACTGCCAGGGTTCTGCAGCGCCGCCTCAGCCTCTAGGCCCAGGCCTGACCTCAGCCTTGTTTCTCCTCCCAGTGGTTCCTTCAGTGTTTCTCCATCCCTTGCCTGAACCACGCCCTTCCCAGGTGTTTCCCCTGTACTCCGACCCCGCTTCCCAACTTCCTGATTGGGTACCAGCTAGCGTAAAAGGCATGCTGGGGTCAGCGGGAAGTGGGGCAGAGCAACTCCTGCTCCTTCCTCCCTTTCTCCTGGCTGTGTTCCTGACCTCTTGGCGGCTTGACTCCACTTTAGTCTCCTGTTTCCTTGTTGACTAGCCCCCTTGCACTAGTCCATAGCCCCCTTGTGCCTAGCCTCTTCTTGCAGGACCCTTTTGCCTGTGGTTCCACCCCTGTGTTCCTTGATTTCATGCCCCCTGACCTGTGGCTCCCTAATTTCTTGTTTCCTGGGTTTTGTTGTTTCCTGGTTGCTTGTACTCTTTGGGCGCTTTCCTGTGAACCTCAATGATGAGCCGTATTCTCCCTGAAATCATAGATTCTCCTGTGACCTGGGGGAATGGACGAGGGTTTTTCCTCCCTTCCATTGTTTCTAGTTCCCTTGTCAGCCTCCAGACCCCTCCATTCTCCCTAGCTTCCCCCTATTTGCTCCCTCGGGGCTCGCTAGTTTTATTTGATTTATTTAAATTTGTTATCTGTCCCTTCCCTAAAAAATGCTCAGGGCGGCTTACAAATAAAATATAAACGTAACACATAAAACATATATTTAAAACATTTAAAAGTCCATAAAAACAGTAAAAAACAAAAACTCCCCAAACCTCCCACAACACCCCCCCCAAACCCACCCAATACTGCCTCTCCATGTCCCACATCCAACCTCCCCTCACAACCCTACCCCAAACCCACCCAACAAAAACCCATCCCCTATCCCTGCCCACCAAATGCCTTCCAAAACAAAAAGGTCTTACACAGCCTTCGGAAGAAACTCAAACGAACCTCCGGGGGAAGAGAGTTCCATAACATTAAGGCAGTTCCCTATATCCTGATCCCCTAAGTCCGTCTACATCCCGACACCTCTCACCCAGAGCCCTTGCCAATTATAGTGACATTCATGGGCTCATACTGTGCTTGGTGCAGTTCTCTCCCCTGGTGCTGGGGGAGAAGCAGCGGTGGGGGAAGCATTTCATTTCCTACATCGAGGCCCATTCCAATCTAGCTATGCCTCTATCTTATAAAACACACACCCAACCAATTCCTATCTAGTCCCCAGGGCGTTTTTAGACGAGACAACTAATACGGATTAGAGGAATCTAAATTGACACCACTTTTAGATGAGGCGCTGAAAAGCGCCTCCTGAGCTGCGCGTTAAGAGAGAACCTGCGCCGCGCTGCCAGAAGTGATGTGCTCCCCGTTGCTGGCAACGGCGGCAGTTGAAGACATGGCGCTTTGCACAGGCGCGTTCTAGAGACCTGAAAATTGAGGGCTACAGAACACGCCTCTGCAAAGCGCCGCATTGTCAGCCACCGCTGTTCCCGGCAATGGGGAGCACGTCACTTCCAGCAGCGCAGCGTGGCTTCTCTCTTAACGCGCGACTCAGGAGGCCCTTTTCAGCGCCCTCGTCTAAAAGCGGTGTTAGACGAGACAACTAATGCGGATTAGAGAAATCTAATGTGCATTTAAGGTTTCACAAACGTGCAGATTAAAATGTGTTTTGAACATTTAAGTAGTTAATGTGGATTTAAATAGTGCTTTGATCTGCGTTTCTGCTTCTGAAAAACATTAAAAGCACTTTACTTTAAATGTGGATTCATTCTAAATCCACGATAACACACGTCTAAACTTTAACTCCGGATTAAAATAAGAACGGTTTCAGTGTGCGATAATCACTAATCTGCTATATTTGGTAATTGTGTAAAACGCCCTTAGAGCCATGCGCAGCACACATCACAACAACTTCAGAGTCACGTATCACTGCAACAGTGCATCTACTAGGCTGATAAATGAACTTCATATGAGAAATTATAGGCAATTTTTTTCAAGCGATTCAAACTATTCCCCTTCCACCTTCCTTCAGCAAAGAAAAATAGCACTTTATATCTCTCCAAAATGTTCTGCTCTAAACGAGTTTCTGACAAATGCCGTCTGGCATTAAATAATAATTAGCATGGTAGTTCTGGAGAGAATACAAAAAGAAAAGAAATGAAAAGAAAAGGATTTGTTGTAGTTGACTGGGACTATGTTATACCACCTCCATGATATGCAATAAACACGAGAGAAATCTAAACTGACATGGAAAACTAATTCGACCAACTCTGATATAACAAGGAAATGAGGGACCCGCATGAGGGGGGCAGCTCTTCAGCGGCAATGAAATCTTTCAGGAAGGGAGGGTATGAATTTCAATCTACACAGCTTCCCTGTGTCAGACGGTCCCCAGCCTTGAACCCTTACCCCTCATTGGGTGCAATCCAACAGCCGACTTACGTTGGCGGCAGGCGTAGCGCTGAGCTGGGAGGCGTGAGCGCACTGGCAGAGGCACACCGCATGCTCAACAGGCCATTTTGGGAGGGATGCACCAATGACACGTGCAGCTTGTTGTGCTGGCGGCATGCGCGCACCTGAGCACCAGCATACTGAAACGGCGCCTCACATCAGCGCAGTTTATCAGGGGCTGTTGGATTGCACCCATGGCCTCTGGAGCAGTGGCTAACCTACCTGCACCACCATATTAGCCTCCTGCAAGCCCAGCCAGTATCTCCATGAGTTCTTCCTAGCCTGCCCTTAGCCACACCCCTCCAGTCCATCCAGCCCTTCCCCCATTATAAGGTATGCTGGTGGCACCAGGGAGCTGGGCAAAAGCAACACTCAGCAGCTTCTTGCCTTGTCCCCCCGCTAATAGATAAAGTCACTTGCATTTGGCACAACTTGGGAACTGCCAGTTTGGGCGCAGAGTCAGAGTTTGGAGTTGGGGAGGCTCGGTCCTGTCCAGTTTGCTTGGGTCAGCTGAAATTAGTCTCGCTCACCGATGCAGAAGTTGTGCTTGGAGTAATGCGGGAGACCAGTTGCTGGGAAACATTGGGTGTTTTTACACACACATTTCTCCTGCATGTTTGCTGTTACATCCTCAACTTCCTGTGTGTCTAAATCACTCACCCAGGTCTTAAACATCCGGCTCTTTGAACTTCTGCATAGAAATTTTCCCAGAACGTTTGTGTGTAAAAAGTTCTCCTGGTAAACTGCTTTGCTCCAGGTAGCTGTGGTCACTTGGTTTCCATGACAGCCCCTCACGACTACTGCGGTGGCTACTTTAGGCTGCCTCAGGGCAGTGTTTGTGTGAAGAATGCATCCAGGAACTGCCTTAGGGTAGTGTGTGTGTGAAGAATGCATCTGGAACTTACTTGTGAATTTGTAAACCCAGAAGATTGAAAGACCAGCACTTTAAAAATGCTCATTTTTGAGGCCATTGATGGTTGGGGTTCTCAATGCCTCCCTTTGGGAGGGCAGGGAGGGGCACAGTCTTAGAACCGTGGTCATCTGACCCTTGTTCAAGGAACCATGTCTTGATGTTAACTCCCCGGCTAGCTATCGCCCCTTCTCTAATCTTCCATTTTTAGGGAAGGTTATTGAATGGAAAGCCAACTCACAGCTTCAGGCACATCTTCATGCTACTGGATTCCTGGACCCATGTCAATCAGGATTTCATCCTGGGCATGGCACAGAGACTGCGTTTGTGGCCTTGGTTGGTGATCGCCACTTGGAAATCGACAACGGTAATTGCACCCTGTTGGTTTTGTTAGTTCTTTTGGTGGCTTCTGATACGGTTGATCATGGGGTGCTGTTGACACGACTGCGTGACCTGACAGGGGTTCCCAGGACTGCTCTTGAGTGGTTCTCATTCCTGGCTGGGAGAACCCAGAGGGTGGTGATAATGGACGATGATCCCCTGCCTCAGGAGACTTTTGTGGTGTCCCACAGAGTTCCATCTTGTCCCCACTGCTGTTCAGTGTGTATCTGAGGTCCCAGGGTGAGATTGTATGGAGATTTGGAGTGAAGTGTGTCATCGGTACATTGATGACACCCAACTCTCTCTCTCTTTTTCATCTGACCCAGGTCCTGCTGTCTCGGTGTTGTTGGGGACTGGACGTGGGTAAACCATTTGAAGCTGAATCCAGATAAGACCGAGGTGATGATGGTTGGCCAGCCTTGTGACCCGGAGGACATACAGACTCCTGTTACTGATGGGATTCAGCCTCCTTTGATCACTCAGGTTCGCAGCCTTGGGGATGCTCTTGGATCCATTGCTGCACCTGGATGGCCAGGTTGCAGTGGTTGCCAGGAGCACTTTTCACCAACTTCATCTGGTGAGAAGGCTGTGACCCCTTTTTTTAATCAGATTCGAGTTTGGCCACCATCATCTATGCCATTGTAACCTCAAAGCTAAACTGCTGCAGTGCACTCCACATGGGGCGTCCCTTGATAAGTGATTGGAAGCTGCAGTTGGTGCAGAGCAGAGCGGCCTGTCTTCTGTCAGGAGCGGGTCACCGGGAGCACATTACACCAGTGCTCCAGAGTCTTCACTGGCCAACAGTAGCTTTCTGGGCACAATTCAGAATGCTAGTTTTGACCTATAAATCACTAAACAGCTTGGGCCCCAAGTAAACTCTTTCGATGGTGATGATTGCTGTCATGTCTCCCCTTAATCTTCTCTTCACTAGGCTAAACATAGCCAGTTCGGTCAACCTTTCCTCATACGGCTTGCTTTCCAGACCCTTTATCAACTTTGTTGCCCTCCCTGAACCTGCTTTAATTTGTCAATGCCCGTCTTAATATGAAACGCCCCAAACTTCGTTGCCTCCCTGAACTTGGTTGTAATGCGTCTATTACCACAGCCTAAAATTGCATTGGCCTTTTTCGCGGCCCCATCCCATGGCTGACTCAAGTTCACTTTGTGATTAGCCGCGACCCGTAGATCCCTTTCAAAGGCCTCCATGTTAGGTTGCCCCTCACTCTGCGAAGGATGAAGTCCAATGTGTGGGAACTCGACAATGTATTTCCATTTCACTTTTTCTTCTTTCGTAATGCAGATCTAGGTGGCAGTTCTTAGCCAAGCATGTTATCAGGGATTGAAAGGGAAGAAATATAAATTGTTGTGCCTTCAAACAGAATCAGAGCCCTGTGAGAGTACAAAGCTAGGAATAATCCTGCTTAAAAACATGGTCGAGGTTCTGTGAGGTGTCCAAAAGAGAGATTGATAATGTTCTTGAAATGCAGTAATTTGTCCAGAATGGAAAGAGGTGCATTTCTGTCCCTCAGGCAGGGAAGAATTTAAACACAGGAAGCGGCTATAATATTCAGATGAAAATGTATTGCCTTGGAGTTTCGCTACTTGCCTCTTCTTTTTGGCTTAGCTTTATTATTGATTTCCCAAAATGTCATGTTTTAGCAAGACCTTTCCACATCGCAACTCATTACCTTTCACGGGGCTGGGTACTTAAAAAGAAAAATCCTAACAGGTCAGGTTTAAAGGGAAAAAACACAAGCATAACCTCTCACATTGAAAACATAAGCGTGAGTCACAGTCAAAGGAACAGGGCACAGGGGTCAACGGGAGGTTGATAGATGGCTTAGGGAATAAAATGTTCTTTAAACCTGTGGCAGAACATGGAGAATAAAGGTAAATGCCCACAATATGTTCACTGTGAGACAAACTTCCAGCTCCCTCCAAACTCTTCTTTCCCCTCATAGAACTGTAGGATTAGAAGGACCTCAAGGGTCATCTAAATCCTGTTCTGTTCCTAGAGGTGAAATGGGAAGCAAATTTTGTACCCATGGGCAATCCGGTGCCTAATCAGTATCAAATTAACAAAACAGCTACCTGAATACCCCTACCCCCACCAAATGGGTGCTACCATTACCAAGTTACTGGTGTTCTGGTTTTGCTAATTTATCCCAACGTACTGTTTAACTTTTTAGTGTCTTTCTTAATGGACCTAACCATTTCCCCTCTTTGGTAAATGACGAAAAATGGAAAGTTGGTAACAGAAATTGTGTTTTGATCATCTGGGTAACTCATCGGGCACAAGCACCGCGTTTAGTGCTGGATCCACTCAAAATGAGATGGATACTGCAACTTTGATGGAGGCGCCCATTTTGTGGGTACCTGTTTCAGTTCTGTCTATCCCCTTTCCTCCTTTAAATGGATCAATGGTATTTGTAACTGCTAGGTTAAGGGTGCAGTCCCCAGGATGGAGACTACTGTCACTAGCAGTTAGCACAAATCCTATTTAACTGAATGGGATTCATGCTAAGCATTAACACTTGTGCTGTATGCCCCCAGGATGATGCTGGGTGTGCACTTAAGAAAATACAGCACATGTGATGCCAGGCTGTCATGTCCTGGGCTGACCCGGGACAGGCAACTCGGGTAGACAGGGCATGCGCCAGGCTGGAGGGTAAAACAAACATGTGCTCGGCCGGGCAAACAGCTGCACAGCCCAGGGGCAGGGAGAATGGAGGACGTGTGACCAGCTGTCTTCGCCTCTGTGCTGTGCCCAGTGCTCTGCCCCCACAATGACAGGCAGCCAGGGTGGCCACTTGCCGATAATGGCCAGCTATGCCTGCCTGTCATGGTGGAACCGGTCCAAGCCAACAGATCAGCCCGGGACCACACATACAGCTCTGGGCTGGCTCGCTTTGTCCAAATTGGCGGGGCCCGTGCACAAATGTGCCACAGTTGGCTGAACCGGTTCACTGTCACGTTTGTTTGTAGTCCACAGATGTGAATTGGCTCACTTTGCCCCAGGCTCCGCCGACACATGTAAACCAGATGCCACCAGGATTTGCCCAGGATTACCATGGGAATGTTGGTGGCTAGCCTGAGTTGTGACCTTGGCAGATCTCCACGGTCACAGCCTGGGCTAAGGGTCGCCCATGCAGGCCGTAGTGGGGCACAGCAAGCTAGAATGTCTGTTCTGGCGTAACATACCCACCCTGGGTCAGGGACCACCATGGCCAGCCGCCTCATCATTCTCTGGCCGGTGTCCCAGGTTTGGCTGTACCTCATTGGCCACCATGGCTGTCCATCATGGCGGGGGGTGCTGAGAGCAGGGTGTAGGTGAGGCTGCCTGGCCACCCACAAACTTGTTGCACATTTGTTGCGCGTCCCTCCCTACCTGGGCCGTGTAGGCGGCAGGACAGCTCTCTGGCCACAGGCACATCAGTTCAGTTTCTCACCCTGACCTGGCCGGGGAGCCCCCGCATTGGCGTCACATGTGTTTTTACCCTGAATTAGTCTGTTTAGAAGAATGTTATGGCAATTGCTATAGCCTATATGGGATGAGTGGAATTCTGTCTCCGTCTAGTGGCGATTAGGCTACACAGAGATGTCTAAGCTTGCTATTGGCCTTAGAGTTCGATGTGGGCCAAACATTTGGACCTGAGCCTAGCCTGATCTAAACCAGGACCCAACGCAGATAGGCTCTTCTGAGTCTACACCTGATGTGTCATCATGACCCCATAGAACACTGTGATAGCATGGTATTCCAAGGGTGTGGGATGATGTTGGAAAGAAGCAGGTGGAATGACACCCCCCCCCCATTCCTTTTCTGAATCAGCCATGCTGCCCATGGAGCATCAAAACATCAAGGTGCTCCGTGGGGGCAGTGCCATAGTGGAAAAGACTAGAGGAAAACAGCTTAACTCTGCCCCTTTCGATAACCTCATCCTCCTTGTACAGGTACCCACAAAAACATTGTGGTCCATAGGAGTGCAGCTCGAACCTCGACCAAGGGTCCTCTGGGCTTAGGCCCAGAGTATGCCCATGCCATCCTGAGTCCAGCAAAACCAGTCAGGTCCCATAAGGATCAGGTTGGGTCACTGGACTTTAATTGGCCTGTGCTAGCAGAGCTAAGTCTTTTAACTCAGAGAGCTAGAGGTTCATCCTTATGGAGTGAGAGACTTCAAGACCCATGTCTGATGACACACCCATAGCGGTCGTAAAGAATATAGAACTGCAGTGGGGCAAAACCAAATTCCTGTAGGACCCACTAGAAATGCCCCCTCCCCCCCCCCAGCATTGACGGGATAACGTCTCACCTTCTTTCTAACCTCCCATTTTTCATTCACTGAGCTCAAGTTACTTTGGTTTTGTATAATGCTAGTTTTAATCTGTTATGCAGGCCAAAGTCAAATGCTTTACAAGCATTTAAGTTTATTATGCCAATGCAAATACCTTAATCATCAAAACTCATAACCTCAGCAGAAAAGAACATCAAGTTTGTTTGACATGGCTTGTTTCCTGTTAAACAATGTTGTCAGGCATTACTTATGCTCCAATTCTCTGCTGATTACCTTCCATGTCAACTATTTCATGATTTTGGCTGAGATTTGAGGTTTATGCCTATAATTAGCCTGTTTAAAATACTGTTATAACTTTAGCATTTTCCAGTCCACAATAATCCAGGATTTGGTTTAAAATCAAAACATCAACGGACAAGAGAATTTCTTGGCTAATTCTTTAACAACTCTTGGATGCAATTTCTCTAGTCTGCAATTCTACAGTTATTTGGTCCTGGGAAACTATCTAACCATAGCAGATCATTTTAAACATCCTCCTTAGTTTGTTTTCTTGCCTTTCTATTGAATATTTCCTTGTCTTCATATCGTGAGAAACTGTTTAAGAGGAGTATACAATTCCCCTTCTCTATGTCTTGCACTAAGTTCTTATAACAAACTGGCCCTTTCCCACCGGACAAGTGTTGTCTGCTGATCACCATCTTGGCACCAATTGCACTATTTCCTGGAGGGCATAACTTTTTGTAGTAGAAACACATGTGACTGCAGCCTGACCCGGCCCAGGGAGGGAAAACCAGGGTAGACACAGTGCCGAACAAATGTGCCTGCTGGCTGGGGCCCTGTCCCGCCACCCATCTGGTCCAGGGGGGTGGGGGAACCGCGAATCTGTGGCCAGACAGCCCCACCCCCACACTACACCCAGCACTCTGCCACCCTGCCTTGACGGACCTCAATGGCGGCCAATCAGGACCAGCGAGGGTGGCCCCGACCTGGGCCGTTATGCCAGTCTATAAACCGACATGACAGCTCACTGTGGTCAGGTGGGCCTTAGCCCAGGCTGTGATCTCGAGGTCACAGCCCAGGCTAGCTGCCAACATGGCCTGGGGAAATCCCAGGCCAACATCTGGAGACACCTGCACACACACACACACAGGTGAGGTGGGGCACAGTATGTTCTTTCTACATTTGCTTTCTTTTACCCTTCATCCCTGAAACAGAGCCAGCTTCCTTGACTATTCCCTTCAGTACTAGAGAGAGCAAAGCATGAGCTTGCCTTACCCCATCTCCTAGCACGCCCGCAGCCAGTAGAGACTGTCAGGAGTTCTGGGTCTGCCACGTTTTTAGCCCCAGAATGGGCGGAGTCAGTAGCAATTGGCAGGCTAACCTTGAAGAGACAGCGCCTTCTCCATCACAGCACTATACCAACCACGGGTGGGACGGGACTCCAGGGGGAATGTCAAATTCTGATTTTTCGGATTCAGTTCTTTAGGAATTTCGGATCTGAATTTGGATTGTTTGCATGCGTTTTTCTCCCATTGAAGTCAATGGGAACAAACTGCAATGCAAAAAAAAATCAGCGTTAAAGTTCTAAATGATCCCAAACCGAAAAAGATCCGAATTTTGCGATAGAACCGAAGCAGCCATTTTTGGGTACGTTCGGTTCTCTCCGAATCCAAAATTCCCATCCCGAGTATTAACTGTCAAACCGCAGCCACAGCCTTTTGTGCCACAGAATAGTGTCACAGCACAGTGCTTAAACATTCTGTAGACACTCCCTAAATAATTATTGGGGCGGGGAAACCTTTCCCTCCCAGGGGCCACTTTGAACATTAGTACAAGCTCGGACGACTGCACAGAAGTTGGCGATTGGGGTGCACTCAGGAAGAAGAAGGTCCAAAATCATGGCTGTGTGCCACGGAGCCGTCTCCTATCTTTTTGTGCAAGTCCTCGTGTCTGCTCACTTACCCTGACTTCAGTCTTTCAGTGTTTGGGAGGAGGAACTGAATCCAAGGTTCCCAGATCTTGGAACTGGAGAGGGCCAAATAAAAAGGAGCCATGGGCTGCATTTGACCCCCCAGGCCTGAGGTTCCCCAGCCCTGCCTTATGCAGGTCAGCAATACCCCGAGTCCACACAAAAGGGCACCAAATTACACTGACCAGCTGCAGACCCATTTCACAGATGGAGAACTGAGACTGCAATTTTCCCACTGCCACCCAGTTAGGGCAGGATTTGAACTCAGGATTCCCAGCTCCAAGCCCAATATATATAATGAACTTGCTGCTTTATGGTATATAGAGTCTAAGGCATGAGGGGGTGGCTAAATAAATTAATAAATTAAATAAATAATTTAGAGCTGAAACAGGTACCCTAAATATGGGTAAACCTGTCAAATCAAATGTGCATTATGGCTAGTAACCGATGTTCATTTGTGCCTGTTTTTGTTGTTCAACTTGCTTTTTCAGTCTGGTTATTTTGGTCATTTCAATATTTTGGTTACATCATTTCAGCCATGTTTGCACTATTACGCTTGTATAATTGCCAAAAATGACCCCCCTATTAACCAAACTCAAACAGCAGACACCCCAACCCCCCCCCCCCAAATGGAATACTCCACAAACTGGATACGCGAGTGTCCGTTTTGGTTGTGGGATCCTGTGCAGATCCATGAAGGGCTACCCCAAAATGCAGACAGTGCCTACAAATAATAAACCCATGACCCATTTCAGCGGTGTAACGTTCGCCCAAACTTTAGAAGGATTTTGGGGAACAACTGGGGGACGGGGGCGCTGAAGGAGTAGCAGGGAGGACAGGTTCCCCACCCCATTAACTCAACAAGTCCTGATGGGGGCAGGGTTGGCTCAGGACTCCCCCTTCTGGTGTGTGTGTGGGGTGTGTGTGCGTGTGCGTGTATGGGTGTTATCAGCTGAAGACACTTTTCCCAGAGGGGGCAACTATAGAGGCAGCTATGTCAAAGCAGCACGGCTGTGAGGTGCTAGCATTCCCACACTCACCCATGCTCCACTGCATGGAAGACTGAAACCCCATCCCTTCCTCCCTTACCAAATGCAAATTTAGTGAAGGCCAGAGCTAGTGTTATTCCTCACACCTTGGGGGGGTTCATATCACCCATGCCCCCTCAACAATTACACCAGTATCAACCTTTACCAGTCACCTACGCCTGCATGGTAAATGCACACCCTACAGTGTACACATTGCATTAGCAGAAGCAGCACTTTCTTCTGTTGAAAGTTGCATATTTCCATTAAATTCTGACTGCCAAAGAGGCATCAAATAATGACAGTCAACAGTGCCAATTATATTCAGCTTGACTGACACAGACAGAATGGGAGACTGAGGAGGAAGTGTTAAAACAAGGTTATGGCAAGTATACGCCCACCCCCGATATTGTACCGCGTCGAGAGCTGCAGTCCTGATCATACCTTTGTTTCAGACATTGTCCATCTAAGTGGCTAAGAGTGAGTTACTGCATCATTGTAGGGGGAAAGCTTTTCCCATCCACGTGGATCCTTGAAATGAGAAATATGTAGCCACAAAGCGTGATTCATGGCATTGCTACAATAACAGAAGCCATAACTTAGTCAACCGTATAGGCAAAATTCTAATTTGTAATGTTGGAAGCTTGAATGCATTAGAGTCCACAAACAATTTGAGACTTTCGGGGTTTTCTCGCGCTCCAATTTATCATGTGGCTTGACAAGCTACTAGCCTCTGTCAATGACCTCATTATGGCATCAGGCAGGGATCAGGGCTCACCAAGGTTCACCTCCCAGTGACATCAGATGTAAACAGTGGGTGAATTATGGCCATCCGCCACATTGAGTTGCAACCCAAATGTCAATGGCGTTAGCAAAGCGCACCTTGTCTTAATGAACAAAGCCCTCTTTCAATGCCAAGGAAAAGCCACTACAGAAGTGCAATATTTAAACACTGCAAAGTCCTTATTAAATGTGACAGCAGCAGCTGTAGCAACCAGAGCACTGACAGAGGACGGACAGGAAACAAAGGCCTTTCAAGAGATGCAAAAACCAGGTAATATTTTAAATATTAAAAAGACTGTCTTGGGCTGATGCGGACATGAAACCAGTGGCAGTGAGCCAAAGACTCCCAGGGTGCTCAAGGCAGATGCTGCGACTCTTTCTGGACATCATGAAAAGGAATGCTCTTTTTTCATTCCTACCCCCCACGCAAACACAGTGTCCATTAAACTTACACTGGGGCTTTCTGCAGAGCCTGATGGACCATATTAATCAGATTCCTTCATTTCAGCCAGAACAAACATCAATATTTGCTTATGAAATACATAATTTAAATATTCTGGGTATGAATTATTGAGCTTGTAGGATGGAGATTGTCCTTTGAAAACAAAGGTTATTTATCTCTCTGGGTAGAAACAACACAATACCCATTCCGGACGCGCCAATTTCCCACTGGCTTTATGTAACCAGCATCTTGATCCTGGAGACATCGCTCTGTGACGCATCCACGCTTCCCTCTATTGCCTCAACAGCGTTAGCATAATCTACAGCAGCCGAAATCTGCTTACATGGGACTCCACTAACAGAGAGAGGAAAATCTCCTTGGATAGGTCTGCCTCAAACAATCCCAAGCGCCCTAAGTTCAGACAGCGAATGAACAGACTTTGAAACTTTCCTTTGCACGGGCTAGAGGAAAGGCTGGTGAAGACAACGGCCTGACAGAGTTTATCATCACTTTAGATCATGACTGCCATTATATTGGCTTGGACCCCATCACCTTTCTGGACTGATGTTTCTTCCCCAGATGTCAGGGGTTGGGGGTGGGGTTGCAGTGCTTTCCCTCTGTGTACAGCAGGGATGAGGAACCTTTCCACTCCCATGGGTCTCTTTAAACATTAGTACAAGCTACTACTACTTATCATTTCTATACCACAACTAATACTTTCCATTCACAGATTTTCAGAGGCAGGTCCCTGCCCCAGTGGGCTTACAATCTAAGATGGACAAGGATGATGGGAACACACAGGGAAAGACAGACACACATGTATTCCCATTTCACATGTATTCCCATTTTACAGATGGGGAACGGAGGCTGTGAGTTGCCCAAGGCCACCCAGTGAGTTCATTGGCTAGGGTGAGATTTGAAACCTGGTCTCTCAGATCCAAGTCCAGCACCTTATCCAGTCCACTACACCACACAAGCTCCATGGGCCAGGTAAGAGCTGGGGCAGAGGTACTTAGGGGGGGTGCTCAGGATGGAGGCAGGAATGGGGGAGGAGCCAGGTCATTGGCCTATGCCATTGGTCCATCCCGTGTCCTGGCCTGTATGTCCTCATTTCCGTTCCCTTCCCCTGAGCTCACTCTTTCAGTGCTTGAGGGCAAGGGATGGGTCCATGGGTCACATCCACAAACTGAAAAGAGGCCGGATAAGAAAACAGATGCAGGCTAGATTTAGCCGATGGCCTGGTGCCCTCCCCGCCCCCATGTTAAACAATAGGCAGGGCCTCAGTTTGAGGGGAGACACACACACTTCTGTTTATGGTTGTATGAGTGGGCTTTTTCTATAAACGCTCTTTACTTTAACAAAACTAAACACTCAGGGGGTTTAGGCTACCAGATTCTTCATGAGGCATGGGATGACCCTTCACCCAGATAGCTCATGCCCCATAGGTGACCTGCATGCAGTGACCAGCTGCATGCCTCCCAATAGTCCCAGTTTAATTTAGAATAGGGCTGAAACTCGATCTTGTTTTTTTTCTAGATTCTTGAAGAAAATCAGTTTGCTACTCATTTTTAGGAGAATCGATAATCGAGAAAACCCACAGTTCCCGACACTTTCTTGGTTGAGAATTTTTTTCGCGTTACCATTTACCATGATTACCGTTTACCGTGATTTGCCGTGCAAAGTATATCGTTTTACCATGTACTGTTTACTGTGTACCACATCCATCCCGGTAATGTGCATGCGCAAAACGTCTGCCCTTTTTGGCGTCATCTTGGAAGAGAGCTGCACACATTCAGAACAGCTGCAGTGGGTATTTTGCACCTGCACATTACCAGGATGAACAGGGGACACAGTAAGTGGCACACGGTAAATCAGTATACAGTACATGGTAAATCACACTAAATGGTAAATCAAGAAAAATTCTTGACCGAGATCTCGAACCATTAAGAGAGAGAAAGAGAGAGACAAAACGTCTGGTATTCAAGCCTCAGGCACCTCTTTACCGGTTGCATCTCGGGAAAAGCATTTGAGACGAGAGGACAATGGAATTACAAGAAACAAAATGGAATGAGAAGTAGAAGCACATTCCTCGTTATGCACTTGGAATGTTGGGAAGTGCGCGCGCCCGTGTAAGTGTGTGAAAGGGTGGAGCTTATTCAACAAGGGATGGCGCTTATTGGCTGAGGGGGCTGGGCTTGTCCCTCTTTGGCCTCTGGGAGACGTGTTGAGAGATATGAAGGTATGTGTGTGACACAACAGGTTCCCCGCTCTTAGCCCTGTCCCACAGTGAACATTGGGCATGTTTACACACACCTTAAAATGCTGGTCTTTCAATCTTCTGGTTTTACAAATCCACAAGTAAGTTCACACACACACACCGCCCTGAGGCAGCTCCTGGATGCATCCTTCACACACACACTGCCCTGAGGCAGCCTAAAGTAGCCGCAGCTGTAGACGTGAGGGGCTGCCATGGAAACCAAGTGACCACAGCTGCCTGGAGCAAAGCCGTTTGCCAGGAGAACCTTTTACACACAAAAGTTCTGGGAGAAGTTCTATGCAGAAGTTCAAAGATCCGGATGTTGAAGATCTGGGTGAGTGATTTAGACACACGGAAAGTTTGGGATGTAACAGCAAACATGCAGGAGAAATGTGCGTGTAAGAACACCCATTGTTATGTGCTATGAAAACCACTGCCACAGCTGGGACCAGCAATTGGTAGTTCAGGTCAGAAAAGTCACAGGTCATAGAAGCGGAATTGCCCTTTCCCCCTTAGAGAGGGTAGTCTGGTTCAAACATTAAGACATTCTGGCATGGCAGTATGGTGAAGCCTGCGCTGCAATATTTAGGTTGTCTAGGGATTTAGATACCTATCATTCATTAACTTTAATGGATGGTGGGCTAAAATGTTAAAAATGACAGAGATTTGGAAGCTTAAAGTGGATTTTCAAAAGCAACTTAGGGCATTAGGATTTGAGCTGCAACCTGGCCCCCGGAGATTTGGGCACCCCTGACAAATCTGGAGTTCCTGAATTGACCCAGCCCCATTCGAGCACCAACGCACCATCGATGCCCGAATGGGGCCCAGTGGGCTGCTCAAACTCACTAGCCGGCCTTTGAAAGTGACAGGCCCCAGCTGGGACTGCTGCAGAGCCTGACTCCACAGCAATCCCAGTCAGGGCCTGTTACATTCAAAGGCTGCTCTCCGCCACCAGCACAGCGCCACTGCCTGAGAGCTACAATCCGCTAGACAACCTAGACAGATCTAAATATTGCAGTCCAAGCCTCACCGTACTACCTCACCCGAGAGCGAGGCACTGTAGTGGGGGGAAGTGACAGGCCCTGGCTGGGACCATTCCATGTTTCAAACGTGGCTTCCTCGCCACATCACCTATCAGAGTGGGGTGTGTGGAAGGCCTCGACCGGCCTTATTTATTTATTTATTTCCAAAATTTATATCCCGCTTTCTCCCTCCACAGGTGGCTAACAACAATGCATATACTAAAAAGATTTCAATTCAATTAACAACCCCCCCCAAAAAAACCAATTCAATAAAATAAGACAACCATAAAACACCCCCATACCACCCTCTCTAACCCCCCACCCTATCCTTCTCCCTCGCCAAATGCCTGACAGAACAGCCAGGTCTTACAGTTCCTGCTAAAGGTTGGGAGGTCCGGGGCCAACCATGCCCCCACCGGGAGGGAATTCCAAAGGCAAGGCACGGTCACCGAGAATGCCCTATTCTGCGTGGCCCCTCGGAGAACCTGGGGGAGCTCCAACAAGGCGCCCCCAGATGACCGCAGGGGCTGATCTAAAGCCCGGGAGGTGAGGCGGTCTCACAAATAAACAGGGCCCAGGCCGTGTAAGGCTTTATAGGTTAAAACCAACACTTTGAATCGGGCCCAGAAGACTATTGGCAGCCAGTGCAGAGATCGGAGCACTGGTGTAACGTGCTCCCGGTGGCCCAACCCCACCAGGAGCCAGGCTGCCGCATTCTGCACCAGCTGCAGCTTCCGAGCTGCCACCATAGGTAGCCCCACGTAGAGCGTGTTGCAGTAGTCTAACCGAGAGGTAATAAAAGCATGGATGATCGTGGCCAAGTGCGGAACCGAAACCAGCGGCTGAAGCCGTCGCACCAGATGCATTTATTTATTTATAAATATTTTTTCGCCTACGGCATCTCGGGGCAGCTTACAACAATTAACAATGCAATAAAATTCCATACAAACTATATTTAAAAACAACTTCATCAGTAATTTTAAAAACAGTCCCATATCCAACCCCCCCACAGCTACCCAACCCTCCCCTCCTCCCCTCCGAACACCTGGGTGAACAGTCCGATCATGCAGGCTTGATGAAACACCAGCAGACCTGGGGCCAGGTGGGCTTCCTCTGGGAGGGAGTTCCAAAGTCGCGGCCCGGCCACCGAGAACGCCCTCTCCGTTGTAGCTCCCTCTCTCACTCGGGGGACCTCCAAGAAGGCGCCCCCAGTGGACCGAAGGGATCGCTCTGAGGCACGGAGGGTGAGGCAGTCCCCGAGGTATGAGGGGCCCAGACCGTGCAGGAATTTATAGATCAACACTAGCACCCTGAATCTGGCTCAGTACGCTATAGGCAGCCAGTGCAGAGCACGGAGCTCTGGTGTTATGTGTTTCCGTCGCCCAGTCCCCATAAGGAGACGGGCCGCCGCATTCTGCACCAGCTGCAGCCTCCAAACCAGAAACAAGGGAAGCCCCATGTAGAGTGCACTGTAGTAGTCCAACCTTGAGGTGATGAAGGCATGGATAAGGGTGGCCAGGTTGGGCCTGGAAACCAGATACAGCTGGCGGAAGACGGTCTTAGCCACCGCCGCCACCTGCCGATCCAGACACAGACCCGAGTCCAACATCACCCCCAGACTCCGAACCTGCTGGGCGATAGGACAGATCCCCCACCACCACAAGGGGGCCAGAACCTCCCCCGCCCTCCCCACCACCATCACCTCCATCTTATTGGGATTTAGTTTCAATCTGCTCTGCCTCATCCAATCCATCATGTCCTCCAAACATTGGGAAAACAATGAGACCGCAGGACCTGGGTCAGTTGAAAATGAGAGGGACAGCTGAGTATCATCAGCATATTGGTGACATCGCACCCCGAACCCTCTGACGATCTCCCCCAGGGGCTGCATATACACATTAAACAATAATGGAGACAGGCTCGAACCTTGCGGAATGCCACAGGATAAGGCCCGGGGGCTTGCTGTTTCAGCTCCCAGCACCACCCGCTGGCTTCTCCCTGAGAGGAATGAGCGGAACCACCCAAGGATAGTCCCATCCAGACCCCCCAGGTCTCGCAACTGTCTCAACAGCAGCCCATGGTCCACGGTGTCAAAAGCGGCCGAGAGATCTAGCAGGATCAGAAATGTCGAACATCCTGCGTCCATCTCCCGGCGCAGATCGGCCACCAAGGCCACCAACGTCGTCTCAGTACCATAGCTGGGGCAGAACCCAGATTGAAAAGGGTCAAGGAAACCAATGTAACTGGCGGAAGGCACTCCTCGCCACAGCCTCCACCTGGAGATCCAGACGGAGCTGCGCAACGAAGAGCACCCCCAGGTTCCGCACCTGGGACGTCAGCGGAGGGCAGATTCCATCAATCGATGGAGCCGTCACCTCCGTCGACCTACCCACTAACATCACCTCCGTCTTGTCAGGATTCAGTCGCAGTCGATTAGCCCTCATCCAGTCCCCCACAGCAGCCAGACACCGGGTAAGCACCGAGACAGCCGGGCCTGGGTTGGTTGAAAATGAGAGGTAGAGTTGGGTGTCATCAGCATATTGACGACACCTCACCCCAAACTCTCTGATCACCTCGCCGAGCGGCTGCATGCACACGTTGAACAGGAGAGGGGACAGAACAGAACCCTGCGGGACCCCACACGGGAGGTCTCGGTGAGATGAAAAAGAATCACCGAGTACCACCCGCTGAGTTCTCCCGGTCAGGAATGAGCGGAACCATTCAAGAATGATCCCGCCCACCCCACCTGGAAAGTCCCAGTTGGAGCACTGCGAAGCCAGGCTCTACAGCACTCCTGGCTGGGGATTGTCAGTTTCTCTGGGTAATGCTTGTATATTTTTAGATCAGACACTCTATTGGTCCTCAGGTAGCCCGTCAGGTGCCCGATGGGGTGCCCAAAAATGCAGGCATTACCTGTGGATACTAATTTTAGTACCTGTTGCAGCTCTAGGAGCCTAAATCCCATGGAGCAGGGGTGAGGAACCATGAGCCAAATCTGCACTCAAGGATAGGGGATGGATCAAATGCATCTATCCATTAGCTGGACTGCCCCCTTTGATGATGATGATTATTATTATTATTATTATTATTATTTCTTATATAGCATCAGCAAAGCACCTGATGCTGAACAGATATGATTATAGCTAGGTCCCTGCCCCATGGGGATTACAATCTAGAACAGACAAGGAAAGGAAGAGACAGCTATGGAGGAACAGGGATACATTCATGGGATGTTATAACTAAGTGCCTCCTAATGTCTGAATTCTTCTCCTCCATCACCTGCCCTCAACTCCCATCTAGCCCAGGAAGCTTTTGCTAATTTCCAAAGTGGCCCAAGGAAGGGGAAAGGTTCCTCACTCCCTTGTCTCTAGAATAAGTTACTGAATCACTTTTCAGATTCTTAGCCAATGTGTTTAAATCCCCTTGACTGCTCATATTACTTATGTTGTCAAGCCAGAGGCTTCCAAACTGTGAATCAGGACCCCAACAGGGTTTTTGCCATCTGCAAATGGTATCCCAATCCGGATAGATAATATTCTCTATAGGTCTTTGTTGTTGTCTGGGGCCATGGGGCTAATTAAAATCTCAACCTGGAGTCAAATGGACAAAAAGCACAAGACCTGCTGGTCTAAGGACAGAGAAAAATATAATAAGACCCTATTCCTGGGTTATAGATTATGTCCCTCTCTAGGAGGGGCAGTCACACCTAGATTAGAGGTGAAAGAAATACCTGAAAAATGGGTCTGCCTGTTGAAACTGAGCGTACTTGGTAATGTCGGGTACGAATTACTAGATTAGTGCTCGACAAGATACCCATGTACCCATTTATTTATTATTATTATTATTATTATTATAAACATGTGTATAGCACCAGCCGTGTACCTGGTGCTTTACAGAACAAAGATAAAGACGCGGTCCCTGCCTACGGCTTACAATCTAAAAAGACAAGGAGGGGGGCGACAAGGAGAGGGGACAAGGGGAAGACAAGGGAGAAGCAAACAAACATGCAAGCGGCTGCGAAGTCTCAGGTGCGCGTGCTTGGCTTGGTTCCAGTTTACCCCTTTTCTTCTAGATCTTCTGGCTTCCTGGTACCAGTTTTCCAACTTCCCGTACCCCCCACCCTTTTTTTGTTTACCTACAAGACCGATTCCCGTACCATTTTTTTATTTTACTGATTGGTCAAATGGTAAAACCTGATCTTTTGGGGTAATCAGGTACCTGACTTGGTACTTGGGTACCCAATACACTACTCAAAACTACAGGTAAATCCAGCTCTAGCGTAGATTCACTCCATCACACCCCGCAAGCCAGTAGGGAAAATGTAAATGTTTCACCTCTGCATGAAGGGCCCACAGGCGGTGTGATCTGGGCTGGGCCAGAGCTTTGCCACGGCCGGCCGCCTCCGTTGTTGGTGAACATGGGGCTGTTTGTGTGCCAGCAGAACTGTGCGTGTGAGAGTCGCACACACTCTCTCACACACTGTATGTACAAATGTGAGCGTGTGTGTGTGTGATACCTCTCCTTGTTTAATTTATAATTTATTTATTATTATTATTTAAAAAAAACCCAACCCAGTCTCAAAATTAGGCATTAGGGTTATTTAAATGCCAATATAGAATAAACTAAACTAAGCAGAATAGAATAGAACCAATGGGCATGATCCACAACCCCCGTGTGTACAGCTTTTATGGGCCCGCTTGTGCACATGTGTACGCATTGTTTCCACATGGTTTGCATACGCCCCATAGTCCCCCATAACAGGGGTGCGCGTGGGTTGTGTGCTCGTGTCTGCGTGTGTTGTGTGCGCCCTGTGTGCATGTCCACGGGGCTTAGCGTTGGCCCCAAAGTATAGGATATATATGATATACTCTAATATAATATATGATGTATAATGTTAATTTATGTTGTATACATTTATGTAAATTCAGGTAAAGGATCGGCGCATGGGCCATCTTTGAGGTTTTCACAATCTGTCCACCTTACCTCAACATTGATTTGAAAATGTAAGAATTTATTTAAAATATCAAATTAAAATATGGGGGGAAGGAAATGAGAATTTAAAGACTTGATTATGCTGCTCCCAATATTTGCAGTCTCGTCTCATTCATTGAGGCGGACTTGTATTGAAAACACACTCACCATGGGGGGGGGGGGGGGGTGGGGGTCAGTTCCTAGGAGCTAAATGAAAGTCAGTAGCAGCCCTTTTAAAAGCTATATCAATTTAACTAAACAGGGTTACGTTTTTTTCTCCCTCTTACAGGCAGTTGATCAATATTCTAAAAGAGAAACCATGCAAGCTTTTTACCAAGTATGAAAGCACGAGACAATACTTGAGATGACATAACACCCAAAATATGTTTTTCACATGTCCTTTCAGCTTTCAAATTGCAAGGGAGAGAACCAGCGCCTGAAAGTTATTAGCGTCAATGTTCTAGTGAACATCATTGGAAGAACATTGCAGCCTGCAGCAATACCACCTTTTGCTGTGATCCTGTCAGATCTCATAAGCTAAGCAGGGCCAGGCCAAGTCGGTAGCTGAATATGAAACCTATGAAGAAGAATGCCTAAAGAGCTGGGTAGGTGCACTCAGGAGGGGGCAGTCTGCCCCCCATTACACAACCATTTTCACTAAACAGTGCATTGCCAGTGAAGAGGATCAGCCTTGGAGGTTTTGAGTACTGGATTATGGCATGGATGTAAAAATGGAGGAACCGGGGGGAGGGGGAAGGACAAGGGGATACATCCTCATAGGTCAGTTCCGTTCTTAACTCTAGCCCCCTGTGATGGTGATGGGGAGTAAGGAGGAGAGTTCCCACTGCCCGGACCCTGCTGGCATTTGCATTTTCTCAGAAGCTGCACAAGCGAGTGGAGCTACCATCATTTCGTGGTGTGGCAGGAGGGGCCAACACCCTTCACTTTGGACCTTTATCACTCCACTGGTTATAAGGTGCTAATTTCATGGCCTTGAACTCTGGTCTCCCAGCCAAATCGAAATCAGGTGTGTTACAGTTGACCCATTCCTATGTTCCTTGCCGCTTCATACGGGTACAGTATTCCTCTTCCCTTTCATTCTAAACGTTGCTGAGCATTATTCAGCGGCTGCGGTTTTTCACTCCCAGAGCTGGCTACGGTTCAATAGAGTGCATAGTGCTCCGAGCGCAGGCCTAGAGTCAGATCGGAGAAAAGTTGGAGCCCTGTGTGAAATGGTCATGTGGGCCCCCCTCATATAACATACAAATTGAGGGATGGATGAATGAATGAATCTTTATTTGCCGTCACTAAAAAGTTATTGGCAAGATGAATGCTAGGGCTGAAATGAAATTCTGGCCTGGATTCCATTTTTGATGGATCCAGCCTTTCCGACCGATCCGGTGAAATGCTGACCAGAATGCAGAACCAATCTGGGTTTCATCAGAATAATCCTGCCTCCATGCTGCAAATGTGCAAAATGGTGGCGCAACATAGGGTTCCACAATTTTGCCCATGTACAGTAGGAGGAAGAACCATTCTGTCGGCAGAACTATTCTGTCGGAATTGTGCGCATGCACAATAGGAGGCAGAACCACTTTGCCTTCCCCTTGCTGGCAATGAAACCCCTTCTTTAGGATTGTTCATTTACTAAATCACCTACATTATGGAATGCAGGATACGCTTCGATCATGTGAGTGGCTCACGGGATAAAAGGCAGCTCTTAAAGGAGGAACTCACGCACGCCTAACACTCACAGCCTCTAGTAAGTGATTCAGCAAGGCACAGCTGCTCTGCATGGTGACGGAGCGCCAAATAAACGAGGAGTCGAAAAAGAGCATAGAAGCCTTAGGAGTGCACATCAATAAATTAAACAATAGCAAATAATCAATGCTACAAGGCTGCAAACTGCTGATTGAAGTCTGGGGGTGTGGGGGCGGCAGGAAAGCCAAGCTGACTGTTGAGAAGATAATGGAGAACCAAGGGACATCACAGGGTCAATAAAAAGTGAAGTTATTTGCCATTCTAATTGCTTCGCATGTTCGAGAGACAGGGGAGGCAGCTCACAATGCTGTAAACTAAAGCACCAGGAGTACTGACACGATATATAATTCATAGACTGCAGCATATTGCTACATTTCTCACAGTCTGTAAAGTTTGCATCCTTACTGAACTTGAGCTGGAAATATGGCATAATACTTACTGGTTGCCTTCCAGAATGATTTCTCAAGCAGTAGATGAACAGCTCAGCTTGGTCAAAAGCAGAGCAATCTATATCACTTTGGAGGACTGAGAATTACAGCGCTGCTGCCCTCATGGGATCATCTGAAGTACGATTACTTTTATAGTTAGCACAGTCATCTTTAGCAGATCTGCACCTCTTTCAGATACAGGACCTAATCTCTCCCTCCCAGCCAATGAGGGATCATTTCGAATATCAAAAATTCAGAGCATATCTTAACTAGAATGGATGCCACTACATTTTACAACAGGTTAGGGGCTGGCTCAGATTAAGTGTATAAGTACATATTAAACTGACAAGATAAGACTGGCAGGGCAAGTGGTTTCTCATGAATTGTCACTATCATTGCATCCCTCTCTGAGTTGTCTTCTCCCCCCCCCCCCCCCCCCCCTTCTCGTGCAGCTGACGTGCTCATATGTCAGTTTAACTTTGCTCCTTTGGATGACGGAAAAATGAGAATTCTATTGCTGAAAGTTGCCTTTTGCTTCAAACTGGGCCAAATCCAAATCAAGTTTACTAGAATACATTCCGTCAATGAGGAGTGGCAAAAATTTCAATTTTCCAGCAATGCACTGTCAAAGACTATAAGACACAAAGTCAGTACTAACACTGCTGAAATAGAACTTGGATTGAGAGAGACATGTTGGTCTGTGCAAAAGTTTCAGAACTTTCTTTATATTTAAAATGAAGCTATAGTCATAGCAGACCAGGATTTGTTTGTTCCAATTTCTAATATCAAAAATTCAGAGAGTGTTAAGGCTGGAAGGCACCTTAAAAAGGCACATTAAAAGGTCATCTAGTCCACCCTCCTTGTCTTTTTCAGGTCTGACTTTACTTAGACCACCCCTGAAAGGGATTTTGCAGTGATGAAGGGGTTGCAGAACCTTCCTTGGTAATCTGGTTCCACTGACTCCACTGTTCTTGTTGTTAGAAAGTTTGACCTAATAAAGCCCATATCTTAATGACATTTTGAAAATATGGGGGGAAAAAAGTTTAATCAAACTTTAATTTCATTAGTAAGTTTTTGACCCCAGTCTTTAAAACCATACTTGGGCTGGCTATTTTTTATTTATTTTATTTTATTTGTACAAAAGTTTATATCCCCACCCCCTCCCATCTAATGGCAGGCTAGCACAGCATACAATTTCCATAAAAAGATAAAATACAATAAAACCAACAATCATAAAACAATAAATAGGCAGCCCAACAATAGTCAAAGTCAAAGTTGTTTATTAGGTGTGACGTTACGTCATAGCCAAAATTACAAAAGCAATACTACTACTACTACTACAAAAACAATAAAATCTCAACAAAGAAAACAGAAAAATACAAAAATTAAAATTCCAATATAGAATATACTAAATATAACATAATACAAAAGAGAGTTGACTCATCTATACACGCACTCAGGTACTTACATATTGTTAAGATAAAATATCAAAAAAATAATATATTAACCTGACCGACTCAATATCATGACTCAGAGTCCACATATGGCAGTTGAAACTCAAGAAAACGTTTATGAATACAAATGGCTTGGACCGAAAATTGAGCAGTATTCATGGAAATCTGCAGGATAGTACTGTTAAGAGTGAAGCCCAGAAGAAAAGAGTCCGCTCTCCCCCGACATTTATCAAATAACAAAGCCAAAAAATTCACCCTTGGCTGATCATATGTGACAGTGGAACATAATATGCTCCACAGACTCTATTGCCTGATTATCAAATGGGCACAACCGGTCCATAAATGGGACCCCCTTCATATGCCCTTCCAGGACTCTAGAAGGCAGAGCATTAAACCGGGCACAAAGAATTAAATATTTACCTCTTGGCAATATTTGAGCCTTTAAGTAATCTGCCATTTCTCCCAGGGCCGGAGCCCAAGTAGGATAGGCAGCCATATGAAGAGAGTTACTAATCTTCTCAAGCTCTGCCTGCCTGCCGGTATCTCTGGCTCGCTGTAGAATCTCTGTACGGACTGCATAGGAAGCCTTATACACTAAATAGGCTGTTCATAATCCCATCCTTAGTAGTTGGTTTTCCATATTCCTAAACCATGGGTTCTCAAATGCATCCTCCTTAACACATTTAAGCAACTCCGAGTTCTGGGCATTGTTAATTTGAACCCAAAATTTCAGGGCCAGCTCAAATGCTTCTAGGTGCCAGCTCTTTAGTCCTAATTCCACTCTAAGTGCTGCGGCGGGAGTGCCCCCTGGGGCCCTTAAAAGATGCTGTAAAACTGCATTTGAATTGTATTTCAATTATAGGAACTAACTGCAGCCCACAGTTCAGCACCATAGAGGAATTGAGCCTTGGCTTTATTGTTGAAAATTTGGATAGCTGAGGAGATGGCACTTCTCCCTGTCCTGGCAAAGAATCTTTGGATAGCCTGGGCTGGTCCTTTAGTTGCCAAAGTCACCCTCTGGAGATGTTCCTTCCAACTTCCTGATTTATGGAACAGCAGGCCCAGATATTTGAAACTAGTGACTTGCGGTAGCAAGTTGCCCTCTATAATCCACCTATGACTTTTCTTTTTATCACAACAATAATAAATCCCACACTCCCCAATTTCTATGGAACAGCCAGGTCTTACACTGTCTATGAAAGGAGGAAAGGTCCAGGGACGGGCGAACTTCCACCAGGAGGAAGTTACACAGCCTTGGAGCGGTCACCGAGAATGCCCTCCCCATCATCCCCGTCCGACGGACACAGGGGACTTCAAGAGGGGTGCCCTCCGATGACTGCTGGGACTGGTCCAGGACCCAGGGGTGAGGTGGTGCCACAGACAAGTAGGGCCCAAACTGTTTAGGGCGTTAAAGGTTAATACCAACACCTTGAATTGAGCCCGGAAGGCCATGGGCAGCCAGTGCAACAAACAGAGAACCGGTGTTATATGCTCATGGTGGTGGCTAATTTGCACATGCGCAGAACACCCAAAAAGATTTTTAAATTGTTCGAATCATGAATCAGGACGGTCATTCATTTATTCCGATCATTCATTCTGATTTACGATCAAAATGATTGAATCAGAATTTCACCCGGTTCTGATGGAATCAGAAGACGGGGGGAATTCTGGTTTTAGCCATATTTTCATGAAGCAACACACAGGCACCATTATTATAAAAGATTAAAGAAAAAGAATGTGTATCACAACACATAATTTACAGAAAATGTCATTGAATACAAATTGAACCAGTGTTTAAATATTTCATGAGAGAATTCTCATTTTTGGCATCTCCCATATGCAGCTGTAAACAGGTTGTCAGTTTTGTAGTAGCTTTAAAACCCAGCTACAGAATTAATTCCATGGTCCTTTATTGCCATACATGTCTGCACTCCACCTATTTCTCAGATGGTTTATCACTCGAAAGAAGGATATTTCCTTTAGAAAACTCAAAGCATTGTGAAATACAAATCATTTACATTTTAAAAAGCAGCGGAGGAATTGTTGAGAACAAACTCTACTGCACAAGCTGCCGATTCAGACAGCGAACCTAAAACTAGAACGAATATCTGCAGCAAAATAGCGTATTTGATGATTTTGCCCATTTCACATTGATGGACTGGATACAAACTGCTATTGATTCCTGTTTCATTTAGATTTTTGTTTCGCTTTCAAGATTAGTATTTTGGTGTGTTGTTTCTGGTTGTTTGTTTGATTGGGTTTTTTGTTGTTCTTGTTGGGGTTTTGGGGGGCATTTTGGTTTGGAACTTGGGTTATTATTAATTATTATTATTATTATTATTATTATTATTAACAAACATTTATATAGTGCCAGCAGTGTACCTGGCACTTTACAAAGTAATAAAATAGACACGGTCCCTGCCCCTAGGGCTTACAATCTGAGAGACAGGAGCTGGGGGAGAGACTTAGGAAGGGGAACAGAGGGAGAGACAAGGGGTCTAACATTCATGAAGATGCGAGGTCTCAAGTGCACGTACTTGGCTTGGTTACGATGAGAATGACAGCAGGCAGGTCCATGTGGCAAGGATAAGGGTAAACAGACCATAGGTATAGGAAATAGTGGCTCAGCAGGATAAAGAGTCAGACAGAGCAGAGCAAAAGAGGTGAGTTTTAAGGAGAGATTTGAAGGTATGAAGGGAGGGGGCAAGGCAGATGTGGACAGGGAGGGAGTTCCAGGCATGGGGGGCAGCAAGTGAGAAGGGACGAAGGCACTTAAGGGAGCAGGGAAGGCGTGGAAGGGTGAGAGAAGGGACAGAGGAGGAGCGAAGTGCATGGACTGGAGTATGGAGGGCGATAAGTTCAGAGAGGTAGGGGGGAGCAAGGCTGTTAGTTACCCTTTCTCAAGATACTAGAACTGGGGGGGGGGGAGACACCCCATTAAATTAACTGGGTAGCAGACACTCCCTACGGTGCCAGCTGGATGTTTTCTATCGGTAGGTAACGACCACAGCACGAAGGCTAAAAGTTACATTGACACGAAAAGGGTGAAGAGGATCTCGATCTAGACAAGGCAAGAATTGCAGGGATGGGGAGAGAAACCCCGGCTTGTAAGAGTTTTATTTATTTATTTATTTGCAACACTTATATCCCGTCTCTCCTGCCTACGCATTTCGAGGCGGCTCACAAAAATTAAAATATTTTAAAATATACATAAAATATATAAAATACATAAAAGGGAGGCATAAAAGAAAATAAAAAACACATCCTCCCCACCCACCCTCACCAAAGGGTTGAATCGGACCATCCAAAATGAAATATCCAATTAAATGGATATGAAATATCTGTTTTGGTTGCAGATGATATTTGGACAATTATCTGAAAATTCAAATAATATTCACAAATATGAAATTAGTTATTCTTTTCAATCCTACATGGCCCCAGGTGGGGATGCACTGTTTACAGATAGGATCACGACTTTGATGGATATTCAATCTACTTTGCATGGTTTTGCTTCCAAATGGAAAAAAAAAAAGATACAGTTGGTCCCTTTCCTGAGAGTTGCTAATTAAAAATGTCTTGCCTCAGGGGTACATCCAGACAATGAGAATTTGCTTTGGTGAGGCAATGTGGAACTCCCTCCCGGAGGAAGCTCAACTGGCCCCGAGTCTGCTGGCCTTCCGCCGGGCCTGTAAGACCTGACTGTTCGTCCAGGCCTTCGGGGAAGGGAGTGGGTCGGGGTGGGGGAGATGGGTAGTGGGGTTGGGTTCGGAGGGATTGTTTTTTAGCTCTAGTGAATGGTTTTTATTATATATTCAGTTTTTATGTATTTATATGTTAACTTTTCGTTAGCTGCCCTGAGCTGCCCAACGATAGATGCGGGGTATCAAATTTTAAAAATAAAATAAATAAATAAATGTTTGCCACTAGGGGTGTTTTCAGATGTGATGGGGCCAATTGGCCCCGTCACGAAAACAATAAATTAATCCCCCGCCGGGATGACCCCATCACGCCCTAACAGACGTGCCGGGGGGATCCCGGCGGGGAATCGGGGAGGGGGCATGGCCACGCGGCGCAACGTGCGGCCCCACCCCCTCCATGCTTCCCGCCGCCCACCCTCTGGGGAGACGGGCGGCTACCGTGGCCAATGCAGCCGCAGCGCTCGCCTGCTTTGGCCACGGGCCGGAATCCCTGCGGGGATTCCAGGCTGTGGCCACCGTCCAGAAGTGACGGCGGGGTTCATCACGGCGGGGAATCGCCTTTGCCACGCGGCGGCCGCCGGTCCTGCCACTTCGGCCGCTTGCATGGCGAAAGTGATTCCCCGCCGTGGTAACATCTGGGGGGGAACATCCGTTACCCCCAACAGACGTTCCGTGATCACAGCCACCACAGGGAATTGACTGTGGTTTACTGTGATCTCGTAACGTCTGAAAACACCCTAGATCTCTTGCTTCAAAGCGTTTCTTCTTCGAAAAAAAATATTAAAATTTGAGCTCTCTCTGGCAAGAGGAATTTATCAAAATGAGAAGGGAGTTGCGAAGTAAAATAAACCAAACCTTAAATAAGCAATATCACTAGGTGCAGTTGAAAACTAGGAAATGTAATTAGGTTTAAGACAATCTAAGATGAAAAAACTCTGAATGAACAGAGAATTCAAGCAGAATTGTTTCATTCATGTAATCTTGTGGAACAATTTGTCATTTGAGAGAGTCAATTCAAATATTGTTGTATAAATGGCTTTGAGAATCAACGTGACATTTTAATGGGGTGGTTGAGGATACTGATGGATAGGGAAACAGAGGGTGATTTCAGACATTACGTTTGTCTGAAATCACCACAGACAACCTCAGTCAACCACGGGTGTGTGTGTGTGTGTGAACGGAGGTGAGCGTCTGTTTGCGCGCATCCAGAAGTTCACCTCAGTCAACCACCCCCCAGGGTGAATCTAATCACGCTTTGTTCTCCCGCACCACGGCGGCGAACGAAGCGTGGTTAGGGGGAATCCGGAACGCGGTGAAGGAAAAGTAACGTCTGTTACCTTACCTCCACCATGTTCTGGGGCCCTGGTGGCGGGCAGCGGGAGCGGCCAATAGGCTGCTGTGGCTGCCTGTCTCGGGGAGGGTGGGCGGCTGGGGAGCACAGGGGAAGGGGGGGAACGTCTGTTGGCTCCCCCCTTCACTCCCGGCCATGGTCTGAACCACCCCACAGCCCGTGGTGAAAGCGCCTGGCCGTAACGTCTAAAATCACCCAGAGCTGCCATTGAAAAAAGGCATTTTTAAACGGGCGCATGGGCAGGGGGGCAGTGTTTGCACTCGTGTGGGTGTGGTGAGCGGGTGTAGACAGGCACACGCTGACCTCCACCCACCGCCAGTTGCTCCATGCGTGTGTGATGAGTGGAGGTGGGTGTGCATGCGTGTTCATGGAAAGGCGCTCTCATGCACCCAACCCATCCACGGTGTTATGTACACGAGACTCACGAGATTTCTGGGTGTTAATGCATGAGTGCCACCCATGTAAAAGGACCATACTCAGAGGACAAGCCAGTTGGACAGAGCATTGTTTTCCTGCCCAGTAATTCCTTATGTCACTGTAGTTCAGCACTGGCATTTATAAAATTTGTTAAATGTTTGCCTTCTGCTGTCAAATCGGTAAAAGAATCAGTTCAAGTTCATGAATCACTCCTTGGCATGGACAGGAGATTATACAACTAGAAACTTTGACTAACATGGAACTCCATGAGAAAGCACAGTGCAGCGAGCTGTTGATGGTAGGGCTGATTTAGGAATGGCAGTTCCTGTACCGTAAAGAAATCCCTACCTTTCAGGAGCATTGATGAGTGTTGGTTGGTATTTCTGCATTCCATATTGTTATCTCACTTCCTCTGAAATCAGGAATGCCAATTTTTCATCATTTTTGTCACTTTCTGTCACTTTGGGTAATTTCTGTCACCTTCTGGCATTTAAACGCAGTATATAAAGTGCAAAGTAGCCAACAAAGTAAGAGAAAAAGTACCAAGCAAAGCAGCAGAAGTACCAAAAGTACCAACACAAAGTACCAGAAGTACCGAACAAAGACATTCCGAAATGGAAACTCACGAAAGCAGCGAGAAAGCAGTAAGTTTTCACAACACGCGGAAGGCAGAAAATGGTCTATTTCTGAGGGGGAAATGCATTCATAGAGATTCCTAGTTTCAGTTCTAGGTGATAGTACCTCTGTCTTCACCGAGGTACCTCCAAACACCAAAGCGCC
Source organism: Sphenodon punctatus (assembly GCA_003113815.1). Classification (NCBI taxonomy): domain Eukaryota; kingdom Metazoa; phylum Chordata; class Lepidosauria; order Sphenodontia; family Sphenodontidae; genus Sphenodon; species Sphenodon punctatus. The sequence continues at coordinate 10,138,964 of QEPC01011901.1, read as the reverse complement.
TGTTGACCTGTATGAAAGCGGAGGTGCTATTTCCTTCAGTAGTATCAGAGATGCCGTATCCCCAGTGATCTTGAAATACCATCGTGATCTAATGCTTCTCAGGGGATAAAATGTAAGGCAATATCTAAGAGCTCTAGCAATATGGATCTGTGGCATGGCACAGTGGAAACATTGCTTAAAAGATTATGCCCCTTTAAGAAAGTAGCCTGACAAAGCATATAGACTTCAGCTGGGAGAAGTCAGGCCTATACAAGACCCATGTTAAACATAGTAAGACTGTCAGTTCGGAGTAGGAAGTTGAAGGAAGCAGGTCTCTCCAGAGAACCAACTGACCCAGGACTGAAGGCCCAGAGAGGGCTGAGTCATACTGATCAGGTGGGATCCACCTATACTTTTGTAAAGGACTTCGTGTTTATGTTTTGATCTGAATTAGAAGGACCTACCATTGCTGGGAGAGGCCCTCATTTGGTGGGCAACAGAACTGGCTGTAGGGGTGAGTGTGGAGGCCAGTGTTAAATTCTGGGTAATCCTTAGTTATGCAGCTGGCAACCCAGGGGCAGGGGGAAGAGTTATATTCCCCAATAATCTTAGTTGCCCTTTGACCCCCTGCCACAGCATCCTTTGTTACTATACCCTAATTCCCAATGCAAAACCTCTATAATGCCTTTGTAATGCGTCAGTCTGGCAGTCCCATATGGACAAAGTGATAGAATTAACAGGAGAACGAAACAAGTAGTTTGCTAAACTATACATCGCCAGCGCTAAAACGTGCAGCAAAAGCTGAAAAAGTATAATTGTGGGGTGTGAGCTGGCGAGGAGAGAGAGATAGAAGGTGCAACTTAAAATATTATGTTAATTCAGTTAAATATGTTAAAGTGTTTTTATGTCTGGAATAATGGATTTTACTGTTAATAAATTCATTGGCATTCCTGATATAATTTTGACATTGCTGGATATCCTATGCTTTATCTTTGTACATTTCTTTTACATTATATGGACAAAATCTAATTTTAGAACATAATACAGCGTGAAGAGTTTTTTGTTTGGCTGCTGTTCAGGCTTTAGAGGCTAGGAGATCAGAAATTAAATATATATCTAATGAGAGAGAGAGATTAGTTCATCTCACCAGCTTTTTCACAAAAATAACTTCCTACCACCAATTTAATTGGTGTAAATATTTCTTAGGTATTCTATTCTGAAAATACTCGAATGAAACTACGAAGAACTCAAGGGGCAAAGAGATGGGACTGGGCTGACAATTTATTATTATTAAAATAAATGAATACCAACAGGCAGAGATCCATAAACTACTAATTGGAGTTTTATGCTCTCTCATTGGGAGCACATCTCAGTGCTGGGTCCCTCTAACTACATCAAGCCAAAAATTCTTTCTAGCATACGTTCAAGGTTGCTGCTTTCTTTCCTACAGTCCTCCACAAAGCTATAACCTCCAACACCCTTTATCATACTAATTGCTCTCTCCTGTACCGTTACCAATTTGTCAATAGCTTGCCCGTAATATGACATCCATAAATTGTGTGCCATGCACCAGGCCTGGGTTCGCTGGCCTTTTCTGCAATGCCATCATGACCCATTGTGATTTGTACTCTGTTTTTCCATTAATACATCCCAGATCCTATTTGCTTTCTTAACCGCAACCAGATATTGCACTGATGGCTTTAAAGAGTATGGCCAGCACTACTCCATAACCTTTCCCTTACTAGCATGTTTTAGGTGATCCATTAGGGCTAAATGGTGACTTGGACTACATGGCTTTTCAGGGAAGTAAATAAACAGTAATGAAGGAGTACATGACACGAGTAGCAAGAGAGACTGCCGTAGAGCTGAGACAAGTACTCACAAAAAACAGATATACCCATCATGCCATCAGAATTGTAGTACTCAACCGTATCCAGTAACATCGGGTACTAATTGGTACCCAAAATGTTCCCGATACATCACCTGAGTTACCAATTTTCTGCTTTCCGTCCTGATTTTCAGATTTCCATTATAAGTGTATTTTTACTTCTAGCGCCATGTTCCAACTTCCTGTCCCGATTTTTTTTTTAGTTATGGTACCGATTTACTGTTTACCGACCTGCAAAATGGTAACTCGGTAATGGGAAATGCCCAGTATTTTGAAGTAACTGGGTGTTCAACTTGGTACTCGGGTACCAACTCAAAAGGCTACTTGAAAATATAGGTTTTTCCTGTGGGTAGCAGATGCATGACCTTCTTCAGATCTAGCCCTGCTGTGAAGGGGGAACATCCCAGAGGGGGGTGGGAAATGCAGAACAGGCACACAAGCCATTATCCTCCTCCTCCTCCTCCTCCTCCAGAATACAAAGCAGGAATACAGGAGATGTTTGAGAAGGGGCAAACTAAGGTTGGAAGAAGAGGATTTTGCCTTAATCAAATATTTATTTATTTATTTATTTATTTTTCTATCCCGCAACCCTCCTGCTCACAGAGCAGCTCGGGGCCCCTAATTGTAGGCAAAAGACACAATATCGGGAGGGGCTGGAGGGAGATATTGTCTCCCTCAGATTTTTCCAGACACCTTTTCCGACTCCCTCAAAATTCACCCAAATCCATGTCCCTCATAACATTCTAACTACGGCTGCACTCAGACCCTGGGGCCACTGAGGTACTCAGGGGCATGAGGAAGATACTGCAATCTCTGCACTGTGCAGCACTTTGGCAATGTAGTGAAAAAGATGTGAGTGCAGGTATCTCAGGACTGGGGAAACTCTGGTCCATGGGCCAAATCTATCATAGGATTCGTTTTTTTATTTGTCTCCTATCAAATTCCTTGATTTGGCCCTTGGATCCAGTCCCTACCTTCAAGCACTGAACGAGTGAGTTAAGGGGAAGGGGGAAGAGATGTGGGCATGCACTCAAGCGTGGTGGATGATGGATCCATCACATAGAACCATGACATAGACACTCCCTTCCTCCATTCGGGAACACACCCCTTACACACCCTGTAGCGCTTGTCCTAATTTTCTAAGTGGCATGTTGGAAATAGAAATGTTTCCCCAACCCTGAGGTAAAACAGGCCCATTTGTACATTTCTCTCTCATCCTTGGCATACCCGTGCCAGGGCTAGTCATAATACAGCTCTTGGCTTTTACTCAGGCAAAAGTCACATTAACCTAGAGGACTTTAGCTTAATTAAAGGCTGGATGAAACAAAGGAAGAGCTCTGGTCTGTAAATTCAGTCCTTTTCCAACCGGGGCTCTGATCCTTGGCCGAAATTTTTCATTCGGGCTTCCCAGCTCTGACTAGAGCTGAGACGAGAGCAAGAGTTCCCGTTCCGAAGGGAAAAACCAAGCTTTTGGGCGTGCTCGCGAGTGTCCATCTGTACTTTGTCAGTTTCCAGTGATTCGGTGCTTCTGGCATGTTTTGGGGCCATTTTTGTCACTTTCTGGGACTTTTCATCACTTTCTGGGTCTATTTTTTTGCACTTTCCAGAAGTTTAACAGCAGTTTTACAGCACTTTTATGGCAATTTCCAGCATTTCCCCAGGGCTTAGCTGGCATGTTTTTGTCTCCACAGCCCCCCTGGGGTTTGCATGCAGCACACACGGGGCTTGGGATGATGGGACTGGCCTGTAGCAGCCCCGTTTAACTTACAAAAAATAACAGAAACTGGCAAAAACAGTGGGTAAGCTGGCAAGTTTCTGCATCATCCAAATATCGGCAAATGCCCTGCTTCCGACAGAATTCGCCGAGATTTCTCATTTCAGGCCTAGCTCTGACCTCCTGACTTGCTTCTTGATTGTTCCTCTGACTTGTCTTCCCTTGTTGTCTACCAATTCTGACTTCCTGGTTTCAAACAACGCAGCCACTTTAGTCATTCTGATTCAGTTGCTTGTGTTCTGTCCATGGTCCTGATTTTGCCTGACTCGTCCTTCTCTATTGCCCTCCATGTCCTTGTCCATGGTTCTAATCCTAATAAAACTGTCCAAGCCATGGTGCTTAGCAGCAAATAATAACTAGAATCCTCCCCTACAACTTGTCCCTGACTTTTGATGTGAAGGTTGAAGAAATTTAGTTAACTTTCCCGTATGTATTTATTTATTTATTTTTAAAATCCTATCACATATTGTCAGAACAATAACATAGCAAAATATGGTATAGTTGAGTCTTGTCTTCCTTCCAACAAGGATAGCTGCAGGGAAGATCGGAGATCCCAGCAGTGCCTGTTCTCCCAAGACCGCCAAGCCAACGGAACTCATTTTCATAAAGGCTGCGTCTGTATTTTTGGACACATTTAGCTACAGAGTTAAATCCTGCTCCCAGTGAAGTCCGTCGGACTTTTGCCACTGACTTTATCGAAGCCAGGGTTGCAACCACACTTTTTAGTTTGCAGTAGGGGGGGGTGAGAATTGTTTGTTTCTTTTTTTACCTACCCTTGGTCCCTTTGAAAACTCCACAAGCTGAAGAGGGGTTGTGAGTGGAGGGATGCTTAAGGAGTGTGCTCAGCATGGAGGAAAGAAGAGGAGGGTATAAATCATGGATCTATGTCAGGATTCTATCCTCTAACCTTAAGTGCAGACCTCTCCCCGCCCCCCCAATTCTGCTCGCTTTCTCTGAGCTCAGTGCTTGAGGGTAGGGACTGGATCCATTGACCAGATCCAGGAAGAGGAAGGGGGCCATATTAAAACCAACATAGGCTCCCCAACCCTGAGTTACAGTACGTAAAAACAACCTTTTTCGTAGACATGTTCTTAGAAGCACTGGCACTGAATGCTGGGTGTAAGGTACTTGTCAGGACATAGCCTTGAATCAGTAGGCCTGGTGTCTCTCCACCACCTACTGGCTCTCCAGTGTCACTGCAGTGCTCTAGGTCAGCCCTGCTTCCTCCTAACTGGGGTTTGTGTTATCTGCTGGGGCCACACCCCTACCCACTTCTGACTGGCCCCTGCTCTGTATATAAAGTCACTCCGCTGAGCTTCCACAGGAAGCTGAGTGGAGCAGCCCTCTTTCCCCTCCTCTGTTCCCTGCCTTGTCTCTGCTCTTGTCCTGGTTTCCAGCCCTTATAATGTTCCAACCTCAGACTCCAATCCCAGACTTGATGCTGATCTTGTGTCCCAATTCCCAATGTCTGCCCCAGGAATGAGCACAGACACTGGCAGAGAAAGTGCAAAACCATGATAAGGGCAGGCCAAGAGGGAGCTGGAGAAACACCTTGCTAAGGATAACAAATCCAATAGCAAATTGTTTTTCCAGTACATCAGAGGCAGGAAGCCTGCCAGACAGGCAGTTGTTTCCACTAGATAAACAGGGGGCAAAGGGGATGCTCGAAGATGATGCGGTCACTGCTGAGAAACTAAATTAGTTCTCTGCATCAGTTTTTACTGCCGAGGATGTTGGGGCAAAACCCACACCAGAACTATTTTTTGTGGCTGAGGAATCTGAGGAATTATCTGAAATTAGCATTGCTCCAGAAGAGGTTTCCTGCGTTTTTGTGGGTCTGTATGACCCCAAAGGCTGCTAAAAAATAAATAAATCATAAAACTGTTTTAGCAAGCCTGAACCACTCCTCCCCCCATGTATTCCTCAAGAAGTGTAAGGTCAACTGTCCTGTGTTGTTTCATGTTCCTCCCCCTCCCCATTATCATTTCCTCATCAGGGGTCCTTTTGACCCCAATGTAAGTCAATGGGAAAATGAAAGCACTATACGCCCTTTGCACTGGGGGTCATATTGACCCCTTGCACTTATATTCTTAAAATACATGTGTCTTTTAAAGAAATGAAACTTAACCCAGCACCTGCTCTCCTAATTAAAACCCTCAATGAGGGTGAAGGACAAAACGTAGCACTTAGTTTGAGTTCACAAAGGTCACTGGTGGTGTGTTTAGGAAAATATCACCATAAACTGCTTTGGGGGGGTTACATTGACCCCTGGTGAAAGGTTAACATGCCAACTTCTATTGTTCCTTATCTTTACGCAGCAGTTAAGACCTATTTAGAGTGAACTCTTGACATTGTTTTTTAATCACAGCCATTAGCAGCTTTGTGTTGGAAAAATACCTATTCATTCTGCATCGGGGGTGTTGATGACCCCTGCAATTACTGTGAGCTTCGGAGCTCACTTGAAAACAATGAAGCCCTGCAACCTGTATTTTTCATGAATGTCCTCTAAAATGGACATATCTGGCCATCCTACTGTGAACTCAAGACTTTTGAGCTGGCTCCTCCTCTCCTTTTCTGGGATTGGAGGGGGTCAACATGACCCCCTGTACCATTTTTGTTAGCTGTGCTGCTTTACATGAGGGGTCATGGTGACCCCCAATACCATGGGGGTTGTTTTGTATTTCTGTTTTTCAGTTTTTATACTAATAAATTGTCGATTTTTTTTTCTTAATCTGGAGTCCATTTCAAATCAATCACATTCATTATCTTTCAGCTATTTATTAGTGGGGGTCCTTTCGACCCCCAATACAGTTATTAGTAAGTTTCTCAGGCGCAGTAGGGATATTATTAAACAGTAGCAAGTCACCCAGGCCTGATGGTATTCTTCCAAGGGTCAAAGCCCCCCTCTTCCTTGCCGCCTTCCCCGACTCCCGCTAGTACTCCCCTCTCAACATTCACTGTCCGTCTAACTGCAACCAAGCCAAGCATATGCACCTGAGTGTCAGAGGTCGGAGATGGCCCTGCACGCAGGGGGCCCTCCGACGGTGGGACCCAACTCTGCAGGCGGCAGACCCCTCGGAGTCATCCCAACAGACCCTGGGGACAGCGCATGCCAAGGAAGAAGTTGCACCGGCAAACTCCCAGCACAAGGACGTGGCAGGGCCATCCCCTGCCGCAACACAGAATGGGGGGGCGGAGCTTCCAGCACCGTGCCGCTCAGCGCACCTTCAGGCACGGCCGGGGGGGGGGGCGTGACAGACGCTTGAAAAGCCGGCGCTGCGGAGAACACAGTGCCGGTGATTGAATAGACTGGCCCCTGTTGCTTGTTGACCTTTGAGTGCTCCTGCCTTTCTCCTGCGGTTGCTTGTCTCCTCCTCCTCCCGCTGCTTTCATATCATCCCCAGTGTTGCCTGTGCTGTGTGGATCCAGTGTGCAAGGGGAGTGCATATTTACCCACACAGTCCTTCCTGTTTGAGTGAGCGAGTGCACAGTGAGTGAGGGGTGTGAGCCCTTTTTCCCTACCCCAAGGGGGGCACCCCTGGGGTGCCAGTGTGCCTGTGTGCCCCATCACCCACCCCACTGTTGGGACCCCTTGCCTCCCGCCTCTCACCACCAGTCACTCCTTCTGTACCTTGTGATATGTGAGAGCAAGGTGTGCTTGGTGTGGGATATTGGGGGACAGCGCAGTTCAATCCACTCGGTGCCCTATGATGATAGAGGCCTCGGCTCTCACTGCCACTTGGGCCACAACTCTACCCTGACGGGCATTTTTGACCCCCTTGCGGAAGGCGGATGTGAGTAGGGAGGGAGTTCCAGGCATGGGGGACAGCGAGGGAGAAGGGTCGAAGGCGGTTAGGTGAGCAGGAGAAACAAGGGAGAGTGAGGGAGGGGACAGAGGAAGAGCGGAGAGCGCGTGCAGGAGTGCGTAGGGAGATTAGGTCCGAGAGGTAAGGGGGAGCTTGGTTGTGGAGTGTTTTGAATGTGAGTACCAGGAGTTTAAACAGGATACGTTCAGGAAGGGGGAGCCAGTGAAGAGAGAAGAGGAGAGGCTGCACATGGTCGAAGCGACGGGCAGAGTGAATGACCTTGGCAGCGGAGTTTTGGATTGCGATAAGGGGGGACAGGTGAGAGCGAGGGAGGCCAGCAAGGAGGAGGTTGCAGTAATCAAGGCAAGAGATAACCATGGCATGAACAAGGGTTTTGGCCGAGGAGGTAGAGAGAAAGGGGCGGATCCGAGCAACGTTATGGCTGGCGAATCGGCAGGATTTGGCAACAGAGTCAATGTAAGGTTTAAAAGAGAGGTGCGTGTCAAAGATGAAGTGCAAGCTACGGGCTTGGGAAACAGGATGGATGGTGACTCCATCGATGCAGATGGGCAGGTTAGAGGGAGAGGAAGAGGAGGGAGGAAAAATGAGGAGTTTGGTCTTGGTCATGTTGAGCTTGAGTTGACGTCAGGACATCCAGGCGGCGATATCAGAGAAGCAGTTGATGAGGCGTGAGCGGACAGAAGAGGAGAGGGGGCAGAAAGATAGAGTTGGGTGTCATCAGCGTAGAGATGATATTGGAATCTGTGTGAGGCAATAAGTTTGCCAAGGGACAGGGTGTAACTAGAGAAGAGGAGAGGGCCAAGGACAGAGACTTGGGGGACCTCAACCGAAAGGGGGAGGGAGGAGGAGTTTGACTCGGGGAGCGAGACTTTAAAGGAGCGGTCAGAGAGGTAGGAGGAGAACCAGTCAAGGACAGAACCACGGAAACCCAGAGAATAAAGCGAGTCCAATAGGAGCGAGTGGTCGACAGTATCAAAGGCAGCAGAGAGGTCAAGGAGGACAAGAATGGAGTAGAGGCTGTTGGATTTAGCGACAAGTAGATCATTGGTGATCTTGGCCAGGGCAGTTTCAGTAGAGTGAACGTGGCTGCTAGGTTGATAACCCGCAACTACCTGGTCCCCTTCTCTCTCTCCGTCTCTCCCCCTCCCACTAACACTGAGACGCTGCATCGACTTGAATGTTTTTATCCCTTGTCTTTCCATATGTCCCCTATCCCTGTCTCCCCCCTCCTAGTCTATTAGATTGTAAGCCATAGGCAGGGATCACGTCTATCTCATTGCTATGTAAAGCGCCAGGTACACTGCTTGCGCTATACAAATGCTTGTAGTAATAATAATAATAATAATAATACGTAATTTCGTACTAAAACCCTCCTCTGTGCCAGAAGTCTGGAGGTTAGCAAATGTAACCCTAATTTTTAAGAAGGACTCCAGAGGAGGCAGTGAAAGTCAGCACGATAACTAGTTTTAAATGGAAACAAGATAAATTCTTAGAGGAAAGAGCTATAAATATTTACTAGCTGGGGCTTAAATCCCTGGCTACCGATAGATAGGAGTGGCTAGCAGGAGACGGGTCACACCTCCATGACCTGTACTTGACTTCTCTAGAGCTACTGTGGCTGGCCACTGTCAGAGACAGGATGCTGGGCTCGATGGTCTAGGAGTCTGACCCAGTATGGCAATACTTATGTTCCAGATTTCACATATCCCATGCCCCTTATACGTTCACTACACAACTGATCCCCGGCTGATTCGCGTCATACTGCCTTCTGTGGCAGGTACATCCCGGAAACATTCACCCTGGAGATGGTTCTGAGCTCTGCATACTGACAGTCTGGCATTTACATACCCATGTGTGTAGCCAGGTAAAATTAAATCGCTGCACCTGCTCATCTGTAATCTCAGTGAATGAGTTTGACAGGATAGATTAGTGGATGTGTACAAAAGGAAAGAGACAATTCATGTGAAGCACAGAGCACTCCTTGTTTAAGAGAGCCCATTTGAAGGTCGGGAGTCCTTATTACTCTAATAATGAATTCCAGGTTGCCTGGAATTCCTTGGACTAGCTGCTGGAGTCCTGTGGTCCCGAATTCCTGTTTTCTCAAGTGCTTGTGTGCATGAGATTTCATAAATACTGGTTCGGGCATGTTAAAGTGCAGCAGCTAAAGCAGCAGAACTGAAAGGACCTTGCCAAAGAAACAGCATCTACAAGTGACAGGTTGAAAAACTGGCTCTGTTTGCAGTGAGCAGAAGCAGTGAAAGTTCTTGCAAGACCTTACTTGAAGAGCGGTTATTTTGCTATTAAGGCTAGCAGCATTTTCAAGGTGTCATTTAGTAATGACAATGGGGTTTGACTTCCTGAGGTCAGGTCCTGCACTCAACCCTCTTGGGGTGGGTCGATCTGCTTTGAAAGGAGTTCAGTTGGATCCTGCAATTCTTAGGAGAACAATGGGTATTTTCAGACGTGACGGGGCCGATTGGTCCCGGTACGGACTCACCCCTCTGATTCCCCGTCAGGGCCACCACGTAACGGGCCAACAGACATGGTGGCCGATCCCGGCGGGGAATCCGGGAGGGGGCGGGGCTGCACGGCGCAATGTGCAACCGCACAGCCCCGCCCCCCCCACGCTGCCCCAGCCGCCCGCCCTCCAGGAGATGGGCGGGCACTGCGGCCAATGCTGCTGCAGCGCCCGCCCGTATTGACCACGGCCCGGAATCCCACCGCAGACTGTCTGGGGACAGACGTTACAGTCCCCTTCATCATGGGGGGGAATCACATTCACCACGTAAATGGCGCCGGTCCCGCTGGGACCGCCGTTCGCATGGGGAATGTGATTCCCCCCTGTGATTCACGGGGGTGAACATCTGGGGGGGAACTTCTGTTCCCCCCAGCAGACGTTCCGTGATCGCGATCACCATGTGGGGATTCACTGTGACTGCCCATGATCACGTAACGTCTGAACATACCCAATGTGGCCCACCATGCAGAATGATCCAGCAACATGCTGTTGACCTATTACAGGCAACAGCAGTCTGGTTCCTTTTGGGTCACTGTTGGGCACAGATGGCTTTGAAAAGAGGCGAGGCAATAGGGAGCTGCTGGCATGAGGCATATTCTGCATCTAACCAACTGTGACATATTTTATAAAAAACTACAAATTGAAATAAAATTAAAAGCCACAACTAATGTGTATTTAATTTATTTGTGCATCTTCATCAAGCCATTAGGTTTTTCTCTACAATTAATCCCAAATATCATTTGTTAAAATTATTATTATTATTATTAACAAACATTTATATAGCGCCAGCAGTGTACATGGCACTTTACAAAGTAATAAAATAGACACGGTCCCTGCCCCTAGGGCTTACAATCTGAGCGACAGGAGCTGGGGGAGAGACATAGGAAGGGGAACAGAGGGAGAGACAAGGGGTCCAACATTCATGAAGATGCGAGGTCTCAAGTGCACGTACTTGGCTTGGTTACGATGAGAATCATTACTAATATTCATCCACTCAAATATGACAGCTCATTTACAAAAGTAACATTAGAGGGGAAGACAGAATCTGATCTGGGCCAATATAGTCTAATGAATAAGATATTGTACTTGGACCAGAGAGGCCAGGGTTCAATTCCCATTTCAGCCATAAACTCACTGGGTGGCCTTGGGCAAGCCTCAGTTCCCCATCTGTAAAATGGGAATAATAATGGCCTACCTCACAGGGTAGTTGTACGGGTGAACTTGACAAGGATTGTAAAGCACTTTGAACACTGAAAGTGCTATAGAATTCATAAATAATAATAACCAGTAGTCCTAAAGCAGGGATGGGGAACCTTTTCCATCCCAGGAGACACTATGAACATTAGTACAAGCCCTGAGGGCTGCACAGAAGATGTGAATGGAGGTAACCTAAGGGCTGTGCTCAGGAAGAGGAGGGTCCAGATCATGGATCTGTGCCATGGATCCATCCCTTCTCCTTCTGTGCATGCCCTCATCTCTTCTCTCTTACCTTGAATTCAGTTTTTCAGTGCTTTGGGGATCCAGAGGTCAGATCCAGGAACAGGAAATGGGCCACAACAGATGAGAGCCACATTTAGCCCCAAGCCAGAGGTTTCTCCACCCCTGTTCTAAAGTTTAGATCAAGGACCCTATTGTTATAGAAACGGAAATCTACTTTCCGTTTGTTACCATGGTTAAAATGCAGATAACGTACAGTGTTAAGGAATATTTATTTATTGACGTTATTTTTACCCCACCTCTCCTGCTCATGTAGCTTGAGGCGGCTTACAAACCTATTAAAATATAAATAAAAATGCATATAAAGCCACACATATAAAATCCATTAAACAGATTTAAAAAAGGGGGGGATAGTATAAAATATTAAAACCCCAACCTTCCTGCCCCCCACCCTTTCACCCATCTCCCTCAGCAAAGGCCTGGCGGAACAGCCAGGTCTTGCACTGACATCAAAATGAGGCAAGGTCCGGGGCCACTCGGGCCTCCCCCGGAAGGGAATTCCACATCCTTGGCGCAGCTACTGAGAACGCCCTCTCCATCGTAGCCCCCTGGACCACCCGGGGGGACATCAAAAAGGACTCTCCTGGCAGACTGCAGGGGTCAATCCAGGACACGGAGAGTGAGGCGATCCCGCGAATAATGGGTAATGTTGCAATGTACAGTATCTTTAATCTGCAAGCACACCAATCCCCAGGTTCTCAAGTATGCTGCACTTAGGAACAGTACCATGGATCTCATTTACATTTTTAACACTTCAGGCCATAATCACTTTTAATAGAACAAATAACTTGAACATGTATTATGAGAGGTTTAACAACATGAACGCTGCCAGCTGAACAAACAATGAACAGACTTGACAATGTCTTGCAGGTAATGGAGGGAGGGAATGAATGACAAGCCATTACAAAAAAATCCAGCATGTGGATTTGAAGCACACACAGGTAATATTTGTTTTCGCAAAGACAAGGCACGGTCTTATCCAGTCTGAAGCCAACGGCTCAGCTCTCACGGACTTTCACTGATGAGGATGACATTCTAGTTTAATCCCAGTTTGACGTCCGGTTCATTGACGATTCTCAAGATACACATTATGGCTATGCTTAAACGCTTTCGGTAGGCCTTAATCAGAGCAACCCTTTGATCTTAATGGCAGGAGCGGTGAGCACCCGAGGTCGTATGGGGCACCGCCCCTTCTGACGCTCAGTTTCTAGTCTGTCAATTTACCTCAGTGCAGTCAGTGGCACATGCCCGGCAGGCTGCGGCCTGTCCAATGATCCTCCGATTTCCGACCCACCATGGATCACAGAACTGTTGTTGGTTCCTGGCAGCAGCAGCCAATTTAAACTTCCGGGTGTGGGAGCCGCTCTGGAAAACTGGGCATATGCAACTCTTTATAAGACTCTGCGCATACATGAGTTAAAGGGGCCTCTCTGGAGCCGGCTGCCTGGCCCAGTTTGGAATATGGATACAGCTGGGGTCTGGCTGGAGTGAGGAGGTAGGAGGAGGAGAGCCAGAGTCCCATAAGGGATAAAAAAGAAACAATGTGCTTAGGGCAGCTAGGGGAACCGTCCAAACGTGTTGTATGAGAAATTGAATTTCTCATACTTTCCATTGGGGGGCAGGCTTTCATAGAACCCTATGGGCTCAATTTTAATCGGCACCTGGGTGCCAATTATAGGCGCCCAGGTGAGATGTGCAGCTGTACCAGCTTGAAAAAAGCTCGGGGGAGAGGTTTAGTGGTAGTGGTGCGCATGCTTGCTCAGTGAGGGTAGGCACGGGCTGTTTTGCTCTGCTGCTGAACTGCACTCTTGGCGCCATTTTTTGGAGTGTTCAAATGTGTGGTTGCAACTTGGAAGAGACTGTTTGGTTCACGCTGAGTGAGCTCATATTGGTGGTGGTTGCTTGCTGGATGGACGCACACAAACACCAGACCCCCAAGCGGCACATCCTGCTGCCAGAGGCCAGCCTGACTGTGTGGTGCGGTGGTGAGTACTAAATTGCTGGGGGTGGGGGGGTATGAAAGTCACTGGGGAAGAGTGGGGGGACTTGGGGAGGTAGACACGGGGAAGTAGGGAACGGAGAGAGGGTGGACTGGGAGACACTGGTGAATGGGGTGAGGGGGTGGATGGGGAGACACTGGGGAATGGGGGTGGAGGCGATGGAGGGGGAGATGCTGGGAAATGGGGGGGGGAGCGCCAGGCCTGCAACTGACCAAAGTTTTTTTAAAAGGCCTGTTTGCTTGCACAGGCATTTGGCTGCCGGTGGTAAGGTGTAGCTAATAGGGATGCTGGTCTGGATGGGCCTGGTTTGCTTGCAATACAGGCCTGCAACTGCTCTCCTTGTGAAGAGAGGAGAAAGTAGGTAGGAGCATGGCAGAAGAGAAGGCTGCAGACAACAAGGAGACCCCTTTCCCCTGTCCCTCACTGAACCCATCTCTTCCCCTTCCTCTTCTCGTGCACCAAAACCAAACCCTTTCCCTCCTACTTCTCCTCTGTCCTGTCCTTCTCGTCCCTTTCATTCTCTTCTGATTCAGCTTGTCACAGGACAGGGAGCTAACTCAGTCCTCCCAGTTCTCCAAGCCAGAAGGAAGGCTTCTCCCAAAGCCTACACCTTCAGAAGACTACAGGTGACCAAAGATGCCATGAAAATCAAGGATTTGAGGGTTCAGGATAAAGGTAGGTGATGGCAACCTGATCTATTTTTTTAACCTGCTATGGTTAATTTGAACCCGGTGGGAAAGAGAGAGTGGATGGGACCCCAATAACAGGGCTTTCTATCCCCCAGTGGCAGTGTTTCATGCAGGAGCAAGGAGTTCCCAGCGTTAACTAGTGTAATGTCCATCCAATGTTAACCCTGGGAACTCCTTGCTACTGGGTTAAACCATGCCACTGGCCTACCGTTGCCCCAGCTCCACCTACCTTTGCCCTGGCTCTGCCCCTGGACCAGGCTCCACCCCTAGGCCAGGTGCTGCTCATAGGCCTGCCGGCCTGCTGGCGGTAGATTCAGCCCACCCACTGCCCAATGGAGATAAGCAGCCGTACCAGATTGGCGTGAGGAGATCCACCACACCTAATCTCTGGACACCGATCTGGATTGGCTCCTAGCTTAGCACAATGGTATTCTGCAGAAGTTACAAAAACATTTTTGGTATGTGGATAAAGTGCTGGTCTTGGACCTGGCAAGTCATGGTTCGAATCCTGTCCTAGTCATGAACTCATTGGGTGACCCTTGGCAAGTCACAACCTCTCAGCCTCAGTTCCCCATCTGTAAAATGGGGATGTGTGTGTGTCTGTCTGTCTCTCCCTATTTCCCCCCCATCCTTGTCCATCTTAGACTGTAAGCCCCCCGGGCAGGGACCTGTCTCTAATAACAACAATTTTAAAGTGCCAGGTACACTGCTGGCGCTATATAAATGCTTAATAATAAATAAATAATAACAATTTGCTCATTGCACATGTACAGGATGGTGCTCCATAAGGGTTAAGAGCTGATCCAGGTCTCTGACAGAACAGGGATCGGATTGCAGTCAGTCCCCATTCTGTCAGACCTGGATTGGAGTGGGTGGATATGTCCGAGATGGTATCTGCCTGGATTCTTCATTTCAGCCGCAGCTTTTGGATTGGGTGGGCAAACTACTTGTGCTGCAGAGACTGATCAACGCTCCTGAGCAGGCTATGAAGAATTCTTATAGTATAATGCTTTCCTAGTATCCAGTGAAAGGGTTACTTCCAAATGATAATTATTAATGCCCCAGCCACTCATTCACAAGTAGTCCCACTGAAGCCAAAGAAAATACTCAATCTCATGCAAATTATTAAATGACTTCAGGAATGTAGCCAAAATGGATACATGGATTTGTATAAACCGCACCTTCTACGAAATGAGTTGAAAAGTATGCTTGATGAGGTGTTAAATTCAGCACAGGGTAAGTGGATGCAGTTCCACTAACTTTGCCGTTGGTTACGTGAGGGTCACATATTATTCCCTTATGCAGAGGTTTCCCAGTTGTAGGGCAGGGCCCCATGTGGGGTGGCACCACCTGTAAATGGGGTTGTGATCCCCATTGGGATCCAATTTGCTTGTTACATTCTGAGGTTTATTTAATTTATTTATTTATACCCCACCTTTCCTGCCTAGGTAGCTCAAGGTGGCTTACAAAGGTTAAAATATTTTAAAATATACATAAAATATATAAAGGGGAGAAATAAAAGTAAGAAGAAGAAAATAAAACCCCCACCCTCCCCTCCCACCTTCACCCACCTCCCTCATCAAAGACCTGGTAGAACAGGCAGGTCTTGCACGGTCGTCGGAATGAGGCAAGGTCCGGGGCCATCCGGGCCTCCACTGGAAGGCAGTTCAGCAGCCTAGGTGCCGCCACTGAGAACGCCCTCTCCACTGTAGCCCCCCGCACCACTCGGGGACATCAAGAAGGGCGCTCCTGGCGGACCACAGGGGTGGATCCAGGGCACAGAGTGTGAGGTGGTCTCGCAGATAGGAGGGGCCCAGATCATATAGGGCTTTATAGGTAACCACCAACACTTTGAATTGGGCCCAGAAGACTATCAGCAGCCAGCACAGAGTTCGGAGCACCGGTGTAATGTGCTCACGGCAACCCATCCCGGTAAGGATGCGGGTCGCCGCATTCTGCACCAGCTGCAGTCTCCAGACCCTCAACAAAGGTAGCCCCACGTAGAGTGCGTTACAATAGTCTAATCTTGAGGTGATGAAGGCATGGATGACAGTGGCCAGGTCAGATGTAATTAGCGGAAAGCACTCCTCACCACAGCCTCAACCTGGCGATCCAGACGAAGCTGAGGATTGAGGAGTACCCCCAGACTCCAAACCTGAGAGACCAGCGGGGAATCAAACCCCATCAATGATGGGGGACGTCGCACCCACTGCCTTCCTTTGCAGGATTAAAGGTGAGTTTCAAAATGGAGTCACATTTTGAGGAACCAGCGGCTTAAACACGGTGGGGAGAAACTCCTCAACATCTGCTTGAAAGGAAAACTAAAAGAAAACAATCATTTTCAGATGCAGCTAACATGGTTACTGAGGACACGATAATGACTGGAGATACACAAGGCATCAAAGAAAAGACGTAGAAGTTAAACAGTGGCCCATTTTACATGGGCCGCGTTGCAGGGGGTGTCGGTGTGTGCTGTGGTCAGTGTGCGCTGGGTGGGCGGGAGGTTTGCACACTGGTGCACATCGACCTCTCCCCACCGCCACCCACGGAGCCACTTCCGTTTTTCCGGATGGCTCTATGGGTGGGGGATGGGTGTGCGCGGGAGCACGCACACATGCCCATCCCCCCACCCAGCTGCAGCACAATTCACATGGGTGGCAAACACCCATGAACAGGTGTTTACTGTCCGTGTAGAAAGGGCCAGTATAACTTCCAATATCCAAACACCTTGAGGCATGACTGTTTGGGCCAGGTATGGAAGGATTAGCCCAAATCAGCTGCTGAGTGCTGGAAGCACTGACCAGCTGAATGGCACCAGCAGGACATCTCTATTCAAGGTGTGTTTTACTTCCCTGGAAATCAACGGGTGAAATAAAGCAAGTCTGGAAAAAGAGATGGATCCAGACACAGATGGTGCTGATAAGCAGGTTGATGGTGAATGTATATGTATCATTTAAAATGAATTGTAGAATAAGCACAAGTAATATACAAGAGTTAGCTCTTTTTAAAAATTATCAATATTGCTCTTTGATTGTATTCTTGGAACAGGCCTACAGCAGCGAGGTTGAATACCCGAAAAGGAGCGCAAGATAAAAGGCGTTAAACCTGTATGTATGTGGAGCCCAAAATTAGTTACTCACAGCGATTCTTTCTACTATGGGTGTCTTTAGACACAACGTCAACGGATGTCTGAATGTGTGTTTTGACTTTGATATGAACACTGGTGGTTTGGCCCTGTGTTCACCATGTGGTGCTGCTTAGACACACCATGTGGCTGCTTTGCCCATCTCGGGGCAAATCGGTGTTTTGCTCACCACCCGATCTCAGCACGCAAGCGCTGCTGCCTCGTTCCCCGTGTTATACCTGCTAACGCATGCTGGCCATGTATTCAGCTGGAAAACGCAGATTGTCCTTGTGATGCAATGGTGTTCACATCGCGTGTTCAATACATGGCCAAATTGGTGTTGGGATTGTTATGGTGCTTACACACAATGGCCAAACACGTGCTTAGGGGCTTTGACATCCAATATTTGTTATGTCTAAAGATGCCCATTGTCCTCTACTCTGGGACAAAACACAAATAATGTAACCACTAACTACGCTTGTTAGCCATCTGTAGCATTTATGAAGGATCTAGTCCGTAATCCTAGATGTAAGTAACAGATCTGGAATAGTCCAGCCCAGGTTTTTCATTGGGCCAGGCGACAGGGGGCAGTCTGGAGACAGTTAGCAGCTAGCTAGGCTGTGTTATGCTGTGAGCACCAAGAATAAAGTTCTGTCTGTTTTAATCAAAGATGATGATTGTGTCTGTGTCCATTATACTGGGATACAACACCCACATTCCTTCTATGCAGCATTACGGATGGGACATAAGTCACAAAACTAGATTTGGATCTCCTCCAAAGTTTTGAGGTGCTTAGACTGAGTGCTCAGTATAAAATTCAGGTCGGAAATTCCCCAAACTGAGGAAACTTGGATACAGAGGTTCAGTTAGAATCCACTCAGTGCCTTCATCACTCTTCATAGTCAGCTTTCTTAATTCTGAAACATTTGCAAACTTTAATCTCATGCAAGAAAATTCTTACCCGTGACCTTTAATTCAGTTGTCCGTCTAATTAGCTTGCCCTTGTATTTTAGCTCACAAGTGTAATTGCCTCCATCTTCCTCCTGGACTTCTTGTATTAAAAGAGTATTTCCTTTCTGAATTACAACGCTTCTCCATATTTTGGGTTTACACTCCTGCAAAGAAAAATCAGTTTCCCAGTATTAACTAGGTTGTATAATAAAGTGCTGTGTTTCTAACCCGCTTGAACCTTCAACATGATCACAAGTAAATACTGATTAGATAAATACCTCAGTGGAAATGCAACAGCTTTGTACAGGACACGTTTTTAAAAAATCCCTTTTTGTTTTTATTATGGAGAACAGATACGGGGACCAGAAGTGAATTCAGATGGTATGAAGATTTGACTGTTCTGGGGTGTGTGCAATGGGCCATTTGTGTATGTGTAAAATAGTCCAGCGGCCATTTGCACATGTGCAAAGGCATTGCTGATACCCAAAATTGCCCCTGCTGCCATTTTGGATAAGGGCAGCGCCATTTTGCACGTNAAAGATGGGTCCATCCCAGGATTTATAATACATATATATATACATATTCATTTACACACATATTTTTAACAGGCCGTTTGTGTGCGCCAAATGGCTTCTGGACTGTTTTGTGCATGCACAAAATGGTGCTGCCCTTATCCAATATGTATTTTGACTGGAGGAAGGGTCTAATCGGAATTCTTCCCAATTGGACTGCCAGTCGAAATATCAAACAATGGTTCCATTTTCTTGGAAAAGTCCGCAAAAGCGAAACAGTTGTTTGAATCCAATCCCAGCTCCTTCTGTCCAATGTTTTAGACATCGACTTTCAATGGGAACGTTCCTACACTTTTGCATCATCTCTGACCCTTTTTACACGGGCCACAATGCCGGGAGGGTCGGTGTTCGCCGCGGTCAGTGTGCGCTGGGTGGGCGGGAGGTTCTGACTGGCCCACACGAACCTCCCCCCCCACCGCCACCCATGGAGTCTCCTCCGTTTTTTCAGATGGTTCTGTGGGTGTGCATGGGAGTGTGCGGGAGCATACACACACACACACACAGAGTCATGGCATGGTTCAAATGGGAAGCAAACACCCACAAACACCACCCATGAACACCCAGATTTCCGGGTGTTCGTGGGTGTTTGCTGCCCATGTAAAAAGGGCCATTGTTGCTTTTGGACATTTTAATAAATTTCCCTATACTGAAGTTTGCACTCAGTTCATGAGATTTGGATCTCAGTTAAATATTAGCATGTAAGATATCAGTCTAGAAGCTAGGTTCTCAAACTGGGAGGCATGGAAGTTGTTTTGGCGGGCGTTTAAAGAGGACCCCAGCTAGCAAATACCTAGCTTCACGCCCTCACTGACTTAGGGGGGATCTCCAAAATAAATGCAAGGGGGAGAGAGTCAGTGAATACGATGCAGAGGGGATAGGAGAGTGGGAAGGGGAGAGGAAAAGAGGGAGGACAATGTATGTATGGGGGAGAGGGTCCTCAGCTACAACATAGAAGTGGAAGGAGGGAGTAGTTCAAAAGTTTTGAGAACCACTGGTTTAGAATAAGGTGAAAATAGTTTAAGAAATGTATTTATGTGGTAGAGTTAGAGTTGTACAAAACTGTGGCCATTTTTAAATGGGCACGGCCATGGGGTAGGTTCTAGAGCCCCATCATTTAGGCTATATATCTCTCACCTTGCGAGCAAGGTAAGAATATTTTGAGGCAGGTAATGCTTTAATGTTGCTGATAATTCAGTACAGCTTAGAGTAACTTGTGCAAAAGGCTAGCTGTATTCCGAAAAAAAGCCACCCTAAAATAGCATCATGACATAGGCATCTGGTAACTGTCAGAGGGACACAGGAGTGGGGACTGGGTGTCAAGTCAAGTCAAATCAAGTTTATTCACAAGCATTGGCTTCCGCCATAGCCAAAATAAAATAACCATAAAACCATAATAAAGACAAAACACAGACAGCAACAAATTCATTGTAAAATTTACACGGATTATCCCAAAGCCACAAATATTAATCATAAAAGACAACTCCAAAACTTACATAAAAAGTACAGGACTGGTTAGCAAATATAATCAACTGCACAGATAACTGGGCAGCAGAATCTATTGGGAGTCTGAAAATCGGAGGGGGGGGGAAACACATGCCCCGCATAACGTCCCCCACAAGTTGCCTATGCATCACAGGCTTCATGCATGTCTCTTGCTGACTTCAATATCAACTCCACTCAGTCTACAGAGAGAAAAAAAAGGTGCTTTTCCATTCTTAACTGCTGCTGGCTAAAGTTCGGTCCAAGACTCCATCTACTCAGATCTGGATGAGAAGTACGTGATGTGACCCAGGAAGTGGGTGGAAAAAGTTTGTTTGTGTTCTTAAACTAGATTGGACATTGGATCCACCCGAGTAGTGAATCTAGTAAGGAGGGAGGTTACGCTAATGCAGTGATTCCCAATGGGTGTGCCAGGGGCACTAGTGTGCCACAGAAACGTACCTCAAAATAGGATACTTTTCTTTCATTTTTAAAATATTCTAAACATTTATAATAATCTATTATTATTTTATCTATCTATCATATATTATCATATGACATCATGTAGACACACATACAGAGCAGACACAGTGTGGCTTCACACGGCCTCACACCCGAGCAGGCGCCAGGGTGCACCCCTGCATGTGCCCGCTTTCAACCCTGCCTTGGTCGGTTTTAAAGGACCTGGCAGCTGCCATGTCCCACGGTTCGCCCCTGTGGCACCCTCCTCCCCAGCACCCTAGACTTGTGGGCGGATCACGGCAGCCCCACCTCCGGCCGGTGCCCCAGGTTTGGGTTGTTTGCTCTGCTCGCCGTGCTCCTGGACGTTCCGGACCACCAGCGGAGGGACTGCCCAGGAGCAGAGACAGCTTGCTCCACTTCTGCACATCTGGAGGGCCACCTTTAAACGGATAGCCCACCCAGGGAGCGAAGCGGATCAGAGGTGTGGGTGCTGTCCGTCTGAAGATACCCACAGGGACCCACATGCCTTTTTGGGTGTAAGAGTGAAAACACGGCTCTAATGCAACCTAAGTTGAGGAGAAAGGCCAGATTTTTAAGCTGTGAGGGATGTGCAGAACTCTGCCACTAGGAAATTTCCACAGTGGGAGGAAGCAGGGCCAGAACCCACCCAACCCCTGAAAATTGTCCAGTGGTGATCAGGCCACTTACAAAGGGCCCTTCCATGAAGGAAGTTTTCAGAGTGGGTGAGGGTAGATTGCTGGCTCCACCCACTCTGAAAACTTCCTTCCTGGTGGGATTGCTGCTTCTCCGTGGTGGGGGAAAGAGTGCTGGGAGCTGGGGTGGCATCGCCTTCATGCATAAGCTCTGCCCTCAACCTTGGAGACCCCACCCCCTTGCCCTTTTAGGGGGGAGGGGCATAATTGGGACATGAGCCACATCCTCGCTATGCCGCTGTATAGTTTAGTCTGAACTTAGTCCCGAGAATGAGATTCAGCTCTAACGAACAAGGACTAAAATTCCCACAGCACCCTGGCAAGTGTAGTTCAGTCCGGGGTTGGGTACCCCGTGTTTGGGAGGTCCGCTCTGCTCACGGTGCTCCTGGGTGCTCCAGAACACCACAAGCAGGGATAAAGCAGACCTGCCTCTGCTCTGCCTGCTTAACTGGTGGCCTGCCTTTAGCCGGACAGGTCTCCTGGGGGTGAGGCAGCAGAGCAGAGGTGGGGCTGCTGTCCATCTGAAAACACCCAGTGTCTCTGACATCTTGCTTCCCTCCTTGCCTTCTCTCCCTGTACCCGGTGGCATCTCGGTGATCCTGCGGCAAAGCTACGGGCATGTCAAGAGGACAAGCTGAAACCAAACTGATAGCTAGTAACGGTACTCCTAGCTAAACACAGGTGTTTGCGTCGTGTGTTGCATACACTACTATGAATGAGGCAGAAACGGCTACAATTAAGGCGACTGATGAAATTGAGCAATCGAGGCCTTTTCCTCTGCCACGGTGTTCCAATCCGTGCTGTAACAAGAGGCAAGAGTAACAACAGCCAGACTGAGGCTGCTTGCCTATGTTACCAGGCCGGGGGAAACTTATGAGAAGAAAACTCACAGCAGGGAAACTAATGTGATGCCTGGCCCAGCAAGCAGCCTGAGAGGGGACAGGTCTGCCCTGGTGGTGATCTGCACTTGGCAACCACCTGCTTTTTTGGGGGATCACGCCTTAAGTTGGCTGGCAATCAGGCCTTTGCCGTGCGGGGTCCCTCAGTGTGGAACTCACTCCTGCTGGATGTACATCTGAGTTCCTTCCTCCTCAGTCCTCACCTTTAAAAAGCGCCTGAAGACTCATTTGGTCTCCAGATTCTTTTAGAAGATCCACTGCTGGTTTTCCTAAATGACTGTTCCTCCGCCTCCCCCTTCTAAACTACTTTAACTGAATTTTAGATTGATTGTATTTTAATGTATTAATGTACATCTGGAAGCACTCTGAGCACCCATTCGTGGGGTGCATGTGCACATTATATTTATTACTAATTTTATTATTAATGATTAATTATTATTAACAACAATAATCTCCCCAAACCCCATCCAATGCCCTTCATCCACCCCATGCCCAAGTTAAATCAAATGCCTCTCTCTCGGACATTAGGTTACATAAACAAAGACAAATTGCACAACACCCCCCCCCCCTTTGCCTATGCAACTGGGGTGGGGAAGCTGCACCCCAAGGGCCAAATCCAGGTTGTAGCTGTATTTTATTTGGCTTCGTTCCAGTTCCAGGATCCGGCCCATGGATCCAGTCCCTTCCCTCAAGCTCTGAAGCAATGAATGCTGAGACATGCCCTCAAGGACAGGGCACAGATCTGTGGCCCAGAGCCATGGGTCAGGACCCTCTCCTTTTCCTTAACCCATCCTGTAATAAACCCCTTAATTACCCCCCCCCCCAACTCTTATCCAAAGAGCTTGTACTAATTTTCAAGGTGGCCTGTGGGAGGGAAACATTTAACCACACCAGCACACTCACTCACTCTCTCTCTCTCTCTCTCTCTCTCTCT
>QEPC01011901.1:10095081-10115586 GCA_003113815.1 Sphenodon punctatus | reverse complement strand
CACACACACACACACACACACACACACATTTTTGAAAAGAAATATAATTAGATGCCTTCTTATGGAAGTAGGTTGATTCCTCTTAAGAACAGCCCCCAGATGTATGCCGATTATGTCTTCTTTTCACAAAGTACTTTTCTTTTCTTCCAGCGCCACTCCCCGCAAAGATCTTGGCGGCCTGGTTTTTTAGTTTCTCCTTATTTCCATATCCACCCCCCCCCTTATGAGTCTTCGTTTCTCATACTTTATTGAATAATTAGACTGTTCGTTATTGTGGTTATCTCCTCTTCTTGAAACGCTTAAGTAGCACTGCCTTGACAACTCTATTTTTGCAGACAAGAATAACTACTACCTGTCCTTCACCTGTCATCTTGATTGTCTTCATGGATCTTCCTTCAATTCCGTAATAGGAAGAGCGATGGAAGGGAAGTCAAAGCTAGGTACTTCTTTTTAGATAGATTTCCCCCTACCTCACCCCCACCTTGCTCGAGTTTTTTTCTCAAGCGGTTTTTATTCTTAAGTCTTGTTCATTCAGTCAAGCCTTGACACACCGCATTCGTTTCATACTCATTAATATTGTCAAAACAGTTCTTTAGGCCTAAAGGTGGTATGGAAACTAACAATGATATTAATTGTACCAATCTTTTAGAAGAGGCATTTCATTAGTATAATTTCTGCTGTAAATGAAACTTGCACTGCAGTTAAGCACAGTAGTCTGAGTGGAAAGTGTTTTGCCTACAAAAGATATGCATGTATAAATATATTAACACTGGATTCCGTTCAGGTCATGTTCTGATTAAATTAGGCTCCTTTTAGATTGATAGTTACCGCACTTCATTCAGCAATCCAAGTTAATCCAGGCATATGGAGAATTTCTGTTGAAATCACTGACAGTTCTGGTGGGGCAGGCAGGCAAGGACTCATAGGCCCCTTTCACACAGACACTCCGACGCTGAAATAATGGGTGTTATATTCGATTATACATGTTGCAGAGCACCCATACAGCACACCTGCCACCCTGCAACCTGTATAATAAAATGTAACACCCATTTTTGATCAGTGTTAAGAGTGGCTGTGAGAAAAGGGCCAGAGTAAGATAGGGGCTAACATGAATGTTTCCATAGACAGCATAATCCGGCGGTCAGATTGAGGTCTCCGAGCCACTTCTGGGTGATTGGACACCTCAAACCCATGTGAGTGCTACTGGACAAACATTCAGATGGAGAGTGGGGGAGAAGGGGGGCATCATGAGTGGGGAAAGGTGATGTGTGAGGGGAGCTGTGGTATGGGCTGGTGTCTTTTACCTGAGGGTGGGGAATAGCAGCATTCCAGACTCCCAGAATTTATTTTTATTTATTTATTTATTTATTTAATAAATTTGTACCCCGCCCCTCCTGCGAACAGTCTGGGCAGGCTGTTCTTGGCCTGTTTATGGGTCTCTGGGGGCCTCTGCATATGGTCAGCCCCACACCACAGCCTCTTCAACCCCCCCCCCAACTTCCCCCATCTGAATTTGTAACCAGCAGCTAATATACTGGTATATAGGTGGGCGATTGGCACACTGCAGATTGGCACACGCCAGTTAAAAAAATCAGCTATTTGTTTCAACCCTAAGACAGATGTGCAGCGCCCCCCACCCCCTGAGTTTCAAAGGCTGCTGGTCCCCGACGGCCTCCATAATGGTCATGGCTCTTCCCAGAGAATAGGAATTCAAGGAGGGGGTTGGACTAGATGGCCCCTTCCAACTCTTAGATTTGATTCTAGGATTCTTTGATTCTATGATACCCATGGTTCTTTGATTCTAAGATCATAGGGAACCTGCGTGGCCCTATTCGCCTACCCTCATTATGATATTCGTATGCTATGCAAGCATACAGAACATACGACCAAAGCATCCCACTCGAAGGAGTGGAGCAGTACTGAAAATGCTTCTGGTTTGCATGGACTTAAAACAGGGGATGATAAGGGAAGGAAAAGTGTGACCATGACCGTAATCATACGTGGAGACAAGGTAGTTCAGATGATCTCTTTTATTTGACCACCTATTGCAACAGTGACATCGCGCAAGCTTTCAGGTCAGTAGATGGTTAAAAAAAAAAAAAAAAAAAAAAAAGAAGAAGAGAGATCATCTGAACGACTTTAACTCCATCTTTTATGTTTTGGACCAATATGGCAACCACTCTCTCTGTATAGACCAGAGGAGGGGAAACTTTTCCCTCCTAGTGGCCACTTTAAAAATTAATATGAGCTCTGAGGGCCGCAGAGACATTGGGGGTGGAGATGCTTAATGGGTATGCCCAGGAAGAGGAGGGTCCACACATCATGAATCTCCCCCTGTCCTTCTGTGCATACCCTTTTCTAGGATACAGTCCCCATAACTTGCTCTTTCAATGCTTGGGGGGTCAGAACTGGATCCAGACGCCAGATCCAAGAGGAACTGGTAAAGGGCCAAATAAAAACTAGCTGCTGACCCCATTTGATCCCTGGGCCTGAGGTTCTCTAACCCTGGTGTAGACAGACAGACACACAAATAGTTAACTTAATCACTGACATGAGGGGTAGAAAGGACATCATGTTCAGAAACTTAGGAGATAAATCCTCTGCCATTAAAGCCAATGGGAGATGCACTACTTATGTAAATGGATGGAGGATTGTGCCTCTAGAGTTAAATCTTATCTGTATATTAGCCAGTATATTTCAATAAAACTACTCCATTTCACAACAGTTTTGGATCAGTTCCTTAGAGATGAGAACCAAATTTTGTTCTGGAGTCAATGGGAAGTACCATTCTCTTTACCCCAAGAATCTGGTGCTAAATTTTTTTTTTGTTAAGTGAAAAAGATGAAATTCTGTTATGAATGGCACCAAGAATCCACTTGGGAGTGTTTTCCTCATTGTACCACAAATGGGTTTGTTCAACCCTAACCTGCCCCATGTGCACACCGACTGCATACTATTCACTTTGAAATTCTAAGCTATGGAAACCACTTGAACATGAAAAATTAATACCAGTGTTTACCGCCAGACGGTAAACACTGGCAACCCTACCCTCTCGGCTACAATTGCCAGAGTCTTTCTAAACTGACACTCATTCTCAAGTATGGACGAGGGGGGAATGTATAGCAGGCAATTCTTTTTCTCATCACAGCATTCTAAAGCACACCCTTAGACTGTCTTACTGACACACTGTTCTCTTCAAAGCACACTCTCTATTTGGTTCAACTCGATGGCTGTCACAACTCCTCAGTCAGCTGTCACACATAAGGCAGATGTTGAACAACCTATGTGCACAAAATGGCGGCTGTAGTTCTATGCATGCGCTGAACACCAGCTGCCATTTTGTACATATGCAAAATGGCCAGTCCTCCCCTCCCCCCCCATTTGTTTTGATCGGAAATTGGAACAATTTCCGATCAAAACATCCTATTTTGTTGGAGATGGCAACCAGTCAAAATTTTTGTTTCAAGCCTAGAACATATTTACCTGAGTGACCTGCGCATGCACCTAGGCACACGTGTTCCTGGCCAGCAGGCCCAGGAGCCCTATGTCATCCAGATTGCTGCTCCCCAGCCTCAGGCCCTGCCACGACCTTGCTATGGACCCCATCCCAAAGTAAACGGGTACCCTTGAGAAATTTTTAAGCCGATAGTGATTATATTGGCATGGGGTTGTTTCCCCAGACCACATTTTGAAGACTGAGGTGACTTACATGGGGTGCTTGAAGCGCCTCTGGAGCCCCGTATTAAAGAGGAAAGCCGTGCGGGAAGTGTTTACACACACCACGCACTACCGGAAATGATGTGCCGCCCATTCTCTTCAGCAGTGGCAGCGGCTGCAGATGTGTGGCTTTCAAGAGGCGCATTCTCCAGACCTCAATGTTCAGGTCTATAGAACATGCCTCTTGAAAGCCCCACGTCTACAGCCACCGCCATTGAAGAGACATAGGGTGGCATATCACTTCTGGTAGCACAGGGAGCATGTAAACACTTCCCGTGCGGCTTTCCTTTTGAATACGGGGCTCCAGAGGTTAAGCACTTTGTGTAAAAGTGGCCTGAGTCTCCTAACCTCGCATCTTTCCTATGTGCTATGTGCAGCAAATACATTTTGACACACAGGGGTCTAGGGCTGAAGTGACAACTCCTTTTTTCATTCCACTATTTTATTCCATCATTTCAGAATTGCCTGCAACTTTCTGCAGCTTTTCCACCAGCTTCCGCAAATTCCGCTGGTATTCCGCTAATTTAGAAACTGTCTGAACAATCTCAGGAACTGTTGGAACAAACATTGTTCTGCTACTTCACAGTGCCGATGGAAATTGCAGAAGATTGAAACTGTCGGAACAAACATTGTTCCGCTATTTTCGCAGCTGGTGGAAGTAGCGGAATGAAAATAGCAGAACGGCGGAAGTAGAGGAATTAAAGTAGCAGAATAAATGGAAGAGTTTTTTCCATTGCAAAAAGCTACCACAGCAGCTTGCCATTTCAGTTCTACAGGGGTCCTTTGGAGCCAGAGGAGCAGGGAAGATAACAAACTATTGACCAGAGGCCAGACCCAACACCAGACCTTGAGATTCCTCTATAGATAGTCAAGGACCCAACAGCTGATAAGCCCCCTGGATTCTCTGGCTCCAAGTAGCCCTTGGGAACATGTTAACACCGGGTCAGTTGTGGTCCATGTGTTTAGAACAGAATGCAACATGTAACAAATAAACAAATAAATAAATAAATAAATAAATAAAAGAAACATCGTCTCCTCTCTCATCCTACTTGGAACCACCAATGTCAGCAAGAATATAGCTTTGTCATGATATTATCTGTAACTGGCCTTCTTGGCCAAACCTTCAGTTCCCCTAAATGTTTTGGGAAACAATGGACTGAAAGGGTATTTAAACATGGCCTTTAGGCAGCTAGACTTCCACTGACTCCCCGGCCAGCTATCGTCCTGACTCCACTAGTCTTCCCTTTTTAGGGAAGGTTATTGAACGGGTGGTTGCCCAGCAGTTTTAGGCTAACCTCAATGCTATCACATTTCTAGACCCATTTCAGTCAGGCTTTCATTCATGGTATAGAACGGAGACTGTGTTTGTGGCCTTGGTTGATGATCTACGCCTGGAGATCAACAAGGGGAACTGTGCCCTATTGATCTTGTAAGACCTTTCAGTGATCTTTGATACAGCTGATCATGAGGTGTTGTTGACACAACTGTGGAACTTGGCACAAGTGCGTGGGACTGCTCTTGAGTGGTTCCGTTTGCTCCTGTCAGAGAGGTCCCAGCGGGTGATGATGGGAAACTGCTCATCGTCCCCTTGGGGCCTCTCCTGTGGTGTCTCTCAGAGTACCATCTTGTCTCTCCTCTTGTTCAATGTGTATCTGAGGCTACAGGGTGAGATCATTTGGAGGTCTGGAATGAGGTGCCATTAGTGTGCCAATAACACCCAGCTCTACCTCGCCTTTTCTGACCCAGGTCCTGCACTTACCCAGTGCCTGGCTGCTGTTGGGGACTGGATGAGGGCGAGCCAATTGAAACTGAATCCCGATAAGAGGGAAATAATGCTGATTGGTAGGGATGTGCGTGCGAACAGAACGGGGTTCAGATGTTCAGCCTGAAAACCTAGTTCGGGTTCGGGGGTTCAGTCGAGCAGAGTTCGGTCCTGCCGAATGTTTGGTGGAGTTTGGACCCGGCAGGAGGCTTGGGGTGCTCCAGGGACCCAGGGGTGCCTGTGGCAGCATGGCAGGCCATCGGAGACCCAGCAGCAGCAGAGACTGGGAAGGCTTGGCGCTTGGCACCCTGGGTTGCCCGGGCAGGCAGGTTCGGCACTTGGCCCTGGGGGGGCCCGTGGCAGCCTGGCAGGTTGTCGGAGACACAGCAGCAGAGGCTGGGAAGGCTTGGGGCTCAGTGGCTGGCCTGGCACCCCTACTTGGCCAGGCATTGCAGGTTGGCAGGCCTCCAGTTCTGCTCGCTTTATGCTGGCTGGGTTCTCCATGCGTAGTCACCATCACGGCAGGCAGTGGCTGGCTGGCCATGTGAATCACCGTGGGGCAAGGCTACGTGACCAATTTGCAGAAGAGTTGGTTGAGATCTGGCGAGTAGGATGCCCGCCTGTAATGCCCGGCCCTGTATGGGTGCCATAACAGCCACCAAGCCCTGGCCGGGAGGAGATTGGGACCTATGTCATTGAAGGAATCTGGCCCCCTCTGGTTACCCACATTTGCAACCTTGGAATGTTTCTGGACCCTTTGTTGCACCTAGAACATCAGGTTGTGGCAGTGGCCAGACGTGCTTTTCACCAACTCCAACTGATGAGTAGGCTTTGTCCCTTTCTTTCTGATTCAGATCTGGCCACCTTCATCCATGCTTCCATCACCTCGAGGATAGACTACTGTAAAGAGCTCTACATGCTGCTGCCTTTGGTGACTGTCCAGACGCTGCAGCTCGTGGAGAAAGTAGTGCTCTGGGTCCTTTCAAGGGTGCGTCGTTGTGAGGACATTACACCTGGGTTCTATAATCTGCACTGGCTTTCTATAGCTTTCCAGACACAATTCAAGGTGCTGGGTGTCAGCCCAAATAAAGCTTACCAGTTCTTCTGCTGCAGACTCCCATTCTGTGTGTGTCTGTGTCTGTCTGTCTGTGCGTGCGTGCGTGCGGGCAGTGCATGAGTGGGTTCCTGCCCTGATGTGCACCAATGAGTTGTACAGTGCCAGGTACATTGCTTGTGCTATATAAATAATAATTTTGTACCTCCAGGTATGCAGATTGTAGGAGGGCAGCTACAGAGAGGTCCTGCCCCTTTTAGGAGAGACAGGCATAGGGCAGTGTGGCCTCTAAGAAGGGCCACTCGAGGTCAGTGCGGGGCAGCCAAAGTCACCTGGGTACAGGTGTCTGTGGGAGAAGGAGACTTGTGGAGTGGCAGATGGGTCCAGCCATGATGGAGGGAGAAGCTAGGAGTGGCGCAGCCTGGGGATGAAGCTGACAAGAGTCATGGGAAAAGCAGGGACGCTGGCAGCGGGGCTGAGAAAGCCGGAGCAGCAGAGACGGACCCAGGAGGCTCGTCCAAGGACAGGGATTGGGTGTGGCTACGGGCGGGAGCCCTAGATGGACAATGGGAGAAGCAGCAAAGCTGGGGTGAGGAAGGAGCCAGGGGGCCCTGGACATTGACTGAACCAACAGCGGAATAGATTAACAGGGCCGGGGGGCTTCCCTGTTACACGGAGACACTCTGGGTACCCTCAAGGCTACCCATACACCTTGGGAGGGCACCCGGAGGGTACAAACAGCCAATACCATTTGCTCGGACGTTGGTTTGCACATCCAAGAACTTGCTTTCCCAGGTGATGGTTCTGTTTAAGCCTCACTTCTTGTATACAAATGTTCAAAACGTCCCATATCAGATAATTTCTCCATAACACTCCGTGAATGCGCTCTGCAGCAATTTAGCAGGAGGCTGCGTAACAGGCAGGGCAGCAGGCTCTCTCAACTCCACACACCTCTCCTGAGTGAAAGGATGGTCTGAGTGTAAAGAACAGAAGAATGGAAGCCTTCAGACTAATAACTCTACCATGTACCAATCATTCTCGGACACATCACTATGCACGTTACCAGGATCAACCTTGATATTAAACTAAGACCTCGTCAAAAGGATTTTACTGCATAAAAATTAAAATACTCCTGCAGAAGGGAATTTCCCGAAATGCGTCGGGTTGGGTTGAGTTCAGATTTTTTCATTACTGTTTTAAATAGCAACACATTTTTGTATATATATCAGGAGTGTTGCTTTAGAAGATGTTGCATTTATGTATAAATCAGGCTCAGCATTTTGACAAGATATGTTGCTCCATCTTGGGATCAACACAGACAATTAAAATGTTGTATCTGAGTATGATTTATATAGAGAGATTGTTTTATTCAATTTATTTGCATTATTGATCCAGTGGCTTGTTTGCTTTTGTTTGTGTATTTTTGGGCCACTGTTGCTGTGTTGTTTGTCTTTTCTTTGTGTAACAGGTAGGACGGCAGGCTCTCCCAACTCCACACATCTCTCCTGTAAACTTTTGTACTTAACAGAATATGCATATTTCATTTGAACACATATCTCAACTTCCCTGTCTCTTCTATACTGAGGAAAGCAGCTCAAATGGCTGACAAAACAAACAACAACAACAACAAAGACTTGTTTATGTTAACCGGGAATCAAAGTGGCATGTTTTGTCAGCATTAATTGGAATATGCAAGAGTCCTGTAAAAAATCAAGAAAAGCAGCAGAACTTTTATTTTTTTAATGTTTAATTTTTTTAATCAAGTTGTTCTTTGTATCATGACATCTGTGGGTCAGTTCAACTCAAAATATATTATTTATACTACCAGAATACATAGGGCTGCCAAAGAAATTTAATGCAGTCTCAATTTACATTGACTGCTGTGCTCTGGCATGGCAGCCAACGGTAGAAAATATGTGCAGAATGAGGTGTGGTGGCTGAGTAGTTAAGGCACTGGATGACATTTTTGAGGTCTGTGGGCTCAAAGTCTTGCTTGATGTCACACTAAATGGCCAACTCTAGTCCACTCAGTTGGGAAGGGGAAGCTCATCCACTGGGTTGGGGAATAGAGATGAAACGAAAACCTGCCATTTCCAGAGGAAACTGCTCCCCCCCCCCCTTCATTCCCGCGGAGGAGGAACTCTACCAGCATTTTGGACATTGTTTTTGGTATTTTCTGCAATTTCCCACCATTTAGTTTTCGGAAATTACCGAAATGGCATAAAATAGTGGAAAATGTCAAAAATGTTGCTAGATTTCCTCACAAAAGACTGGTATTTCCCGACTGAATTGGAGTGCCTGCTCTCACTTCAGGCATATTGGGGAAGACAATGGCAATTGGATGTGGTGATGGCCACAGAAACTGTTGTGCCTTAACCAAACCGATTGTATGGCTTGGGATGGACTACATATCTGGCATGCTGCTACTGCTTGTCTTTTGTTTCCTTGGAGTAGGAAACATCTCCAACAGCTTTGAAGCTTCTGCAAACCAACAAACACACTGGACAATTCTGCCTGCACTTCCAATTTATACACATTGCTAATGACATTAGGTAGGAACACATGATGGCGCTGCAGCGGCAACCCAGCCGAACAAACAAACATGCCTGTGGCCATGACACCATTCTGCTGCCTGTGTGGCCCAAGGAGGGTGGGGAGAACCACAAACATGCAACCAGAAGGCCTCGCACCCGTGCTGCATCCAGCGTCTCCCCTCCCTGGCCATGACGAGCAGCCATGGCGGGCAATGACAGCTAGTCATGGCGGACCTGATCCAAAACAGATGTAATAATGAATAATAAATAAATAAATAAATAAATAAACCTGCTGTAACCTGCTTTGGTCCGGTTGGGTGGGCCTTAGCCCAGGCTGTGACATGGCTGGGGGCAATCCTGGGCCAACATCGGGCAGAGCCTGCACAGACGGGCAAGTGAGGTCCGGTTCAAAATGGGTCACAGCGTGCTAATGTCACGTCTGCTTTTACCCGCTGGCTGCAATCCTCAGAGCACATACTCCAAAGTTGTCCAATTAATTCCCTTTGGGACTAACTCTACAGTGAATTGTTTTAGGACCGTAACCAATGTGTATCAAAATAGTTTGGTTTTGCGCGCTCCTTCACAGAAAGCCACTTAAAAGCCAACCACAAAGAAGACCACTGCTGAATGTAAGACTAAAAACAAAGAAAGAAATTACGAAAACAGAAATAGTGTTGCCAAATTACCTTGTACCATATCACATTTGGCTCCTGGTTCCCTGATTTATAATCCTCAATATCTGGGCAGGAGATTATCTTTCTTTTAGTGACTTCTGATTTTTGCAAATAGCGAATCTTGCTGTTATAGCAAAGCCCCGATTCATTCTCAGCCACAGTCAAGGACATCGACACCTTCATGCAGTATGTTGAGTTTCTGCAGAAAGACAAAAGAAACTGTACATTTAGAAACTCAGCATTTCCCACTCCAGTTTCTAGACAATAAGTACTTCCATTCAGATCGCACCTACGGTAGGTTCGAAGAACACATTCAAGTGGTTAGTGAAAGGTTATTCAGTGGAAAGAAAATATTAAAATAGATTCCAATATGCATTCCTAATTAAATAAAAACCACCTCAGTGGACTTAGGATTTGACCTTGCAGGTGCAGTTTGTTTTAGCTACTAGCTAGCTCAGTGGTGTAAATCTATTGCCTTGCATTCCCCATATTGAAGAACTCTGTTCAGCTTTAAGGGCTGGTTGCTCCATCTCTGTAGGATGTATTTAGAATGTTATGATGGAGAATTGGTCTGGAGAACAGGCAAGTTTTTGTTTTTTTCTTTTCCTCTCTCAGAAATCCAAGAAACTACCTTCAAGCCACCTGCTCTGCTACCAGTGTAAACCACCCCATGAAGCACATCACCCTATGAAGCACCCCATGAAGCAGGCCTTCCAGGTAGGGGTGGTTTTAATTGACTGTTTTGGCTCCATAGAATTTTTCAACAAAAACAGATCAAAATTTCGATCAGAATTCCAATCAACAACATTTCCAATTGGAACTTCCATTTAACTGTTTGCGAATGTAGAAAACAGATGAAAAAAATATATTTCCGATTAATTCCAGCAAAATGGAATTCGAACCTTCATTCATTACGCCTTTCAGCAGACTGGATCAAACGACCAGATTGCAGCGGAATCAGAATCTGGTCAAAAACAAAATCTCAGCCCTACATCTGAGTTGGGAGATATTAAAGGCCAAACTCCTCAAACCACTTATACTGCAGCAGTGACATTGAAATCAATGGGATTGCTCTGGAGTGAGTGGTTTGAGGATTTCCACTGAGGTATTTTTATTTGTTATCTTCAAGGTAGACTGAACTGGTTTGTGGAGCCGTCACACTCAGGCAGCTGAAGGACACATCCATTCACTCCATCCCTGTTCAAACATGATTTGTTGACCATCATATCGGTGATTGCACAAGGAACTGCAAGAAAAGTCTCTACAGCTTGAGCTCTAATGCCAGGGTCTATAGCTGAGCTTTAATTCATTCCTTGTATTGGGCACAGGGAAAGACTCATAAGCCACAGACCATGGCTTAGTACAGCATATAGTTGCCAAAGAAACAACTTCCATTCATTGAGGATGACTTTATTCTGAAGCAGACTGGTTTCTAGTAGAGAAGCACAATGTCGCTTCTATTCAGATAAACCAAAGATAATGAATCAAATATAATAGTGAAGATTAATTCCTTCCACTAAAACATCCACTAGATGAAATTTTATGGCCTGTCAGAGGTGTAGCTAGGTTGGAATAGGGCCTCTCTACCACGTCTTAACAGCAGCCGATAGAGCTGCACCAGGAAGCACTGGTCCCGCAGGTTCATAGAGATAGCTGCTGCACCCTGTGTTTCTATTATTGCTTCACCCTAAAGTGTTAGCTTTTTTTTTTTTTTTCTTAAATCTACATGCCCATGCTTTTTTCCTATGTGTCAGTCCATTGGACGGCCAAGTTCCAGAGTGACAATGGCTGTAATCCCAAACCCTCTCTGCACTGGATCCGCACAGCACAATACGCGCGGCTTGCGTGTGGGGCATGGGATCGACCCCAATCAGGTTAAAATAAAAATGTTTACAGATTCTTGACTCTCCTCAAAACAACTCCTCCTGGTCGTTATCATAATGTTACTGTCAAGCATTTACTGTTTGTGCAGGAAAGAATCACAACTCAGACAAATTCTGGTTTTCATTAGATATGATGGGCCTTCTGGAGCCAGCTACAACAGACATTATAATAAGGACTGTATATTTTCCTATCATGCATCATTTTGTCAATTCAAGCCAGGATGCTGGAGTCAAAGGTTTTAATACTACTACTACTAATAATAACATTTATTTTTATATCGCGCCTTCCTGCCATGGCACTCGGAGAGCTTTACATATAACACAACTTTTAATACTCACAACAACCCTGTGAGGTAGGTTAAGCTGAGAGAATATTGTGACTGGCCCACTGTCACCCAGTGAGTTTCTGGCTACAGCGAGACTTAAATTTGGGTCCCCGGAACCTGGTCCAAGTATTGTGCACTTAGCCATTACACCACGCTGGCTCTTTAATCAAATATAGATTATACCATGTACCATAGCTACGAGCCATCAGAGGGAGCCTATGCTTGTCTATATTTGTTCCTGCTGAAGGGACCACCATTTTGTTATCTCGTGTAAACCAGAGGGCAAGTATGGAGACACATTTTGGTTCATGCAGGTAGAAAACAATGGGTATTAACACTAGCTACTTGTTTTCGACATTAAACACACATTCGGGCGTTACGTCTGTGCAAACATATTTTTCGTCACTCATTTAGCTTGTTTTGGGATCTGAAAAATCAGGAGGTTGGACAAACTAGCATGTAGGCATTGTTACATGTAAAGCTGTACGCTGCTCCGCTAGCAGGCTTTTTTGGCCATCCAGGGACCAGAGAGACATGTACTTGTATTTTTGTGAATATAATGGCCTTTTGTGAAGGACCAGTCTAGCTCCATGGTGTTTTCTGGCAAACAGAAGGCTGCAGGGTGCAAGAAAGACCAACAGACACCTGGAGAAAGAGACGTCGGGGGAGATTTCACAGGGAGGGAATTGAGATGGTGAGGGCAAGAGAATGGGGGATGCTTTCCCAGAGAACAGATTGAGGGGAATTACCATGGTTGGAGTCTCTTTGAACTGAAGCATTGCCAACCCAGTCCCAGTAGTTTCTATCCTAGGGCTGCCATCCCTTTGCCAGCCTGCATTTGGCTCTTCTCCCCCACCATGAGCAACGTAAACCCTATTTATTTGGCCAGGCATCTGGCAGGCAGAGTTAGGGTTTGGGATGCTGTTTTAATACAATACATTTTTATATTTTTATATAGTTTGTGTTTTTAATTGGGTTTTTTTAAATGTACATTTATATGTATACTCTGTTTTCTGCCCTGAGCCTTCAGGGAAAGAAGGGCTATAAATTTAAGCACATTAGCAAACAAATAAATAAATAGTGTGCTTTGCAGCAAGAGATATTGGCTGCTTGCCTATGGGAGGGGGAAACTTATGTGAGGCAAAATCACAGCAGGGAACATGGGCAAGCACCCATTATGAGGAGACAATCAGGTAACCGCAAGACCACAGTGGCACAAATGTCTGTTGGATAGGCTACCTGCCTGGATGACATCATCTATTTCAGCATGGGATGAAGTTGCACGTGTTTATTGTGAATTCTGGTAATATCCAATGGTAGCAATCTCATGGTCAAAGTCCCAACAGGGACTTCAGAATAACTCATCTGCCTAAGCCTCATCTAGGACGTTAAGGAACAGTTTTCACTGAAACCAAACGTGCATCCCATTGCAAAACTTTGGTTACAAATCATCGTGGAGCCTGGCGCTAACGCGACAATGAGGATGGGAAGGTTGTTACCAAGGGAATTCCATCAGGACTGAATGTCCTATGCTTGTAGGAGTGAGCAGGACTGCCATTATGTCTTTGGTTGTCAGTATATCTTGTTGACAGTATTTCGGGTACCGGATTGAAAACCAGTTTGGGTACCAAAAAGTACCCAAACTATTTGGTTCAATTTGGGTGTCAGAAATTCAACGGGTCTTGCTGTTTTTGTGGGTACATCTTTCAGCTCTAGTCAGGACTCCTCCTGCTTTTTAGAGAGGGTTAAGATATTTGGTCATCTCTTCTTGTGTCCTTTATTGCTTAGTGCATTGACCACAGATATCTTACCGTCCGTAGCCTATTTCTTCCTGGACCTTCTCTTTGAGGCAAGCCTTTCCCTGGATGTCACACCTCGGAGGTTTTCTGTCTTACCGTCTTCCTAGTTAGCCAACACTCTCTTTTTGGATCTCTCTTTGGTATTTCCTTCTAATCCCTGCGGTTGACAACTAATACCACATTCACACCTGACGCCTGGCATTACTAAAATGATGCACAGGCAAAGATGCTGCAGCAGGGAGGAGCCCGATGCCGGCAGTAGCGCCGGTGCGAATGGAGTTCTTCTGCGTCAAACGGGATTCTGCCGCGGCTTTGCTCATGCATGACACGGCTGGATTTTGCGCCCTGTCATACGCGAGGCTAGCCGCAGCAGATCCCCATTCGCACCCCCTCTGCTGCTGGCACTGGGCTCCTCCCTGCTGCCGCATCTTTGCCTGCGCGTCATTTTAGCAACGCCAGGTGTCAGGTGTAAATGCAGTATAAGGCTGCTTTCACACATTACACAATGGGCTATTATAATCACTTGAGATAATACCGGGTATTGCAATTCCTCAATTTTTGTAACGTGTGAATGAATCCACTATTTCCCTTTTATGCTGTGAGATCTTGGGCCATTGTAAAAGCTACATTTGATGGCTCTTGTAATGACCCAAGATCTCGCAGCATAAAAAGGGAATAGTGCATTCACACATTACAAAAACTGTGGAATTAGAATACCTGGTATTATCTCAAGTTATTACAATAGCCCATTGTGTAATGTGTGAAAGCAGCCTAAGTTATTGACTTAGGCAGAGCCCGTTATTCACAGAGCATGTAGAGTCAGGGGATTGATGTACCTGTACTGAAAACACTTATGGCCTACAACGCTGAAAGAGGTTGATGAAACATGGCCAGATGAGATCTTCCCTCTATGGTGATATGTTCCATGGCCACATGTTTGCAGTGGAAGAGAAATGGAAAAAGGTGCCAAGCACAGGGCTCTTTTGCCACCATCAGGCCTTATGATCGTCTTCCCTTTTGCAAACTGCAGGGCCCATTAGAACATTCCCTCTCATTACAGTAGGTTATATACCAGCTATTAATTGATCCAGTGCTTGATCTGAAACTCCATGGAGTATTCTCCTCTTGTTGAAACTGTCTGCACAAGGAGCTGTGCGACTGGAAGCAATGCTTGTCGCTTTCCGCTACGTTGCAGTTTTAAATGGAGAGGGAGCATCTTGGATGGTCGCCACTTTGTGGTTTAGCTCAGATACAAAATGCCACAGAGCAAAACCATTGTCTTTTCTCTCTGTCTGTGGATTTTCCTTCATCTGAAATATTAATGAGCTCGACTGCAAAACAAACAAACAAAGCACCCTTCACCCACACAGACATCTTATAGCAAAACTTAAATGCTCACTTTGAAAGAAGTTTATGTTTCTTGTGATAAAGCATCAAAAGGCCACAGAGTTCAGGCACATCTGCTTTGTAACTATTTATATAATCAGCACCATTAAGCAACTGATGACTATTAATGTACCTGGATGATTATTAACGTGTGCTTCTGATTACAAAAAAGGTCACCCAACTCAGCAATAATGATCCTGCTTAGGGATAATAATGAGTTGGGGTTATTTTTCATTATTTCGTGTAATTTAATACTTACCGTACTTTCTGCGAACAATCTTGCATTATTTAGATTGCATTTAAACACTGCCCGAGGCTAGTTCTATTTGGAGTACTTGCTGGGACCAGAACCTAAGAATATAATATTCTTTTCATTAGTTACAATTAGAGTTGGGCAGTTTTAGGGGGCGGGGGGATAAAGTGACTGCCTAGTGAGCCACATTCTTGAGTCCTCAGGGTAATTTGGGAGAAAGCATATATTTTGCAACTGCAGGAAATTTAGTCGATGCTGATGCTTCTGGCAAGGGAGCCAAAGATCAGGCAGGCAACAGCAGATAAAAAGTTATTCAAGAATCAGGCTGTACCGTGTGCTGCTGAGACAAAACCACCCAAGTTGTGTTCCTCCTGATGGGCCAGCGATTGTGTTTCATGGCGCTCGCCAAGATGTTATCTGTGTGGCTAGAGCAGAAATGGGTAGCCATGGGTAATAGCTGCATTTCCGGGGACTGTTTCAGTTCTCCGAATTGGTACCAGATACCATCCAAGTACTTGAAAAGTATTCTGCATTTCCTGCAGAATGCAGCGGCTCACCTCCTCTGATGGGCGAGGCATCGGGAGCACATTACACCAGTGCTCCAAACTCTGTATTGGCTCCCTATAGCTTTCCAGGCACAATTCAAGGTGCTGATTTTGACCTTTAAAGGCAAGTCCTACGATCTGAGCTCCACATATCGGAGAGACCGCCGGCCCTTCCGTGCCCCACTGTGGCCTCTGCAATCAGCTGGGTGCGCCTCCCTGTGGATATCACCTTGTTCGTCTTGTTCATATGGGGAGGGCTGGCAGAGGGATGGTCTTGGTTGCTGCCCAGATGCTGTGGAACTCCCTTCCCCCGGAGGTTCGTTTGAGCCCGCGCATCTTCCAGAGGCGGTGCAAGACCTTTTTATTTGTTAGGGCATTTGGCAGGCAGGGCTATGGAATGGATGGTTTGGGGAGGGTTTGGTGGGGTTGGAGATGAAGTTTTGGGGTTTGTTTTCATGCTGTTTTTATTTATTTATTGTTTTTACTTGTCTTGTAAGCCGTCCTGAGTCATCTGGGGAAGGTAGGAGTAAAAACTTTAAGTAAATAAATAAATAAACCCCCCTGAGATAATACCTCATAAATTTGCAAAATCCAGGGCAAAACTGGTATTTTGGTATACCGGTTGTTGGCATTTCAATATTTTGGTATACCAGTTGTCAGTATTTTGGTATTTCGGGCACCTGATCAAAAACCGGTTTGGTACCAAAAGTACCCTCAACATTTGGTAGGTACTCATTTCAGCAATATGCGTGTCAGCTGAAATCTCTGACATAAAAACGGAAATGCATATTTCCAGTGGATACGATATCCAACGAGTTCGATATCGCGATTTGGATCCAACAAAGCCATTGCAGATGTTTCAGGATTTTGGTTACTCCATTTTGGCACTATGGTGCTTACGCAATAGCCAAAACAAAGTAGCCTTAATGCCAAAATACCAATCTGAACCATGTATCCAAAACAAAATAACCAAACAAGCAGATATGCAAATCATAGAATTTTCATGGAACCATAGAATTTTAGGGTTGAAAGGGAACGTCAAGGGCCATCTATCTATTTTGGCTGCAGATATCATTTGGATTTCTGAAAATGTGATAATTAATGAATACCAAAATCCATTATTCATTTCAGCTGTACCTGCCTGATGTTCAGCTTCCTAAAGAAGTGGACATACTGGGTTTGATCCAAAAGGTCAAGAACCCACCAGAGTGCAATGACACTGGGCTCAAACTTACGTTCGCGTATTTCAGATACTTCTCCCACTTGCTAAGCACTCTGGGAGTTCCCACAACCAATTGGGTTTTGTGTATGTTATTGAATTTTTTTTTAATTTTTTTTTTTACTGGAAAGTGGAAATCAATATGCATTTTTATATTCACAAATACCAGCCAGATATTTCTTTCCACAGTCAAATAATCTGTATTCAAATTCATTGCTGCTGCAAAATTCATTACTTTGGTAATCTGGTAATTCAATAAATTATACATTATTTATCATTTATATAGTGCTTCCAGTGTTAAAATTGCTTTACAATCTTTGGGCTCAATCCCAAGCCCTGCAGATCCCATGAGGAGCTACACGCAAATCACGCGGATCCTCATTGTAGGCACATTGATGAGTTCTGGAATGCTCTTGGGGATATACCTGTTGATCTCGATGGCCGCTCCATCAATGACCTGTGAGTCCATCGATGAGTCCATCGTGACCCTTGTGGAATGCCTGGCTGGCTGAGGCCATCAATCGGGTGGCTGCTAGCTGTCCGCTCCCAGTGCGTCAGCTCTGCAGGTCCCCGTGGTTTACGGAGGACCTGGAATCTCTGAAGCATGAGGGGAGACAGTTAGAGCTCCAGTGGCACTGCACTCACACCCAAGATGATTGGTTGCAGCACGGAACATTTTTGAAGTCCTGTGCCATGGTGGTGAGGGCAGCAAAGAAGCGGTTCTTTTCTGCACTCATTGCGTCGGCTCGGTCATGTCAAATGGAGCTGTTCTGGGTGGTGAGAGGTCTCATCGGTCCAGCTTGTCTCCGCCCGGAACCGGATTCGTCCATGGTCCATTGTGACATTTTTTTGAAGTACTTTGTGGACAAAATCGCTCGTATTGAGCACGACTTTGACTCCACCACTTTAGAGGCAGTGGCAGAGCCGGAGGTTAGGAATGCCCTGTCTGGTCATGCTTTATGGGATGATTTTCAGTTGGTGACACCTGCCGATTATTTATTTATTTATTATAAATTTTGTATGCCACCCCCTCCTGCTCAAAGCATCTCGAGGCAGTTAACAACATATTAAAACAAATTAAAAACAACAGTAATACAATTAAAAACCCCACAGTAAAACAAATTATCTCCTACCCCACCCTAACCTAACCCACCCACTTCATCTCCCTCGGGAAAGGCACATCGGAACAGCCAGGTCTTACATTGACTACGGAAAGAGGGGAGGTCCGTGGTCAGGAGGACCTCCAATGGGAGAAAGTTCCACAGCTGCGGTGCGACCACAGAGAACACCCTCTGCAAGGTCGACACCTGAGAAACCATGGGGACCTCGAGGAGGGCGCCCCCGGCCGACCGCAGGGGCCGATCCAGGATCCAGCAGGTGAGGCGGTCCTGAAGATAGGCTGGGCTCAGGCCATTTAGGGCTTTAAAGTTCAACACCAACACCTTGAATTGGGCCCAGAAGACTATCGGCAGCCAGTGCAGAGAGCGAAGCACTGGTGTAATGTGTTCACATCGCCCCATCCCCGTTAGGATATGAGCCGCCACATTCTGCAACAGCTGCAGTCTCCAAACCAGCACCAAGGGTTACAGTATTCCAGTCTTGAGGTAATAAAAGCATGGACGATTGTGGCCAGATTCAAGTCTGAGACATATAGCCAAAGCCGATATAATTGACGAATACATACATACACCAGATATAATTGACGAAGCCGATGTGGTGGGATCTGTTTGAACCATAACTTGTGAACTACATCCTTGCCCATTCTGGTTGGTAAAAGCTACCAGGGAGACAGTGGGGCCTTTACTGATGGGGGTTATCAACACCTCCCTTTGGGAGGGGATGGTGCCAGGTTGCCTGAGGGAGGCTGTAGTTCAGCCCCTTTTCAAAAAGCCATCACTTGACGTTGATGTCTGGCCAGCTACCGACCTGTCTCTACCCTTCTCTTTCTAGGGAAGGTTATTGAATGGGTACTGGCTTGTCAGCTCCAGGCACATTTGTACAGCGTGAGTTTTCTTGATCCCACGCAGTCTGGCTTTTGCCCAGGTTACAGCATGGAGACAGCGCTTGTGGCCTTAGTGAACAACCTCCTCGTAGAGTTGGACACGGGTCGTATGACACTGTTAGCCCTACTAGATCTATCAGCAGTCTTCAACACTGTTAACCACGTGTGGGACCTGGCGGGGGTGGACGGAACCTTTTTACATTGGTTCTGTTCCTACCTCGCGGATAGGTCCAAGCGGGTGGAGTTCTGCAGGGAGTCCATTTTGTCCCCTCTCTTGTCTAACATGTATATGAAGCCGCTTGCAGAGGTCGTGCGCAGCTGGGGGGGGGGGGGGTCCGCTGTCAACAATAGGCAGACAACACCCAGCTGTATCTGTCATTTTCATCAGACTTGGGCCCTGCTGTCTCCTTGCTGTCTCAGTGCCTGGCCACTGTGGGGGATTGGATGAGGCTGAGCTGTTTGAAGCTCAGTCCCAATAAGACAGAAATGATGCTAGTTGGCAGGACTGGTGATCTGAGTGAGGAGGTCTCCCCAATTATTGGGGATGTCTGTCCTCCTTTGGTTCCATCTGTGCAGAGCCTAGGAGTGCTCCTGGACTCACAGCTATGCCTGGATTCTCAGGTGTTGGCTGTGATCAGGGGCA
This sequence comes from Sphenodon punctatus, assembly GCA_003113815.1. Classification (NCBI taxonomy): domain Eukaryota; kingdom Metazoa; phylum Chordata; class Lepidosauria; order Sphenodontia; family Sphenodontidae; genus Sphenodon; species Sphenodon punctatus. The sequence continues at coordinate 10,095,789 of QEPC01011901.1, read as the reverse complement.
CCTTTTGTAAATTACATCTGGTGAAAAGGCTCTGCCCATATGTCTCAGACTCCGATCTCGCCATTATTATCAAGGCATTTGGAGGCTAGACTATTGCAATGTGTACTACATGGGGCTGCCCATTATGACGGTTCAGAAGCTGCAGTTAGTGCAGAATGCGGTGGCCTATCTCCTTACTGGGACGGGCCACAGGGAACACATAACTCTGGTGCTCCGAGCACTGCACTGGCTGCCTATTGTCTTCCAGGCCCTATTCAAGGTGCTGCTATTGACCTTTAAAGCCCTTCAAGGTCTAGGCCTTACTTATCTGAGTGATCACCTCACCCCCTGGGCCCCTGGTCATCCCCTGAAGTCATCCGGGGGTGCCCTCCTGGAAGACCCACGTTACCGACGGGTTTGGATGGAAAGGAGGGAATTCTCGTTGACCGCACCGTTGGAACTCCTTTCCGCTGAAGGCTCGCCTCAGCCCATATCTTCTCAACTTCTGACGAAATTGTAAGACCTGGCTTTTCTGCCAGGTGTTTGGTGGGGGAGGAGGGACGGGTGGGATGGGTATATCAGGGCAAATTTGGGGGGGGTTGCACTGTGGGTTTTATTTTATTATTATTATTATTATTATTAAACATTTATAAAGCGCCAGTAACAACCTGGCGCTGTACAGAACATATAATCAGCTGCGGTCCCTACCTGTGGCTTACAATCTAAAAG
>QEPC01011901.1:10054184-10091612 GCA_003113815.1 Sphenodon punctatus | reverse complement strand
TTGGCCTGTGAAAGCTGGGGCTGGGCCCTCCCAGGGGGTGGAGCCTCGCTCACCTGCAGGGGATGAGCCCTGCTGTTGCTATGGCGGCTGGGGGCTTCTGGCTGGCTGGGGGCGGAGCCCTGCCGCAATGGCTTCTGGGGGCTTCAGGGGGCGGGCGGGGCTGCTGGGGGCGGGCGGGCAGCTTTGGCCTGTGAAAGCTGGGGCTGATTAGAGTTTTAATGGAGTTTTAATATGTTTTATATTTACCTAGTGTTTTTATTATGAATTTTGTGAGCTGCCCCAGGGTGGGGTAAAAGTGCACAAATAAATAAATAAATAAATTGTGCCCCATGAAAATGTATTTATATTATTATTTAATATAAATATTTATTAGCCGCCCCCTCATGCCAACGCATCCCGGGGTGGTGTACAATAAAAATTCCCCACAATAAAAACTTCCCCCATTGTGTGCATGCACGCGCACAAGATCCACGGGGCATGGGACTGTGACCTTTAACTAGTATGCACCCTCCCAGAAATCCCATGGGGTACAAAATTAAATTGAAATGAAATGAAAAATGAAATTAAGTAGGTCATTTTAATCCCCATTTTACTATTGGGCACTGGGGCTGAGGGAGCGTGACTTGCCCATGGCCATTGTGATGGAGTAGGTGGTAGCTCTTTAAGAGAGCCTGCTTATCACCTTGACCACATCTCGTTTTGGGGCTATAAGATCAGTATGCGGTGAATCAAGGGCTTGGGAGGTAGTCCTGGGACAAGGGGAGGGGTAGACGCCAGGACATGACTGACCACTGACCAGGGTGCTCACATCATGAAAACAGTAAACAACAGCACTCTAGGAGCAAAGCCCTGATTGACAGGTGAAATATGGGTCGGAGCCTGCAAGGACACATGGGGGCATAAGGTAAAACAGACGTGACACCAGCCCGCTGTGGCTCGAGACTCACTGCAGTCAGTTTCCCCGCTGGCCTACTACTGCCCTGGGGCAGGTAGGCGGCTGGCCTGGAATGAGTCCCTCTGGATGATTTGGGGCACTCATTCCAGGCTAAGGGCCAGCAACATGGGCCAATGCTGGCCACAGCAGGCCGTGGCGTTTTTTTCGGCCCCAATATCCCTGCCACTGGGGGCTCCCCATCATGGCAGAGGGTGGGGTAGCGGTGAGGCCACCTGCCCACATGTCTGTTGTGCCCCCCAACCCCACCCAGGGTACATGTGCAGTGGGATGACTGTCCGGCCACAGGCACATTTGGTCGGTATCTCTCCCTGACCTGGAGAATGTTGGATGCTGTTTTCCGCCCTGCCCTGGACTGGGGGGAGCTGACATCCATTTTTGCCCAAAGTCGTAACACACAACAGCCTATCTACTGAATGACATTGTTGTCCTTTTCAGGCATTCTTTATGCGAAGCGTGATAGTAGGGAACACCTTCTGTGAGGGTCACATCTGTCTGTGAGCCTGTATCATCTCTGGTACTACACCAGCCAACCAAACTTGTGATACCTCCTTTTAAAGGTCTCACCGAGTCAAGCCCAATAATCCCACTACCATGTTTGTGGGTCAAAGAGTTCCAGAGATATGAGGGTGTACTGGTTTCAGAGCTATTATTGGTCCCTGTCTGGTCATGTCACAATGGGCATGATGCCACGGTGCCTGGTGACAAGGGGCCTTAGTGCTATGTGCCAGAGTGACCGGAAGGGAAGAGCCCAGAGGGCAGTGGGGGCTGAGTGGGAGGGAACAGACAGGCAGGGACTGAGGCAGGGATAGGTGGGGGCCAAGGGGGTTAGACAGGTGGGGGCCAGAGATACGAGAGTGTACTAGTTCTAGAGCTATTACTGGTCCCCGTAGGGCAGCAGGGGCTGGAGGGAATAGGCCGGTGGGGAGCCAGGGAAGGGGGGCCCATAAAGAACGCCTATGCCTTGCATGTATGGATGCCTTGGGCGTGCATCTTTCCTCTAGTTATGGTCATTTTCATTAGTTTCCCTTTAAAAAGGGAGATGTTACTTATTCTTTATGCTTGAATTACACTGTATTTGCTTGTATTTGGTTAAACCAAGAATCAAGTACCTTGGGTTCACTGCTTTGTAAACAGAATATATTAGAAAAGGTTTTGCACTCACTGAGAGGACAGAAGGCTAAGAAAGGATGGATACTCTGTCGTTGCTATAGCAGATGAGGAGTGATACTGCCATTAAAAACATTCTTTTCTTTTGTCAATGTGAAGCTTGGTACATGTGGGTTTGCAGAACTGACCTTAACAGCAGACTACGAGATGAGAAGGGAGTATGGAGAATAAAAAGAACCATTCATTGATTAATTGCCGTCTAAATGAACTTAGACCTTCACGGATTACATCCAGTTAGTAGACAAGTGGTTGGCTCAGCATTCAGGAGCATCTGCTTGGAAATAAACCCAAGAGCCTAAAGCAGATGATCGAAAGAATTTTCACTTCTTAAAAGCATGTCAAGCTGATCACCCTCCCATTGTGTTGACCTCAAAAGTCTGAAGCTTTGTACAAAGAGAGAAAATCAGCAACAAATTGGGAGCAGGAAGGGTGGGGGGGGGAGAGATGGAAGAACTGGCTTTGAGGCTAGGAGAAGAGAGTCCGCAATTGGCAGAGAAGGCTGGGATTCGCATTAGTTCCAGCACCACACTTTGCGGACAAACTATGCTGTAAGTGTTGTGATTCCTCATCTTAACATATGAATGCACAAAGAGTGCGTACTGAGGTCCAGACACATGTAGAGCTCAACAGATTTGCTTTGCCAGAGATGTGAACATTTCCTTAAGACACTGTTTCCGTCTATGGGTTCACCAATCTGCTTTTGGTAGCGTAACGACCTTAAAAACAACAACAACAAACCCTTAGAACTAAAAGCAAAATTCAGCCCCAAACAGTGGAATTTAACAAGATCTCACAATGAAACCAAAGTGGAAGCTTTAAAGTGGAATGGCAACACCTCCATCCCCCATCCATCATGCATGCTGCAGGGCCCCATTGGCACCCTATGCAGCCCTGCAACATGCATGATGGGTGGGGGATGGGTGGGGAGGCGCTTGTCTAAAGACACCCACAGTTGTTCTTTTTTGTCAATTTTTCTTTGGATTCAAAACAATTTATCAGTACTAAATCTGTGGGAAATAGGAATATTTCTCGGCCTCGGTGCTACCTACCTGCGGGGCCATCTCACTCCCTGTGCGCTGGATCGGCCTGTGATCTGCCGGGAGTGTCCTTCTCAAAGTCCCCCGAGTTGCTCAGGGGGCAACTATGGAGAGGCTGTTCCTGATGATCGCACCGAGGCTGTGGAACTCCCTGCCAGCAGAGGCCCGGGTGCTCCTGGACCACTCCTCCTTTCGACGAATGTGTAAGACCTGGCTGTTCCGCCAAGCTTTTGGTGAGGGAGATGGGTAAAGGTTGGGGGGGGGGGTTGCTTTTGTTTTACTTCCCCCATTATTTATTTATTTGTGATGGTTTTAGCTGGTTTTATATGTTGTATATTGTTGCTTTATTGTGTAAGTTAGCCGCCCTGAGCTGACTACGGCAGGATGGGAGTTGGGTAAAAAATGGTTATAATAGAAAAGAAGCGTTTTTTGACAAGCACCTCCCCCACCTTTACCCACACATCACCCACCATCATGGATATTGCAGGGCTATATTGACATCCAATGCAGCCCTGCAACATGTTATGATAGGTGGGTAATGGGTTGGGAGGCACTTGTCTAAAAACACCCTTGCTGTCAACTACTGACTTGATTGTAAATTTGTGACACTACCAGATTCAATGACAAAAGTTTAGTATATATATGTAAACACACACACACGATACTCGATCAAATGGCTTAAAATTTAAAAAGAAAAAACCTAACGTGTTTCATCGTTTTCCATTTGGATCTTTCTTACGAGAAAAAATGACAGAAAAGGGGTCAGAAGACTTGAATATTATTTAATTTATTTATATATTATGTAAGGGTGAGACTTCGGATGGCTTTCCAGAGGCTGATCTGTCACAGATTCAGATTTCTTCATGGTCTATTATAGACTCATATTAGGGATCCATATTAAAAATAATAAAATTAATTTAATTTTGCTTGCAATGCATCAAGCATGTATTTTAAATACTTTTATTATTTTTAATATGGATCCATACTAATCTGTAATCAGCAGGGCATTTTCAGATTAATCCATGATGAATAGATACAGCTACATGCATTAATTGCATTCCTGGACGTAGGCCATTTTCCCATGGACAGACCCACTCCCACGCCCCTGCTCTGTGTTCGGGCGGGTGTGCGGTGGGGCAGTCCGTGTAGATGGCTGCCGGTGGGGGGCGATGGGTGTGCAGCAGGCGTGCACCCATGTAAAATACCACGGGTGGCGGCGTTTGTGCATGCACGCTCCTGCCGCACACCCACCAACACCCACCTTCACCCACGGAGCCCTCCGACAGAACTGAGGATGCTCTGTGGGTGTAGGTGGGTGTGGGTAGGTGTAGGTGGGTGTGTGTCCATGTAAACGGGCAAACACCCACCTACACCCGCAGTGCCGAAACACCCCACCCACCCCTGTCCATGTAAAAAAGTCTGTAGTTGTAAGCCATGATTGTACTGACCCACAACTAGAGCTGAACGGAACAGTAAATTTATTATCTGTGGTTAACAGCTGCCATTCTGGTTAGTCTGACATATTTGTCATGTTATAGCCTTTTTATTGCATTTTGTTGGAATTAATCCATTACATATATTCACGGGGACATTGTATTTTTCAATTTATGAGGATTGAATTTGGGTGCAGCCTGTGGACCTTGTCCTTTCTTTTTTGCATTCTGGATCGTTTGGCAGAACTGTAAACTAATTACGGTGGCATCTAACCGACAAAACCCAATAACCAAATAATACCGCATGGTAAATGGCAGTGCAGTAAAGGATGCACTGTGGTATTATGCAGTAACACAACAATAAATCAGTATAATGGCTAACCAGTTCATCTGCCAAACAACGGGGCCAATTCCATGCCCCGACTGCACAACCGCACAACTGTGTGGATTGTGTGGGTGCTATAGGCCCAGTGCCCGGCATGCACGTAGTTTGCACGTGCGCATGGCACGTGCTCTGCAGAGCATAAGATCAGCCCCACCAAATAGATACCACTCGGTATCTGGTCCTTTCCGCAGCGGCTCAGCTGTAGGGCTGACACGAGAGCAAGTGTTCTCATTCCACAAGGAAATACTGACCTTTGGGGAGCACTTGCAAGGATTCTTTAGTACTTTGTAAGTCTCCAGTGATTATGCGCTTCCGCCACTGTCGATGTTGGTGCCTGTGATTGTTCATCATTTCCCATCAATTTAGTTATTTTTTGTCACTTTCTGGCATTTTCAGTCATGTTTCATCACTTCCCAGGACATTTATGAGAGTTTTACAGCACTTCCCTGGCACTTTTGTGTCTCCTCAACCCCTACGGGTGCACGCAGCATGCACATTGGGCTTGAGATCAGCCCTGTAGCAGCTCCGTTCAGCTCACAAAAAACAATGACAAATGGCAAAACCAGCAGAAAAGCATTAATATTCTGTGCCGTGCAAATGAAGGCGAACGACCCGTTTCTGACAGAAACACGATTCGTTGCGATTTGTCATTTCAGGCCTAGTCAGATACTGTGTTCTGGTCGGATACCAAATAGCAATGGATAACCATTTCAGCTCTACTTGCAACCTCAGTTATCACCATTCCTACATTGGCATTGCAATATATCCATCACACAGGATGAGACAGGTCTGCTCATTGACGTTTTGATACACAGCCCAAATCACACAACCCATTTCACAACTTGAGATCTTTCTCTGACATGAGGATCCATACAATCCGTGTGCTCTTACAAACAAGACCATTCTCCTAACCACTACCTTGAGGGATGTGCTTTCCTTACCATCTCCGAGGCCCACCGGATACACAGCCTCTTACCCCTCCAGTGACCGCCCCCCCATCCCACGGTCTCTCTAGTAATCACACAGAAAGAAGTTTATTGAAGGGATCAGCTCATTTTAAACAAATTTCTGTCAGAATTTCATGCTGACACCTACTAGTAAATTTGACTAAATTATAATATTTGCTATTGAGTGGTTTCAGGTGCGTCTGCAGAAAACCATAACACCTCCCCTGACCAAGCCAAGGTAACATAAACTAAGAAGTCTGCAGAAAACATTCCGAAGTTGTTTCATATCAGCTTGGTGAGGTCATGCTCCAAAGAACAGTTTAGTGAAAAATATAGTATTTACTGACAGCGTCATTTTCTATCATCATTGTTTAATACTGAAGAAAGATACGGTTATTTTTTGCAAGAATGGACAAAAGTTAGACATATGACATCAATTACTCAATAGAAATCTTCATCCGCTCATTTCATTCTTAATACTGGTGTTGAGGAATGCTTCAGGACATTATCTGGAAGAGGCTGATCTCCAGTTTAACAATAAGATCATTTTGAAACGGGACAACTCACTCAGATTCATCTCTTCAAAGCTCCTGAATAAGACAACCACTCTGTCCTTACTCAAGTAGACGTCAATTGATCCATTCCCATGCTTGCTTCTCCTTTCTCTCCTCATTGCTTTGTCAATTTAAAGGGAAATATTTGGAAGGGAAAAAAACTGGGAGACACTTGGCATTAATGTAACCACGGAACCATAAAGCAGCAGAGTGCAGGGCTTAATTTGGGTGGGGAGGGGGAAGGTTTGCCAGAGCTCAGCCTTGGCAAGTAAATTCATGGGGGGGGGACGAGCCCCAGGAAATATTCCTATTAGGAGTGTGCACCCAGAAATGTGACAGACCAGGGAAAGGCTGATATTGGCCATTTCATGGTTAGCAATGAAAGCCAGAAGAACCCTGCATGGTTATTTTGGCGTTCATTAATGACTTCTGTGCCCCATCCCCTGTGTTGGCCATCATATAGATTAAATCACAAGAACTTCTGTTTTATATTCAGCTGTAGAGAGGCAGGTTAGTCTAGTGGTTAGATGACTAGCTAGAGACCAGGGTTCATTTCTCTGTTATGTCAAGTTCTTGGCCAGGGGACTTGGCTTGCGAGGCAGGTTTGGGCCCTGGCAATGAATATTTTTATACATTAAGCACTGGCAGAGTGTGTACATTTGACTTCTTAGTTTATGTTACCTTGGCTTGGTCAGGGGAGGTGTTATGGTGAGTATGTGCGTGCGTGTGCGTGTGTAAACAGCTGTAACTTCAATCCCAGCTGCCTGGGATTGAATATTCATTGCCAGGGCCCAAACCTGCCTCGCAAGCCAAGTCCCCTGGCCAAGAACTTGACATAACAGAGAAATGAAGTGTTATGGATCTCATGGTTACGCTGCTTTCAGATGTAGGTCCTGTACCTACACCCCTACTCCCCACACCTTCCCTTTTTAGGGAAGGTTATTGAATGGGTAGTGGCTCAGCAGCTGCAGGGGCATCTTGACCAGATAGGTTATCTTGATCCATGTCAGTCCGGCTTTTGTCTGGGGTATGGCATCAAGACTGCGCTTGTGGCTTTGGTAGATGACCTGCGCCGAGATATGGACGTGGGTCGTTCGACCCTGCTGATCCTGTTAGATCTGTCCGCTGCATTTCATACTGCTGATCATGAGATGTTGGTGACGCGCCTGCGGGACGGTGCAGGGGTGGGTGGGATTGTTCTTGAATGGTTCCGCTCATTCCTGACCGAAAGAACCCAGCGGGTGGTGCTCGGGGATTGTTTATCATCATACCGGGACCTCTCGTGTGGAGTTCTGCAGGGTTCTGTTTTGTCCCCTCTCCTGTTCAACGTGTACAGCCGCTCAGCGAGGTGACTGGGTGTGTGTGTGTCAGTGTACGGTGTCATCAATATGCTGATGACACCCAACTGTACCTCTCTTTTTTAACAGACCCAGGCCTGGCAGTCTCGGTGCTTACTTGGTGTCTGGCAGCTGTGGGGGATTGGATGAGGGCTAATCGACTGCAGCTGAATCCTGACAAGACAGAGGTGATGCTGATGGGTAAGGTGATGGAATTGGCGGCTCCAATCATTGATGGAGTCTGTCCTTCATTGACCTCCCAGGAACGGAGTCTAGGGGTGCTCCTCAATGTGCAGCTCCGCCTGGATCTCCAGGTGGAGGCTGTGGCGAGGAGTGCTTTCTGTCAGTTGCATCTGGTGCAACGGCTTTGTTTTGGACTCTACCTGGCCACCGTCATCCATGCTTCCATCACCTCTCAATTAGACTACTGTAACGTACTCTACGTGGGGCTACCCATGGTGACAGCTTGGAAACTGCAGCTGGTGCAGAATGTGGCAGCCCATCTCCTAGTGGGACTGGACCGCCAGGAGCATATTACACCAGTGCTCCATTCTCTGCACTGGCTGCCGGTGGTTTTCTGGGCCCGATTCAAGGTGTTGGTTTTAACCTATAATGCCCTAAACGGCCTGGGGCTTGCCTACCTGCGAGGTCGCCTCACTCCCCGTGTTCTGGATCACTCCTTGCGGTCGTATGGGGATGCCCTGCTCGAGGTCCCCCGAGTTTCTCAGGTGGCCACACAGGGGAGGGCGTTCTCGGTGGCAGCGCCGCACCTATGGAACTCCTGGACCTCCCCTCCTTTCAGAGAAGTTGTAAGACCTGGCTCTTCCACCAGGCGTTTGGTGGGGGAGAGGGCATTGTTTTCTCTGTTTCTTCCTTTTTATGACCTGTTTTAATTGTTTTTGATGGTTTTAGTCCACCCCGAGCTGCCTGTGGCAGGAGGGGCAGGGTAATAAGGTTTTTTTTTGAATAAAATAAATAAATAAATAAATAAATTATAGGCACGTTGAAAATCTGCCCGCGGCACTTTTACAAGCCGCATGATTTCACGGTGCGAGTGGGTGGCGCTCGTCTAAAAGCAGCCTTAGAGGAGAACCAAATACTTTAGAACTATCAACACTGAAAATTAGCTGTATTATGTCAGATTCCACTATAACGTGCCCTGTGCATTTTCTAGTTTTACAAGTTCTTAAGTCCTTCCGTAAAGAGCTGTGGTCTTAATCCAGATGGATACACCATGAAAATCCCATTCCTTCAAGCAGAAGCAGAATTTGTGCTGTGCTTATCCCCAACCACTCTTTTATCGCACCAGATTTCCATTCTCCTGTTGTGTTCCCTGGTAATCTTCAGTCACATACCAGATGGAGCTGTCACATTCACAGGTTTCTGATGTTACAAGTCAAGTTCATCTTGAAATGGGAAAGAAAAACAACAACTAACCTATCAATATGATCTTCAAAGCCCATGCTATGAAATACAGAGGGGATCTACCAGTGGCCAATCAGATTAAGTTTATCCTGAGCAGTGTCACTTCAAATCAACATGGAAGTTGACTATAATTGTTTGTTTGGACCACAGACAACACAGAGATATCGCCACAGTTCAGTAATTAGGAATATCCTCATTTATCCATGATGCAGAAAAGAGTTGCCTGAATTCCGCTCCATGCATTTACTCACGTCATGAGAGGGAAAGAACTTTGTTTGAAGCAGAAAAACTAAGCTTCTTAATGTTTTGGGGGAGGAGTTGGCTCTAAGAGTTTGTTGCAACCATCTACTAATTGGTCACCTGGCTCTGCTCTGGTACAGTGCAGAGGGCCTGATTAACACCCCCAGCAGGCTTGAACATTCACTGGCCACCTCCAGTCCTGATTGCTTCATTTAAGCTTCTAGATGCTACTATGGGTGGTTTTCCTATTAATTCATATTTTGTCCGAGCAGTTGGACAATGGTTAAGGTTACCTAGGGAAATTGCAGAATCTCCTTCGTTGGACGTTTTCATAACCGAGCTGGATTAGCATCAGTTTGTGATGTTGTTGATATAGGGCATCTTGACTTGGAGCAGTGGGTTGGACTCGATGCTCTTTGCAGTCCTTCCCAACCCTATCTGTTCTGTAGTTAGTTAGATTGCATATTATTAACTTTCCACAAATTCACTTCTATGAGGGAAAGCAGCACATGCTAGAGGGTAACAGGTCACATCTAATGTAATGACTGACATGGACACCCTCAAACCTGGGCAATATGGAGACAAGGCTTCATTCAAGTCCCCCAGAAGAAGAGATGGTTACCTGCCTTGACATTTTTCTACTGTAGGGAATAAGAATACCTAGCTTTCTCCTTTAATGGCTCTGGACAAACCAACAGCTCTGATGATCTCTGCAACCAAAGTCCATTTCTCCCCCGTAAAAATAGGGAATGAGAGAAGATAACATTCTCCCTTAACGTCTCCAGTTAAACCAAAGGCCTCTGATGATCTCTGCAAGGCAAGTCCACTTGTCCCACCCACCCTCCAAAAGTCCAAAGAGCTCACACTAACAGTGATTCTTTCAGATAAATAGTGGAAAACATCCACAGAACCTGGATCACAAAAAAACTGCTTTGACTGAGCACATTGTCCTCAGCATTAGGGCAACAGAAACATCACAGGAAGTAGTCTTCTCCTCTGATTGTCACTCTAGTGCATTTATCCTTTAAAAAACACAAACAGGACCAGTCTTGAGATAAAAGCAAGTCAGGTGGTTGCCTCTGCCCCTGCACTCTAAGCAGCTCTTTACTCACAAGGGGTGTCTTTAGACATAACTCTGTTCGGTAACACAGAGTCCTGTCGTTACAGTGTTTAGACGTACCCTCAACACAGTGTTCACCCCAAACACGGATTAAACTGTCAAGACTTGGCAGTGTTCACTTCTAGTGTTTGGGGTGAACACTGTGTTGACCGTATGTCTAAACACTGTAACGGTAGGACACTGTGTTACAGAACACTGAACAATGTTACGTCTAAAGACACCCATGGAGTCCTGCTTATCTTATCAAGCTCTGACCACTCCACACAAAGGCTGTTTTTAAATAGGAGGTGCCCATGCAGGTCCAGCCATCCCACACCCACCCAAGTGCCTGTCTGAAGGTGGACCCATGCACTGCTGACTCATGCTTTTCCTACGATCATGCGGAGGATACAGAGCTCGATTTTCCAGCTCCGCATCCTCCGCATTATCAGAGGCAAAGCTGCATGTCTTTCTTTTCTCATGAGACAAAAGCTGCAAAGAATTTGCCTCCTGGAGTTTTTCCCAGAATCAAATGCTGTGCAATTTGCCCCGTAAGAAAGCAGTCTCAGTATATGTTTCACTCAGTCTTTCGTCAACCTCGCTTCCCTCCTTGTTTCCCTATACTGCGTGTTCCTCATCCTGGCCACCCCTTTCCTCAGTCTGTAGAGTTATTTCTTATCTCGCTTGCACCCCTCCTCATACATCTAGTTCTCTTGTACCCGGGTCTCAACCCACTAACTCTGGACTTCCCTTCTTTCTGCTTGGGAGCTAGTCACCCCACCTCGCCTCACCAAGCCCTTGTTCTCCATCTGCCTGCTTCTGTGTTCTCCCTCCATGCCTAGCTAAGCATGGAGTTCCCTATCTGCCTGGTTCCGTGTTCTCCCTCCATGCCTAGACAAGACACCCCTTGTGAGGAGGTGCCCATGCAGGTCCAGCCATCCCACACCCACCCAAGTGCCTGTCTGAAGGTGGACCCATGCAACTAAGCCCTAGTTCCCTATCTGCCTGGTTCTGTGTTCTCCCTCCATGCCTAGCTAAGCCCTAGTTCCCTATCTGCCTGGTTCCGTGTTCTCCCTTCATGCCTAGCCAAGCCCTAGTTCCCTATCTGCTTGGTTCCGTGTTCTCCCTCCATGCCTAGCTAAGCCCTAGTTCCCTATCTGCCTGGTTCCGTGTTCTCCCTCCATGCCTAGCTAAGCCCTAGTTCCCTATCTGCCTGGTTCCGCGTTCCCCCTCCATGCCTAGCTAAGCCCTAGTTCCCTATCTGCCTGGTTCCATGTTCCCCCTCCATGCCTAGCTAAGCCCTAGTTCCCTATCTGCCTGGTTCCGCGTTCCCCCTCCATGCCTAGCTAAGCCCTAGTTCCCTATCTGCCTGGTTCCATGTTCCCCCTCCATGCCTAGCTAAGCCCTAGTTCCCTATCTGCCTGGTTCCGCGTTCTCCCTCCATGCCTAGCCGAGCCCTAGTTCCCTATCTGCTTGGTTTCCTAGCCCAGACACTTTGCCTTGCCCTTGTTCTATCCGAGGCTCTTTCCCCTGGAGTCTGACAGTCTGGTGGGCTTCCCGGGTGGAAACGGGGGGTGGGGGGTGGGGGAGGGTTGCAGCTGGTCCTCTGCCCACAGGAGCCACACATGGGTTTTCCCATTTGTAGGGCTCCCCACCCTGTCCATGGAGCAGCTCTGCCCTCCCTGCCTGTGTGAAAACACCCAATGTCTGAACATGTTACGGTCTGCACATAATAACGGGACTTTGATTATTCAAGATGATGATTGGTAAAGAATCAAACTACAGGAGTTAGAACAGAATTTTGGAAATGGACACAGAGTCATAGAGTCGCAAGGCTGGAAGATACCTCAAGGGTGATCTAGTCCAGCCCCCTGCCCCACGGCAGGACCCGCCACACCCCAACCACCCACACACAGAAATCCCACCAATAGCTACAAGCAGAGACTGGGACCAACCAGAGGACACCAGTGCCTGAAATAACAGGAAATAATTTTAGAAAAAGAAGGATCCAGATGTCCCAAACAGACGAGCCACTCCCATGCTGCAGGGGAAGGCAAAAAAAACAAACAGTCAACTGCCAGTCTGCTCAGAAGGAAAATTCATTCCCGACCCCAAATATGACGATCAGTTAGACCCTGAGCATGCACGCAGGCCCCACCAGCCAGGCACCTGATATACAGTATAGTTCCCACACTTCAGAATGCCTCGACAGTCCCATCTCCAGCCATAGATCATTCTTATGCTACAGGAAGAAAGGACATGGTGAATGGGGAAACCAACATGTATTGCTGGGAGGGGACAACACTTCGTCCTGCAGCATCAAATAATGAAAACTCCTTACAAGATCTATACCATAAATTTATTCAACTCCATTTTGAACCTATTCAGATTCTTTGCTTCCACCCCTGGAAGCTTATTCCAGTAGTTCACTGCTCTAATGGTTAAAAACCTTCTTCTAATTTCTAGCCTAAACTTGTACATAACCAGCTTGTTACCAACAAGCATCTTCAGCCTAATTTCATAGGGTAAGTCCTCCATCTTTCTGCTGGTAGCTCTACGTTGCACTTGTTCCAGGTTAAGTTCATCTACTTAAGCATGGGTGACCAGAACTGAACACAGTACTCCAGATGCAGTCTTACCAGAGCCCTATACAGAGGCAATAATACCTCCCTAGCCTTCCTGAGAATACCATACCTAATACCTCCCAGGATAGCATTTGCCCTTTTTACAACTGCATCACATTGACGACCCAGCCATTTTATGATCAATTATAACCCCCAAGTCCCTTTCCTCCTCTGCTGTTTGTGGATCAGATTGGTCAAGAGAGACCAAGTATCCTGATTTGGACAATGCTCAGTTGCTAATGTTTCAGAGGAAGAAATGTTGCAGGTGTCTGGTAACCTGCATCTTGAGAAACTTTCCTCATATCCCTCAGCCGCAATAGGTTACTTATTTATTTATTTATATCCCGCCTCTTTCACGCAAAGGCTATGCAAGGCGGCTCACAATAAAAACAAATTATCACCCAAAAAAAAAAAAAGGTTAGTTGATGTCCTGAAGTTTGAGTGAAAGCATCCTTTCCAAAGCCCTGGTATATTTTAAAATACAATTTAAGAAGTCAGTCTAGATCAGGAGTGGGGAACTTCCAGCCCGTGACTGTTTTTCATTAGACACTTTTTAAAATTCATGGATCCAGGTCACTGATCCAGGCCCCATCCTCTAGTACAGAAAGAGTGTGCTCAGGGGAAGGGAGCCAAGATGAAGGCATGTGCTGAAGGAAAGGAAATGGATCCATGGGCATAGATCAGGAGTACACAGACTTATGGTGCATGTGATCTTCTTGATCCTGACATCCACTTTAAGTGATCTATCAGGCTGTCCCATCGACAGCTACAGAGCTCCAAGCTGGAACCCTTCCTGTTGGCTCCCAGTTGTAGACACCAAGCAACTGGTCTCAGAAGTGAAGAAAAGCAATCCCCTTTATAGAGGCCCTTGCCCACTGCCCTGGAGATGCTCCCCTAGCCTATCTCCTTCCAGTAGACCCTCCTCCTCAGGGGCAATTTCTGGGGGGGCTGGTCTCCTTCCCAGTAGCATGATCCACTATGGAGACAAGCTGGTGATCAACCAGAAGATCATGACCTACCTCTTAGCCACCATAGCATAGATCCTTTATCTGGACCTTCCCTTTCGTTTTCCCATTCCGAACACACCCTTCAACCAGCCTCTTTCAACTCCTACACGGCCCACAGAGCTTCCACTCATTTTCTAAGTGGCACAAAGGAGTAAGAAAAGATTCCCATTCCACCACTGGTCTAGATGTTCTTAGTGGTCTTTTCTTTCCTCCAGTCTTTTAATGTACTTCAAACGACTTTGGATGTTCTCACTAAATTATATTGTGTATTTGAAAAGCTTCATTTCACAAATAGCATAAATCTAAACACCAAGAGGCATCTAGTCTCTGGAGAAGTTTAAAAGATCTTTCTCTAGTTGTTTGCTAGTTTTAACATGCTACTCAGATGGCTGAAGTCACTTCCTTCTGTTTACTGCCTCCTACCTCCACTTCAGGTGAATGGATGTGTCTGCTCTTATTCCTGTCTTAATTAGACACAAATTAAGCTAAGCACACTCAGAGTTCAGGCTAGCAGCACACCCTTAAGTGCTCTGCATAGGTACGATGGGAACAAAACTGTTCCTGTATAATCTCCTCTTATGCACAGAAACCCCCTGCGTAATGTATATGTAAGATGAAAAAGACTGCTTATTTTGTATTAGGGTTGGGAAATGGTACCGAAAATTAGAATCCAATAAAAATCAGTATCCGATTTAGCTGGATCGTATTTGAATCGGATTGTATTTTTTCCCCATTGACTCCAATCTGAAAATTTCCCATTGACGCCAATGGAAAACCAAACCTATTCAGTTCAGTGGGTCATTCATCATTCTAAGCCACAATCTTAGAATGATGAATTATCAAAAGAGAAGCCTAACAATGTTCAGTAGCAAAGAGGGGAACATGGACATGAGTGCACCCCTGAATTAATCCGATCCAATGAAAATCGAGGGAATCATATTTATCTGATTCAGATTTTCCCATTCCTATTTTGTATACAGATGATCAGGCAAGATAAAAGATTGGGAATTCTATTTTCCAACCGTTTTTTGTTTTTGTTTTTTTAAGAAAGCATGGCCGCACAAATTAATCCCATTTAAGGTTGCACATTTACCGAACAGATAACTCTCCACTTTTAATTTGTAAAAGGGAGAAATGCAAACTCTGAGCTGGCCATTTTCACTGTGGGCTGAGGCTCTTTTTGTCAGGCACCAAGCAGAGGGGCGACAGGATTGGGTAAGAGTCTCAGCAAGATCAGGGCCCAAGACATCCACCGCATCGGCCAGCATCACTTCCTGAAACTCCTCCCAGAAAGATCAACCAGACGGTGCCTCCATAACCTCACGCTCCTCTCCTACTGCATCCAACCTGGTGTCGAAGTTACTCTGGATCTGAGCAATCTTGTCTGCAAAGTAGGTGGCAAACTCCTCACAGCGGGCCTGGGACACGTCCCCGTCCAGGCAGAGGGAGGCTGCACTGACCAGTCCCTGCACCACCTGGAACAGCTCCGCTGGACGTGACTTTGCAGACGCTATGAGGGCAGCAAAGAATTCCTTCTTTGCTGTCCTCACAGCCTCAACATAGGTTTGCAAATGGGTCCTATGGAGAATTCGATCAGATTCAGAGTGAGTCCGATGCCAGCATCGCTCTAGTCTCCTGCCTACCCACTTCATACATCGCAGCCCCTCAGTAAACCAAGGGGCCCTGCAGCGATGAGATGGGGGCAGGGGACGTCTCGGAGTCACCCTATCGATGGCTGCCCCCAGCAAGATGTTCCAATGCTGTACCAGCACATCGACAGAGTGGCCATCAGGGTCCAGGGATAATTCCCTCAGAGCCTCCTGGAACCGCTGCGGTTCCATCAGCCTCCGAGGGCGGACCAACCCGAGCTTCAGTCCCGTGTACTGATTATCCCTCTGCCCCTTTATCCTGGGTCATCTGGCTCTTGTATCCTGGGTACACTTCCCTTTTCCCTAGGAACCTTGATGATGAGCCGTATTCTCACTCTGAGATCATAGATCTATGAGGAGGTTTGCTCCCCTTGACCTTGGAGAAAGGCTGAAGGTTTTTCCTCCCTTCCTTTGTTCCTAGTTACCTTGCTGGCCCCTAAACCCCTTCATTCTCCCTTCACCCATTTCCTTAACTTCCCCCTACCTGCTCCCTTGTGGCTGTCTAGTTCCCTATGTCCAGCTTGTCCCCTGGATCCTTTGCTCTTGCCTCTGGTCTGCTTCCTTATCCCTCTTGTCTTGCTCCTAGCCCCCATTCTTGACTTTGTCCCCTGGTTTCTCTTGGCTAGTTCTGTCCCTGTATTCTGATCCCCTATGTCCCAGATGCCGCACACCCAGGTTCCCTTCCAGTGCCCGTGTTGGGGGACAAAATGTCCCAAAACAGTAGATGGGACATAGCTACGCTCCATACCAGAGTTGGTCAGTTGATATCAAAGAAGACATCTGGTAACAATGAGAAACAAAGACAGTAAACACAATGCAAGTCTGAGCTGCTACAACAATCGCTTGTTAAAATACAGAGAGAGAGTATATTGTGCGGCCGCTGGGAAAATCTCCAGGAAGCTCACAATGAGCCTTAACATGACCTTGCATTTGCCAGTCTGCTAGAGAGCCTAACGGACACTTAGAAAAGCTTCTAAGCTGGGATACAGTTTGACTCAGTATCTCTAGGATCAAAAGCAACAACAAGTTGGATGAGCCATCCAAAGATGCTGTTGGACTGGAAATAGTAATGGCAGAACCTTTCCAAGTTTACAAGAGCAACAGCCAGATGGGCACACCGAGAGGCTGATCAAAGGGAAACTCTGACAACCATTTAAAGGGATTAAGGTGGTAGCATTACCTCATCTATGAACTGCATGTTATGAACTAATGATCGTGTCATCAGCTTAGCTCAGAGTTTCCAAGAGCTGCCCGTCTCCTTGGCAATTACTACATTAATTCCACAAGATAGAGATTTTGAAATGAGGCTTCAGAGAAAATGGTCTATCCTCCGCTTATCCATGGAAGGCTTTAAATCATCGGTCTCTTTTAGGGCTGAGACGAGGGCAAATGTTCCTGTTCTGAAGGAAAAAAACCAACCTTTTGGGAGCGCTTGCGAGTGTCTGTCGGCACTTCATCAGTTTCTGGTATTTTAATTTCTATATTGATTTGCATTTTTGTCCCGTCCTTTCATAGAGTCATAGAATCACAAGGCTGAAAGGGACCTCAAGGGGCATCTAGTCCAGCCCCCCTGCTGCACCATGGCAGGACCTGCCACACCCCAACCAGCCACACAGAGAAATCCCACCAATAGCTACAAGTAGAGATTCGTACCAACCAGAGCACACCAATGCCTGAAATAACAGGAAATAATTTCAGAAAAAGAGAATCCTAAACAGGTAAGCCACACCCATGCTGCAGGGGAAGGTGAAAACCCTTTCCCGAAGCCTCAGGGTGGCTTACAAAAATATAAAATACAATTAAAACATTAAAATAAAATTCAGAAGTAAAAAACCAACAAACAAAAGAACATAAAAACACCCACTCCAACCCTGGTCCACCTAATCCCTATCCCTGCCCGCCAAATGCTTTACTAAAGAGAAACGTTTTGCACCACCTCCGAAAAACATCCAGGCTCGGACTCAAATGGACTTCCAGGGAGAGGGAGTTGGACAGGACCAGGACAGCAGCTGAGAATGCCATCCTGCGGAGCTCCATCGTACAGACTAGAGTCACAGGTGGAACCCACAGGAAAGTGCCCCCGGTCAACTGCAGGAGCCGTGATGGCACATAGAAGGACAGGTGATCGTTCAGACAAGTGGGGCCGATGCTGTTGAGGGCTTTAAAGGTCAAAACCAGCACCTCGAATTGTCCCCAGAAAGCTATTGGTAGCCAGTGCAGATTCTGGAGCACCGGTGTAATGTGTTCCCGTCAACCAGTCCTTGAAAGGAGTTGGGCCACAGGGATGTGCACAGTAACTCTCTTTTGTTTCCATTTTCATTTCATTTTCATTATTAAAATGTCACTCGTATTCCATTACATTTGTCAGTCTTTGATTTGTTTTCATTTTTACTTTAGTTTTTGATCTCCATTGGTTTCATTGGAAAACACATTTTTGGTTGTAATCTTTCTATTTTTCATCCAATTTTGCTGACCCTAGGCAGGACTGCACCCCCAATGGAGGGCATTATGTGTGCCAAATTTCAGAATGAAAGGATCCAATTTTATAAGCAGTTGAATATTGTTATTTTACAACATTATTTGTACACATACCTGGCTATAACATCTTTGTCTCCTGTCTGATTTGGATACTACTCCTGACAAATTTCAGAAGGAATGGATAAAGGGTCCCAGTGTTATGAGCATTTACTTTTAAATGCATTTCCGGCTGTAACAACTTTGTATTCCAGCCAGTTTACATGAAATTTGAAAGGCTTCTGTCTCAGATATTTAGGAGTATCTCTGCCAAATATCAAAAAGATCTGATAAAGGGTCCCAAAGTTATAAGCCTGCACAGCATCAGGAGAGAATGAGCCTATGCCAGGGATTCTCTTATGTTTGTTACTGTGGTACAAGATGTGTTCGTGATACCAATTGGCCAATAGAAATGTAACCGATATATCATTATGTGCTGTGACCACCCCAACCCCTCTCCCTCACTTGTTACTGGGAAGTTGAAATAATCTGCTTAGGAAAGAGCCAATACAGGATTCTCTTCTGTCTTCTGTCACAGCGCTGCAGGATGTGATTGTGATGACAATTGGCCAGCCTGGATGTGTGAACCATGTCCCGCGATTGCTGGGATGCTGTCCCCCTGCCCTCTGCCTTGCTGCCTGAAGTCCTAGTTACGTCCTTTCTATGCCCACCTCAGAGCCACCCAGGGTTGGTCCTGGAAAGCTGGAAGCAAGCAGTCAGAGAGGCAATCACATCTCTGTCCCAGCCAGGGTGTCTGAAATGTCAAGTCAATTGGCCAGAGGAGATATCGGTCATCTCTGCTGTTTGGCAGAGGCTTCAGTCTGGGCGGGCACCCCAGGTGCATGGGGGTGTCTGTCAACTTGCAGAGAATGCCCAGGAGGGGGACAGGAGGATGTTGGGCAGCACCCTAGGTGCATGGGGATTGGATTTATGTAGCTAGCTGAACTCTTGCAGTGAGCTCTAGCACACACACACACACACACACACACACACACAAAAAGCTTGCCAGCAAAGTCTGAGACAATGCTCTGACCAAAGCCAGAACTAACTATAGACAAAGAGCAGGCCCAAAGAATAGCAGCTTATATCTACCCCTCTATGCCCACCTTGAAGCCATCACTGATTGGTCCTGTAAAGGTGGAAGCATGCAGTAATTGGTCAGTGAATGTGTCTGTCAGTCTCTTGGACTGCTCCCCCTCCCTTCTGCAGCCCCCTCCCTACTGCCATGCCTGTCTCTGAATGGCACTGCATGTGCTATTTACCTGAATAATGAGTCTTCAAGAGGGAAACTTCAATTGCTTATACAATTTGGACCCTTTATGAAATGTTTCTACAATTTGGCAGAGATTATCCTGAATATCCGAGGTACATTCTTGCCAAATGTCATGTCAAAGGCATGGAATACAAAGTCGTTACAGCCAGAAATTCATTTACAAGTAAATCACTTATAACATAAGGACCCTTTATCCAATCCTTCTGAAATGTGGAAATGGTAGTAATATGGGGGAGAGGTATAAACTTGCCAGGTTACATCCAAATCAAATGGGAGACAAAGGTGTTAAGACAGGAATATTTATGCATATTTTTTGTAAAATAACCAATTACAACCCCTTATAAAATCCGATCTTTTTATCCACTCTTTCTGAAATTTGGCCTGAAAGGCATTCCTTTTGCTGGAGGTACAATCCTGCCAAGCTTCATGAAAACTGGATGAAACGTAAAGAAGTTACAGCCAAAAATGTGGGCTTTTTGTTTTTCCTATTAATTCATAACAAAATTATTTTTTCCTCATTTTTTGGTTATAATGTTCTTTCATTTTAATTGTTCAATAACAAAAATGAAAAATCCCTATTTCATTTTCTTTATTATAATAACGAGAATTAAATGCACACCCCTACTGGGCTGCCGCATTCTGCACCAGCTGCAGCTTCTGAACGGTCATCAAGGGCAGTCCCATGTAGAGCGCACTGCAGTAATCTAGCCTTGAGGTGATGAAAGCATGGGTGACAGTGGCCAAGTCTGAATCAGAAAGAAAAGGCTGCGTCCCGCTGACCAGATGGCATTCTTGGAAAGTGCTCCTGGCCACTGGCACAACCTGAAGATCCAGGTGCAGCAAGGGGCCCAGAAGAACTCCGAGGCTGCTGACCTGAGTGACCAAAGGGGGTCGAACCCCGTTAATAAGAGGAGTCCCAGGTCACAAGTTCAGTCAACCATCATCACTTCAGTCTTGTCAGGATTCAGTCTCACTCGACTCATCCTCATCCAGTCCCCAACAGCCGCCAGGCCAAGAGAGAGATAGAGCTGGGTGTCATCAGCGTATTGATAACACTTCACTCCAGACTTCCAAATGATCTTGCCCAGTGGCCTCGTATACACATTGAACAAGAGGGGAGTCAAGATGGAACCCTGTGGGAGCCCGAATGGGAGGCCACAAGGGAACGACGAGCAATCGCCCGTCACCACCCACTGAGACCTCCCCAACAGGAATGACTGGAACCACTCAAGAGCAGGCCCGTGCACTCCTGCACCGAGGAAGTGCTGGAAATTGCCTTAAAAGTGTTGTAAAAAGGTCTTGGACACACTCAAGCACGCCCGAGCAAGCTTGGTATTTTCTCCTTTGGAATGGAAATACTTGCTCTCATCTCAGCCCTGCTCCAACCTTCACGGGTGCCAGGATTACGGGTTACAAGTTGGTGTGATTGCAAGCCTTGGCTCCCACCTGGCCCTGCCTCATTCATGGTGCTATGAAAAGGGGCACGGTCAGATCGGAAAGGGGCAGGACAGGAGATAGGGCAGGGCTCTTTCATCCTGTCCCACCCTCAATGTCATTTTGCCGGCACTCTTGCCAACTGTAGCATTCCACAGTCATTCCGCTAATAAAAGACAGTCGAAAAAAATCAAGCGTCATAAATGATCCCATGATACCATTTTATGGACTTATTGTTATCAGCTCTGACCTCCTTATCTTGCAAAGCATGTGATCCCTGCTTAACAACTGCAAAGCGTAAACATCTGCTTTCAAAGGAAAGAAGAGACAAAACAAAGATTTTGGATTACCAGGGCTGAAATTGCACGGTTAATGGTGTGGACAGTCCATCACAAAAGCATGATTTTTTTTTTTGATTTTTTTTTTTTTTTAGAGCATTACATCTAACCCAATTTTAATGAAATGAAAATAAATGACTATTGCTTATTTCCTCTGCTATTTTAAGCCACCTATAATTTTATAAACAATAATAATAAAAAAAAAAAACAAGGAAGTGTTACCAAATTTCTGGAAGGAAAAAAAATCCATTCAAGCAAGAAACGTGGCCTTGTATGTATAATTACAAGACGGAATGCTGTAAAACAGATGACTCCTACATAAATCTGAAAGTAGTGGGGGTGGGAGAAGAATGCTAATTATATAAGAAAGTTCTGTTCTAAGCAGGAGAAACTGTCAGACTGACATAACATGTGGGGGGTAGGATGTAGAGGAGAAGTCTTCTTTCCTGAATGACCCCAGTGGGGAAGACTTCCCCCCCTCACAATTGTAGCTGCCCCCATAACAACAAGGCACCCATCTCTGCTCTTCCTAGCTCCTGTGGCCATTCCCCCTTAGGCCCATGCGCATACCTCCCAAAGTTCTGAGTGGCCAAAGAGACAAACCCTGCTCCATCTGCCAATAAGCTCCGCCCCCTCTGCCAATAAGCTCCACCCACACACACTTACATGTTTGCACACGCTCCTCCCAGCATTCCAAGGGCAAAAAGAGGGACAGAAGCTCTTCTGCCTGTCATTCCCTTTAGTCTCTTGTCCTTCCATCATCTCCTCGTGGTCCTCTCAAGCGCTTTTTGTGTGAATTTGGATATAACATGGTCTGTGACACGGTTTCCAAATACCATGCTATAACACAGATCCACTGTCCATGGGAGACACCGATGTTTTGACTTGCAATAAGATTTTGGACATTAAAAAAAAATTACTACAATTTAAAAAAAATTATTTCTCATGGTAGAGGCCCCTAACAATTGCTGTGCCCAGGGCCTCCGGGGCCCTTATAAAGGTCATGTGTGTGCACATAGGGAAGCAAAGGGACAGCTGGAAAGTCTCTCTTCTTGCATCCTGTCACCATTGTCATGTATTTCTCCAATACCGCGCGTGTGGTATGGCTGGCTGTGGCCCTCGCTAGGTCCTCTGTGGTATTAGGTCCCCATGGGCGCAGACAGACCAATAGATGCCTGGGCCCCAAATATCTGGGGCACCTTTCCCATCATGTCCTGCCACAGCCTCGGAGGCTTGCCGGGAGCATCCTCTTGCAGGTACCACATGTCCTCCAAGTTTGCACAACAAGGGCACACGCAGGCATTCTTGGTGGCTGTCCCTGAATTATGGAACTCCCTCCCCTTGAAGGTTCGTCGAAGCCTGAGCTGGCTCATTGTTTGGAGGTGATGTACGACCTTTTTGCTTGGCCAGGCGTTTGGCAAGCAAGGGTAGGGGAGTGGTGGGTTAGGGGATTTTACTTGGTTTTATTTGGATATTTTAGTATTTGGTTTTATTTTATGTATCTTTGACAGCTTTTATGTATTGCAACCCTTAACTGGAAGGGCAGGATAAAAATGTGAATGAATGAATGTGCTTTGCCAGGTTCACAAACATCAAAATCCTATAGGTAGCCCACTGTCTTGTGTTGTCTTTTAATCTGTGCCAACCCTTTCTTGAAGACTATTTGACCCCCTTCAGGTCAACGGGTCTTGCTCTGCTCCTGCTGGGAGACATATTTCAGGGACGAAACAGTGGCGACGGAAATGACAAGGCCAAATAGGAAGGGTGCAAAGAAAAAAAAGTGGGGGGGGGGAAGCAATGGGTGGTTTGCAGGGGAGGGCAAGGGGACAGACAAGGGACCAGAAAGGATGATGGGATGTGACAGGGGATGTCAGTGAGTCGAGGGTGATGATGCACCCTCCCCTCCTTCAGAACTAGGGCTGCCAAATGTCTCTTATTTTAAAGCAATCACCCTTAGAACATAATGGATGCCCCTAATTTCAGAACTCCACTCCTCTATGGACTCTTTTATCTTTGGAAACTTTGACCTTGCAGAACCCCGAGTACACTACTGCAGACCCCAAAGAGGTCACTGTCGTCGTAACGTCTGCCAAAAAGCCTGCCGTACACATCTTAACCTGGGAAAGGAGACAACACACTGAATCATCCATTTGTCGCCAAAACAAATTTTGCTTTATAAAAGAAGAAAGCATCAAGGGAAAAAAAAAAAGCAGATCTCCAGCCCTGAACTCACAGCAAAGTGCCATGGAGCATATAAGCTTTCTGAGAATGTCTGAATGTCTTTATCACATCAGCTATCTTGCATGAAAAATCCATGCCTCTTCAAAAATATGTAATTCACTGTCATTATATAAACATAGGATGCCTGCACTGCAGAATGGAACTGTCGTTCCAACAATGGTTTCGTGATTTGCCTTGTAGCAAGTACACTGGTCTGGTCACATTAAGAAGTCTGCATCTGCCAAGCGGTAATTGCACAGCAGTATCAAAGATAGCACATTCTTCCCCTGTATTTAAAGTTGCAAACAACTGGGGCTCCAGTTGGCAAAGTTTAACGTTCTAATGACAGTAATTATATTTCGCCAAAAGTATTTCACCAAAAGTTTCTGAATTTCATTTCCACACCCCAGGCTCCCAGGATGAGTCCATTCTGAACTTGGAGGGAAGCCTCTTCTGGGTTTCCTGACCTTGTTGTCCTCTTCATGGATCAGTATCTTGGCCAGCTCCTATCCAGCTGGAGCAGAGCTCCCTCCTGGCTAACGGAAGACTGACTTAGTCCTACAGAGCCTCATTCAGCATATACCTTGGCAAGGTATATCATCCTGTTTGATGTCAGGATCTGGCATCAGCAGGACCAGAACCCAGGGCTCCCAGGCATGGCCTGATCCTCCCAACGACCAAGGCTGGTACCAAGAGAATGGTGACAGGAGTGTCCTACACTTTCTGCCCTTTCCAGTGGCTCTGTAATCTCTGCCCCAATTGGCACCTGGGCTCTGCCACTGGATTGGTAGGGAACCCTATAAATACTTCCAGGTCAAGGGCAATCTCCAGTTCCAAGCTTCAGACTACAGCAGTCATCCAGCTCACTAGAGCTTGCTGCACCCTCCCTCCCCACACGCCTTGCGTTGCCCCGCCTTGCCTCACCTCCCTTTACCCTCCCACGCCTTGCCTTGCCCCTCCACTGCTCACAGACGATCACACATTACCAATGCCTGCTAAGGAGCTGACCATGCCTCTTGGACCACCCCTTTTAGAACGAGATGCATCCTCATGGAAGCCCAAGACTGGACCCTGGCAATAGCCTACTCTCAACAGTGCCCCCACACTGGGCTGCTGACACTTACCCAGAGCTGCAATGTCGTGAGGACTTACACCCCCCCTCCCCTCTCATGTGGGCCTGGTTCTGAGGAGACTTCATGATCTACCCTGCTACAGGGGCCTTCAGCCTAAAGAATCGGAGTGGGGGGTGGGATTCCATGCAGCAGACTTTCTGAAGGACAGGATCATTCGTGCTGGAAGGGAATCTCTGAAGTGGTACCCAGTTCATTTCCCTCTAAAGTAAGTGGC
The DNA here is from genome assembly GCA_003113815.1 of Sphenodon punctatus. Taxonomy (NCBI): domain Eukaryota; kingdom Metazoa; phylum Chordata; class Lepidosauria; order Sphenodontia; family Sphenodontidae; genus Sphenodon; species Sphenodon punctatus. The sequence continues at coordinate 10,066,627 of QEPC01011901.1, read as the reverse complement.
AGAATTGATTTAATTCCTCCCTGACAGACTACTGTCAATTAGAGCCTTTACTATCAGCAGGAATATTATTTGAGCTGTCATTTCACAGACGTATGCGCTTGTGAGAGAGAGAGAGCGAGCATTTCTGTGGCACCACAAGGGGCCAGTGTGGTGTAGCGGAGAAGGTGCTGGACTTGGACCTCGAAAGCCAGGGTTCAAATCCTGACCTAGCCCTAAACTCACTGGGTGGCCTTGTACCAGTTACAACCTCTCAGCCTAGTGAGCCAAAGTGGTGTCGTGGAGAAGGTGATGGACTTCGACCTCGGAAGCCAGGGTCCAAATCCTGCCCTAGCCATGAACGCACAACCTCTCAGCTTCAGTTTCCCATCTGTAATTTTTTTTTTTAAAAAGTAGGGGCATGTGTGTCTGTGTCTCCCTGTGTTCCCCTCACCCATGTCCAGATAGATTTTAAGCCCACTGAGCGGAGACCTGTCTCAAAAATCTGTGATTGCAAAGCACCGCGTATGCCTAGTCGCACTATAGAAATGCTTAGCAGCAGTAGAGAGAGACTATGATCTAAAAAGTAACAAAAAGTTGTGTTCTAATTTAATATTGGCACGAGTCCCTAGAGAGCTACAACCCCTAAATCTCACATTTCAAGGGGGTCGGGCTTCAACGAGAGAAGCTTCTCAAGCCTTGGCCAAGCTCTGCAAATTTACACAGGTCGGACAAGGTCACTTGAGAGTCATGATCCACACAATTCCATCTGTTGAGCTGTTAGTTGCTCGCCCTTTGGCGAAGTTGCGGTTGAGACTGGAAACATGTACAATATTTACAGACTCTTTTAATCCTTTCAGAGTTCTCTCAGACTCAATTAAAAACACATTTATGCCTTTACAAAAAGAGTGGTTTGGGTTGTTTTTTTTTTTTAAAAAATCAATCAGCTGTACTCACCTTTGCTGTGTGTGTGTTTAAGAGAGGTACTTCTATTGTCGTTAAGGCCCCAAATTATCCCTAGTTAGCAAAGCACTTACGAGCATCTTTCACTTAAAGCATATGCTGATGTCCAATCTGTAAGTTTTGCTAAAAAGAAGTCTTTGTTTTCTGTTACACTCAAGCAACAAAATTGTTTGGATCATTGGACACATTTAATTTGACATTTCATAGAATCATAGAGTTGGAAGGGAGCTCAGAGGACATCTATTCCAACCCCCTGCTCAATGGAGGAAATCCGCAGCTACAACATCCCCGACAGATGGCCGTCCAACCTCTGTATGAAAACCTCTGGCAAAGGAGAGTCCACCACTGCCCTAGGCAATTTGTTCTACTGTTGAACAGCTCTTACTGTTAGGAAGTTCCTTCTAATGTTTAACCGAAATCGGCTTTCTTGTCATTTGAGCCCATTATTTCTAGTCTTGCCTTCAGGGGCAAGAGAGAGCAAGTCTTTGCCAACCTCTCTTTGAGTAGTGGAAGACCGCTATCATGTCTCCCTTTAATCTTCTCTCCTCTAAGCTAAACATACCCAGCTCCTTCAACCCTTCCTCATAGGACCACGTTTCCTATTCCATGCAGCATAACTTGAAACTAGGTTGGAAACCTAGGTTAAGGGGAGATGACCTAGGTTAAGGGGCGATGACTGCTATCATATTTCCCCTTAATCTTCTCTTAGCTAAACATACCCAGCTCCTTCAACCCTTTCTCATACGGCTAGGTTTTCTATTCCATGCAGCATGACTTGAAACTAGATTGAAAACCTAGGGTGGAAAGTAGGTTTCCAGACCCCTGACCATCTTTGTCACTCTCCTCTGAACCCATTCCAATTTGTCAGTGTCCTTCTGAAAGTGCGGCACCCAGAACTCGACACAGTACTCCAAATGAAGGTCTGACCGGCGCAGGATAGAGTGGGGCTATGACTTCTCGTGACTTGGAAATGATGCTTTTGTTAATGCTGCCTAAAACTGCATTAGCCCTTTTTTGTGGCTGCATCGCACTGCTGACTCATGTTCAGTTTGTGATCGTCTAAAATCCCCAGATCCTTGTCACATGGATTGCTGCTGTCAGGCGTGCTTACCGGGGGAGAAGGACCACCCCGGGGACACTCCGAGCACGATGGGGTAGGAGGGTTTCCAAGCGGCCGCAAGCAGGATCCCTGCCAGCGTTGGGGCCGCAGGCGGAAGGAACCACCCCCTCTCAAATGCCGTCAGCCGCTCCATCAAATCAGAAAGCTGACAGCAACGGGGACAGCAGGCGCACGCGCAATGATGTGTAAGCGTCCAGGCGCTCCGAGCGCCTGCACAAACAAGCACAGCTGTAGGGAGGCAGCCTGGAGGAAATAAAAGGGGCTTAACCGGCGTCAGCCAGTGCCGGTAATCAGTGCTTGCCCTGTGAAACTGGCCCCAAGCGTGAAGGAGAGAAGGTGCGAGGGTGATTGAGAGTGTGTGTGGAGGTGAGTGTGGGTACACGTGTCCTTTGTGTTCCCCAAACCCCCGTGGTGTGTGTCCGTAGCTGTTTGGCGTGTGGGTGGAGAGAGCTTGGTTTTGGTTCCTGTGACCCATCCCCTCGGTAGCATCCTCCTCTTGTGTGTCTCCCGGGTTCGCCAGGGTCCCTCTGTCCCCGCACCTACGTGTCACAGGGGAGTTCGTGTGTGGTTGTGTGTGTTGCGGGCGACTACACCGATTCCCGGGCCCGGTGATGATCTAGGCTTGATCCTGGTTAGGATCAAGGCTGACTTCGATCCTGAGGGCTATTTTACCACCGGGGTTCACTGATGTACGCATGGGGAACAGGTCTCTGCTTGCCCAGCCGCCCTCATACCCCCTTCCACCTCTCAGCTGCCAAGCCAGGTATCTCCTAGTCTACATTTGTACAACTGATTTTTCTTACCTAAATGCAGAATTTAAATAATTTTTGTTGTTGAAAAAAATGAATTTTGATAGTTACAGATTTTTTTTTAAAATGAAAATTAGAATTTCTGTTTGCCAAACAGGCTATTTGGCCAAAAAAATAACCATTTTGATCTAAGAATGGAGCAATATTAATGCCCAAGCTGAAAACCTATAAATGAGGTGCCAATATCGGCAGAGAGCAAGCAAATGTAATCGTTCTGCAGAAACACGGAATAATAATTATTGGAGAAACCACAATTCCAAAGCAAAGTAACCATCTGAGAAATATGACTAAGAAAAAGATGATGATTATTATTATTTATATAGTGCAAACAATAGTCCTGGCCTTGAACAATCGTTAATTAGAGGCCCGGAGGAGCTTACAATCTAGCAGAAAAGTCTATTTTCATAGGCACTTTTTACATGGGCTGCGTGAGGTGGGGGGGATTGGTGTTTGCTCCAGTGCGTGCGGGGTGGGTGGGAAGAGGGTTTAGATGGGCGCACACACATCCCCACCCACCTCTCACCCATCAAAACATACGGAGCAACCGCCGTTTTCTCCGATTGCTCCATGCGTGTTGATGGGTGGGGATGGGTGTTCGGCAAAAGCGCGCATGCACACCCACCCACCAACACGGCGTTTGCGCACCGGCCGCATCTTTTGCACAAGACTCACCCACACATGAACACCCAGATTTCTGGGTGTTCATGCATGGGTGCATCTTGTGTAAAAAGGGCCATAGTGTTTTCGAGTATTACAAGTATATTTTTATTGGTGGCATCTCTTAGTCATGAGAATGCAAATAGAAGCATTGCTGTATATACGACAAATTCAAACAAAACTGTAGTTATGCCGGAAGGCAATGCGCTCACCTTAAGACACACGTGTAGAAACCTGTGTCCTGCACTTCTGCCGAATGAAACCATATTGAATCTTCGTCCTTGCTCATCCTAACTTCGGAAAATATGATGGGTTCTTCTAAATCCCCTTTGTTTTTGTACCAAATAAGTCTCAGACCTGTGCTCTGGGCCATGCTATAATTAGTCCGGATATAGCTGTAGAAAAGGGCACATTTCACTCGGACCGGTTCACCTGCCAACGACATGTATGTCTTGAGATCCACTGACCAGTCGATGCAACCGTCAACTGAAAGCAAAACGGCAATAAAATGAAATATTAGACCCAGAGATCATTTTCAAGAGAGTCAGAGGCAGCGTGTGAAATGGAATAAACAAATAGAAAAGAAAGGCTTTATAAACCAATGTGTAGGGATGAACAGTAATTAACAGTTGAAGTTTTTTGCAGACAATTTTAAAATTTGATGCAAACACAAACCATGCAAATGGCTATCAGAGGGCATTAGCATCATTCATTTTCATTCTATCTTTAGTTCCATTACTTCCACCTCCAAGATGCTAATTCCTTAATAAATAACTCAAGTGCTTTCACCTTAAGCACTTGACCCGATAAACCAGTTTAGAGATCTGTAATTCTCTGCTTGAAGAAAATCCATGTTGGCATCTGATCTCAATTCACCCCCCTAAACTCCTCTACTCACCTCTTCTAATTATCTGTGTTACACATAAAATAAAGATTAGAGGTGACATAATCCACACCATGTATAATTTTGCTTTCAAGCCCAGCTTTGCAAAGCATTTCCTGGGCATCAATTAAGTTGCGTGTGTGTTCTACTGTAGACTGTAATTACTGTATGCCCTGTAGAAATCAAGAAAAAGCACCGAGCTCACTCCGTCCTGGCACTGCTTCCCCGGTCCGTGTCTCAGGGTGTTTTTAAACGAGTGCCGCGGGACAGGGGGGTCGTGGCTGCTGAGTGGTGTGGCTATGGGTTGCCCACAGGATCACGTCACGCAAGCAGCTCTCAACATGGCTGCTCCATCCATGGAGGCGGCCACCACGGCCCGTACGGGGCGCTCTGGGTTTTTAAGAAGTGCTACATGGTTTGTCACGTGTGACCGCTGCATGGGTCATGGAAGTGCACCTCCTTACACACCACTGTCACACATGCAGTTTGATGTGTGGATGGTGGCAGGCCATGCGTGGGTGCATCGCATTTAAAAACACCCTCAATTTTCACCCAGAAATCAGACAACGGACACTTGTAGTTCCCCTCAGTCAGTAGCTTTATGCAGGGTGTGGTAGTTGACTGGTTAAGGTGCTTAATACGTCCCTGATTGATATGGGTTCAAGTCCTGCTTGATCTCATGCTGGATGGCCACCTCAGGTCTGCCCAGCTGTGAATAGGTACCCGATCCACTGAGTTTGGGGAAATCAAATCTAAAAGAATTTGGACATGGTGGCCACGTTCCCTTGTGCACCGGAGGCTACAGAAATTGGGCTGCCTTAACCACAACAGCCCAACGACAAAGGACTTTATAACACACAGTCTTTCTCCAAGTTCAAGTCTCTACATTCCCAGTCCCTCATTTCAGAGATCTCCTCCAGAGCTGGCCATAGGGCATGGCCCCAGGCACTGGTTCCCCTACAGTTTCAGGAGCCCCGCAGAATACTTTCCATGACTCTCCAGAGCTGTGGTGGTAGGGCTTCCTTCCCCAGGGCCATCTTTAGAATTTGCAGGGCTCCTGGTAGCCCGGCACCTTCTGCGGGACTCTAGAGGTGGTCATGTTTGGGATCTCACTGGGAGAGAGTGGGGGGCCCATGCCCTGTCCTGGTGAAAATGAGGAAGGGTCAGGAGCAGAAGTAGAAACAAATAACAGAGGTCAAAGTGGTAAGACCAACCCTGTCCCTCCCTGCAAGGCCCCCAAATCAATGGTCATTATGGTCCGGCAGGGATGTTTTCATCTGAGGCTGTTGCAAAATGCGTCTTGAGTTACCCTCACTTTGTAAAAATCTTGCTGCATATTATTACAAGGGTTATGTTTTGTGTCTCCCTACACCTGTTTTCAGTTCTGTGGTTTCACTTGCAATGGTACTGATGTGTTCTTACCACGAGGCAAGCCAGGCAACCATCCTGGGCCCTGCTGTTTTTTGTACTTCCAGGGGCCTCGCAGTGACCCCCTGTTTTCACCAGGGCAGGGTGTGGGTCTCAACTCCCTCCCTGCAGGTCCCCAAACATAACCATCTCTAGAGCCCCTTGGAAGGAACTCCCAAGGGTATTGGGCTATTGGGGGGTGGGTACATTTTATCTTCACCCTGGGCCCCACAAATTCTAAGGCTGGTCCCGAGAGTACATGTTTTAGAGAGATCTGCCATTTCAGATATTTATTTATTTTTCAACGTATATGCTGCCCTTCCCTGAGGATCAGGGTGGCTTACAATCCATAAAAACATTTAAAACCAGTAAAAAAACAACAACCTAACAACCCCACAAAAACCCTCCACAAAACCAAGCCAAAACCACCTACCCACTCAACCCCCCCCTCACACCTCTACCCCAAAACTACCCACCAAACCCCATCCCATTCTCCCATTCCCACCTGCCAAACACCTTTTCAAATAAAAAAAAATCCTTACATTGCCTACGGGAGGAGCTTGGGCTCAAACCAGCCTCTAGGGGAAGGGAGTTCCAAAGTGCTGGGGCAGCAACTGAGAACACCCCTCTGCAAGCCCTTGTCACATGAACAAGGCTAATAGACGGGACCCGCAGGGAGGCACTCCGGCCGATTGCAGGGGCTGCGATAGGGCATGGAAGGACAGATGGTCTTTCAGATATGTGTGGGGCCCAGACGGTCAGCGCTTTAAATGTCAAAACCAGCACCTGTGAGGTCTGGGGCAGTTACAGGGAGGAGGAGGTAGGGAAGGAACACGTACACACGCTCCCTTGGCCCGCGGTGGAGTAAAAAATATTCCCTCAGGATCGTTAAGGCCTCTTAGGGCATAAACCCCCAGCTATAGATCATCGCAGGGTTGCAGGGAGCGTGATGCCAAGATAAGCCTCCAAGCAATCACACAGGACCCGGGGCCCACACCTAGTGGGCAACACAGGTGGGAACAGGGGGTGCAAACCCCAAGGAGGGCCCCCAGGACAGGAGATACACACCAGGAGGGATCAGGGAGATGAAGGCTGAGGTAAAGGATACAACACTCTAGACATAGGGCAATACCCTAGACACACCCTGGACACCAATTCACCCATGTGCACACACACACTTCCAAACTCCACACGAAACCGACAATAACTCACTGTGATACAATAATACAGGTAGGCACAGGGGGCCAGTGTCATAGGCAGAAGCACCGATCACCAGCAGAGACTGGAAGGAGAAGGCTTGCTTTTATCCCCCTGTGGTAGGCTCTCTGAGCACCGTGGCGGCAAGGTGGGGGGACGTGGTCCCATCAGGCGGCCGCTGTGCATCCAGGCTGGCCTGGACACTCTCAGCGGGGCGGCAATTTAGCCGCCCCCGGCAGGGGCTCTGGAGGAAGGACTTCCTGGCTATCCGGGGGTCCCCCTCCCGGATCCACTCGCCGACACCGAGCCGGGTATCGGATCCGTCGCCAAAGGGAATGAAGATCCCGGCGGCAGAGCAGTTACCGCGGGGCCAGGGCAGGGACCCGCTGGGGTTCCCCGGAAGCGTGCGTGTGTGCCGGCCTCCAGAGTTCCCCGCCCATCAATCCTCAGGCCCCTGTACAGGGGCCTGACAGCACCGTGAGTTGTGCCAGGAAATCTATAGCAAAAGCAAGAAAAACTATAGAAAAAGCAGGAAAGCTATAGAAAAAGCCAGGAAAAGCACTTGAGTTGGACCATGGGGGGGGGGATAACAGAATGACAAGTATGGTAAGCAGGACAGCTTCTGTCCCTCTACATGTAATTAAAATATTGAGAGAGGTGCGTGCGCCCATGTAAAGGCATGAGAGGGCGGAACATATTTAATGATAGGTGGGGCTTATTGGACAAGGGGGCAGGGCTTGTCCCTTTTTGGCCAAAGGGAATGTTGTGAGGCATGCCTTAGCTACAGGAATGGAATGCCATTGCTCTCAGCTGGGCCAACCACTGCTCTCTGTCAGCATGTTAACCCTTGGTTACTTGGGTGCTACATGTCTGGAGGTGATACGTACATGCCCATCTGTGCCTCGGGGGCTGCACCCCTACAGGGGCTTACCCAAGCCCACCCTGGGCCTGGAACTGCAGTAAACGTAGACACCAAAGTCAGATTTTTTGATGGAGTTAATGAACATGGTTTTTGTGCTTTACACCTGCAGGCCCCGACGGTCAGAAAACCCAGCTGCCTTTCTTTTTGAACGCTTTCAGATGTCACATTTCCACAGCTTGAAAAGCCACAGAAAGCAGCTGTGGAGGAGTTGTTATGACGTCTGAACAGCGGTACCCTGTGGTAACCCCACCAAGCTGCTATTGAAAAGTTCCTGGGAAATATCTGTCAAGATGTGATGTCTCATAATCATCCTTTGCATTTCAAATATCCATACGTTACACAGAAAATGTTCACGTTCACTCACTCTTTTTTATTATTAATTATTATTATTATTATTATTTCACACACATCTCTTAAGCACTGGGACAGCCATTATTATTTCCTCAGTTCCTTCGTAAATGAATGGACTAAGCCCTATCTTAAATTGTTCATTTGCCTGCACATAAAACCTGGTCTTTTCAACCAGCTTTTACAGCCTCTTAATTATTTGTCTTCCGTTTATTTAAGCACTTCTCAAATCCCTTCAAATCCAGGCTGGGTAAAGAGAAGGCTTTAATTTCCAAATTGCAGCATATCATATTTAATTATACTGTGGTCACTTGAACCAAGCAGCTGAACAATGTTTTAAACTTTCTTAGAATGATTATTTTAATTTCCATTTGTGTGATGGACTCTTTCATGTAAGGACTTAGGTGGGAGAGATATAAGTTCAAAAAGCAGCAGGCAGGAATAGAAAGTGGGTAATAAAAAGCAGATGCAAAATATAGAACTCCTTATATTAACGAACAAACCAAGATCATGCAATATGCTCATCGTGCTCTGAATTCTTCATGCGAAACACAAATCAGTTCGCATGAACCTAACCCCCAGACATGCTGAGGGAAATGTAAGTTGCAGTTGTAGCATCTGACTTTTCTTTTGAACAAAAGAATGTGCAATTTCCACTTTAACTGAGATCTCAAAACTACCACATGACCCAATCTAGTCAAGACAGTCACGCCTTTGATAAGGCTGGCTGTCCCAGGGTACCCCAAAATTGGCCTTTATTATCAATCATTCATACAGTGTGTCCACTGTTCAAAATCCTTTAAAATCTTTATCTAGTTGACCCTCACAACAGGGCAGGTCATTATTATTTCCATGGGGAATTAAGATTGGGGGGATAGTGACTTTGCCCAAAGCCACTGAGCAAGTTTATGACTAAGATGGTATTTGAACTATGGCCTCCCAGATACAAGTCCAACGTGTTCTCCACCAATCTCCACAAACTCAAATTCATTAGCACGAGTATTTGAACTACAAAATACATTTGTGTCAATGACAGACTGGCAGCAACCCACTATTTCCAAGTTATTCCAATATTTAGAGACCTTAAGGTTAGGCAAGATCATTTACAGTAATTGCGTCCTGAATAATGTAGGCCAGAAAAGTTCCCTACATCAAGGCTAGAACTCCAGGAAGCGTTGCAGCATAGTTTTAATCCAGTTTCTCTATCTAGTTGCAAGATCACTCCATTGGCTCTGCCTTGCTTAATGTGCTTTCATTATATATTGCTTAATGTGTTTTCATTATATATTGTGGAACACGTCTTGCTAATCAATATTTGTAAATCATACCTCTAAAATACCGAGTTAATTTAGCTAGCCTCTGCTGTGCCTCTTGAGACTCTGCAATGTCCTTCACAATGGATACTTGAGCTGTATATCATTTTCCAAATATGTTCCCGCAGGACACTCTTACAGCACAATTTTTACCAATTTGTACTTTGCATGTGTCCAGGAATCCACTCCCTCAGCCTAGCAGCAATGAGCAGGATGAATGAAATTATTCACACACAATCAATGGTCTAAGCTAGATATGAAACAAAAAAATCTCGGCGAGTGCTGCCTCTGTTGGAAGCAAGGCAGTCGCCGAGATTCATGTGACTCGGAACCTTACCTGCTTTCCCTGCTATTTTCCAATATTTTTTGCATGTTGAGCGGGGCTGCCATGGACTGGTCCCAAGCCCCATGTATCCCCTGTCTGAACCCCTGGGGGATGTGGAGATTGAAACATGCCGTCTAAGCACTGGGGAAGTGCCTGAAATCGCTGGAAATTGCTGTAAAACTATCATAAAATTCCAGGAGAGTGATGAAAAAGTCCAAGGAAGTGACAAAAAATTCTCAGGAAATGATGAAAGTGATGGAAAAGTCCCAGAACATGAGAAAAATTCCTGGAAAGTGATTGGCGGAAGCACAGGATCACCAGAAACTGATGAAGTATCGATGAAAACTTGCAAGCACTCTCAATAGGTCGGTATTTCCCTTTGGAACGAGAATACTTGCTTGCATCTCAGCTCTAGCTAAGATAGCTAACTATTTGGTCACAGGCTGGGAGAACATGCCTTACTCAAGGCCACTCAGTGAAACCAGGATTCAAACTCAAATCTTCCAGAAGCCCCAAAGCTGGTGCAGAGGCTCTCCCCGCTCATTCCCAAGATTACATTCCACACACTTCCACACAAGCACCATTGCTAATAAGATACTCGAAATCTAGACATAACAAATATTTTAAAAATTAAGCCTATTGCTGCCTACTACCTCTAGGATGTATTTTGTTCCTTGTTCTACACAGCTATCGCCGGTGGCGGTTGGTGGGTTTCAAGGCTGGTGGGGCGCAGGGCAGGGTCAGAACTGGGAGGGGCCAGGCCAACGGTAGACAGAGCCAAAGGTAGGTGGAGCCTAGCCAACGGTAGGCATATTGTTTGAATATGGTGAGCATGCCGTGCACAACCCAGTTGTGAGAATGTTTACAGCCATCTCGAAAAACCTTCTTTATAAAGCAACAACCTTCTGATCACTCACACGGGGAGGAGTTGTTTGTTTACAAGCAGCTTTATCTCCCAGTCCCATCGGATCTGACTGCAGGCAGAGGGAGAGGAGGGAGAACCCCAGAAGTGCACATGCAAAGACAGAGCAAGCAAAGCAAACCATCTCAAGTCAACAGTATTATGTTAAGTCTTTAGCACACCACAAAAGCAGCAGCATGAAGTTCCACTTGTCCCCTAGAACATGCTACACAGTTCTGTTGCGAACTAAATTTGTAATGTAAAAGGCAGCTGCTGCAAGGGCCAAGAAAGTATTTTAAAGAATAGGAGGAGAGGCAGCACAGCCCAAGTGCACATGCAAAGACAGAGCAAGCAAAGCAAACCATCTCAAGTCAACAATATTATGTTAAGTCTTTAGCACACCACAAAAGCAGCAGCATGAAGTTCCACTTGTCCCCCAGAACATGCTACACAGTTCTGTTGCGAACTAAATTTGTAATGTAAAAGGCAGCTGCTGCAAGGGCCAAGAAAGTATTTTAAAGAATAGGAGGAGAGGCAGCACAGCCCTTCTGCACATGCAAAGACAGAGCAAGCAAAGCAAACCATCTCAAGCCAACAATATTATGTTAAGTCTTTAGCACACCACAAAAGCAGCAGCATGAAGTTCCACTTGTCCCCTAGAACATGCTACACAGTTCTGTTGCAAACTAAACTTATCAGACAGGGAACAAACATTCATGCAATACTAGTCATTAGTGAAACAACATGTGACATGGTGGTGGTGGCCTTCTTGCAACAGAAAAGCCTTGAAACTGGTACTGAAAAGGGGTCATTTTAAATGCAGTGAACATTCCAGCAAAGATTAAAAACCCTTCCATCCATCCCCTTCCAACCCCCCTTCCCCAAATAAAGAACAGAAAGCAGACAATTAGGGTGACAGGGCCTCACACAGGGTGAAAAACAACAAGGGTCAAGAAAATATTTTAAAGAACAGGAGCGGCGGAGAGGTAGCGCAGCCCTTACAACTGGGCTCACAAAATTAGTAATTACTAGGGGCGGGAAAACCGGTAAATCCAGTATCCGATAATGCCGGTACCGGGAGTACCAGCATTATCTGATTCGACCCGGTAAATCCGGTCCAGGTACCGGATTCCGGGTACCGGATTTTTTTTACATTGCAGCCATTTAAAAATGGCTGCAATGTAAAAAGCCCCACCACAAAAGGTAAAAAAAAAAAAAACCTCCCCGAGTCCAGGCTGCGCGGGTGGAAGGGGGGACACCCCCCACCCACCCTGCCCAGCCTGGATTTTTGTTTTAAAAAAGACTCAGAGGCGAGCCCACCCCCCAGCACCAGCGGCCGCGGCGTTCCCGCAGCCGCCGGTAAGTATGATCCGATCCCTGGGGGGGGGTTTAACACCCCCCCAACCCCCCAGGGATCACCCCTACTAAAGTTCAGTGCTTGCTTACCTTGCGGAGCTCCGGGTGCGGCGGCGGCGGGCGGTCTGGCGGCCTCAGCGGCTGCTGGCGTCAGAGACGCTCTAGGCCTTCCGGGGAACTTCCAGGTTTCCCCGGAAGGCCTAGAGCATCTCTGACGCCGGCAGCCACAGCCAGCTCTGAGGCCTCCGGACCGCCTGCCGCCGCCG
>QEPC01011901.1:9992517-10054140 GCA_003113815.1 Sphenodon punctatus | reverse complement strand
GGGGAGGGGGAAGGAATTAATTTATTTCATTGATTTCAATGGGGACACAGTGCCCCATTGAACTCAATGAAATAAATCCGGTACCGGTATACCGGATTTAATCCGGGAATCCGGTTTTTAGAGAACCAGTAACCGGTAAATCCGGTAGCCGGTAATGGGCCCGGGGTCCCACCTCTAGTAATTACCCCTGCCTGTAATGCATGGGGGTGAGGAGGGAGAGAAGAGAAGAAAAGAAAGCACAAGCAAGCAAACAATGTACAGAAGATCAGGGCAGGGAATTTATTTTTTCAAAACTTACCAGGTTTCTGAAAGGATGAGAACTCCTGATCGCTCTAGTCTGACTCTGATAACCACCTTCTGTTGTTCTTCCCTCCAAACAAGGAGGCCAGGGACTCCAAACAAGTCCCCGGCATCTTCCCTCTTATAAAAAAAGAGGAAGGGGGGGCTCTCTCTCCCCGCCCCTCCAGTGAACCTATGGAGGAAGGAGCAAGGAAGAGTGAGTGCTTTCCCTCCCTCCTTCCATTTTGGTAGAGGAGGGGGCAGGGGGAGAGAAAGGAGCAATGAGGTGGGCCAGAGCATTTAGAAAAGGCGGCCTGACACGCCCCCTAGGCCTTGCTGATTGGCTGGGTTTCTCCACTCCATCCCCATTCCCCCAGAAAGCAGTGCTTTTCTGGGCCGACACCCAGCGCATGCTCCCTGAGGGCTTGGGGAGATCCTCTAAGTCCCTGTCTCCCTTTAGCTCTCTGGCCAGTGAGTGGAAAGCTAGAAGGAGGGGGGAGCAGCAGCAGGAGGAGGATGTTTGTCCCCCCACCTCCTCCCCTTGCAGAGTTCTTTCCCTGCAGGCTTTCTTTACATATGACTCATCCAGGAGGAGAGTTAAAATGTAAACAAAGCCTTCAGTAAAGCTGGGAAGCTGCCAGCGCTGCCAGTGGAACAGCTGAGGAGCAGCTCCTGGCTCCCCAGCAAGCATGGGGGGGACCCCTGAGGGGCTTGGGGGAGCATCTTCCCCAATGCCCTGGGGGAGGGGCTGCCACTGGCTATGGTAATGGAGTCTGTTTTTTATTAAACAGAGATACCTGAAGGGCACTGAAAACTACTGGTAGGAACGGACTATCCATGGCTGGGGTGAAACAGGAAAGGATAACAGAAAGGAGGACGAACAGCTGGGGAAGATTGAAAAGAGCTTGTGTATCAGAGGCCCACAAAACCTAAAGGATATTCAGAGAAGGCTGGGGCAGTTCAGAAACTGTAAAACTTCATAGAGACAGAGGGGCCGAAGCCAAGCCCACAGATCTTGCGCGCAGCCAAGCACACACGCAGAAACCTCTTACACTGCCATTGCCAGCAAATAGTGCTGCGTGGTGGAATGCAGGGGGGGGGGGAATTCTATTGGGTGGCTCCCAGTGTGGCTGTCACGGCAGCTGCCTCGCACTCCCCCTGCCATGGGGAATGGCGAAGCGCACCAAGTTGGTCTTTGAAATGGACGTGTCCCAGTGTGAGTGCCAGGGAACCGGGCTCCCCAGCGCTTGTGGCCAGCTCCTGTGACTTGCAACGGCCGTGTCTCCCACGCACAGTGCCTATGAGTGGCAGACCAGTCTGCTGGCGTGGCTGGCTGCCCTGGATCCTACTGGTGGATGCGTGGGCACCCGTTGCCGTGCGTGCCCTTTATTTGGCTTGTCCCACACAGCGCACTTTGGGTTTTTCAGCGGTGTGTCGTGAGTGGGTGCGGTGTGGCTCAAAGCACATTCCCCCCACACCACCTTCAGATGGATGGTCAGATGAGTGGCTCCTGGGTGGCCAGGCATGGTAGCATCTTGTTGAAAAACATCCGGAGACATAGTGTGTCTTTCAGAGATGCACACTAGAATGGACATAATTTGTGTGTCATAGAGTCCAAGATCAGAAGGGACCACTGGATCATCTAAAAGGACACCTGTATATTAAAGGCCATCAAGTCCCACCCTACTACCCCCGATTCAGGGTACCAACCAGAAGTTATAGCCCTGCCCCAAATGGCTTGGGGTTTCCATATATGGAATTCCATCTGCTTCCCTATGCTCCATCATGATCCTTAAGGTCAGCTGAAAACTACTTCTTCCACATCCCACTATTTCACCAAAGTTCATACAGCAAAGGCATGTAGAAAGGTGTTCTTTAGACCTGAAATGACAAATCACGGCAACTATTGTTTCTGTCGGAAACAGGCCATTCGACTTCATTCGCGCAACGTGGAAACTTAGCGGCTTTTCTGCTGTTTTTGACGTTAGTTGTTATTTATCATGAGTTGAACGGAGCTGCTGTAGAGCCAGTCCCAAGCCCCACATACACCCCATGCACATTTCTGGGGGCTGTGTAGACACAAAAGTGCTGACTAAGTGCTGGGGAAGTGCTGAAAATTGCCACTGAAGTGCTGTAAAAACTGTTCTAAAAGTCCCGAAAAGCGATTCAAAATGATGAAAAAATTCTGGAAAGTGACTAAATTGATGGTAAATGACAAAAAAAATATCACAGGTGCTGATATCGACAATGGCGAAAGTGTGGAATCACCAGAGATGGACAAAGTACTGATGAACACTCGCAAGCACACTTGAAAGATGGGTATTCCCCAGTGGAATGGGAACACTGGTCCTCATCTTAGCCCTAGTGTTCTTGTGGATTGCTCCACAACTTTACTACTACTAATCATTTCTATAGCACTACTAAGCATATTCAGCATTTTACAGGTCCCTGCCCAGTGGACTTACAATCTAATACGGATAAGTGTGAGGGAAACACAGGGGGGAACTTAGATGGGGAACTCAGGCTAAGTGATTGTCACTTGCCCAAGGCCACCCAGGAAGTTCATGACTAGGGGAGGATTTGAACCATGGCTTCCTAGGACCAAGTCCAGCACCTTATCCACTACACCACACTGGCTCTTTAGGCTGAGAGGTTGTGACTTGCCCAAGGCCACCCAGTAAGTTCATGGCAAGGGTGGGATTTGAACCATGGCTTCCTAGGTCCAAGTCCAGTACCTTATCCAGTACACTACAATGGCTCTCACGCTTTGGAATTCCCTTATCCAAAAGGTTTCCCAAAGCCCAAGTTGGCACATTTTCTGCAGGCAATGTAACACCTTTTTGTTTAGCCACGTATTTGGTAGGTGGAGATAGCTTCTGGGGGGATCTGTTTTAAAGAGATGATTTTTATATTACTTTGATATTATATACTTATTTATTATTTAATTTGACATCTATTGCATGTATGTGATCTTACTCGCCCTGAGTCCTAGGGATAGGGTGGGCTGTAAAATCTAAATAAATAAATAAATAAATAAATAAGACAAACCCATAATATCCTCCCCCCATCCCAAACCTCCTACATTACAGTGTGAAAGACACTGTAAAGTTGCACAGAAATTTACAATAAAATAAAATAATAATAATAATAATAATAATAATAAATAATTTTATTCCTATAGCGTTCCCCCTGGATATTTTCCACTGCATTAGACTCTCTTTTCCTTCACTTGCATCCAAATACAAGAGATGTAAAATTTTAAACCAAATGCAGCAGCCAACATTCAGTGTAACCAAAGGCTCCAGATGCAGCTGTTGAAGAAGAGATGTTTGTGCATGATCCACATTCGTGCGCCATTGTTTCAGTCTGCACGGGGGTTCTTTCATCCATGGCATGGCTAACTATCCCACACATTTCTAGGAGCCTTCCATGAGGCGATAATTATGGAGAGGAAAGTGTTCTCTGAAACTGACTGAAAATGAGGTAATGATTTACAATCGGGCGTATAACACTATGACATTTAGGAAAAGTCTTGCAGCAAAGCATGGGCTAAATCTTAATTATCAAAGAGAGACTAATCAAACAGAAGATGACTTTCGTCCCCTCTTTTCATTTGGTCTTGTTAAAAGCATAATCAAGAAGGCTTCCTCTTTATGTAGCTGCATGGGCTAAAATCTAGGTCAAGCCATCAAAGCGTATGCGAAGTTGGAAATTTTCTTCATTGCTGGGCTGTCAGACACTGAGGTGCGCAAATTGTCTGCTTAATCTGGAAGATTGTCGCAGCTGTCATTCAAAATTACAGGAGAGGCTAGGGCGGAGTTTACCCCTCCATTATCAAGAACAAAATTGGTCATCACTGGTTCATGTTGGCCTGGACTTCACAATGGACATAGACAATGACGAAGTCATGTATAAGGACATTAAGGTGACAGAAGATATGGAACAATACAAGATAATTTATGTATACCTCCCAAAGTTTCCAGTGACCACAGAAAGACAAAGCCCTGCCCCATCAGACAATAAGTTCTTCTCCTCGCACACTTATATGCACACACCTCCCTATGTTCCAAGTGCATAAAAGACCAAATCTCTTCTGTTTGTCATTCCACTTAATTTCTTATCATTCCATAATTTCCCCATTATCCTTCCAAGTATTTTTTCCTGAACGGCAACCAAGAAAGATGTATGAGAAGGCTGAATAGCGGTCTTTTTGCCTCTCTGTCCTGAAAGACTGACTTTGGGGCTGGAATCAGAATTTTGTCTGGTTCCGATTTCAATCAGACCAAGGTATTTCATTTGGTCCAAATGAAATTGGAACAAATGATGGGTCCAACAGTTTGTTCCAATTTCCAATCGGATCAAACAAAACAAACAACAACAATAATAACACGTTATAATGGAAACTGCAACTCACCTTAACTATCCAGGCACTAGTGTGCCTGGATAATAGCAACAGTGGGGGTGAACACAAACCCCGCAGATCTCCTGTGCGCACAGGCACACAATTCCTGTGTGGCACACTGTGCATGCAACAGGGATCCAAGCACTGCAGCTGCATGCACACACGGCTGCACACGGGGTCCGTGTGGTTTAGGATTAGCCCTAAAAATAATTATTATTAATTTTAAAAGTCATTTGCACATGCGCAAATGGCATGTCTTCATTATTTTTTATTTCAACCATGGGTCCAATCGGAAGCTTTTCTTATCGAATTTCCAGTCGAAATACTGAACAACTGTTCTGTTTTGTGGAAACATCCACGAAACGGAAGAGTTTCGATCAAGGGCTAGCTTTGGCCGCTTTCAGACCTTCTCTCCCCGTGCATATTCTGGCTGCGGGAAGGAATGCACAGCCAGAATATGCGCAGGAGGGTGCTGCCAGTCTAAAAGGCACCCTCCCCCCCATGTGGTTTTGCTGAAAACCACCCGCAGAGATACAGAGCAGGAAATCCAGCTCTGTATCTTTGTGGGTGTTTGACGGCAAAGCTGCGCAGGGGGCTTTCAGACTGGCAGCACACACACCCGTGTATATCCTGGCTGCGCATTCCCTCCCGCAGCCAGAATATGCGTTGGGGGCGGGGGGGGGGGGGGAGGAGGTCTGAAAGTGGCCTTTGATACCCTGAAAGTGGGACAGTGAGAATCAGCAGCTAAAGGGTTTTTTTTTACTCCTAAATATCTCCTGTTGAGAGATAAAAGTTAACATAGATAACATTTATTCTCTAACTTAATATTCTATTGTCCCTTAGTAGGCGCATGGCCAAAAGTCCTACAGCTTTTCTTTGATATATTTGACCGCCACGCCAGAGGAGGTTAAAAGGGCTGGGAGCCCAGAGTGAGATGACTATTTAGGAGGGACAGTCCCTCTTAGGGTGCTGAATCTCACGGTTCCTTTTTTAAGGGGTTAAAATCCCTCTTTCAGGCAGGAAGGAGCGGGAGAGAGCGCGCACACACACACACACCAGGATTCCAACCTCAGTCATCTCTCTCCCGGTTGCTTCCCAGAAAAAGCATGTAAGCGGACAGTGGTGAGGTGAGGAAATAACAAGAACTAAGTAGAACGATTAGCAGAAGAACATCTCTCCTTCTTTATTCACTTGGGAGCGGGGTGGTGGTGCACATGTAAGTGCATGAGGGGTTGGAATTTATTCGCTGAGGGGTGGAGCTTATTTGTCGAGGGGGTGGGGCTCGTCCCTCTTTTGCCACTTGAAATGTTGGAAGGTATGAATGCACTGATTTGTTGTTGCTGTTTTTATTTCCTATGTCAATAAGAATTGCATTCAGTTAGAAAAAGTCTGTTTAAGGAATTGATTTAGGACTGATCCTACAGCCACCCAATGTGCAAGAGATCATCCTACCACAGTCCCACAGAGAATGAATCCGACATTTATTTATTTTTATTTACTTATTTATCATTACTTAATATCCCACCCCCCTCCTGCCTATGACAGCTCAGGACGGCTTACAATATAAAATCCATATATTAAAAATACAATATAATCACAGTCTCTTCAGCAGTCTTGAAGTTAAGAACAAATCCCAACCCCAACCCATCCCACCCATTACCCGCCGTCTCCCCCACCAAATGCCTGGTGAAACAGCCAGGTCTTACGCTGACTTGGAGACATTTAAAATAATTACCTTATGTGACGATACGGGAGGGTGAAAGGGTAAAATAAAGTACAGGGAAAAAAGCACCAGGAAAAGGCAAGAAAACATTAACTCCAGCGGTGAAAGTATCCACTGACTGGAGTTATTCATTATGTCTTGGAGCTACCCTGATAGCAGCCAAATGAGGATGCCCTCAAAGAAGAAGCAAAAGAGCAGTCTTGAAATGTATACAACAAATTACAAAGGAATGTTACTCCCCACAAACAATTGTATTTGTTTACTCAATCATTTTACAACGTGTACTACACTTGCCCACATTTTCAAGTAATTTGCTACAGTTCTCATTGAAGATCAGCCCAGCGGTCTAGGGATACTGGGTGCATTTTAGCATGAACCATAATAATTTATGAGCAATTATAAGAGAGCATGTACATAGTCTCTGAGTAATTTGTCTTTCTGCTTCCTGTCATATAAATAATTTTTTGCATTCTGAATCTGCCTCTCATAATTTTCTTAAGGAACTGTCACCCAGAGCAATTTATTCCACAGGATTGTTAGAAATGTTTGCCTACCTTGTTACCTAAAATCTAATTTAAAATTCAACTAAACCAAAAATAAAGCAACCCCCCCTCCTCCACCCCCCCGTAATTTAGTGCTGTATACACTCTAGCAGATTACAGAGGCAAGCAGAATATGCTTGGCTATGGTTCGAAGGGCATTACTCTCAAATAATACTGTACAGTCATTTGTATGTATTAACTGTATTACAGCAATGGCTAAGGCAGAGATGGGGAACTCCTGGCCCATGGGTCAAATGCAGTCCATGACGAGTTTTTAGTTGGCCCCTTTCCAATTCCTGAATCTCGCCCACAGATTAAGCCCCCAAGCTCAAGCACTGAAGGAACGCACCCAGAAGGAAGAGAGTAGAGTAGAAGGCATGCACTTGAGGAGAGAAGTTGGACCGTGGGTTGGAGCCATGATCTGGACTCTTTCCTCATCCTGAGCATGCCCCTCCAGTTCCCGTGACCAGGGCCCTGTCGTGTTAGGTGCTATACAGGTACAAAAGGGAGAGAGTCTTTGTCACAAAGAATTTACCATCTGAACGGACTAGATGGGATAAGAGTGGTAAAGCAACTAACAGAGCAATAAAGTCAGGAAAAGAATTCATTCCTACTGAGCCCCAGTCTGGTGTCCTGTTGGTTGGACCATGCTGCCTCTACCAATTGGAGTGTCCTTCTGGCATGGTACTGGCCCCTATGGAGCATCTTGACATCATGGCGCTCCAAAGGTTACGCAATGTTGGAGCGCGGTGGTGCAAGTGCTTCTTCTGAACCTGGGATATCGGGGAGCATAAAGTCAATCAACATTGTCTCACACGCAGACAACTCGGACAGTAAAAGTAGCACTGCCGAACCAGGGTGGGCCCACTAGGCTAGATCTTTGTGGTCTCTTGTAGGGACACAATGGCACAGAGACATCTCCCCTGCATTCTCATCAGCTCTTGGGATTCCCTTTGGAGTTTCCTGATGCTGAAAGATCCTTCTTGGAAGTATCAAGTCTAAGTAAGGAGCAGAGGCAAGTAAAAAGAGGAGAACAACCAAGTCAGTCAGGGGTTGTTCTGTACTGGAATAATCGTTTATTAAATCTTTACAACAAAATCTAGAAATACTTATTACACTCTGCATTTCTTAGGCGCACGCACCATTCATTTACCATATCGCTGAGGGTACTGTTTTACTTACAGGTTGTTTTTGCATTTTTGAGCCAATCACTGTGTAAATAACCCACCCTTTAACCTCCGCACAGTGTACCTTAATCTTCACTCCAGTGCCTCCATTCAGAATTGTTGTTCTATATTGTTCCCTTTGCTTTGATCAATTTAAACCTGGATTGCACATTAGTAAAGGAATATGTGTACCAGCCAATGAGCAACAAGGAAATACAAGGGGGAAATGGAGTGCAAGAATTGTGGTATTGCATCAGTATTACCTCTTGGGATTTGAAATGGACGGCAAAGAGGAGCACGGGATCCTGGTAAGCAGAAAGTTGGTAAATCAAGAAATGAAATGTCAGTTAAGACATTGTCAAGTACTAAGAGTTTCTCGATTCAACTAGTATGGTATCAGCAACTGGGATTTTAATGAGATTTCCCATTTTGATAAAATCTCATTTCAGCCCTAGTATTTATTTTGGTTGCATCATTTTTGGCAATTGCACATGCACAATTTTGCCTAAATGACATAACAGAAATTTAAAAATAAACAAAATAACTGAACTGAAAGAAGAAAAAACGAATAGGGATGGGCGAACAGAATGGAGTTCGGAAATTCGGTTCGGTTTGTTTTGAAATTCGAGTTCGGAAATTCGAGTTCGGTTCGGTCAACCAAACAGAACAAGTTCGGTCGAATTCTGAACTTCCGAACCAAGTTCGGCCAGTCAAAATCAGGTTTTTTGGTGTGTGTTGCCACTAGGGATGGGTGAACAGAACGGAGTTTGGAAATTCG
Organism: Sphenodon punctatus; assembly: GCA_003113815.1. Classification (NCBI taxonomy): domain Eukaryota; kingdom Metazoa; phylum Chordata; class Lepidosauria; order Sphenodontia; family Sphenodontidae; genus Sphenodon; species Sphenodon punctatus. The sequence continues at coordinate 10,045,250 of QEPC01011901.1, read as the reverse complement.
GTTTGGTTTGGTTTGAAATTCGAGTTCGGTTCGGAAGTTCAGTCGACCGAACAGACCGAGTTCGGTCAAAACTCCCAACTTCCGAACCGCGTTTGCCCATCCCTAAAAATGAAATGGAATAACCAAAACAGGTAACCAATGGGGCATAAATGCATCAAGTGGTACAATGCATTTTATTTTATTTTTTAAAAGAGCTAAAGCTCTCAAAGATCACTTCTAAATCTGGATGCCTAGGGCAACAGGATGATTTAAAGTACAAAAGTTTCAAATGCATCTCTCTCTCTCTCTCTCAAAAATCCTTAGTATTCCACTCTTTGTTAACAGATTTGAGAAGATGCTTTTGGAAATTATCGATGTCAACTACTCTAAGTGAAAGTGTTTGGTGTGCTGAGGAACATGGGTTTTGTGCTGTGCCGCTTGAGAAAACGATCCTCTTTTGAGTCATATTGTAGAGGGATCGTCGCTAATGGCAATTGCAGCTATGAATAGTGGGGTTCTAAGTAGTTGCTCCAATGCTAAGGGGGAAGGAGGAAAAGAAGGAGAACAAAAGGCTTCTGTGGTGGCACTTATGCATGCGGTGGAGCATTAACTTTACCAGCAGGATAGAGACTAGCTCAGACAAGTCAAGCAGTGAGGAATGGAGTAGGAAACATTAGATTCAACGTATAAAAACAACAACAAAAACAACAGCAGGAGGAGGAGGTTTTTCATTCACTTTAGTGGGTGTAGGATTAGACCTTGGGAGCACAGGCCCCAAGATGCTTCTTGACTTTGGTACAGGGGTGCTATGAAAGGGGTGCTTTTCTGGTCTCATCTGTACCCACCTTGTGAATTCATACAGGGCTAGCAGCTATATCAGCTTGCTAAAAGAAGGTGTGTATTAGGCACATCATTCGATCTCTGGAGAGACAGAAATCCTTCTTGGAGCCTCGATGAATTGTCAGTCTCAAGGAACTGTAGCACATCCTTGCGATCCAAACTTAGATATTCCATTTCCGAGACTAAAAGAGGCATCAGTTGACGTTGTTGGACAGGTCCCTGTCAAACACTAGCACTTGTCAGATCAGTCTGGCAAAAGGACGGCTCTGATGCCAGCTCTTCAGATGGCCCCTTATCACAGGGATTTGCAGGAATGTTGGCTGATGGAGAGGAACGGGAATGGGAGTTGACAGGTAAAAGAGTGCCTGAGAAAGGGAGCTCAGAAACACATTGTGGGTGAGAAGAAACTTTCTGGCTGGTTTTATCACTCTTTACTATTTCTTCCGGACGAGACATTTCCAGAGGCAGAGGAGTGCAAAGTGACCTCTCTCTTGTGAAGATCTGCTGCTTGCTTTAGATTTATTTGCATGGCAGAACTTAAAATGAGGCTTATTTATTCCCAGAATAACAGCACTAGAACTTAAATGAGAACCTGCAAAAACAGGTATACCCTTAAAATTTCTGGTACCTGAATCAACCCAATTTGAGCACAAAACGTCCTGGAATGTCAACTTCCAGTCCTGTATTTTTCAACGTCCAGTCCCGTTTTTCTGTTTTTTCATGGTAGAAAGTCGACTTCTGGTTCCAGAATGTTGACTTCCAGTAGTGATTTTTTTTATATACCCATTTTTGGTTTTCCATCCCAATATACTGATTGGTAATTTGAAAATTAAAAAATCGTCCACCCGTTTTAACGCTTTGCCAACTAGAGTTCTGGAGGGTCGTTATCAAGCGATCCCCTTCACAAATCGATTTTGTCCATTTGACAATTTGCATGTGGAAACCACTGAGCATGTGTTGTTCGAATGTCATCTCTACGATACCCTGCACCATCAGTACCTGTCCTCATTTTGTGATAAGTTTAAGGGTGGGACCTACCACTATTTGCTATTACAGGCGCTGGCGGATATAGACCCAGAGACTACTTGCTCTATCTCATGCTTTTTGGCAGCAGCCTTAAATCTTCAATCAACCTTTTTGCATTTCGAATCATGTGCTGATCAGTCGCCTGGGGTTGTGGTACAGTGATGTTGTTATTATGGGTTGTTGGTTGTTTTTGTAATTGTTTCTCTGCCCTGTTTTTGTTGGATTGTGAAAGCTTTATTATTTAGGTATTATTGTCCTGGTGAAGGACGGTTGTTGTGTTGTGTGTGATATGGCCTATGGCCGCAAATAAACGTATTATTATTATAATTTAAAAATGGTACCAGAAATTACCAATTTTGCAGGTATCCATGTACCTAATTGATAATCAAGTTGCCCATTGAGTGTCCGACATGGTACCTGAAAATTAGGGTATTACCCACGGGTAGCAAATCAGCTACCCGTTTCAGGTCTAAACAGCACCAATGTAATCATTCTCAAGGTTATGTTTCTACAAATCTATGTTAGAATAACTGATACAGAGATTTGGTTCTGATGTGCTGTTCAGTTGGGTATTTTTAAAATAGTTATTAAAGGTGAAACAAGCAGCAGAAAAGCTGCTCATGAGTTTATTTGGGTTTTTTTTTATTTCGAGCAGGTTGTAGTCGACCCAAACCACATTCATCAAAATGTTTGTGAAACTGAATTTTTGCAAAACTGAATTTTTGCAGTTTTGGTTCATTCAGTTCAATTTGTTTATTTTTCCTCTATATCTGGTTTTCCATTTCCTTTTGCCAAGGACACTGAAAAGGAGCAGTGGAAAATGAAAAACTAGAAACAACAAAACTGAACAAACCAAACAACATGAATGAACCTAGGAAGTCTCACAAACTGAAAATATGATATCGATAATCGATTGAAAATCCGACAGGTAGTGCTTGTTACTGGATTCATTAATCTGAGGTCAAATGGTTTGGGTTTCATGAGTTTGCTTGTTTTGGCTGATACTTGTTTCTGCTCTAATATTTACTTTAATGTTCTAAGTCAGGGGTGGAGAGCCAACCAACTAGATTTTATTTGTTTGTTCGTTTTATTTATACTAATATTTACTACCTCACCCATTCCTACCTCTGGCAGCTCAGGGCAGCTTACAAGGTAAAATGAATAGAACTATAAAATACAATACATATAAAATACATACAAAAACAACTTCTCTACTTCCAAAAAGTCAATAAGTGTGAAAACAATGTTTCTCATCCTTCTGGTTGTAGGTGTGACAACAGTGCCGCCAAGTGTACTTTTATGGAGGAAATAGAAAGGGATGATTTCTACAGGGCTAGAAGATACATAAACACGTGGTTCATGTTTAGTGCCTGGAGAGAGATGGAATCCGACGTGCACCACTTGGAGAAGCGTAACCACTTAGTCTCGTAGCACTTGTGAGTAGAAAGACGCCGAGAGTTCAACATAAATGCCGAAACCTCAGGTGACACATTCCCTATGAGGGAAGGATCAACCACACGGAGAGGTGGAGAATCTGCAAATCGTGGTGCAGGATTGTCCCCCGAAGTCATGACAGGAGATCGGGTATAAGCGGAAGGGTCTTGACACACGATGCCATTGCTTGGAGGGTTTGGAACCAGGTTTGGCAGGGCCAAAAGGGTCCAATCAGAATTAGGTGAGCTCTGTCCATTCTGGCTTTGCATAGAAGAGCAACTGGAGGAAAAGCATAAAGGAAGGCCCCGGACTAGGAGATCGCAAAGGCGTCTGATATTGATCCCGGGGCCAAACCTGCATGACTGCAGAATTTGGGCAGTTTTGCGTTCTCTTGAGACGCGAAGAGGTCTATTACTGGTGTCCCCCATGCCTGGAAGATGTCTTGTAAGACCATCTTGTTCATTGACCATTCGTGCTGCTCTGATATCTTGCGGCTGAGATGCTCCGCCACTGAGTTGTCGTGACCTGCCAGGTGAATCGCTTGAACGTGTACCCCGTGCTCGATACACCAGTGCCAGATGGCCTCTGCCTCCATGGATAGGCGTGTGGACCTCGCCTCGCCTTGTTTGTTTACATACCACCACCATAACTCAAGTCCAATAACTCTTTTTTTTTTTTTGCTGACCAGCGCTGCGAGGTCTTCTAACGCCACGCGGTTGGAAGGAACTGAGGCGGTGAGGGCTCCTCCCCCTATTTATACCAGCCCATCCCTCATGATGCGGGCCCACACTTTTCTCAGGATGGGAGGAGGGATGGAGGGGCAGAGCCCTCACCATGTTCTAGTCTTTTCCAGGCATATTCTGCCTGGATACTGCTGACAAGAGATTTTCCGGTAACTGCGAAGCAGGAAGTGAATCCCAAGAGTGAGAATTGCGGAGATCCTCGAAGAATAACAACAACAACTATGGCCTCCTTGAGGCACCGTGAGACCTTGCCCTCCCCAAAGGGAGGGACTGACCATCTCCGCCAGCAATGGCCCCAGCGTCTCCCTGCTGGTCTTAACCAGCCAGGATGGGCATGGGTCTAATTCACAAGTTGTGGCTCTAACTGCCCCATGTACATCCACCGCATCAGCGGATGATACTCACTGAAACTGATATCATAAAACTGGACAAGCTGACAAGGTATCTTTCAAATCAAAGTGTGCCAGGATATCCCTGCGTTTCCATTCTCCTTCCGTCCAGGGCTATGTTACACCCCTGTCACCACCTGGGTTTCTCTGGAACGTAACTGGGGGTGTTTTCAGACATGACACTAACTTATGCATGTTGCAGGGCTGCATAGGGCACCAATACAGCCCTGCAACATGTATAAGAAATGTTTAAGTGTGGTTAAACTGTGGTTAGCGTCATGTCTGAAAACACCCTGGGTCACATTGGCATTAACACCAGCTGAGCTATTTTAAGGCTACTTGCTCTCTCTCTTTCCCCCTTGAGGTTCCATGTACCCTTGGAGTACAGGGTTTTTGCAAGAGACTCACCAATGTGCTTGGTTAAAAGAAAAACAGCTTTTATTAACTTTCAAGGTCTTAAAGAGCAAGTTTTCACTCCCTCCCTCAGGCAGAGTGAGTTAATACATGTAGAACAGAGTCTATAAAAGGTTTACTGTCCCACTTGCTGATAACCTGCCTCTCAGATTTTGGTTCAGGCAGGTTCAATATCTTTAATTGCTGTCTTTCCCAAATCCTTATCAGCTAGTCAGGTGCAACTGCAGTTGCCAGTCTGCCTCTTTGACCAACCACTACAATATCAGTTTCAGGCAATCCATGAGCAGCCTCTTCCAAATACCCGCTGACACCGTCTCCGGTTTGTCGGTAAAGAACTACCCTCAGTGATCTTCCCTAGAGACCGTTTCTGCCTCTCCTCACTCAAATTCTCCCCAGCCTCAACTGTCACAACCCTGCAAACCCCACCCCAGCCAACTGATTGGCTGAACCGGTCAACGGAAGGTTCAGGTGAGTCATGTTAACCCTATAACTGCTGGAGCTGGCTAGCCCTAAAGATGGAGCATTTCACCACAGTAAGATTCTATGATTTTCCCTCCCAGGGACTGGGAGGGAAATTAGTACAAGCTCCGAGGCCTGGGGAGATGTCTGGGGTACGGGTGCATAAGAGATGCACTCAGGAAGAGGAAGGTCTAGATCATGGATCTGTTCCCCATCTTTGTGAGCATGCCCTCATCTCTGTTCTAGGGATGTGCACAGTAACTCTCATTTGTTTTCGTTATTACTTTCATTTTCATTACTAAAACATCACTCGTTTTCATTATATTTCATTAGTCTTTGTTTGTTTTCATTTTTACTATCATTTTTTATTTCCATTGGTTTAAATGGAAAGCAAATTTTTCAGTGTAACCTTTTTATTTTTTAATCCAATTTGGATGAAACTTCGCAGGCTTGTACCCCCAATCTAGGCCATTATGTGAGCCAAAGTTTGGAAAGAACTGATAAAGGGATATGACTTTATAAGCAGTTGATGTGTTATTTTACAAAAATCTGTGTACACATTCCTGGCTATAACATTCTGTCACCTGTCCGATTTGGATCAAAATTGGTTGGTTACTATCTCTGCCAAATATTAGATGACAATTGGCAGGATTATACCCCTCCCCCAAGATGACTATCACTGCCAAATTACGTATATCCCTCCCCAAGTTTACTATCTCTGTCAACTTTTGGAAGGAAAAGGGTCCCGATGTTATAAGCAATTTACTTGTAAATGTATTTCTGGCTGTAATATCTTTGTATTCCATCAGGTTTATATAAATTTTGGCAGGATTGTATCTCAGACCTTAAGGATGATCTCTGGAAAACATAAGAACAATTTGATAAAGGGTCCCAATGTTATAAGCCTGCACAGCATCTGCAGAGAATGAGCCTATGCCAGGGATTCTCTTATGTTTGTCACTGTGGTACAAGATGTGTTTGTGATGCCAACTGGCCAGCAGAAATGTCACCCATATATCATTTTGTTTTGTGACCATCCCAATCACTCTCCCTCACTTATTACTGGGAAGTTGGAAGCATCTGCTTAGCTTAGGAAAGAGCCAATAAGGGACTCTCAGATGACCTTTGTGCTGCAGGATGCGATTGTGATGACAATTGGCCAGCCTGGATGTGTGAACCATGTCTCCTAATTTCTGGGATGCTATCCCTCTGCCCTCTGCCTTGCTGCCTGAAGTCCCAGTACGTCCCTTCTATGCCTGCCTCGGAGCTACCCAAGATTGGTCCTGGAAAGCTGGAAACATGCGGTGAGAGACTAATCACATTTCTGTCCCAGCCAGGGTGTCTTTGAAATGTCAAGCCAATTGGCCAGTGGAGATATCTGTCATCTCTGCTGTTTGGCACAGGCTTCAGTCTGGGTGGGCACCCCTGGTGTGTGGGGGTGTCTGTCAACTTGCAGAGAATGCCCCAGGAGGGGAAAGGAGGATGTTGGACAGCACCTCAGGTGCGTGGGGTTTAGATTTATGTAGCTAGCTGAACTCTTGCAGTGAGCTCTAGCACACATAAAGCCTGCCAGCAAAGTATGAGAAAATGCTCTGACCAAAGCCAGAACTAACCACAGACAAAGAGCAGGTCCAAAGAACAGCGGCTTATATCTACCCTCTATGCCCGCCTTGAAGCCACCACCAATTGGTCCTGTAAAGGTGGATGCGTGCAGTAATTGGCCAGTGAATGTGTCTGCCATTCTATTGGGTTGCTCCCCCTCCCTTCTGCAGCCCCCTTTCCCTGCCATGCCCTGTCTCTGAATGGCACTGCATGTGCTATTTACCTGAATAACAAAAGTCTTCAAGAGGGAAACTTCAACTGCTTATAAAATTTGGACCCTTTATCAACTCTTTTTACATTTTGGCAGAGATGGTTCTGAAGGTCTGAGATACAAATCCTCCCAAATTTTATGTAAAATGGAGGGTGGGGAGGAATGTTACAGCCAGAAATGTATTTACAAGTAAATAGAAAACAGTTTCTAAAATCAGGACCCTTTATCCAATCCTTCTGAAATTTGGCAGCGGTAGTAAACATGGGGAGTGGTATATCATTACCAAGTTTCTTCAAAATCAGATGGGAGACAAAGACATTACAGCAGATGTGTGTGCAGATTTTTATAAAATAACAAAGTGTAGCTGCTTATAGAATTGGATCCCTTTATTCAATATTTCTGAATTTTGGTACATATAATGCCCTCTGTTGTGGGTATCATCTTGCCAGCTTTCATGAAAAGTGGATGAAAAACAAAAATGTTACAGACAAAAATGTGTTTTCCAGGTTTTTTTTTTCCTATTAACTCATAATAAACAAACAAAATTGTTTCATTCTTTCATTACTATGTTCTCTCATTTTCATTATTCAGTAACTAAAATGAAAGAGCCCTTTTTCATTTTCATTATTATAACAACAAAACCGCAATGCACACCCTTACTCTGTTCCTTTACACTGAGCTCAGTTCTTTCAACATTTAGCGGTAGGAACTACATCCAGGGGTCAGATCAAAGAATTAGAAAAGGCCAAATAAAAAATAACCATGGGTTGTTTTTGACCCCTGGGCCTGAGGCACAGTGAAATGCATAGAAATGTTTCTATTTCCTAGAAATAGAAAAAGGAGCCTATGTTTTATTTCCATGCTCATAAACAGTCAACTCAGATTTCATATTCAAGATTAAGGACAACTTCAGTCTCAAATATATGAAAGACCACCCTATCCCTCGTGTCCTATTGAGGTCTCTGAGGTCAGACAGAAGCATCCTCTTGCAGCTAAAATCTATTGACCAAGTTTCCACAACAAAGTGTCATAGAAAGGTGTTCTCAGAGGCTGCCCCACAATTATGGAACTCCCTTCCCTTGGAGTTTCATCTAAGCCCGAGCCTGTTCATCTTCCGGAAGCAATGCAAGACCTTTCTGTTTGGCCAGGTGCTTGGCAGACAGCAATAGCTTTGGGCGGGGGAGTTTAGGGTGTTGCTGTAAGATTTTAAAGGGGGTTGTATATGCTTTTACATGTTTTTCAGGTTGTACACTGCCCTGAACCTTAGAGGAAGGCCAGGGTATAAATTTAATTAATAAAATAAACTGTTAAAGCCCAATTTTGATTTCTTTTCTGGAATGTTCCAGATGCTCTCCTTTCCACCTGAGATTCTCCCTAAACAATAAGGGGTTTCATTTTACTATGGAAGGCATCATTTTAATCAGGCACGTTCTGTCCAGGTACAGTTAAATACCTACGAAGACAGGATTCCCAGGCTCATTCAGAGGGTTACATCTGGCAAATAGCTTCTCTGTAGCCTCAGAATAACCTCTTATTCACATAGCCTCGGAAGGAACTTCTAGGTATCCTAAGGGGGTAGCATTTCACCAAAATAGAATTTGAGTGGGATAACTGATTATACATCAAACATTGGGTATTTTCAGACATTACGCGGTCCCGATTCACCACAGTGGATTCCCGGCGGGGGTGAACCGAACACCACCACCACCACCCCCATGTGGTCAAAAAAAGCCCCGAACAGACGTGACGGGACCACGGCAGGGAATTGGGCCGGCAGATCAAGGGCTGGGGCAGCGCAACAGACGTGATGCTGATTCCCGGGCGTGGTCAAAACACCCAGAAGGCGCCGGGTCAGTCCGTCCCGGCTTCTGCTGCTGCTGCTGTCCTTCCACTGCCTCCAGGTGCAGCATGACCTCCTCCTCCCCTGACCGCACCTCTACCACCACCTCCTCTTCCTCCCTTGCTCTCTCGCCCTCCGCTCGCCTCTCCCTTCCGCCTCACTCCATCCCGCCCCGTCCCCCTGCTGCTGTGTGTCCTTTAAATCTCCCTCCGGTGCCTGTGTTGTTGCTGATTGCGTGGCAGCAACACTGCATGCTTTGTCCCCGGCTGGGAATCATTTTCTTTGATTCTGGCTGGTGATTGCCATCCAGACGTTACTTTTTGTTGTTTCCAGCTGGGAATCTCTTTGACCATGCTTTTGGAGATGGTCCGGCGGGGAGCTCCGGAAGCATGGTTGATTTTGACCCCATGTGGGTATTGACTGTGGTGAACATCTGGCGGCCGCTGAACAGACGTTCAGGGCGCTTTGGCCCTGCCGTGGGATTGACCGTGGTTCACTGTGGTTGAGTGTGATCTTGTAACGTCTGAAAATATCCATTAATTGCAGTAACAATTTCCTTTTTCTAATGGGCGAGTCAGACATCTGAGTTTACGTCATACCTCGAACTCCCTCCCTCCTTTTGACAAAAATGCAAGACCTGACTGTTCCGCCAGGCAGTCGGTGAGGGTGATGGGTGAAGGGTGGCTAGGGTGGTAGGGTGTGGTTTATTTTAACCTCAGTTTTATTGTATAGTTTAATTAGTGTTTTAATATATTTATTATTATATTTATGTTTTTGATTGTTAGCTGCCTCGAGCTGCTGTCAGCAGAAGCGGCAGGATAAAAATATATTAATAAAATAAATAAAATAAAATAAATTTTGAGTTGCCAAAGAAGGACAAGCCCTACCCCATCAGTTAACAAGCTCCACCCCTCAGTGAGTAAGCTCCGCCACCTCACACTTAGCACGCACACAAACATTCCAAGTGTATAATGAAGGACAGAAGCTCTCCTGCTTCTCATTCCACTTAGACCGCTTTCAGACCTAGCCCCGCCCCCCCACCATATTCTGGCTGCAGGAGGGAATGCGCAGCCTGGATATGCGCGGGGATCGGCCAGTCTGAAAGAGCCCCCTGTGCGGCTTTGCCGGCAGACACGTGCAGGGATGCAGAGCTGGGAGGGGGGGAGGCTTTCAGACCGGCTGATCCCCGCACATATCCTGACTGCACATTCCCTCCCACAGTCAGAATATACACAGGCGGGAGGGGAAGGTATGAAAGTGGCCTTAGTCTCTTGTCATTCCGTCATTTCCCCATTTTCCTCCCAAGCACTTTCAGCTTGAGTACTGGCCTCTCTCTTTCTCCTGAAAGAGGGACCTTGACCCCTTGAAAAAGGGGCACCCAGAGAGGGACTGTCCCTCCTAAATAGGGATCGTTGGGAGGCTACACTGCCATTTTGCACTTGTCCACAACTTCCTTGGATCCAGAGCATGATACCAAACTGTTTAGTACCTGGTGCAAGTCCTAATGAAGGCAAACTCAGAAAATAACTGCCAAGTTTTCCCTGAACACCATAAACAACACAGGCACAAACATGACAGAAGGGACTTCAGTATCCATGCTAGCTGTTAGCTGGGTTTCCTCCCCGTGGAAAATTCCAATCTCAGAAAAGAGATTTTCTTTCTTGTAGATATTCTTGCCAAAGTAAAAGAAAGAACTATGAGAATTGATGTAAATATCAAATCCATCTAAAATAAAATCTTTGAGAGGAAGATGAGAAAAGGAGATGAAGTGTTCTTATAAGCAGCGAAGAGCTCACTGAAAACTCCAGACAAGGATCAATACCAGGGATGAAATGTGATTTTGCCAAAACAGCGTATCTCATTGAAATCCTGGTTCCCCATACCATCTTGGTTGAATTGAGAACCTCTTAGTACTCGGTAATGTCTCAACCGACATTTTGTTTCTCAATTTACCGACTCTCTTTTTACCGGGATCCCATTTACCACTTTGCCGTTTACCACATTGTTGTCCATTTCAAATCCCACAAGATAATAACGACGCATTTCTTTTACTCTATTTTTCCGTGTACTTCTTCGTCAACAATTGGCTGGTATGTAGATTCCTTTACTAATCAACAATCCAGTTGCGGATTGGTCAAAGCAAAGGGAACAGCACAGAATAACAATTCTGAATGGAGGCACTGGAGTGGCGGTTAAGGGGCACCTGAGGGAGGTTAATGGGTGGTCTAGTTACACAGTGACTGGCTCCGAAATTCAGAAACAACAAACCTGGAAGTAAAACGGTACCCTCAATGTGGTAAGCAGTGAATTAATGGTACGCGGTAAGTGGAAAGCAGAAAGTCAATTAATCAGGGCAGGATCTTGCGGTATTGCAAGAATTAAGAAATTGTATCGGTATTGGTAAATGGTCAGGAAATTGATCCCGGTTCCCAATATGGTAACATTTCTCACGAGCAGCAATTTAGCTGCTTGTTTCAGCCCTAATCAATTCCCTGGAAATTTGTTCTCATAACCGGAGGTTCTCTCAGATATTCCCACAAGTTGTGTTGACAGTACAAGAGCTCTTTTACAGACGCATTCAACATGATTTTGGTATTCTCAAGCCCAGTCACATTAACCCATGGAGACTATCACTCGTTCCATTTACAAGGTTTTTTTTTTAAAAATCATCATGCAAACTTTGGGAACAAAGCTGACTTCAGTTCAATAATTGATGAGCTTTTCTCCATTAGAGTCCCTTTGAATAAAGTTATTGAAAGTAAAGCAAATGGAAACTCAGATCCCAGATCAGGTAAGCTGCAGACTGTCGTTCAAGCAATCAACCTGTTAGAAAGTTCTGCATATGCTGCCTGCCATATACCCAGCGGGCAACAGCACAGTCCAAGGGAGCAGTAAATAAGAAGAATTTCTAATGAAAGGGGAATGAAACCTAATTAGCTTGGTTTGCCTTCCTGAGGAGAAGAGACTAGTAGTCTCTATGCAAAGGGACACCATGATTTCAGCTTGCCGTTGCATTTTATGGAGATGGTGAGTTGGATTATATCTGCAAGGATATGATATGGTCCCCAAGTTAACTACAATGCAGAAAGGCATGTTTTGTTATTGTATACTATATCTAGGATCCAGCTCATCTTTGGGGGTAAGTCCATTGACTGTTTAAGGGTATCGTCTGAAGGCTTAGATCCACTGGAGCTATTCCCATGCCTTCTCCCTGTTAGAAAAGGGAATAGGACTGGTTCAAAACAGCCATTCTAATTTCATGGAAAACTTCCCTGACATTAGAATGGCTGTTGGCACACCTCTCAACCCCTGAACTCTGAAATGGGGGTGGGAGGGTGATTCTCAAAAGATATTTTGGCAAAAGCCGTAAATAAATTAACTCTGAAAAGGCGGGATGATTCGGGATATAATTTGCATAAACTTTGCATATATACAATATATGCACATTCAAAGCAGCTTAACTATGGGTATTTTCAGACGTTACGCGGGCCGTTGGCCCCGTACCGGCACCACCGGCTTCGTTCCCCGCTGGGGTCACCCCGTAACGGCACAACAGACGTGCCGGGGGGATCCCGGCGGGGAAAGTGGGAGGGGCCGGGGCCGCGCGGCGCAACGTGCGGCCGCACGGCCCCGCCCCCTCCACGCACCCCGCCGCCCGCCCGCCGAGGAGACGGGCGGGCGGCGGGGCCCATGCGGCCGCCGCGTCCGGCCAAACGTGCCACGGCCCGGGATCCCGCCGGGGATCCCGGGCCGTGGCGCGCGGCCAGACGTGACTTTTCCTTGGTCACGGCCCGGGGTCCGTTTGACCACGCTTCCCGGGACCTTCCCCCGGCTAGCCCGGGAAGCGTGGTTCAAACGAACCCCATGTGGGGATTGACCGTGGCCAACATCTGGCGCGCCGCGAACAGATGTACGGGACACGGTGACCACAGGTGGGTATTCACCGTGGTTCACCGTGTTCACGTAACATCTGAAATCACCCTATGAGGCTGGGGCCAGGGGGGGAAGAAATCTTAAAAGGTTCAGGGCTTTCATAGCCATACAATAACCTCTTTTGTAAGCCAGACAAACCCTTGCCATATCACAGTCTTTATGTTCAAGCTCAACAGATCCCAACACCCCTTAACAGTTTGGCTTCCACACCCCCGTGCCAAGTGAGTGTTACCATTTGCACAGGCCTCCTTCCGTTAATAAAGCTATTCCCTCCTCTCTTCACCCATTTCTCCTCCTGTGTGGATTCTCTCTGACAGATGAGCCTAACGGAGAAACTCGGCTGAAAATGTTATTGTTTTTAAAATGTGACTTAATTAAAGAAATGATATCCTCAGTCCCTGACAAAACCTAGGTCTGAAGGCTTGACTTGATTTTTTTTAAAAAGAGAAATTATTAGAAATTATAGCTCCACGCTGATGCCCCCAAACAGAGTGTTGTGTGGTTTTTGTTTGTTTGTTTGTTTTTAAAGCCAAAGACTACAAAGAGAAGAGTAATTAAGAGCAATTAAGGAGAGGACAATGGAAGCTCTCTTAGCTATAGCATAGGAAGGGCTGCTGTGAACCTGCCTGGAGAAACCTGCTTGGCATTTTCAGGCAGGAGAACCCAACTTACTGTCCCCACTGATGGCTTGCAAATTGTTCTCCCTCACCCCTCGCTTTCCAAGGCAGGACTTTACAGCAGTTTCCAGGGAGAGATAACAAAAGAGGTGTGAAATCATGGACATCCTGGAAAGTCCAGGACAATTGAGAGGTATGGTTGTCTGAATTTTGTTCAGAATCCTGACTGGAATAATTTTCCCATCAGCTATTTGCATATGCACAAAATGACCACCACCATACAACAAAACGGTGGAATTCCGTCCGATCTAAATTAAAGTCAGACCGACTGAACTAACCAGTTCCACTGAAAACAGAAACTGGGTGGAATTTTGGCTTCACCCCTCAAAGGGGTATGTATGTATCTGCTACTGGTTCATGGGAAGCCTAAGGCAGTAGTGAGTACCTGGCAGGATCGGGTACCTCACTGCCGAGGTACCCGAAGTGAGGCTGCGTAGGGTCAGGAGTGAGTGATCAGAGCCAGCGGGGGATGCTACTGACTTGGCTTGGCTGAAACCCTGACAAGATGTGCCTGAGGAAAGAGGAGGAAGTAGCCAAAACCCCTGGGGACACAGTCAAAGTTAAACTCAGGGACGGGCAGAGAGGGGGGCATGCAGAGGCTAAGGCTTGTGCCCACCCTAACTAAGCCAAGTACGTGCATTTGAGACCTCGCATCTTCATGAATGTTAGACCCCTTGTCTCTCCCTCTGTTCCCCTTCCTAAGTCTCTCCCCCAGCTCCTGTCTCTCAGATTGTAAGCCCTAGGGGCAGGTACCTTGTCTATTTTATTACTTTGTAAAGTGCCAGGTACACTGCTGGCGCTATATAAATGTTTGTTATTAATAATAATAATAATAATAATAATAATAACACCCTCCACCGACATGTTGGATGACCTGCAGTACGTTACTGCTTCCAAGATGAAGTGACATGCAACACTTATAGGTTCTAGAATTTTCCAACACACGTTACCAAGGTGAATTACGAACGGAATGATTAATAGGTGTCATTAGTGTTACATATTATTAAAACGTAATGGCACCACTGAATATTAACAGTTGTCATAAAATGAAACAGTCAAGAACTAGGCTAGGTGACTTTGAGGTAGCGTATGTGGCGCTAGCATGCATTTTTGCATTAAATTTATATTTTTCATTACTCCTATGGCTATGGCCTTTTGGCTACATCTCAATAAACTAATTTGAAAATTCGAATTACTCCGTAGATAGTTAACAAAAAGGGGTGGGGTGGGGTGGGAGACACAAAGCTCTGGGAAATTGGCCTGGTTCCTGGTCCCTAAAATCAGCTGTTCTGGGAGATCCATGTTCGCTCAACGAGCTCACATCCTAACTCAACCCCTGTAAAGGCTGGGTGTGACTCAGAGCTCTTGGGCCCTGGAGGTGATGAGGGATTGTGTTTTAAGGGAATTGAATATTTTTATATAGTACATTTTTATGGAATTTATTTTATGTTTGATATGTTACCTGCCCTGAGCTTTTAGGAAAGGAAGGACTAGAAATCCAAATAAACAACAAACAGTAGGTACTCATTAATCAATCACTATTCCCCTTTCTCCTGCTTCGAAAAAAGAAATGGTTTTAATTGTGTGCTCGGGAAGCACATGTAATAGGACGGCCACCCACAGGTTCATGAGCATGCTACAGAGCCTGGTCTTCTAGCTCAGAGGACAGATGCTCATCATGTGGATAGATCAAGAGGTCCCCAGTTCAATCTCTGCTGCTGACAACCCTGCCCACCGTGTCAGGTTACAAATGGTGACCCACATGGGATATGAGCCAGGTGTACCTTTAAAGTTTGTGCGCTTCTTAACCCAGAGGGAGAGTGTAGCCCTAGAGCTTGGCGCCCTTGAGTGGTGTGATGCAGACAAACCACCCACAGGTTCATCAGCGTGCTACTCCACAGAATCGGGTCTTCAGTTTAATACCCGCTGCTTACAGCCCTGACCGTGGTGTCAGGCATCTCTACAGTGAGTTGCAGGCATGAATATTTCATGAAAGTATAGCATGGAAGCAAGTGCGTTCAACTATTTGGTGAATATTTGCTAATGGCAAATTTGTGATCGAAGATCAAGAGTTGTGCATGAAGGAAGGGCCTTCAAGAAAAAGCTAAATGTGTGTGAATTTGAAATGAATAGTTCCACTAGCTCCAGCCATTTCCTTTGTCACCAGACATTTGTCTTTGAATATCTAATCACGCTTGCAATTTGGCTACTGCTCATTCCATCCCTTCCATCATCCGGCAGAGACAGCTTCAACTACAGCGAGCCAATTAGCATTTCCACTTAAATGACAGGGTGACCTTTGCTTGAAAAGGTGCTGACCCTAGTCCTACCCTAAGCTGTAATTTTTTCTCTCATTTCAATTCATTAGCTTCATGTATGCAGTAGAATTTAAATATGAAGCACTCTTCCACAGCTACGGAACATGCATAATTTTATTGCAGTCGGCTCGACTAGGACAAATCAAAGCAGTCGGATCCTTCAGTCGGCAATCAAGAATGGAATTGTTTGAGGATTATTTGATCAGGAAGTGTCAGTAATGATCTTAGAAATAACAAAGATGTGACTTGGAATCATGCTTTTTTTAGCCATTGAAATTACCTTGAAGACCTTATCTTAACAAACTCACCTTCCCCATCCTTGGTTGGCTGACATCCCAGCTTCAGGTAATTCTTAGCTGTGCTGGGAAAGTATTCCCTTCATGGTGGGCATAGTTCAAGGGCGAGCCATATTCCCAGGTCCAAGAGTCAAATACCAACATTTTCATATACCAAGAGCCACAAAACACATTGATCACAATTTCCCCCGATTCCAGGAATGGGGGCAGCACTGCTACCCCAACTTTCCCCTCACATCAAGTTCTTGCTCCCAAGCAATCCGATGGGTTTGGGCAGGAGCAATAGTGACAGACGGCATGCTCCCCCAGTCCCCATGAGATTCCAGTGGCTGAAATGGAAGTTTGGCTTCTCTTGCTTCTGGGGGAGCTTATGGACACATCCTCAGGTAGCCACGTTTGGCAAGAGCCACTGTACAGATGTCCAAGAGCTGCATGCAGCTCCCAAGCAACCATCTGCCCACCTCTGGTGTAGCCTTAAATTAAATGGAAGCAGACTGAGGTCAGCTAAGAATGGAAGAAATCAACTGAACCCCAGTCGGAGAAAGCAACTACAGCTAATTTGGAGCAGAGCAGCCCAAGGGAAAGAAGCTTAAGTGGGAGGTTCCCCCAAGGAAGCCTTTTGTCTCACTCTCCTAGGACTAGAGGTGGATAATAAAATAAGGTGGGTGTCAAGAGCCAGGACAGGATGGGCACTGTCATTTTGCAGATGCACCGTCCAGAGTGCAGCCAATCCAGATCTCCAGAAAAACATGGAGCAGATCGCAGTTTGGGCAACATCTCACCAAACTGGATTGGAAGAGGTGGATTCGTCCAAGATGGAACCTGCAGCAAAGTTGTGTTTCAGCTGTATGCTGCTCCTTGCAAAACTGACCACTTTGAAAGTCCATCCTTGCTGAAACAAGATCAGATGTAATAGAGGCGGCAGATGAAAAAATATTTATGAATAAGAAAATTAAAAAATTGCAGATGTCAGCCAAACTCTTCGGAAGGAATCATTTCTGAGACAGAGAAGAACAACTTCATAGATAAAGAAAACATGTGGAGTTTTATTATTTATTTTTACTATTATTATTATTATTATTATTGAAATAAAAGTGACATGAATGCAATCATTAATTTATTTTTCATGTGTCACTTGTGAAAAATGATATTTCAGCTTTGGGCTTGACAGTGTCATAAATGCAATTATGATGATTTGCTGATTTGCATATTAAAGACATTATTATTCCCTCGTTATAAATATTTCCAACACGACGACTTTGAAAAGAATTCCTTGCAAAACAGCAGATACGTACTTATGTCAGATTCCGCATAATCCGAAATCATGCTGTGTCAAGCTGTCAGTTTTAAGGATTCTTCTAAACCTCTGAAAATCCTGTTTTAATCTCTCTTCAGACTCATTTGATTCCACATAATTGAGAGTAACCGGTGGTTGTGATGTGTTAATTTTCATGAGAGAAAAAAATAATAGGGTGCCAAAACTACCCTTCCAGCCAACCACTATTTTGAAAAGCTGTGCTAACATGTCAGTATCCATGACAGCTTGCCTAAGGCAGAAAAGCCCTTTATAAAGTAATCGGTGTTTTGTTTTTTTTCTTGCCAGAGTATAAAACCAAATATTCAAAAATATGTCGTCCAAAGTGATGAGAGCTGAAGTTTTTTTCTTTCTCTGGGATGGATCAGTATGCCTTAGGAAACAAAAGTCGGAATGCATAACCTCATTTGAGATGAACTATGAGCCTAAGATAGCAAAAAGCTTTATTAAAAGTCATGGTTACTCTGTTAGTCCTGCCACTTGCGAGTTACTTGTTCGGTAGAGAAGCAAAGCCTGCTCTGTGGGCACAATTTTGGTTCCGATGCACAGAGGAGAAAACGATTCCTTGCGCTTCACAACCTGTGCGCACCATATGTATAAGGATCTCAGCAGGGTCACGCTTTAGGCCAAGGTAGGAGACCTCAAGCCCAGGGGTCAAATGCAGCCCACAGACAGCTTTTATGTGGCCCCTTTCCAATTCCTGAATCTGGTCCCTGGATCCAGTTCCCATCTCCAACCACTGAAAAACTGAGCTCAGGCTTGTTGGGATTTGCTCCCTAATCAAAAGTTCTAGAATTCACCAAATCTTCCCTTCTAAAGAATTCCTCCCACAAGAATTCACTACAGACATCAACTGATTTCAAATAGAGAGTTGAGTTTATTTTAAATGAGAGCAAGCAAGTAAATGACAGGAAATATGAGGTTGTGGTTACACGTGGGCTGCACAGATTTTAGTCAACTTAATACAGAAAATAAAGCTTCCTAGTCATAAGAAATAGTTACAAAGTAATGTAACAAAGTCTGGAACAATTTATTAATGAAGAGGATTACTCTTATTAAGAAAGATTATTAAGGAAGAAAGAGATCTTATAACATGAAACTTAAGATTCCTATGTTAGAGAGGAAGCAAAAGAACTACACTCAATTTGAGTTGGCCAGACTCAAATGAGACAGAAATATGCTCACCGAAGCTACCGTCTTTTCTTAACCCAGGGTCTCGGGTGATGAATGAGTGGCTTTGTGCAAAAAGCAAAATCTATGGACCGGACCGAATATTTTTACAGGGGTGTCTGATCAGGGTGGAAACACAGATTTGGCCCTAAATCCTAGGCCTCATTATTATTCATAAGTGATAAAGGTTCCAACCTAAATATGGTTTTAAGCTCTATAAAATATTTCTATTGACGATGTTAGCAAATCTCTCCACTTCTTTGACCACATTCTTATAGAAGTTATTAATAACATGTATAAAAGATCAAAGTAACAAACAGGATGCTTGACCCCTTTAGGCCTAAAAAGTCTTATGCCAATCGATGCTAATTTATGAGCAACTAACCAAGCAAAACGAGACAGAAGCCATATGCATAAGAAAATATCCTACAGGGTAAGGGAGCAAAGATGAGGATATGCATACAAGGGCAGGGCCCTCCTCCATGATCTGGACCTCCTTTTCTTGAGTGCATTGCAGTCCCCAACTTGTATGTGGCCCTTCAAACTGTCAAACTGGTCCCTGGGATGGAAAAGGTTGCCCATCCCTGCTCTACTCCAATGGTGTGTTCTCACAAACGTCTGCACTTGGTGCTAGTTATTTTGGATTAACCAACACAATTTACTCATTCTTCAGAGGAGTGGTATGAATACCTCATTTAAACAAGCCAATCATGAGATCAAGAGTGGAAGAAGTGTATAAAAGCATTGGTAATGTGAAAGAGTGAACTATGAGAACTCAAGGCCAGCTAATGAAAGAGTTTGGAAGAGTCTACTTCAGAACAGATTCACTGGTAAGGCTGAAATCAGAATCAAAATGATTCTTCTGAGAATCTCATGAGGACCAAGAATCGGCGGCTTGATGTCGAGAAGATCTCGCTAACGATTCAAGATCTTATGAGGTTCTCAAAATAATTTTTAAAAACTGTTGTGCATGCACAAAGTGGCCACTGTGGTCATTCCATGCATGTGCAGTCCTTTTCCAAGGTGGCGCAGGCCACATCAGTGCCATTCTGGAAAAGGGCAGCTGGTTTATACATACACACAAAACTGGCTGTCCTTTTCTAAAATGGCATCAACACAGTCCACACCATCTTGGAAAAGGGCTGTGCATGCACAGAACTGCCACGGTGTCCATTTTGTGCACCCTGAAGGTGTTTTTAACAAAAGTAAAATTAGAATCAACCGAGAAAAATGTTGAGAACTGAAAATTCTCAGCTCAGTCTCAAAAATCTTGTTGAGAGCCCAGTTCCTTGATGAGATTTTCAGGATACAAGAGATCGCATTTCAGCCCTGTTCGCCAGCCTTCATGCAAAAGGCCATCTTGGGTTGCATCAGCAGAGATATAGAATTGAACACAGAGGAAGTAATAGTGCCACCCTCCTCAGCACCAGGAAGGCCACAGGTGGTGGACTGTGTTCAGTTTGGGGTACAGCATTTTAAGAAAGATGTAGACCACAGGTGCCCAGGATGATGATCATCATGACCACCAACCACAGAAGAGGTCACCCAGACCTCTCGCTCCAGCCATGGCAGAGCTGCACCAAAGGAAACGACACATGGGTCTAGAAGTGGTGCGTGTCACCAGAAAGTGGCATATGGGGACCTAAAAGGAGTGCATGCTGATGCTGAGCCCCTTGCCCTGCCTATGGGCTGTCCTCCTTGTGCTGCTTCTCTGTGTCCTGTGGTGATCTGGGATGGTCCCAACTGGGGGCCCAACCTTGGGTGGTGAATGAACCACCTGAACCAGGCGGAAGAAGTGACAAACTGCAGAAGGTACAAAGGAGAGCAACAAAGACAAAGAGCCTAGAATACAAGAGGTAGGAGGAAAGGCCAACAGAAATGGAGAGAGAAAGGAAGATAAGGGGGGGGCAGGCAGATAGGAGTTCTCAAGTATTTAAAGGGCTGCCGGACATTAGATGGAAAGCAACAGAGGTGTGCACCAGGGATGCATGTCATTTTTCAGTTTTGTTTTTCTTTTTCATTTTCATTATTGGAATCTGTCATTTTGATTTTCATAAATATCAAAATGTCATTTTCGTTTTTGTTTTTGATTTCCATTTGTTTCAATTGAAAGCACTTTTTTGGCTGTACCTTTTTTGTTTTCCATTATATTTAGATGAAACATGGGGGGATCGTACCCCAAATGGAAGGCATTAAGTGTACCGAATTTCAGAAACGTAGAAAAAAGAATCCGATTCTATAAGCAGTTGATTTGTGATATTTTGAAAATGTCCGCATATACATTTGTAGCTATAATGTCATTGTCTCTCATCTAACGTGGATGAAACTGGGCAGTTTTATCCCGCCTCTTATGATTACAGTATCTATGCTAACGTTCAGAAGGATTGGATAAACTATCCCAGTGGTATAAGCAATTTACTTATAAATGTATGTCTGACTGTGACATCTTTGTAGTCCAACAAGTGTACATGAAATTTGTCAGAGCTGTATCTCACACTTTCAGGATCATCTGTGCCAAATATAAGAAAGATGTGAGAAAGGGTCCCAATTTTATATGCCTGCCCAGCACATGCAGAGAATGAGCCTCTGGGTGATTTCAGACGTTACGCCACCACGGTCAACCCCCCTATGGAGACCGTGGGTGTTTTCAGACGTGACGAGATCACAGTGAACCACACTGAATACCTACATGTGGTCACTGTGCCCTGCACATCTGTTCGGCGGCTGCCAGATGTTCGCCACACTGAATACCCACATGGGGTCAATTTCAACCACGCTTCCGGGGCTACCGGCGCGAAAATCGGCTGAAGCGTGGTGAAAGTGATTCCAGGCGGGCATAAAAAAAGAGTAACGTCTACTCGGCTATCACGGCCTGGAATCCCTGGCAGGATTCCGGGCCATGGTGAACTCGGCCAGACGCTGCGGCGGCATTGGCCTCACCGCCCGCCCGTCTCCCCCGAGGGCGGGTGGCGAGGCAGCATGGAGGGGGCGGGGCCGTGCGGTCACACGTTGTGCCGCACGGCCCCGCCCCCTCCCTGATTCCCTGCCGGGATCCCCTGCACGTCTGTTTGCCGTGACTGGGTGATCCCTGCGGGGAATCTCTGGGTTGTTTTCGGGATGGGGCGAAGCCGCCCCATCACGTCTGAAAACACCCCGTGATGGCGTAACGTCTGTTGGGCCGAAAATTGATTTCCGCCAGATGTTCATCCCCAGCAGGAATCGCTTTGACCAGGATTTCGGAAATGCCAAGAAGGAACTTCCTTGCTGGTGCAGTTGCTGCTACTCCAGGGGGCCTCACTGGGATACAGGGCAGCACCACAACCTTTGTGGAGGGGAGACTGACTTTGACCTCCCTCCCCAAGGGCCACTGCTTTGGGAAACACTGCTCCCTTGCACTTAGTAGGGGTGGGGGTGGGGGGTGGGGGAGGACTATAATTGGGACATGAGCCTGGGCCCACCACAGCCTTCATATAATGGGCTCTTTTAACAATCTATTCCTGAGTTTGAAGGCTGGGAACTTGAAAATCTGGTAGTGAATAGGGCTGAATCGAGAATCGTTCTGATTCTCACGAGGACATACAAACGTTACCGAGATCTCAACAAGACCGTGGCAATGTTCTGAGATCTTGCGAGACTCTCAAAGAAGTTTTTAAAAAATGCTGTTTGCATGTGTAAAATGACCATCCCAGCCATTCCGTGCATGCATGGCCCGCCAGCATCATTTTGGGAAAGAACTGCACATGCACAGAATGGTCCTGGGGGCCATTTTGTACATTCACAGGTTTTTAAAATTATTATTATCGTTCGCTGTGAGGCAGCTGCCTCCTTAGTGATTTAATTACCTTGCCTGCCCCCACAGGGAAGCAGAGGGGGTGAAGAGGAGTCCCACAGCAGTCTCAGACTCGGAGAGAGGCAGCCAGGTGAGTAAACATTTTTTTTTAACATGCGGGAGAGGGTGAGATTCTCGTTTTTCTCAGCGAGAGTCAGGACAATTCTTGGCTCGTTCTCGTTTGCAAGAATGAGCTGAGAACCCCGATTCTTGCCGAGATGCGAGTTCGAGCCCTAGTCCTGAACTCTTTTGAAAACAGGCCCGAGGAATCTGATTTGACCCTATATATACCTGATTCAAAAGCTCCACACTTTAAGCTGTCTAAACTAATGTCTACCCAACATTATTCCTGCCAACCCTGTTTTTTTTTAAAAAGGAATTACATGTAGCCTGTAGCTTCAAACTTAAATGAAAAATGTAGCTCTAACTGAACCTTCGAAAATAAAGTCAAAAGTTAATGAGATTTAAATTAGTAACAGCCAACGCTTTCCCTTAAAGAAAACATTATCGATTTTAAAGAGCCACCTAATGAAAAAGAATGGCATTAATTTAGACTTTGCATGAGCTGCATTAGAGATTCATTTATAATAATAAACAAGGATATGCTGCACAGCAAAACAAACGAGCAGAATTTATGTACCCATTTTTGACGATTCAACTACACATTCCTTAAGCATTTAATCACATCAGGGTATTATTAGCTGGGGGAACTTGCTTCACATCAAAGTGAAGGAACGATAGCCAAGCATACAGCTAATGATGAAGAAGAGTCCCTCACACACAGCTCTTCTATTCAGCTTCAGTGCTAACTTACTACAGCCTTGACTACCTGTCCTGGTTCCGATAGCCTCCTGAAGAGCTCTGCAGCCTGACTTCAGCCCAAAGGACACGACTGGTCCCATCAGGTTGGGTCACAGAATGTCTGAGTTAGAAGGGTCATTTAGTCCAACCCCCTGCTTGGGTGGAAGATGACTACAGCGGCACCATTGCCAGGAGATGGCTAAGAAACTGGTTCCACGACCCATTTCCTCTTGGCCTACCCCTCAGTATTGATGGGAAACAATTGTTTTCCATCTAACGTCTGGCAGCCCTTTAAATAGCCTCTTCTTGAAAAGATTCAAGACCCCTAACTTGCCTGTGGAAGGACCCCGTGAGGTCCGAAAGCTTCCACATTTCCAACAAAAATAGTTGGTCCAAGAAAAGCTATCATTCGAACAGCTATGTCGCCATCTCTGAAAACATTCAGGAACAGAGAGCCTACAACCTCCCCAGGCAACTTGTTCTTTAACAAACAGCTCTTACGAAATTTCCCCCAAATTGAAATCTACCTTCCTCTAATTTGAGCCCATTATTTTTAGTCCTGCCCTCTGTAGCCATGAGGGACAATTCCCTGCCATCTTCTTGGTGGCAGCCCTGTAGATATTTGAAGACTGCTACCATGTCTCCGTAATCTTCTCTTTGTTAAGCTAAACATACCCAGTTCCTTCAACCTTTCCCCATAAGACTTGCTTTTCAGGTCATTTATCACCTCTAATGTCTTCTTCTGAGCCCTCTCCAATTTGTCAAGATGGGCTCTCCATCAGTCTAAGCCCCTGAAGGCTTGGGCTGGGCTCAAATTCCCAACTGTGAGAAGCCTCACCCCCTTGCCCATGTCCAAAAGGGGCAGGAGAACATTCTTTCTGACGTGCCTTGGGTTACACAATGCTCTGAGTGGGGCAGGGCCACCCAGTTGTATCAGGGACCTGGGCTTAGATGAACCTGATTTCTTCAGGTTTGGGTCAGGTCCATATTTTTGGCTAAAGCCGTGCTCTACCATACCTTCTCTTAAACTTCTTGAACCAAGCTTAGCTGTTCCTCAAGTCTCCATCAAGTAGTAGAGCAAGAATGAGCTTCCAAACTGTTTTCACAATATGTGACTCAGGCCAGAATTTGGACCAAAGTTTTCAATGCTACCTCTGCAAACGTTAGTGACTATTTTACAAAAGATGATTAGAAGGGACACTGTGCCAAAAATAAAGACTAAAATCAATCATTAAAGGGTGAAACTTAGATTTTATGCCTGCTTTAATTGCAGCTTGACCAATGTCTCCATATTCTTATTATTGTAAATTTCTGTCCCACCTTTCTCCCAAAGGACTCAAGGTGGCATTACAATGCATTAAAACACAATATCAGAATACAAATAACTTAAACAGTACAAATTAAGTTACACCCTCTACAAAAATATCCACCAACTCCCCTGTTGCTTGCCCAGAGGGGTCCTGACTAGAGCTGAAATGAATACCTGCAAAAACAGGTATACTCAAACAATTTCTGGTATTAATTGTAGTCAGGGCCCCATGTTGACTGCGTTACTGCAATTTGCAGTGATATTTGCAGAAAACAGTTTGGAAGCTTATTCTTGCTCTACTACTTGATGGAGGCTTGAGGAACAGCTAAGCTTGGTTCAAGAAGTTTAAGAGAAGATATGGTAGAGCATGGCTTTAGCCAAAAATATGGACCTGACCCAAACCTGAAGAAATACCAGTGGGTAATGCCCATATTTTTTGTGCACCTGACAGACTGCCAGAGGACCAATTGGGTGCCCGATGCCCCCAAAATGCGAGCATTACACAGAGAAACTGACATGCCCCAGCCCAGCTCCACAGCGCTCCAGATGAGGCTTGTCAGTTTCAAAGGCAGGCCAGGGTCCCCCCACCTGGCCTGGCCAAGAGCAGAGCTGCAGCAGCTGTCTGCTGAGCAGACAGACTGCAGCTCCGCCTCAAGCTGGTGCCCCAGGTTTGGGCGACCCGCTCTGCTGGTGGTGCTCTGCGATGTTCCGGAGCACCATCACTGGGGCTGGAGCTGCACATCTGGAAGCCCGACTTTAGTTAATGGGCCACGTGGGGGGTGCCATCCATCTGTTTACACCTAGTGTGTGCATGCCTACCCTGAGCTCAGTCTTCCAGTGCTTGGGAGTAGAAACATGTTCCACGGGCCAAATGAGAGAACTGGAAAGGGACCACATAAAAACTAGCCATGAGCTGCATCTGGCCTCCAGGTCTGAGGTTCTCCACTCCCCTGGATTGCAATAGCAACAAACCACAGGTTCACCTGATCGTCTTAAGAAGTAGGAAAGAGATAGATGTGGCTGCATGGACACTCTTGGATGTTTTGAAAGTGTCAGTCATTAAAGCCTAATAAATAAATAAAGTGTGCACACATATTAGGAGAACCTTGACCTCCAAATGGCATTTTAATGGATTTGCATGGATCCCCGAGTGAAATTTAGAATATTTATTTGATCCATTTTAACCATCACATCAGGGATTCATGAACCAGTGTATCCTTTTCTTCTCCCTTCCTACCAACAGTGGAATTGCACCTCTTTCAGAAAGTCTACCACTAGCAATACTTCTTTTAAAAGAATATCTTAATTTTACAAGATTCTTTACAAGAGAAAAATACTTTACAAGAGAAAAAATGTCTTCATACAGCATAGGAAAGAAGGGGTCATGTGTGTTTTGCATGTCCATGTGTATGTGGGTTCTTCTGCAAGAACCGAGACAAAAAAAGGATAATTCAAGCTTTTGTTTTGTTGTACATTTTGCCATGTCCATTCATTGTTTCAAGCCGAGGGTTCATATTCAGAAGACACCTGTTACTGTCATATTAAAGGTATAAAAGAAAACTACAGTTAGCCTTCCTAAGTACAAAAATAAACCCTTATTGGTATGTGCTAACAACACTCTGTAGGTATTCCCTACATCCAGATGGCGAAGACTGAAGATTATCCTAATACAGGGTTCTAAAGAGATAAAATGTGTCCACCATTCATAGACAAGATTACTTTGCTAATGAGATTCCACCACCATGAAAGATGCACTTTCAACTATGATTCTCCTTTGTTAAAAATATGGCCTTGTGCAGATTAGTTAACATTGACACTTGGAAAGCAACTATGCTAATATGACATTTCTCATCTTCTTTTCCTGCCACCTAACAACGAACCATAACAATTCCCTCTCAGTCCTTCAGACTTGGCCACGTGCTGTCACTATCCTGATTCGTTGTCACGTACAACCATAGTGCAGTGCATTTACACTTCAGCAAATGACATCTGGTCAGGAGTCTATTTCATGTCATGTTGGCTTATTAAAACTAGAGCGGTAACTCAGCATCAACCCTCTTGAGGACAACGGTACATTCCACATACCTAACAAATATTCCCTATTTGCATATCTGTAAAGGGTGATGCATCGTTTGTTCCGTCAGGCTTTCTGTAGCTCCTTAACCCCACAGATTGGTCACTGATGCTTCCTTTATTTATTGGTTTATTTTTGTCCCATCCTTTGCCTTGGGCTCAGGGTGGCTCACATTTCAACTTATTACCTTTCAATCAATCAATATAATTTATTGTTTTGGCCCCAAAGTCATAACAAATTTACCAAAAAAATACATATATCCAGAAAGGAAAAGTACTGGAAGCCAAAAGGCTCTCTCTAGTTGGAGGAATATTAACATCCTTTCATTCAAGGTCCCCTTCTCACATAACTAAGCAAAGCATGTGCACCTGTGGCTTCCCAATTTTGCCTCTTTCCTATGTTCCCCTCTTATTTGTATCCTCAAACTGTAAGCTACCTAGGACAGGTACCTGTAATTATAGCAGGGGATAAGGGGAATGTTTTCCTTACAAATCCACCCGACCCCACCACAATTCCAGGGATATGGAGGAGGGACTTATGTGGGTCAGCATGGCTCACACATTTTAGCCAAAACATAAAGCTAGGGGGTGGTGCTATATTAATAAGGAGAAGGAGGAGAAGACACAAAAAAGGAACACAACTGTCTCCTATTCATCTTACTCCTAATTTATACCTATGGTTGAAGTCCTGAAACCACTTACTTGTGAGCTGTCCCACTGGCTTCAGAGATTTTCACTTGACTTCAGTGGAACAACTTTCTCTTCCAGGACTAAAGTCAACTGCTATTAGATTTCTGTTGTGTATTGATTGATAAACTAAGAGGAAGTGCTGAACAGTTCTGGGTATTCAAACCAACCTAATGATTATACTAAAATCAAGCTTTAAAACAGACTAACTGCCCTTTTCTCAACAAAATTAATGTAGGATGCTTCCAGATGTCATTATTCAAGGAACTTCTTGTTTGAATTATTATTACTGTTGCTTCCCGAATACGTCCCCTATAAAAGTAGAGGCAAAGACCACAATTCCAGACCCCGGTAATACATGCTATCCATATGCCCCACACTTCGTATTCACGGAAATATAGAATTTCCATTATATACTTGTCTTGCATTTTTTCTGTCCATAGTTCTGACTTGTTATCTGCCTTAGGAAGGGCCTTGTATGGCCCATAAACTTGCACATCCTTGCCAACAGTAGCTGTCGCAATAAAAGCCGTCATCTTACTCCTAATTTATACTTATGGCCGAAGTTCTGAAATCACTTACTTGTGAGCTGTCCCACTGGTTTCAGAGATGTGAACTACTTTGCTTCTCCCTCTTACATTTGGGGCCAATGCAACAATCACACTTTCTCACTACAATTTTCAATGGAACAAGAATGCGATGATTATGAAGACCAACAGATGGAGCTGAACCAATGATTTATGATTAATGTCATTTTAATTGAACCTGTTTGCCACTTTCCTGATGATTCGGGAATAGTTACCCATTTGTCGGGAAATCATTCCGCATTTTCGTCAACCCAGAAGTGCTGATAGTGACGAAAGTATACACAATGGTGTAAATGCTGGAAATGATGTAAAAGTGTCATAAAAGTACTGAAAAGTGTCATAAATTCACTAATGGCAAATGGATTAATAGAATCCCAAATTAAAAAAAATGTGTTAATGTTCAGCAAGTTTCCCAAAAGGACGTAAATACATGTTGATTTGGGAACAGCCATTCCCTCACCGCAAATGCCAACAGCATTTGAAAAGAGTGTAGTGGCTTTTAAAATTGTTTTTAGCTACTCAAGACTCTACTTACAGGCAGAAAACAGTTGGCCTAAACATAAGTAAATCTAGTAGCTTCTGCCATAGGCACTAGAACCATTTTGCTAAGCTGCAACGCTATTTCATTGTGCTTTCAACAATTGTGCCGAGCTTCCACGAATTCAAATGTTGATGGTTCAGGGCAAAGGTTTTTGATAATTTCACATTGGATCATATTTAATTTATGAATCCTTCTGAATGAGCTGCCAGATCTTCTCATTTATCACAGCTCTGCTGGGCCGGCAGCCAAATCTCTACATTTCACAAAAAGCTAATTTAAAATTTTTAGCTTTATTTAGGGTGTGGGGAGGAAGGGATTAATAAACTTCATTCACTGTCCTTGCTATCCTATTATACCAGACCATCAGGGAGCAGTAGGTGATCATTTGTCTTGGCTGTTATGACTTGGCAAAAGTATATGCAACTTTGTTTCCTCAGGTCCTGGGCGTCGTACAAGGTGCACAATATGGATCGTGGGCCATAGTCTTGTTCGTTGGGCAGGAAAAGCAGCTGAAAAATCGCATTGGGGGACGCAGCTGGGTCTCTCTGCTTACGCACGCATCAAGTGGATGGGATGTAGTGGTATGCGTTGGCACCAGTTGATTCCCACCCTGAGCAACGAACAAGGGGTCAGGCCTGATTTACTAGTGATCCACCTTGGGGAAAACGACCTAGGGGTTCAAATGTTGAGGGTAATTAGGAACGACATTTGGTCAATTAAGTCCATGTTTCCTGGAATAATGATCCTGTGGAATGACTGGGTCGAGAGGGTATCTTGGGGTATAGGGGTACCACCACGAAAAATTGATAAGACCAGGAGAACGGTGAATAGGGAGATAGGGAGATGGCTGCAAGAAGTGGGCGGGGCAACGATTCCCCATAGGGCAATCTCGCACAAGAGGACTGAGTTATATAGATCGGACGGAGTGCACTTGTCACCTACAGGAAACGAGTGGTACTTGGCGGCCCTGAGGGAAAAATTACGAGAAGTTTTAGTGACGGATTGGTTAGGTGGGGGGTTCGGGTCTGTCCAGTAGGTATGGCAGCCCCTAAGTGGCAGGGGTCCAGCACCTGAGTTAGGTAGGTTAGAAGATTAATTGGGCATCTCCTTAAGAGATGAGGGAGTGATACCAGCCGCAAATGCCGGGTATGGCTAGCGGCGGAGTCAACCCCTTGGGAGAAGTGCCGCGAGGGCTGTAGGGACACGTACTGTTCCCGGCTTAATGGCACTATCCTCCTTCCTACGGCCTATACGGGCCATGGTCCCCCTCCCCACGACTGCGGTTTCGGGAGGGGGAGACGTTCAGAACAGTTAAAGAGGGATTGGTACCCGATGGGATATCGGGCCAACCCCCGTGTTGTGTTCATGTGTTTAATATGGGTGCTGGACCCAATTCACCTGAGCGAATTGCCCCCCACCATTACAATTCGGATAAACAATCTGTTGTAAATAAAGAGTGCGCCCATTTTGAATTCCAACTATACTGTGTCGTGTCTCATTTTGGGAACAAGGGTGCGTCGACAACTGAATACTCCTCTTGCCCAGTGTAACATGCACACTCTCCTCCTCCTGAACCTCTGTGCTACTGGTCCCCTCTGAACACTGTATTCGTCCTTCACAGTGAGAAGGGGGATGGAGGGGAAATCCCTTGCACGGTCTCAGAAAGTGCCTGATCTTTTACCATGTCCACTTTTCATTAACAAAGAGGCAAGAAGAGTTAGGTGCATAAAACAGCATTTTTAAAAAGTATCTGTACAGCTGCAGCGCCCAGGAAAGATGTTTCGATTAGAACTCAAATGAATATTTGTGGGGAATTTAAGGGCATTTTCACACAAGACACGCTCCACCCACTATTCATGTTGCAGGGCTGCAGTGTTGTCCTATGGGTGCCCTGTAACACGTATAATGGGTGGAGAGTGTCGTGTGTGAAAATGTCCTAAGACTGCCCTGCTGGTTTTCAGGGACCTGAATGGTGTAGGCCCTGGCTATAGTTGAGATTTTCTCATGGACCCTCACCCTGATGGTTACCTGCACTCAGAAACCACCCACAGTTAGGAGATCCCACCACCCTGCTTTAAGTTGGTGGGAGATTGGGCCTTTGCTGTGGTGGGTCCTTCAGTGTAGAATTCACTCCCTCCAGATGCTCATCACAGCGCTTCTCTCCTCACCATCAAAAAACACCTGCGGATGTTTTTCACAGGGTGAAAACAGACATGACGCTAACCACCCTTTAGCCATCCTTGGTGGTTATTTATGCATGTTGTAGGGCTGCATGGGGCACCAATACAGCCCTGCAACATGCATAAATAACCACCAAGAGTGGTTAAAAGGTGGTTAGTGTCATGTCTGTTTTCACCCATAGTCTCCAACTGCTTTTAGGATTCACTGCTCGTTTCCCTCACTCACTGTATCTGTCCTCCCTCTCTATCTTCCTATTTTAAACTGTTTTTAAACTGAATTTTACATTGTTTTATTGTATTTTACTGTGTGAATTTTGTAAAATCCTTTGATAGCCTTTTGGTGGGATTGAAGAGAAATAAATAAATAAATAAATAAATAATAATAATCTTATTTGCTAAATTGACCTGCTTTGAACCATATCCATCAAAGAAAATAATAATAGCAACTTAGTTCACGCTTTGTTTGGTATCTTTTTCAGCAACTCCAGGTTGGGTATTCAGTTGTTTTGGTATCATTCGCACTATTCCACGTACTCTGTGGCCAAAATGAAGTAACTGGATAGGCAAACAATCGCCCTGCTAACAGTGGAATAAGTGGATATGCAAAACACGGTTTGGTTGCGGATAGGATTTGAATAGTCTGACACCTATTTGAACTTGTGAATAATATCTGCAGACACAAAATCCACTATTCATTTCAGCTCTGTTTTCAATTTCAGAAGGCTTTCCATTACACATGTATATTGCATCCGCGAGTCCAATGCACATTTGTTTTCAGCAATTTAATTTGGCCAAGTGCTCAGTTCCAACTTCTTAGAAGACTGGAAGAATACAACTTGCCCAAAGTCACCCAGTAAAGCCAGATTTAGACTCCAGATTCCCAGTTCAAAGGCAAACATGCTCTCCACGGGACCACACATATATACCATATTTATGCAAGAAAGCACGTATGTTTTATATGGCTCTAAACAACATTAGCTGGTCAATTTCCTAGAGGTGTCCCAGCTGAGGCAGTAGGACTTTAAGAAGGGAAGGGTGGTGACTTCCCAGTGAGTTCCTGGACAGCATTCCTTAGATACAATGCAGCATTGTTATGGAGATAAAAACAACTAGTGGGTGGGCAGGTTTGGTGCAGCGGAGGTGGAGCAATGTGGTAAAAGAAGAACAAGTCTGGGAAAACAGGCAGGTCAGTGGTAGAGAGGATAATTGATTGGACTTGATATGATAGATCAAGGGGAACAAGAAGAGAGCAAGAGAAGAGCAGTTATTTATTATTATTAATTCAATTTTTATCCCGGTCTTCCTGTGAAGACTCAGGGCAGCATACAGAGATATATAAAATACATAAATATAAAATATATCACACACATAAAAGAAACCTATAAAACTATTAAAAGAAACCTCAAAGTCCACTCACCAACCCTCTCCTAAGCCCTTCTGCTCATCCCACCCAACCCTATCCCAGCCTGTCAAACACCTGGCCAAACAAAAAGACCGTACACCTCTTCCGAAAGGCAAGCAGGCTCTGGCTTAGGCAGATCTCCAAGGGGAGAGAGTTCTATAAACATGGAGCCTCTCTGCGTGCCCTCATTGTACGAACGTCATGAGCAACTGGTACTTCGCAAGAGGGTGCCCTTGGCCATCCTCAGAGTATTCACAATGGAACACAGGGGAAGAGGTATTCTTTCAGATACCTGGAGCTCAAGCCATTTAGGGCTTTACAGGACAAAACCAGCACCTTGCATTGTGCCTGGAAAGCTATTGGCAGCCAGTGCAGACAGAGCACCAGTGTAATGTGTTCCTGGCAACCCACCCCCAACAGAAGGTGGGGCTGCCACATTCGCACTAACTGTAGCTTCTGAACAGTCATCAAGGGCAGCCCCACACAGAGACACTGCAATAATCTAGCCTCGAGGTTACAAAGACATGGATGAAAGTGGCCAAGTCTGCATCAAAGAGAAAAGGCCACAGCCTTCTCACCAGATTAAGTTTATTTATTATTTATTTATTTAGAAAAATTTTATCCCACCACTCCTGCCATAGGCAGCCTGGGGCGGCTAACAACAATATATATATAAAAAATACAATAAAATAATTAAAATATTTTCACTAAACAACAATAATAAAAAGCACAAAACCCCCACTCCACCCTCCCCAATCCCCCACCCCCATCCACCCCATCACCCCTCTCCCTCGTCAAATGCCTGACAGAACAGCCAGGTCTTACAACTCCTACAAAATGTTGGGAGGTCTGGGGCCAGATGGGCCCCCACCGGGAGGGAATTCCAGAGGTACGGCGTGGCCACCGAGAATGCCCTATCCTGCGTGGCTCCCCGGGAAACCCAAGGGACCTCCAACAAGCACCCCCAGATGACCGCAGGGGCCGGTCTGGAATCTAGGGAGTGAGGCGATCTCGCAAGTAGGCAGTGCCCAAACCGTGTAGGGCTTTATAGGTCAAGACCAACACTTTGAATTGAGCCCGGAAGACTATAGGCAGCCAGTGCAGAGATTGGAGCACTAGTGTAATGTGCTCCCAGGGACCCAGCCCCACCAAGAGCCGGGCCGCCACATTCTGCACCAGCTGCAACTTTTGAGCCGTCACCATAGGTAGCCCCACATAGAGCGCGTTACAGTAGTCTAACTGAGAGGTAATAAAAGCATGGATGATCGTGGCCAGGTCAGGAACCGAAATCAGTGGCCAAAGCCACCGCACCAGATGTAGCTGGCGGAAGGCACTCCTAGCCACAGCCTCCACCTGGAGATCCAGGCGGAGCTGCACATCAAGGAGCACCCCAAGGTTCCGCACCTGGGAAGTCAGTGGAGGACAGATCCCATCAATCGAGGGAGCCATCACAATCACTGACTTACCCATTAACATCACCTCCGTCTTGTCAAGATTCAGTCGCAGTCGATTAGCCCTCATCCAGTCCCTCACAGCTGCCAAACACCAGGCCTGGGTCGGTTGAAAATGAGAGGTACAGTTGGGTGTCATCCACATACTGATGACATCGAACCCCAAACCCCCTGATCACCTCACCGATCGGCTGCATGTACACGTTGAACAGGAGAGGGGACAAGACAGAACCCTGCGGGACCCCACATGAGAGGTCTTGGTATGATGAAAAACAGTCACCGAGTACCACCCGCTGAGTTCTCCCAGTCAGGAATGAGTGGAACCATTCAAGAACGATCCCACCCACCCCCGCACTGTCCCGCAGGCACGTCACCAACATCTCATTGTTAACTGTAACAAATGCAGCCGAGAGATCTAACAGGACTAGTAGGGTTGAGCGACCCAGGTCCTTTTCACGGCGGAGATCATCTACCAAAGTCACAAGTGCTGTCTCAGTGCCATGACCCGGACGAAAGCCAGATCAAGATAACCAATGCGGTCAAGTGCCCCCAGAGCTGCTGAGCCACTACCCGTTCAATAACCTTCCCTAAAAAGGGAAAGTTAGAGACAGGCCAATAGCTAGCAGGGGAGTTAGCGTCAAATGATAGTTTCTTGAGCAGAGGCTGCACCACCACCTCCTTGAGGCAGCCCGGCACTCTTCCCTCCCGCAAGGAGGCATTGACCACCCCAGCCAGCAACAGCCCCATTGTGTCCCGGAAGCTCTTAACCAGCCAGGGCGGGCACGGATCTAGTTCACAAGAGGTAGCTCGAACTGCCCCAAGCACATCCACCACATCAGCGGGTGTCACCGACTGAAAGTGATCCCACAAAATCTGACAACTCGGGGCTTCTACAACCTCTACCTCCTCCACTGTATTAAGTACAGCATTGACTTCATACCTTAGGGACCGCCTCGCCCTCCGCGCCCCAGAGCGGCTCCTGCGTCTGCCGGAGGTGCCTTCCTGGAGGTCCCCCGTGTTAAGCGGGGGGCCACGATGGAGAGGGCATTCTCGGTAGTGGGACCGCGGCTGTGGAACTCCCTTCCGGAGGAAGCTCGCCTGGCCCCTAGCCTGTTAATATTCCGGCGAAACTGTAAGACCTGGCTGTTCGCTCAGGCCTTTGGGAGGGAGGGTGGGTAGGGTATGGGTTTTTTAGTTCCCCCACCTATTTTTGGTTTTTAGATTGTTTTACTAGTCCTGTTTGCTTGTTTTATAATAGTGATGATTATTTTAATTGTTTTTATTGTGTTTTTAAAATGTTGTGAGCTGCCCCGAGCTGCATGGCAGGAGGGGCGGGATAAAAGTTTATATATAAATAAATAAATAAATAAATAAATATATTGAGGTCTTGGTGAATACGAGCAATTTTTTCCACAAAGTAATCCGCAAAAAGGTCACAGCGGGCAGATGATGACTGAACCCCAGGGTTGAGGGAGGCCGGACTGATCATCCCCCGCACAACTTGGAACAGCTCCGCCCAACGGAATTTTGTAGACGTTATGAGGGCAGCAAAGAACTCCCTCTTTGCTGTCCGCGTAGCCACGTCATAGGCTCATAAACTAGCTCTATGTCGCAATGTGTCGGCTTCAGCATGAGAATGACGCCACCATCGCTCCAACTGTCGCCCCTCTTGTTTCAGCATCCGCAGTTCCTCGGAGAACCAAGGAGGTCTGTGGAGCCTCCGCCTGGGCAATGGACACCTGGGAGCCGTTTGATCAATGGCCTCCATCAGCAAGGTGTTTCATAGCCTGACGAGGTCATCGATGAGACGGTTGTCGAGGTCAGAGGGTAGGTCCCCCAGAGCACCTAGAAACCGCACTGGGTCCAGCAGACCATCCTAATAGGTTCCACACCCTTCCAGGGGCAGACGTGCTAGAAGGGAGGTCTACAGGAGGTAATGATCTGTCCATGACAAGGGTACAGCTGATATCTCCTCCAGTAGTGGAGCATCCGCCTCAAGGCCAATGCAAAACATGAGGTCCAAGGTATGTTCTCCAAAATGTGTTGGACTGATGACCCTCTGGGACAGGTCTATGGTTGCCATGGCGGCCATGAACTCACACTCAGCTCCCCTGAGAACGGTGTCGGCGTGAATGTTGAGGTCCCGCAAGACTATCGTGTTTGGAGACTGTAACACCACCTCTGACACAGCCTGTGCCAGAGCATGCAGGGAGGTTGCCGTACTGGTAGGTGCATGGTATACCAGCAACATTCCCAAACTGTCCCCTGCCAAATCAAACACCACATGGAGACTTTCAATGCCTATCATGGATCGCATTGGATATCTCCTCACAGACCACCCCTCTTTAAAAATCACAGCTACACCGCCCCCCCGCCCCCCGACCACGGCTGGTGTTGTACGGAATACCCAGCCGGAACAAGATCAGCCAGAATAGGCCCCAATTCATTGTCCAGCCAGGTTTCTGTAATGCACGCGAGATCGGCGGCGTAGTCCAGGATTACCTCCTGGACCGTTGGTGCCTTATTTGCCACCGACCTCGCATTTAACAACACCAAAACTGGGCCGGGGGCCCTCTGACCAGGTTCCACCTGCTCATTTGCTGGTGGAGGGGTAAGCGGGAAGTGCACTAGGCACCACTCCTACTCCCCTCCCCTGAGACCATACCTCCCCTGGCCTGTCACGACCCCAATGGCCATGCCCACCTCACCCCCGGCTGCCCCCCAGCCCCTCCCCCCGGCTGTCCCGCCCAGGCTGCAAGGGAGACCCCTCCCCTTCATCCCTTCTCCCAAAGTATCCCTCCCCACCCCACCCCATCCCACTCCCTAGGGCTCCCTCTCTCACAGAGAGGCTCCCTCTCTCATTCGGGCAGTGCCCCCCTCTCACCGGGAGGCAAACCCCACCCTCTCCTGCCCCTCCCCCATCCCTCCCTCTTCCTGGGACTCCCTTCTCACAGGGAGTCCCCCCTCCCTATCATTCGGGCAATGCCCCCACCCATGGGGAGACCTTACCCACCATCCCCAAGGGCCATCCCCCATCCTCTCACCAAGGTTGTTAAAGTTGGTGAAAAGCACTCCTGGCCACCACCGCATCCTGGTCATCAAGGGCAGCAACAGATCCAGGAGCACCCCAAGGCTGTGAACCTGAGTGACCAAAGGAGGCCGGACACCATCAATAAGAGGGGTCTGAACATCCCCCCAGAACACATGGCTGGCCAACCATCATAACCTCGATCTTGTCTAGATTCAGCCTCAACTGGCTTGCCCACATCCAGTCTCCAACAGCAGCCAGGCACCTGGTAAGCACAGAGACTGCAGGGCCTGGGTCAGATGAAAAAAGAGAGAGAGAGACTTGGGCGTCATCAGCATACTGATGGCACTTCACCCCAAATGAACTTGCTCAAGGGCTTCAGATACACATTAAACAGGAGTGGGACAAGATGGGACCCTGCGGAACCCCACAAGAGAGCTCCTGAGGGGATGTCAAGCCACTCGCTGGGTTCTCCCATCCAGGAATGAGCGGAAGCACTCAAGAATAGTTTTGCACACCCCCGCCAGGTCCTGCAGTCATGTCGACAACAACTGGTCACTTGCATCACTCCGGGCACAGCCTCCACATCGGTGGGCAACACAAACTGAAGTCGAACCAAGTAAACCAGACAAGACCAGGGCTCCCCAACCCCAAACTCTCTGCACTCAAAGTAGCAGGGCTCAAGTCGAGCCAAATACGAGCAACTGTAATGCTGCTCAACTACGGTACCAAAGGAGAATACGTTCAGTGTCATTTTAGGGGGGGGGAAATACACACTTGAAATGAGCCATGACTCTGATTAAAGCTTAATTGACTTTTGCTTGCCTTGGCTCAGTTAAATCACACACTAGCTGTGAAACATTGCAGGAAGCCAATAAAAAGGAATTCTTCCTAAAGGGTCTTTTCATCATTCCTAGTTTTTGAAAGATTCTGCTTTTAGCTTTTAACTTCTGAATAATCACAAAGGGAGTCTCTCTCCAGCAGCCCAGAGTCAGAAAACAGCTGTCTGATTAGTTCATGCAAAATTGGTTGCTGTGCTCCATAACGGCTACGTTTGCTGCTTCTGCCTCCATGGTTACAAAGGATTCTGCCAGCAATGGAACGGCAGACGTTCACCTGCAGAGAGAGGGCAGCCTACCTGCTAGAACGGAAATGGCTTTGTCTACAAATACCAGATCCGATGGATTTGTCCAACTATGGTCCCAACGAAACAGAGATCAATCGCGGTTCAATTCTGGTATTGTCAGAGATTTGCTTATTCCAGTTTGTCTATTTTGGTATCTCAGTTTGGTCACTTTGGTATTTCATTTTGGCTATCATCCAAGATCAGAGGAGGAACGCCTCAGGCCCAGGGGCCAAATGCGGCCCGCGACAAGTTTTTATGTGGCCCCTTTCCAGTTCCTGGACCTTGCCCCTGGATCCAGTTCCTACCTCCAACCCCTGAAATAATTGAGTTAGGATTAAAGGGATCAAAGATGAAGGCATGCACACAAGGACAGGGAACAGATTCATGATCTGGGTCCTACTTTTGTGGAGTACACCCTATTCTGGAGTACACCCTAGACCAGACAGTATACAGTCCCTGTAACTAAGGGTGATTTCAGACGTGACAGCATGGAATCACCGCGGGGATTCCCCGCCGGGATCACACCGGCACATCCAACAGACGTGCCGGCTGATCCCGGCAGGGAATCAGGGAGGGGACGGGGCCGTGCGGTACAATGTGTGGCCACACGGCCCCGCCCTCCCCCCCACGCTCCCTCGCCGCCCGCCCTCTGAGGAGACGGATGGGCGCCGCGGCCAATGCGGCTTGACCACGGCCCGGAATCACGCCCAGATGGGACTGGCCCCTTCATCGCGGCAGGGAATCACATTTACCACGTGATTGGGGCTGGCCCTGCCGGTTCCGCCGATCGTGTGGTGAATGTGATTCCCGGCCGTGATTGACGGGGGTGAACATCTGGGGGGGAAATTCTGTTCCCCCTTCAGACGTGACGAGACCTTTCTCACCCGGTGGGAATCCACCGTGGTTGAGCGTGATCTCACCATGTCTGAAAATACCCTAAGTGAAGCACGTAAGCCTGCAACTTCTCAACCTCATGAATGTATTCTTGTCTTTCCTGATGTTTACCTCTCCCTCGTATCCCCCTCCCTTATCTCAGATTGTAAGCCCCTTAGGGGGCAGGCACCTGTCTCTGACTGTGGATTGGACAGTGCCAGGCACATTGCTTGTGCTAAATAAACAATAATAAATAATAGCAGCCCTCCCCACAACTTGCATGCAGCCCTTGGAGTTAGTACTATTTTCAATGTGTCCCACAGGATGTCTTGCCCCTTGGCCAAGATGAAGCAAATGACTAAATCAAAATAATGGAAATGATGAAATGGATGGAGTTA
Source organism: Sphenodon punctatus (assembly GCA_003113815.1). Lineage (NCBI taxonomy): Eukaryota > Metazoa > Chordata > Lepidosauria > Sphenodontia > Sphenodontidae > Sphenodon > Sphenodon punctatus. The sequence goes on along the minus strand of QEPC01011901.1, from coordinate 10,006,319 downwards.
CTGAATCAGGATGACTGAAAGAATGGCTATGCGGAGATTTGTTGCAAAAACATGTTGGATTTCCACATAGCATACGTAGATGTGGGTATTAAAAGGGCACTCCATTTCATCCCTACCGCCCATCCACCCATTCACTGGTGGATACCCTGTGCAGGGTGGTGGCCTTCCCTTAGATCCAGTGATGTCACCCTTATAAGGTTGGGCTTTCACTGAAGGCAGGAACAGTGCTTCATTTCCCTGCCAATCAGCTAAACAGTGGGAACCAGTTTCTCCACCACCTTTCTCCTGGCGGGGAAGAGCAGCACTGATGCAAACCGGAGGCTGAAGGACAAACATGTATCAGCACTGCCCAATTTTTATCCCCCAAATTTTCATTCTGCACAAAGCTCTCCTAGTTGGGGTTTTCATCCCAATATGGGAGATGGGGGGAAAAGTTGAATTACTAGAATTTTCAACAGGATGGATGTTTTATCTCCTCCCCCCCCCCCCAGTTTGTTCAGCAACCCAAGTTGTAAAAACCTGCTTACATAGACCATCCACTCCACTAACATGGGTTACGTAAGCTCACGAAAAACCACCTTCTTCTCTGCGCTCCATCGCGGACCCCGAGATCAGCCAAGCGCACGCTTCTGCGTGTGCCACAGGTATGCCATATTCATACAGCAAAGGTGCAGAGAGGCATTCTTGCCGGCTGCTCCACAATTATGTATGTTCCCTCCCTTGGAAATTCAGAAAGCTCAAGCCAGATGGTTTTCTGGAGGCAATGTAAGACTTTTGTGCTTGGCCAAACATTTGGCAGGCAGGGATAGGGTTTAGGGAGGGTTTTTAAACAAAGTTGCCTGTTTTATTACGTTGGAAGCCATTCAGATCACAGGATGGGTGGACTCGAAATTTAAACTAGTGTCACCAATAGGAAGCAGCAGATTCTTCTCAGTTTTACTACCTCGTCACAGCATCCACAATAAATCAGAATAAAGAGAGGCGCCTACGATGATTTCCTGAAGGTCAAATGATTCAGGCTTCAACATTCTGTTTGAAAGTTTAACTAAAGCTTTGTGGCAGGTCATCTTTTCACTTCCTGATGTGGAAACAATTTTATTTAATAGTTCAATGAAATAACAGGCCATTGCATAATACCCCTGACAATGGTCTTCCATGAAAATCGGTTGCTCCCAGCTTAGGTACAGCTCAAGCGCAGTATAATTAACAGACTCCAAATGAAAAGCTGCATGGTCACTAAAGCTTCCCCTGTATGCGAGAAATAGTTTATGTTCCCATAAAATTGGGTTAGCCAAATGTCCCATCGGATAACCATGCACAAAGGTGCTGGAATGTTGTCACCTTCCTGTCCTCCTGCTCTGTCGGAATTACAGATTTCTGCAGGTGGCATCTCAGAAGGTCATTTTAGTCATGCCTCCTTGATTATTTGAAATCACAGCATTTCACAAAAAGTTACTTACTTTAAAGATGTAGCACATTATTGATGGCACTGTTAATATCGCTTCTGCTGTGAGGCACAATATGGCTCTTCCGAGTGAGTGGGGGAGAATTGTGTTAGGATAAAATATTATTGCTAGCTCTTCCAACAGCTTAGAGGCTTGGAGGCCCAAAAAAGTAATTATATACAGTGGGAAGCTCTCTCTACCCTCAGAACACACAATAAAAGTTATTTTGCGTTATCTTTATCCTTTAAAGAAAGAACTAAAACTGCTGTTGGAAATCTCAGGGTTTGGTATGAAGAGCATTGTTCCAATTCATATCACAGACACGCTCCATTTCCCTTCCCCACCTCTATCCGTGGGTTTCATTGCCACGGGACAAATGAACTGAACTTTTTTGTTCCTCCTCGTTACGAGGTAACTGGACTCTCAAGTTCCCTCCATGATGAGCCACTTAGACAAACCCAAAGCACATACTTTAGAGCAGTGCAGCCATGATCGCCAGATGTTCCCCCTGCTAAGAGGTGTGCAGCTGGCTGCTATACACTGCGTCCTCAGCAAAAAAAGGCCAAGGATGTAGCACACAGCAACCTTCCTCAAAATGATGTAAGGCTGACTAAGGCACAGCAACTCAGAGTTGCTGTCTGCCCTGCTGTGTAGTGAGGTCCTCTCTCTGCGGGGCTTTGAGTGGTGGCTGCTAGCTCCAGTTCTGTGCCGCCACACCACGGCCAGGGGCAGTAGAGCAGTCGAGCCGTAGGAGGGAGCTGGGGCAGGGCCGGGTGCCCACTCAAGTGGCTGGCCTATTGGCCTACCCTGTGCCATGGCAGGAGGTCTGACAATGGCCCACCCGGCTTCCCCAGGGGGTAAAATGGTCTTCCACGGGAAATCGGTCGCTCCCAGCTTAGGTACAGCTCAAGTGCAGTATAATTAACAAACTCCAAATGAAAAGTTGCATGGTCACTAAAGCTTCCCCTGTATGCGAGAAATAGTTTATGCTCCTATCCTGCTCCCTGAGCTGGCCCCGCAGTGTAGTGGCTGTGTGTGCCCAGTATGGACCTGCATGGAGATCAGGCCCTCAGCAGCTCAAGTGGCTGCATTGTGCACTCAGGACATGATCATATCTGACTATGTCGCCCACTTCAAATTCGGCCCAGTGAAGCAGATATGAGGCACTAGTCACATATCCTTCATTTACCCCATTTTAGATAGCCCATTTGGATATTTGGTCAAATATCTAAATATCAGAGCTAAAATGATGGAAATAACCAGAAAAAAAATCAGTATATCTGAAATGAAATATCCAAAGAGTCAAACCAATTAAGTTTCAAGTATGGATATTTATTTGGAAATTTGAACGACTAAATGAAAATGCAAATAGTATCCACAAATTTTAAAAATCTGTTTGTTTAAACTAGTCAAGAGTGTCCTGTGTTCTCGGCTTCTGAGAGGGGTGAGGGAATACAGCCAAAACAAGTACCTGTTAAAACAGTACACCATCAAACCTGCAGTACCCAAACTGTATCTGTCTGGGGTGGATCAGGCATTAAATGGTACCTATTTAATGGCCAACGAGTCACCTCGGTTACCAAAACACCGTTATCATTACTGTTTTCCCAGTTTTCCATTATTAACTTTCCATTTTGCATCATTTGTCAAGACAGGAAAACGTTACGGTACATTCAGAAAGACACTAAACCAGTTACACGGTAAGTCGGAATAGGTCAGCAAAATGGAAAATCAGTAATTTGGTTTAGGGCTGAATGAGAATCCCTTTTTAATTTTGCGAGATATCTCATGGGATTTTGTGTTGGGGACCGAGATCTTGCCAACACCTTGGCCGAGTATGAAAACTTGCAAGATATCTCGTAAACAAAACAAAAAAGAACTGTGCATGTGTAAGATGGCCACTGGGGCCATTTGGTGCATGCACAGCCTTTTCCAAAATAGTGCCGCCAGGAACAGCTGACATTTTGGAAAAGGGCAGCTCTTTGGCACATGCAAAAAATGGCCGCCGTCCATGGACAGAACAGCTGCCCTTTTCCATAATGGCAGTGACGTTGCTGACGCCATTGGAAAAGGACCACGCATGCACAGAGTGAGTGACCTTGGTGACCGTTTTGCACATGCGCAGGTGTGGAGTTTTGGGGCGATTTTCTTCCCTCATGTTTCTCGGCAAGAATACAGCCAAGATGCTGCTGGTTCTTGCCTTCTTCCCTTTTGTCAGAATGAACCAAAAACTATGATTCTCATTGAGTAACATGAGAATTACAAGAACAAGTTTTAGCTCTAGTCATTGTAATACCTGACATTTGGGGTAATCGGGGACCTGTTCTGGTAACTGTGTACCTAACAGTCCACTTTAAACTCTAGCTGAAATTTCAGGTATTATCTGAGGGTACAAAATGAGGTACCTACTTTAGATTTAGAGGAAAGCATGGCCTAATACCTAAAAGGGAGGACTCAGACTGCTTCTAATCTCTGATGGTCTCTTCTGACCAGATCTCTTTGTAAAAGGGGCCCTGTCTACCTTCGTTTCAGATCTGCATGAAGGGTTAAGCTAGGCTATTGCTGTTGTAAACACTCTCCATGTTTGTTTGCCAGCGCTCACCTTGAAGGCTCCCTGTTCATCTACACCCTCATTACACCTACCAGGGGCACAGAGAAGGTATATTAGGAGAAAGCAAGCTCCATTGACAACCAGCTAAACGTTCTATTTTTTGCAAGTACTGGAGCCACTGAAATTAGTTGTAATATCTGAACAGTGAAAATAGCGTTGTGCTCTTTCTTTGAAAGTGACACTTTCTTGTCATGTAGGAGGTGTTTATAAGGCCAGACAGAAGAATAGGGAAACACAATGGCTACATCTATCAGAGGGTTTCCTTTCTTCAAATAACTTTAAACCTGATTCTTCCTTTATTTTCATTTTTTTTTAAAAGTCAGTTTATGAATGGATTCCTATGGTTAGTGTCATGATACTACGGAGTGTTCAGGTGGATGTGCATGAGCAGTAATACAAATAATAGTATTGCAAGAGGGTGTACGGTCTAATGCACCAAACACTGGACTGGAAGCCACAAGTGTAAACATATTTGTAACAGTCAGAGGAGATGCATTCCTACACCGTTTGCCAAATCAACTGTAAACCTCTGGGCAGACTAGACACAAAGGGAAGGCCTTTTCTGCTCTGCCCGCCCTGCCTACTGCTGCCAAATGCCAATGAGTTTAAAATATGGTAGGCAGACATATGGTGGCAATGACAGTATTAAACCAGCATGTAGAACTGGTCCTACTATCAGCATCTATATTTTGAGATCAAGAAAAAAGAGGCAGGTGCTCAATCCAGGAGGGAAGGAAGGAATGAGGATGGGAGAGACAAAAATTCAGGAGTAGAAAGGAGAGGCAGGGAAGGGTTTATGGACGGGGCAAAGCAAGACACTTCTAGGTGATGATGCAATGACTTTCTGCCATCATGTTCAGGAATAAGGACTAACCCTGACCCAGGAAGTAAACATAGGCTCTCCTAGCCAATCAGGAGGCAGGACCCTGCAAGCCAATCAGGATCCTTGGCAAGGTAACTCCCAAGGGAATACAAAAAATTACTGTTCATGCTGAGAATAGACAACAAGGTCATTCTGAGCATATGCAGACGAGCTGCCCTTTCCCAAAATGATAGCCATTTTGGAAAATGGCCACACATTCTCAGAATGGCCTTGGCGGCCTTTTGGAGCATGTGCAATGACTTTTGCCTCCTCCGTTCCCCTGCAGAGAAGCCGAGCAGGGAGAGATCCATAAGTGAGACCCAGTGGTTGGAGCAATCCCCCCAGACTCGGAGAGGCAGCCAGATGAGTAAAAGGGATCTCCCCACACACCCACCGCCGCCCCCAAGTACGGCAGCAGGGCTTTGCTCAAGATTCTCACCTTTCTCAGTGAGAATCCAGGCAATTCTTGGTTTGTTCCTGTTTACAAGAATAAGCCGATTCTTATCAAGAAAGTGAGGATACCAAAATCGAGTTTCAGCCCTAATTAATCTAAAATAGACTTATGCAATGGTCGAATACCATGGAATGTCCACCATGTCGTCTACCTAGACCAAGGACTGGGAACCTCTAGCCTGCGGACTCAAACTGGTCCATGATTGTTTTTTTATTTGGCAACTTTCCAATTTCTGCATCGGACCCAGGGATCCACTCCTTACCTTACCCTCAAACACGGCGGGAATTCAGAGCAAGGGAGAAGAGATGGGTCATTTAGAGCTGAGGGGAGAGCCAATGTTCCCTTACCATCAGGAAATACCGACTGTGTGGGAGCGCTTGCGATTTTTTGTTGATATTTCCTTGATGGTCAGGGATTACGCACTTCCACCATTGCGAGATAGGCGCTTGCAATTTCCTGTCATTTCTGTCACTTTTTGTCAATTTCTGGTATTTTCATCCATTTCCTGTATGTTCATCAATTTACTTTACTTTACGGCATTTTACGACAATTTGCATCATTTCCCATACATTTTATGCCTCTCAGCCGGTACTGTATAAACCAGTGTATTAGCCCCCCTCCGTTCACTTTGCACTCCGGATGGGGCAGAGAGAGGCCACTTTCACACATTACCGGGGGGGCGGGGGACTTCCGTCACAGCAATTGTGACTCTCTTCTGACAGGAATTAGCTCACATGTGAATGGACTATTCCGCTTTCATGCTGCGAGAACACTTGCACATGACATTCCCGAAATGGTTCTTTAACAATAATGGGTGTTCTCGTGGCACAAAAGCAGAATAGTGTATTCCCATGTGCAAGTTTCCCCCCCTCCAAGGTAATGTGTGAAAGCGGCCAGAGTCCCCTCTCACTGGGGTGTTTGATTTACTGAACAACTGCGATTTACCAAACAATTGACTGAAATACAAAAAATGCCAGGAAATAGTGAAAAATAGCAGAAAATGGAGAAGAAGAAAAAAAGCCGGTAAGTTACCTTGTTGCGTGAACAGAGGCGAATGAACTGTTTCCGACAGAAACAACATTCACTGGGATTGCTCATTTCAGGCCTAGCATGTATTTAAGGAACGGATATGGATCTAAGGCATAGTTCCATAACCTGGACTCATCCTGGTCACACCCTTTGAAGCACCCCATTCCCAGTTGCTGTCTGACCTGTGGGACATCTACTAATCTTTCAGCTAACCTAGATTTTAGTTTTTCAAGGTTTAGAGAAAGTACCAGACATGCATGTTTGTTTTCAATTTCATGTTTGTTTGTGGCCTTGGTTGGATGACCTCCTGGCAGAGGTCATATGACCTTGCTGGTTCTACTGGACCTATCTGCGGCTTTTGATATCGTGACTCATGAGTTGTTGGTGACTCACCTGCGGGACCTGGCTGGGGTGGGCGGGGCCATTTTGCAGTGGTTCTGCAGCGCTCATTACTCAAGGATAGCTGTCAGCGGGTGGTACTAGGGGATTGTTCATTGTCCCCTGGGGGCTTCCCGTGTGGGGTCCCACAGGGTTCCATTCTGTCTCCACTCTTATTCAACGTATATATGCTGTCTCTTATACACATCTAGATGTGTATAATAGTTAAGGGTTGTAGACTGCTCTATAAATCATAGTAATAGTATATGGGGAAGAGATGGTCCCCAACAAGCACAGGATTTAAGTACTGACTAGCCAGCTTTGGTGGGAAGGTCTGGGGGCCCTGCAGGGAGGCCATTCCTGATAGCCTCCTGAGACTGGCTATTTCTGTGGCACCCTCTCTCAGCCTTTGGGATGGCTGCTTCCGGTAGGGCGCCACCTCCTACATCTTACTAGGGTGGGAGAGCAGGGGGTTAAGGGGTGCATTTTATTTTCACCCTGGGCCCCACAAATTCTAAGGCCGACCCTGGGGCAGCCTCAGCAATTCATTTGCCCCAAGCCATTAAATTTTTTTTGCCACAGCCCTGCCTAGTTATGTCTCAAACAGGAAAGCTGCAAATAAAAGAAAGGGGAGGTGCGAAACTCGGATGAACAGAGACAGTGGCGTAACATACCCTCAAACTTGGGGGGTGGGGGGAGCAGAACGACCAGGGGGTGGGGGGACACATGGAAGACATAACACGGGGACACACCCATCTTAATCACCAGATCCCAGGCTGCGCGGGTGGAAGGGCGCCCCCCCCCCCCCCCCCCCGCCCCAGCTTGCCCACCCATGAAGGTCAGAGCCAGATACAATCTTTAGCAAACTTGGGGGGTGGGGGGAGGGTTGGATCCCTGCTTTTGGATTAAGACATTTTAGTGATAACAAACATCTGGCTTTAATGAAGCTACCGTGATTTACACTAGCTAAGGCAGAGGTTCCCAATTGTATGTGGAGACCCCAAGTGAGGTACATCACCTTGACTCCAGCCCTTGTCCCCAGCCTTGCCTCCTGCCTCACTACTTCTGACCCTATCCCCGTGCCTCCACATCTGCCCACATCCCAGACACCCCTCACCCAGCAATCGCTACACTCTTGCTGCTTTCTCCCGGGAGATGGTTGCAGTGCTAACAAGTACCAAAGCCAGATGTCTTGTGCAACTGAGGGCAATTTCCCATGGGTCAATATGCACAGCATTTGCCTCCGGGAAAAATCCCAGGAGACAAATGCTGTGCAACTTGTGTCTCGTGGAAAAAGAAAGCCATGCAGCTTTCCCTCCGATCATGCGGAGGATGCAGCGCCGGAAAATTGAGCTCTGAATCCTCCACATGATCAGAGGCAAACCTGCATGGCTTTGTTTTTCCACAAGACACAAGCTGTGCAGCATTTGCCTCCCAGAGTTTTCCCCAGAGGCAAATGCTGCGCGTATTGCCCGGTGGGAAAGCCGTCTCTGGCTAGTCTGCAATGAGTGTGCCATCTTTAGTGGGAGCACTGTTGGCCACCAAAGTTTTGAGGGTTGTGAGTGATCCAGTTGGTTGGTCCAAATTATTTCAGAGCCATGACTTGAGATCCTGATCCAAAAGCTAGGAAATCTAGAAGCTAGCCCTATTTACCACAAGTAAACACATACAGCTCTTAGTTTCAGGTGAGTTCAGATGGATGAAAGAACTCTGCTAAATCCTTAGCTGTGTGGTTCCCAAATTCTGCATCTGGGACCGCATTTTGTGACTTCAGCATAATTCCATAACCCCAGACACCAACAAAGACATGCAAACTATATCAAGGGTTGGGAACAAGGAGAAGAGTAGAACTGGAAACAGGGCAAGGGTAGAGCCGAGAGTAGAAGAAAGGAGAAGTGCTCCACTCGGTTTCCTGTCGCTACCAGCCAGGCTTATATACTGGCTGGAAGGGAACCAAGAATCTTGGAAGCATGGCAGGGACTTGGACAAGCTGGAAGCGCGTGTGTCCTGGTCAGTTCAGAGAGTGTGGACGTGGAGGGACAGGCTTGCCTGAGCTGAGTCTTGTCAGGATCAGGGCTCCAATACAGGGTGTTTTTAGACAAGCGGCTGCTCACCCATTACCCATGGCATGTTGCAGGACTGCGTAGGGCATCAATGTGGCCCTGCAACGTACATGATGGGTGGGGAAGCATTTGTCTAAAAACACCCATTGTCACTCTGACCAGGGGATTAGCTCAATCAGCCTCTTTTGTTCTCTATACTCTCTCAGTCTCAATAGGGATGGGAATTACGGATTTGGATTAATCCACAGCAACCTATAAATAAGCTCTGCCAATTACAGATCCGGAGTTACAGATATTGGCCTTAATTGAAGCACTGCCAGTGCTGTTGGGCTCCGGCAGGCGGTCTTGCTGCAGCACACTTCCTCCTCCAGATCGTACATGTGCAAAATGGACATTGCCTTTAACCAAAATGGCAGTCATGTCATTTTAGCCGCCACCATTTTATTTATTTATTTATTTTTAACATTTTCTACCCTGCTCCTCCTGCCACAGGCAGCTCGAGGCGGCTTACATATACTAAAAACATTGAGTAAAGCAACATAAAAAGGAGGGAAAAATCAATCCCCCCCATCCCCCAACCCCCCCATTACCCATCTCCCCCACCAAACGCCTAGCGGAACAGCCAGGTCTTACAACTTTTCNCACAGCTTGGCGGTTCGTTGCCACCAATATGCCGACAACACCCAGCTATATCTTTCTTTTTCAACCGACCCAGACCCTGCAGTCTTATTGCTGTCCCGGTGTTTGGTGGTTGTGGGGGATTGGATGAGGTTGAGCCGACAAACTCAATCCCGACAAGACAGAGGTGATGTTTGGGGTGGGGGAGGTGATCTGGGGGAGGGGGAGCCCCCATTATTGGGGGCGGAGGTTCGCCCTTTATTAGTTTCGTGTATGTGGAGCCTGAGGGTGCTCCTGGATTTGCAGCTATGCCTGGATCAGCAGGTGTTGTTTGTGGCTAGGGGCACCTTCCACCAATTCCATCTAGTGAAAAGGCTCCGCCCATATGTCTCACTCTGATCTCGCCACTGTCATTCATGCATTCGTCACCTCGAGGCTGGACTACTGCAATTCGCTCTACATGGGGCTGCCCATGGTGATGATCCGGAAGCTGCAGCTAGTGCAAAATGCAGAAGCCCGTCTCTTAACGGGGACAAGCCTCAGGGGGCATGTTCAGCCAGTGCTCCACACATTGCAGTGGCTGCCAATTGTCTTCCAGGCTCAATTCAAGGTGTTGGTCTTATTTATTATTTATTTATTTATTTATTTTTAAAACTTATATGCTGCCCCCTCCTGCGTCAGGCACCTCGGGGCGGCTCTCAATACTTTAAAACATATTAAAATATACAGTAAATAACAATTCAAACAATGTAAACCCCATCCCTACCCACCCTAACCCAACCACCTCACCTCCCTCAGGAAAGGCCTGGCGGAACAGCCAGGTCTTACAATGTCTGCGGAAAGAGTCAGTAATCAAGCGGACCTCCAACGGGAGGGAGTTCCACTGCTGCAGTGCAGCCATAGAGAACGTCCTCCTCATGGGGGACCCTCGAGGAGGGCGCCCCCGGCCAACCACAGGGGCCGATCCAGGACCCGGAAAGTGAGGCGGTCCCACAGGTAGGTGGGGCCCAAGTCATTTAGGGCTTTAAAGATCAACACCAACACCTTGAATTGGGCCCAGAAAATTATCAGCAGCCAGTGCAGAGAATGGAGCACTGGTATAAATGTGCTCACATCGGCATGTCTCAGTCAGAAGACGGGCCGCCGCATTCTGCACCATCTGCAGCTTCCAAGCCAGCCCCACGTAGAGCGCATTGCAGTAATCCAGTCTCAAGTTAATAAAAGCATGGATGATTTTGGCCAGATCCGAGTCCGAGACATACGGCCTAAGCCGACGCACCAGATGTAACTGGTGAAATGCCCCCTTGGCCACAGCCTCCACCTGGACAAGCAGGCAAAGCTGCGGGTCCAGGAGCACCCCCAGACTCCGGACCTGTGAAACCAGGGGAGGATGGATTCCATCAATGATGGGGGCCATTACCCCCTCGGCCTTCCCCACAACCATCATCTCCATCTTGTCAGAATTTAGCCTCAGGCAGCTTGCCCTCATCCAATCCCCCACAGCCGACAGACACCAGGTAAGCACCGAGATGGATGGCCCTGAGTCGGAGGAAAATGAAAGATATAGCTGTGTGTCATTAGCATATTGATGACACCTCACCCCAAACTCCCTGACAACCTCCCCCAAAGGCTGCACGTACACATTGAACAAGAGAGGGGATAAGATGGAACCCTGCGGAACCCCACACGTGAGGCCCCAGGGGGAAGGTGAACTCCCCCAGGACCACACGCTGGGTTCCCCATTCAAGAACAGTCCCACTAATCCCTGCCTGGTCCCACAGCTGAGTCACCAGCAACTCATGATCCACAGTATCAAATGCAGCTGAGAGATCTAACAGGATCAGCAGGGTCAAGCGACCCCAGTTCAACTCACAGGAGAGGTTGTTGGCCAAGGCCACAAGTGCAGTCTCCATGCCATAACCTGGACAAAAGCCCAACTGTGAGGGATCAAGAAAATTGATCCGGTCCAAATGCCCCTGAAGTTGCCGGGTCACCACCCGTTCAATAACGTTCCCTAAAAAGGGAAGGTTAGAGACTGGCCGATAGGCAGCCAGGGCGTCAACGTCCAAACATGGTTTCTTGAGCAGGGGCCGCACCACCGCCTCCTTGAGGCAGTCCAGCACCCTGCCCTCCCTAAGGAAGGCACTGACTATCCCCACCAGCAGTGGCCCCAATGTCTCTCTGCTAGCCTTAACTAGCCAGGATGGGCATGGATCTAATTCACAATAGGTGGCTCGAGCAGTCCCAAGAGCATCCTTGTCTTGACCTATAAAGCCCTATACAGCCTGCGTCTCACTTAACTGAGGGACCACCTTACTCCCTGGACCCCAGGGCAGCCTCTGTGGCCGTCTGGGGGAGCCCTTCTGGAGGTCACATGTTTTTGTCAGGACCAGACAGGAGGGCATTCTTGGCTGCCACCCCGTTACTGTGGAACGCTGTCCTGATGGAGTTTTGTCTCAGCCCAGAACTCCTTATGTTCTGCTGGCATTGCAAGACATGGCTCTTCTGCTGGGCATTTGGCAGGTGGGAGGGGGGGGGGTTTGGGATAGTTGGTGAGTGGGTTGGGTGTTTTTCTGTGTACAGACCTTGGGTTGGTTGCCTTCAGGTTTTATCAATTTCTGATTTATTGATTTTATGAATTTTTACAGTATTTATTGTTTTACTGTTGTATGGAAGCCTCCTGAGTCTCCTTCAGGGGAGAGGGACGGGGTAAAAATGAATAAATAAATATAGGTATATGCTCTCAAAGAAGGAATTTTTGGATTCGCCAAGCGTTGGCTCAACAAGGCTTCCACTGAAACCATTAGTACAACCCCCATTCATTCCAGCGAGAGCAGAGCCAGGGAATGCTGTACACCTTTACTAAGCCCCACACTAAACAGCAGACCAATTCAGCAAGCATAAGCAGTGAGTCAGCAAAAATGGCTATGTGAGACAGTGGAAAGGGGTCACAAGCTTAACACACCTTGGGTCAGGGCTGGGGTCTTTGCCTTTCAATTTGTTTTTAAATGACCTAAAGCACGGTTGCTTTTGTAGAGCGAGAAAATATGCTTACACTGCCGAAAGTGAAAATATCATTAATACAAAGAAGGTTAATAGGAAGCCAGGATGATATAAAAGGTGCATTACACTTAACACACACACATGCCCAAGACAAGGGAAATTATACTATTGCAGAGGGTTAAGGTGAAACCTCAACAAAGTCCTGCATCTAATTATTGTTGTTATGGGATATATAGGGGTTATGTTAGGATCCCTGAGAGAGAGGAATACGGGCACAGGAGAATTGGGGCTTATGCAAAGTTCACTGTGAAAGGGGGTACAGGCATAGGGGGAAATGGGGGATTATGCAAAGTTCACTGTGAAGGGGGTACAGGCATAGGGGGAATTGGGGCTTATGCAAAGTTCACTGTGAAGGGGGTACAGGCATAGGGGGAAATGGGGGATTATGCCAGGTATCCCCTGAAAGAGGGAGGAGCACAGGCATGGGGGAGGAGGGGTTTTTGCCAGGACTACCATAAGGGAAGGTACAGGCATAGGGGGGAAATGGGGAGTTACACCATGACCTCTTGGTGGGATTGTATTATAACTTGAAGAGGGCCTAGGTATTTTGTTTCTGTTGCTACTTTCTGTAAACCATGCCAAGTCATTTGCAGAGAAGGGTATTATTGAAATTTAAAACGACAGCAAACTAATATCTACAATATTGAGGGGGGGGAAACCCAGAGAAAATGATGACTGAAGCTCCGGAGAAAAAGATGAAGGTTGTGGAGATGGTTTGCTATAATAGCCTGAAGATCAGAGACAGCATGCCAAACAGAAAGCTACCACAAATTTTCTTACGGTGTAAAATGGAAATTACCCCCAAGAAAAACTAAGCAACAATAAGAGAAGATGTGAACACTCCTGAAAATGTAAAGACATTCGCAATTCAGGTTAAAGACTAGTTCACAAAGGTATTTGTAGAGTGGGCGCTTGAATATCACTCAAAGACCCGGCTGGCTCACCTCGGAGGACAAATCAATATTATGGATTCTCTGACTACTAGAGATAAAAGAAAGAATCTCTACATCAGGAACTGCAAACGGTTAACAACAAAGGGGATTCTTCATCATTTTTACAACTGTATCCTGCTCACCAAATGGGCCAGAAATTAATATCTGAAGTTGAATACACTAACTAATGCCTTGGATATAATGTTTTCCGACCTCTTTTTCCACCTGGAGCAGGGTGGCCATATTGGTCCCAAAGAAAAAAGAAAGAGAATCCAAGAGCTGGATGGGTCACTGTGTCACTCATATGGGTGGAGCTTATTCTCACCCTCTCTGCCCGCCCCTTCCCC